>CM060307.1:46746180-46771180 GCA_030674185.1 Monoplex corrugatus
TGGGGAGGGGGGGGGGAGCGAACACAAAGGAAATCTCCCTCATGTGCGATGATGCCTAAAAAAATCAATTTAATGAACACAGCTCCATCAAAGAACATCATTCAAAGCAACATTATGGGATTTCTCTATTTCTACAAATGTTTTCACGCCAGTCAATCCATGTTCTAACATAAATAAGCAGCCAATTCTCTCTCTCTCTCTCTGTCTCTGTCTCTGTCTGTCTGTCTGTCTGTCTCTCTCTCTGTGTATGTGTGTGTGCGTGTGTATGTGTGAGTGTGTATGTATCTGAGGAGCAAGAGGTGAAGGAAAGAGGTGTTTGTGTGTGTGTATGAGGAGGAAGAGGTGAAGGAAAGAGGTGTTTGTGTGTGTGTATGAGGAGGAAGAGGTGAAGGAAAGAGGTGTTTGTGTGTGTGTATGAGGAGGAAGAGGTGAAGGAAAGAGGTGTTTGTGTGTGTGTATGAGGAGGAAGAGGTGAAGGAAAGAGGTGTTTGTGTGTGTGTATGAGGAGGAAGAGGTGAAGGAAAGAGGTGTTTGTGTATGTGTATAAGGAGGAAGAGGTGAAGGAAAGAGGTGTTTGTGTGTGTGTATGAGGAGGAAGAGGTGAAGGAAAGAGGTGTTTGTGTATGTATCTGAGGAGGAGAGGTGAAGGAAAGAAGTGTTGTGTGTGTGTATGAGGAGGAAGAGGTGAAGGAAAGAGGTGTTTGTGTGTGTGTATGAGGAGGAAGAGGTGAAGGAAAGAGGTGTTTGTGTGTGTGTATGAGGAGGAAGAGGTGAAGGAAAGAGGTGTTTGTGTGTGTGTATGAGGAGGAAGAGGTGAAGGAAAGAGTGTTGTGTGTGTGTGTATGAGGAGGAAGAGGTGAAGGAAAGAGGTGTTTGTGTGTGTGTATGAGGAGGAAGAGGTGAAGGAAAGAGGTGTTTGTGTATGTGTATAAGGAGGAAGAGGTGAAGGAAAGAGGTGTTTGTGTGTGTGTATGAGGAGGAAGAGGTGAAGGAAAGAGGTGTTTGTGTATGTATCTGAGGAGGAAGAGGTGAAGGAAAGAAGGTGTTTGTGTGTGTGTATGGAGAGAGTGGAAAGAGGTGTTTGGTGTGTAGGAGAGAGGGGAAGAAAGAGGTGTTTGTGTGTGTGTATGAGGAGGAAGAGGTGAAGGAAAGAGGTGTTTGTGTGTGTGTATGAGGAGGAAGAGGTGAAGGAAAGAGGTGTTTGTGTGTGTGTATGAGGAGGAAGAGGTGAAGGAAAGAGGTGTTTGTGTGTGTGTATGAGGAGGAAGAGGTGAAGAAAGGAAGGAAGAGGTGTTTGTGTGTGTGTATGAGGAGGAAGAGGTGAAGGAAAGAGGTGAAGGAAAGAGGTGTTTGTGTGTGTGTATGAGGAGGAAGAGGTGAAGGAAAGAGGTGAGAAAGGTTGTTTGTGTGTGGTATGAGGAGGAAGAGGTGAAGGAAAGAGGTGTTTGTGTGTGTGTATGAGGAGGAAGAGGTGAAGGAAAGAGGTGTTTGTGTGTGTGTATGAGGAGGAAGAGGTGAAGGAAAGAGGTGTTTGTGTGTGTGTATGAGGAGGAAGAGGTGAAGGAAAGAGGTGTTTGTGTGTGTGTATGAGGAGGAAGAGGTGAAGGAAGAGGTGTTTGTGTGTGTGTATGAGGAGGAAGAGGTGAAGGAAAGAGGTGTTTGTGTGTGTGTATGAGGAGGAAGAGGTGAAGGAAGAGTGTGAAGGAAAGAGGTGTTTGTGTGTGTGTATGAGGAGGAAGAGGTGAAGGAAAGAGGTTGAGGAAATGAGTGTTTGTTGTGGTGTATGAGGAGGAAGAGGTGAAGGAAAGGGTGTTTGTGTGTGTGTATGAGGAGGAAGAGGTGAAGGAAAGAGGTGTTTGTGTGTGTGTATGAGGAGGAAGAGGTGAAGGAAAGAGGTGTTTGTGTGTGTGTATGAGAGGAAGAGTGAAGAAAGAGGTGTGTGGTGTGTATGAGGAGCAAGAGGGAAGGAAAGAGGTGTTTGTGTGTGTGTATGAGGAGGAAGAGTTGAAGGAAAAGAAGACGAACAAAGAAAGAAACAGCGACAGTAGATATACATGTATTCTACTTGTAAGCAGTAAGACGCTTTACACGCGCAGACGTTGATGATGGTGGGTGTAATGATACATAACGTAAAACTCCTTACAGGCCAGTCTACGTGCAACCAATGTAGGCCTATTTATAGATACATTATATATTGATATTTCTACATATGATTCTGCATGATTATGCTTCACTTGTATACTGTTGAAGTATTAACTTTATGCTGTGGTTTCAGCGACTGGGTCATCAGTTGAATTTTTAAATTATTTTTATGCTGTATCCTTATTATTGGACTTTTTAGTCAATGAAGTAATTAACGGAATGTTTAAATCATCATTATTAGCATATATAATTATCATCATCATCATCACCATTATCAATATTTTCCCGTCAAATTTCTTATTAATTTTTCTGCACAACGTACATCGCAATTTGGTTAATGATTTCAAACGTTTTCTATGAAACGTAGACCACAATGTAATTTGGTAAATAACGTCCATTTGTTCTCTACGACAGAGACCTGGAATGTAATTTGGTATACAATGTCAACTATTTCTGTAAAAAGTAGGACTACAATCTAATTCCGTATATAACGTCCATTGTTTCTGTACAACGGAGGCCTGCAATGTGATTTGGTACATAACGTTCAATTTTTCTGTACAACGTAGGTTTACAATGTCATTTGGTAAATAGCGTAAAATGTTTCTGTACAAAGTGGGCCTACAGTTTAATTTGGTATATGACGTCAAACAAAGGTACGTCAAACAAACGTTTCAATGTAAGGAAAGGGCACAAAATCTGCATAAGAAGGATTGAAGAAAACCAAGAAGAAACGCACAGAGGGACAAAATATTGAGTAACTAGTGAACCATGGTACCATTAAAGCCAACAACATATTAGATACAAGTTGTCCTAGTGAGACATACAACACAAACAGAAAGCCTACCTCCTCGTTAACTTACTACAAACAAAATCTGCATAATAATGGAAAGAAGAGTCAAAACGGATTACATTTCATCGATTACAGAATAAAATAAGTAGGCTGCTTGAAATTGCATAAAATGAACCTCGATTTTGGCATTATGTTTTTCGATTTTATGCATGTATTGCAACTGTCGTTCTCAAAGCAGAAATGTTTGATAAAGTATATTATATTTACATATATATACGCAGCCTTGAATCCAAAGTCATCAAAAACATTATGAGTACAATTCAAGTTAGTTCGGGCTGTCCCACATACCACCAGAGCTTGGGTCTTTTGGTGTAGCGGAGGGGTCATAAAAATAAGGGCAAGTATCCTTTGAATAAAGGTCGACGCAAGTGACTGGAAAGAAGACAGGCTTAGCAGATGACAGACAAGATCATCATAACACGTCGGATGACCGGTCAGGAAGGCCCTCAAAAGGACATGTGGGATTCCCACACACCACCACTGTGTCAGCGAGTGGTCAGTACCGAGAGCATGTACAATAAACACACGGATACATGAACACACGGGCAGACAGACAGACAGACAGACAGACAGAGACCTTACTGCAGAGAGAGAAAGAGAATGAGAGAGAGAGAGAGAAAGAGAGGGAGAGAGAGAGAGAGAGAGAGAGAGAGAGAGAGAGAGAGAGAGAGAGAGAGAGAGAGAGAGAGAGAGAGCTTACTGCAGTTGAAACGAATATTTATTTATTTAACACCAGCTGGTCTCCAGAAACACACAAAAATAGAATGAAAATGCTTATCTATTTCACAAAACATGACAGGCACAAATTTTCAAACAGCTGGCCTTTGTAATGTATGTAAAAAAAGTCAAGAAAGGATAAAATACACAAAATGTAGGGGAAAAATTTCCCTGACAATTCGTTGGACAGGAGAAAAACCAGCTAGTTAACTAGTTAGTTAATTGATTGGATAGTAAAACTTTCACGTATGTTCGAAACAAATTCAGTATTTTGAAAGACGCTGGTGATGGTGAGGAACAATGAACAAATTTGAGAAACTCGATAAATGAAGCTTGTAAAGAAATCTCTAGAGCTGAAAGAAAACCAAAGAAGAACTGGATGACAAAAGAAATTTTAGGCTTGATGAAAGAACGGGATGGCAAAAGGGAAAGAGGAAGAATACAAAAAAGAAAAAAAAATCTAAGAAAATCAGGATTCGGTACAATGAAGCTAAGGAAGCTCGACTGGAAAAAAAGTGCAAAGAAATAAAAGGCCAGTGCAAAATAGATCCTAAGTTTATGTACAGAAACACTGAAGAAATTGCCCACAGGAAAAAGACTTCTACATCAACTGGTTGCTTAAAATCTAAAGATGGCATTCTTTTAATGGAAAAAGACAAAATTTTAGATAGCTAGGGAGAGTACATTACAGATCTTTTTGACTATGACAGAAAGGAAGAACGCATCATAAGGAAGAACGTTGAAGGACCACCCATAATGAAAGATGAAGTTAGAGCAGCGTTGAAAAAGATGAAACTGGGAAAAGCTACAGGACCAGACAATATTACTACAGAAATGATCGAGGCTCTAGATGAATTTGACATTGAAAAAATAAGTCGTCCTAAACGAAATTTATGACGCCGGAAAAAATCCTTAAAGATATGTCAAAATCAATTGTCATTGCACTTCCAAAGAAAATAGGGGCTATAAAATGCGAACTCCATCGCACAATCAGTTTGATGAGTCATGAGACAAAGATTCTATTAAGAATAAATATGATGAGGGCAAGGAACAGAATCAAACCAGAAATAACAGAAGAACAATGTGGATCTGTTGAAGGGAAAGGAACTATTAATGCCATTAACATCCTAAGACCTCTCATAGAAAGATCGATTGAGTTGAATAAGAAGTTACATTTATATTTTGTTGATTACACCAAAGCTTTTGATTGGGTAAGACACGAATCAACAGCAAAAGCTCAATATTGATGGAAAAGATCTCAGAATAATAAGGTTTCAGTTTCAGACTCAGTTTCTCAAGACGACGTCTCTGCGCTTGGAACGAATTCCATATGCACTAACGTCACAGGTGCCATGTGTATGGTGATCATGGCACAAGCCTCAAGCCTGCACATAAACCCATGAGCTGGCTAGGTCCTGAGGCCCTACTCTTGCCTGTGTTTTACCTAGTCTATATGCTATACTGGTATTGTATCAGCCTATCACTGGAATGATCTTGGTTACATGTAAATGACATGTGTATCTGTGCATCTTATCTTCAGAAAAAGGAACACACACACACACACACACACACACACACACACACACACACACACACACACACACACACACACACACACACGTACGCACACACACACAAACACACACATATATAATACATATATATATGTATGTATATATATATATGTATACATATACATATATGTGTATATATACATATGTATACATAATTAAATGTCTGAACACAACACAACTAGCTTTTCTGTATAAAGTCGTCTCGCATTGGTAGCAGAGCGTGGTTTGTCTCATAATCAATGAAACAGAATAATAAGGAATATGTAGTGGGAATAAACAGCAGCAATGAGAGTAGAAAATAATATAAGCTCTTTCCAAAATATCAAAATTGTAGTTAGACAGGGATGTGTTCTCTCACCAGATTTGTTTTTATTTTACAGCGAAAAATCATGAGAAACCTAGAAGAATGCCCTGGGATAACAGTTGGAGGAAAAATGATAAACAATCTTCGTTATGCAGATGACATCATCCTAATTGCAGAAAATGAAAAATACCTACATCTTGTAAATATAATCCAAAAAGAAAGCAGAAATAAAGGGTTAGAACTAAATAGCAAGAAGACTGAAGTCATGGTAATCAGTTAAAAAAAGAAATCCCCTTATGTAAAATAACAGCAAATGGTACAACATTGGGACAAGTTGATAAGTTTAAATATCTGGGAAAAGTCATCTCACCAGACGGCAGTTGCACATTAGAAATAGCCAGCAGAACTGGCCGAGCTAAAACTGCATTCAAGAAAATGAAAAGCGTTCTTACCAACAAATTACTGTCAATTAACATCAGGAAGAGAGTTCTTCAGTGTTATGTAGAACAGATACTGTTATACGGATGCCAAGCGTGAACAGTCAACACGCAAAGTGAGAACAAGATTGAGGCAGCTGAAATGTGGCATCTAAGAAGAATGTTAAGAGTTCCATGTACATCAAAGAAAACGAACGAGACAATCCTGAAAGAGGCAAACACAAAAAGGACATTAATGAAGAAGATTAGAAAAAGACACACACCATTTATAGGACATGTTATGAGGCAAGAGAAACTTATGTACCTAGTCACAACAGAAAAGCTGGAGGGGGAAAAAGCACGACAAATATTGGACGGACTGACCAGTGGATGAAGACAGAGAGAGTGGGAGATGTACTTGTAACGACAAAGGATAGATTCGTAAGGAGGGCTATGATCGTCAACGCCATGCGGCAGGGCACATACATGTAGTGCTGATAAAAATGTGTACATGCAAATCAGTGAAACGAGTGGTTAAGCCAATAACGACAGCAATAAGTAAAAGTGACACAGGCAATAACGCAAGCGCATAAAACATGCAATAATAACACTACACAATTTGTATAATGCATATTTGCATTATGAATAATTGCCTGGCGGATAACTGGACCATTCGAATAAGTAAAAAAAATGGTATGTTAAAAATGGTATGTTACCCTGAACAAGGTGCATTTTCAAGGGAAAATCCTGTATTTCCTCGTTGATGATTCTGTCTTGTATGAATAATATACACAGGGAACCGAGCAGAAGCTCCAGCGTATTTTAACGAAAGTAACAATAGTAATGGAATCTAGGTTATGCACATTTTTCTCTAGATCACAATCAGTTGAGACTACTATGAAATAAATGCAGGCCTATGTTTTATCTGAAAACTCAAATATTGTTAACCAAAACCACAGAAATTGTAGACTCTGACAGCAAATTTTATTCCCCTCCTTTTTTTTCAATAAAAAAGAAGTTTACAGCGTTAAATACATTAACACTGATTATCATCTCTCTTAAATTCAATGGCAACTCACACTTGAACGAGTGTGAACTAAGACTTTTTGTAAAAAGATCCTTCTTTGCAAAGATTAAGTTTTTGATAAATAAAGCAACGGTTTCGTTTTGTTCAAATTTTATATGCATACAGAACGTTTCTATGTTCTTTTCTGACTGGTTTCAGTTAATAATAAACGCAAATTTTTGTGAATCATAAAACCCCACAAACAACATATATAATGATGTCAAGAGTACAGAACATCTTCTTTGATTGATTCAAACCCAAAAGCACCAACTTGATCAAACCGGAAAACGGGCAGTCACTCTCACAGCTATGTTACTGCACCATCGCATCGTAGGTGTTATGCTTTGTAACGTGTTTATATCTATCTATCTATCTATCTATCTATCTATCTATCTATCTATCTATCTATCTATCTATCAGTCAATCTATCTATCTATCAATCTATCTATCTATCTATCTATCTATCTATCTATCTATCTATCAATATATCTATCTATCAGTCAATCTATCTATCTATCTATCTATCTATCTATCTATCTATCTATCTATCTATCTGTCTGTCTGTCTGTCTGTCTGTCTATCTTTGTTTATTTTATATGTATGTATACATACATAACATACATTACATAAATACATACATACATACATATATACATACATACATACATACATATATACATACAATACATATATACATACATACATACATACATACGTACGTACATACATACATACATACATACATACATACATACATACATGCAAATCAATTACGGCATCTAAACTGGAATGAAGCAAAACTGTGGAAGATGGTTGTGTCGGTAAGGGTTACATAATCTTACATGCCATTCACGCACAGTGAAAGGGCGCGAAACCAGCGAGAGCTGTGCAGTAGAAAACGTCGTAGGTACGGCAGTAAGTATGGAGGGCGGTGACGGTTAGTAGACTACGGTGTAACGTGTGAAGACCTTTGACACGAAACTGAGCCAGGTGTTGTTTCACACGTTTCTGCTGACACCCGTACCTCAGCCTTCGCCCTTCACACGCTTACCCTGTTCTGCTGCAGCTAAAGTTCAAAACAGCGGAAGAGACACCACTGGGAAAAGAGAGAGAGAGAGAGAGAGAGAGAGAGAGAGAGAGAGAGAGAGAGAGAGAGAGAGAGAAATGAAACGCCCCCAAATTTTGTTATTCACGGAAAGCAAACAGCATTAGGTTCCACCTGATCCCTCTCACAGCCAGTTGTCTATTTGACACACATGTTAGCATAAAAACATTTAAGACAGAGAAATAGCATTAGAAATAAATATAAAATTACAAATAAGGGATGAAACAATAAATCAATAAATCAACAAACAAAAAAGAAAAAAGTAAGCGCAAAAAGCATCAATAACAGCAAACAACAACAACAGAGAGGTAGGATGCTGGCAAATAATGAGAGAAGTAAACAAGGAGAGAAGTAAACAATCAAACCAATATTCAAATACTCTATCTTATTATCTGACAATGTGTGACTAATTTTCGATGCTGCCTTAGAACAGACATTACCCGTTTAATCTAGATTCGCTTTGTGAATATGCAACTGAATTAGACTCATATTGTGAGTCCTTGTTGAGTTGAACTTTGTAACTTCAGTCCGGAAAGCGATGAGTATTTCACTCACTATCATCATCATCATCAGGTGCCTTGCCGCATGGCGTTGGCGATCATGGACTTCTATCTGTCTCTATCTCTTGTTGCCTCAAGCATCTCTTCCACTCTCCTTGTCTTCAGCCACTCTGCAAGTCCGTCTAGTATCTTCTCCCTGGGTCTACCTGGTGCTCTCTTTCCCTCCAGCTTTCCCGTTGTGACCAGATGCTCCAATTCCCCTTTTCTCGTAAAATGGCTTATAAATGTTGCCTGTCTTTTCCTAATCTTCCTTATCAATGATCTACTTGTGTCTGCCTCCATCAAGACTGTCTCGTTTGTTTTCTTTGCTGTCCATGGAACTCTCAACATTCTTCTTAAAAACCACATTTAGGCTGCTTCAATCTTGTTCTGGCTTTGTTTGTTGACTGTCCACGTCTCACAACCCGTACAACAGTATTGGTTCTATGTAACATTCAAGAACTCTTTTCCTGATGTTAATTGATATGCATTTGTTGGTAAGAATGCTTTTTATCTTCTTGAATACTGTTTTGGCTTGACCGATTCTGCTGGCTATTTCTGATGTGCATCTACCGTCTGGTGAAATGATCGTTCACAGGTATTTAAACTTATCAACCTGTCTCAAGGTTGTGCCATTTGCTGTTATTTTGCATGAGTGGATTTCATGTTTTTTACTGATCACCATGACGCACTATGGCGAGTAGAAAAAAATATTTGGCGAGAAAAAAATTCACTCGCCAATGGCGAGTACGCAATAACGGTCTGAATCTGGCCGCAAACCGCGATAGTTACGCTGTTTCGCGAGTTTTCAGATCCAGTCACCCAGCTGTTACTGATTACTGGTCAACAGCGACCCTGCATTTCCTGTCGGGAAACCACATGTATCTCTTCGATGAAGAGCTCAAAGGCTACAGTCTCTGTGTCAGACATTTCTAATGTGATAAATAGCAACTCACCGGGGAGTCGACAAAGCTTTCTTTCCAAATGGAAGGAGTTTATGTGGCTGGCTTATGATGAATAGTCAAATAAAATAACATGCACGATCTGCGCGAGAAATCCTTCACTTGCCGGCAAGTCAGACTTTGTGACAGGTTCAGACAATTTAAAAAAGAAACATCTGTACTCCATAGCAAAAGTAAAAGGGGAACACCTCCCCTGACAGACCAAAGAACCTCCAGTACACTGAATGGCCAAACAGTCTGACCTGATTCATGACGATGAAGACATAACATGAACGAACTGTACCGGGGTCCAAGACTGAGAGGCTGTCTTGTGTTTTGTTATTTTTCTTTTTCATACAATTCTTTTGGTTCGCAATTATACTGTCCTTCTCATTCATCGGAATATAATATCTGAAGAAACACAGTGCTGTTCTCGTCCCTCCCCCCCCCCCTGTGCTAATCAATCAATTTACGCAATAAAATCTCACGGCAGCACTTTTGCTATTGTGTGGCTGGGCTTGAATTTTGGCCGGTAAATTTTTCATTCTGACAGGTAAAAATTTTGAAGCACCAGCCAAAGGCTCATCATATGTGCCCTGCCGCATGGCGCAGGCGATCATGGCCCTCCACACGAATCTATCCACTGTCGCTGCAAACATATCTCCCACCCTCTCTGTCCTCAGCCACCCTGCAAGTCTGTCCAATATTTTCTCCCTGGGTCTACATGGTTTTCTCTTTCCCTCCAGCTTTCCTGCTGTGACCAGGTGCTCTAATTCCCTTTCCTTATAAAATGTCCAAAGGCAGTGGGCAGAAATACTGATTTCCAGGGCTCAACTTGATAAACGACCATCACACATTCACATTCGCTCATTCACACACACACACAAACACACACACACACACACACACACACACACACACACACACACACACACACACACACACACACACACACACACACACACACACAGGCGCATGCGCTCTTTCGGTCTCGATCAGCCGTCTCCCTTTCTCTAAAAGAGGAATGGATGATGGGTGGCGGAAGAATTATTCTTTTCTTTTTTTTCCCTGCCTCTTAAACCGCTGGGGGTGCTTCAGGAAAAAAGAACCGTCAGTCTGCGGCGAGTTGGAAGACCCGGACAGGTGGGACTGCACGCTTCACGTGAGGTCAGCCTCCTTTACTTGGTTTGTACATCTTTTGTATGATTGGAAACTGAAAAATGAACCGTCTGCTTTTGAATTTGCTGAAACCTGTGTCCAGTCTCGACTGAATAATTACACAAACCAAACGTGGACCACTGTCATCCTGATACAAGTCATAGTCCGCCATTTCAGACGTGTGCGTGCATTTGAGACGACACACTGAAACAGAATTCTGACCCACCTCATCCCCAACTAAACAATCCACCTATAAGCAGACTTTCGAGAAATCCTTGCCGATACATTTGGTAGTTGAGGAGGGTGCGCGCGCGCACGCACACACACACACACACACACACACACACACACACACACACACACACACACACAACACACACACACACACACACACACACACACACACACCCCACACACACACACACACACGAGCGCGCGCGTGCGTTATGATCTAACAAACGTATTTGTTGTTTGTTTGTTTGTGTTTGAACATTAGCGATTTTGTATTTAACTGTTTGGTAACAAGAAAAACACAGATGGAAGTCCATGATCGCCAACGCCATGCGGCAGGGCACCTGATGATGATGAAGACCGACAGCACTTTCAATGGGGAACTAATGGAAGGCTTGAAATAAGCAACTGCTACGCTGGTACACGAGAGCGCGCGTTAACAAACTGATGAACTCATGCAGATAGACAACGTGTTTATGGATTAATGAACAAAAGTACGGACAGAGATGAAACATCTGTATGAACAGTTGGTAAAACCTCATGACTTCAGCACATGGACTCTAACCCTTTGATGCCCACACCCTGTCCACCAGCATCCTGCATTGCCAACCTTGCTAGCAAAGCAAAAACTTAACCCTTTGAGTCCCTCACCCAGTCCACCAGTTTCCCGCAGAAAGCTGGTGGATGGGGTGAATGAGTAAAGGGTTAATTTTTTTGCGGTTGGCGGATAGGGTACGCGAGTCAAGGGATTAAAATGAATGCTATCAGCAACCAAAGGACAGGAACCAGAAAAACACGAAAATCGAATCAGAACGCGTATTTAACATAACCAGACAAGACAGGTACAAGTTTTCCGCCAACTGGCCTTTGTTGAGCGTAAATGTAAGATCACAAACGAAAGAACACCAAATACAAAAATTAGGAGAAAAAGACTGAGACTTCCGTGCTGCTTCGTCCGGTGGGAGAAAAGGACTAAAATGAAATCATAATGTGTTTGTGCATACTGGCACACACACACACACACACACACACACACACACACACACACACACACACACACACACACACACACACACACACACACACACACACACACCACACCACACACACACACACACACACACACACACACGCGCGCGCACACACACCACACACACACACATATATATATATACACATACATACATACATATATATACTTGGATACACATACATCCCCACATAAATATAAAAATAAGAGAAAACATAAGCATGTGATCAACTGAATGGAAAAATATACAATCAAGTGGTATGGCTGACATGTGTAACGAAAGGACAGTGTTGGTCTGTTATCTTCTGTCCAGATACCCAGCTCGTCTGAAAAATTGAGCCAAGTTCCATCTTCTCACTGCCCCAGTCCCTGAAGACTGCTGATGATGGGGGGGGGGGGGGGGGGGTCCGCTCTCTTATTCCCTAAAGACTGCTGAGAAGGGGGAGGGGGAGGTTCCAAACATAGCAGTGTCTGAAGTGGTAGTCATAGTCCTAGGACTGGTTGTTACTGCCCTCAAAGTTCTCTGACTGGTGGGGTCGCATGTCTATCCCTGACTCTAAACTATGGAGAAATAGGTTCATATCCCAGGTCCCTCCCTTTGAAGGCCAGTTAACCCTTTTGACTCCCTCACCCTATCCGCCAACATCCCGCATTGTCAGCCATGACAGCAAAGCAAAACTTTCCTCATCCTATCCACCAGCTTCCTGCAGGAAGGAGTGGAAGGGTTAAGTTTTTGCAGCTGGCGGATAGGGTGCAGGAATGAAAGGGTACATTTTCTTACATTTCTGAAATCTTGGAGAAAAAAATGGGTGGCTCTACATTGCTGTGATGCATTCTCGAAGGGGAAGGGGCGGGGGTGGGTGGAAGAAAACCAGAAACGGATCAACGGGAAAAGATCTGATATTTTTCGATCGTGTGCACTTTAACAACCTGTGTCTACATAATTTTTTTTTATATCAGTATTGATTAAATGGCAGTTCTCTGGCAAGTTCGAACTCTGCAAATCCAGAAATAACAGGAACTGTCTTTTCACTCTCTCGTCTCTGAAGCGGTGACGCCTACAATTAGCTTTCCCTTTTATTCGTCTGATGTGAAGAGCAGTCAGCTATCATCAATGGTCTGTCTTGAAAAGTTCCAGTCAACCAAAAAAAATTGAAATGCAGACATTAATCTTCCTTTCACGAAACTGCTTTGTGATGGCACAAAAACTACGCTGAGATCGGCACTAGGTTAGCAGCGCTTACGGGTGTGATAATAAACTGGCCTTTGTATTCACTACAAACAGGATCCAAATACCTGTGCAGTAAAAACTCACTGTGGTTGAAAAGGCGGATTCTTGGTTGATCTTTGGCACAGTTGACATAAGAAGGCTGATGGCTGTGACTGGATGGTCGCTACAGCCACTCCCCATCTCCGTCTTCTGTCCAATCACAGTCAAGGTCGAGTTCGTTTCTCCTCTGCAATGGCGATGCTCGTACAACCTGTCGTCAGGCAGAGCGGTTTGTAGCTGTCTATTCCCAGGTGTCCATACTGATATTAGCAGATTTCAGGTCACATTGCAGACATCCCGATATCGCAGCAGTAGGTGACAGGTGACCTGTGGGCCGGGATCCTGCAGCATTTGGAATGTGGTCATCCTGCATGTAGTGGACATAGTTCAGCTAGGTAGTTGTCGTTGTGTAAAGGGGGCATAAACTTGGCATGCTTGCCTGATCAGGATGTCCTTGTCTGGCATAGGGTCTTGAACTACCCAGGATCTGTGAGCACCGCAGATGGAAACTATTGAGGCGGTCCTCTTGGCATACGAAGGTTGTCCAGCTCTCCATGGCATAGAGAAGGGTATTCAGTTTGCAGGTTCTGTACACTCCAATCTTTGTGGCTGTAGTCAGCTTGTTCTTTTTCCACACTCTCATGGAGTTTGATAGCGGCAGCGTTCTCTGTTTACTGAGTCTCGGTCGAGGGACAGGTTCCTGGAGAATGCCAATCCTAGGCACGTGAATTCCTTTTAGCACTTGAAGAGTGTATTCGCAGATGCTGATGCAAAAGTCTTCGCTGGCGTTCTTCCCCATCGTCTCTTGTCTTCTTCAGACATATGATGAAGCCATACTCTTTGGCAAGCATGCCCTATGAAGCTGCTGTCAAGGCGGCACCACCAGCAAATAGTATCTCCCAGATCGGGACCTGACGCACTCTCTGCCTGTCAAGGTCCACAATAATGATATTTTTGCATCATGTGCACTCGGCTTCGTCAAGTCAAATGCAAAGACCTCTTCTCGGGCAAGTGAGGGATCGTGCCCTTCACCAGACCAACCACGAAGCACATTTTATATCCAGACACATAGACATTGCTACTGGACAACCTGACTGATTCCCCTCCCTTTTCCTTTTACAGGCAGTTCGCCCTAGGAATACGTCTGGATTGCATTCGTTCCCCCATCCCAGCGCACCTTCTCTCACACAACACACATCTGTGCTCGAAATTCGTGCACGTCTTCTCCCAGCAATTTTCATTTTTAAGGTCTTGTTCATTTTATGCAATTAGAACTGTGTTATCAACATAACAAAAGACTGTTCATCAATTTTTCTCCATTGTTTATCCTGGGGCAGTCTTCTAGGTTTGTCATGATGGTTTCGCTGTAAAGTGAAAACAAATCTTGTGATAGAACACATTCCTGTCTAACCCTCTTTTGATGTTTCGGAAAGAGCTTATATCAGTTTCTACTTTCATTGCTGTTGTTTGTTCCCAATACATATTCCTTAATATTTTAGATCTTTTCCATCAATGTTGAGCCTTTTCAGTCAGTTGATCAATTATTCATGTCTTACTCGATCAAAAACCTTGTTATAATCAACAAGACGTAAACATAAATCCTTATCTAGCTCAGCTGATTCTGTCTCTTGTCCTCATCATGATTACTAATAGAATATCTGTTACATGACTGTTCTAGCTGATTGTACAATGAAGTTCGCATTCTTTAGCCTCTGCTTTCTTTGGAAGTGCAATGAAAATTGACTTTGACATATCTGGAGGGATTTTTCGCGTGTCATAAATTTCATTTAGGAGGGGTTACTTTTTCCATACCGAATTTATGTGGAGCCTCGATCATTTCCATAATAATATTCTCTTGTCCAGGGGCTGTTCCGTGTTTCATCTTTCTGATTGCTGCTCTAACTTCATCTTTCATTGTTGGTGGTCTTTCAAGGTTCTTTCTTATGATACATTCCTCCTTTCTGTCATCGTCGAAAAGATCTTCAATGCACTCTTCCCATCTATTAATGTTTCATCTTTTTCTATAACAATCGTACCATCTTTTGATTTTAAGCAACTAGCTGATGTGCATGTCTTTTTCCTGTGAGCAATTTCTTCAATATTTGTCGCCTTAGTGTGATGGTTAGTGCAACGGACTTGCAATTGGAAGGTTGCGAGTTCAAATCACTATCAGTCCCTTCAAAATCATTGTGGGATTTTTTTTACCGAACCGGCTCTTACCCGGAGCATGCTATAGTGGGAAGACTGGGACCACACAGTTGAGTCTCATCCACTTCACGGATGCGCCACTGAGGGTATTGCTTAGATCTTCTGACCAACACCACAGGTGTCTGTATTTCTCGGGCCCGGTTGATGCCAGGATATATTATGACAGTAAGCATAGAGTACAACCCTGTCACGCAGTCTCAAGCCTAGCTGGAACTCCATAGCATCATGATTATTACCCTCCTCTTCCTCATCGCATTGTAAAAACTGTGCCAGATTCTGTCGCCATTAATGTGGCGTAGAAAATGGGACGGGACAAAAACAAAACAAAACAAAACAAGACAAAACAAAACGAAACAAAACAAAACAAAACAAAAAGGGTGAGCACAAAGGTAAATTCTATAATTGCGATGATCCTAAAACAAATTCTTCAATATTTCTGTATATAAACTTAAGGCCTGTGTTGTATCAGTCTTCTGTTTCTTTGTACTTTGTTTCTAGCCAAGCGTTTGCTTCCTTGGCTTCATTGCACATAATCCGGATTCCCTTATCTATATTTTCGTATTCTTCCTCTTTTCCTTTTATCTTCCTTCGTTCATATATCGAGCCTAAAATGTCTTTTGTCATCCATTTCTTCTTTGCTTTTGTTTCACCCTTAGGGATCTCTTCACAAGCTTCATTTACTGAGTTTTTCAATTTTGTCCATTGTTCCCCACTGTCACCAACGTCCTCCAGAGCACTGAATTTATTTCGAACATATACGCTAAATATCGTTCGAGTTGATTCATCTGTCTTTAAGAGTTCACGACTTGGTTTGATGATATTTTTGGTTTGTTTTCTTCCTTTCAGTTTCAGCCTAAATTTTCCCATTACAGGATTGTGGTCATTGTTGCAGTCTGCGCATAGTAAAGTTTTTGTTGTAAGGAAAGAATTTCTAAATCTATTATTCATCAGGATGTAACCGATTTTATTTTAGTGCTGTCTCCTAAATTAGTCCATGTCTATTTTTTCCTGTTAGGTTGTTCAAACCAAGTGTTTTCTATTATGAATTAATTTATCTGTGCCCGCTCTGAAAGTTTCTCTCCCCTTTAAGTTCGCGTGTCAAGGCCATGTCATTTTTTTCCTGTCCCACTCTAGCATTAAAATCTCCCATTATTATTGTAACGTTCTGTGATTTTCACTAAGCCTTGGCTGTCTCTAAAACTACACAGAAGTTGTCAATTTCTTGTTCCGTCCTTGTGAATGTTTATGCATATATACTTGGGTCGATGATGATATCAAATGGCTTGCCCTCAAATCTAACTGGCAAAGCACGATCTGATATAACCCAGTATCCTTTGACAGACTTTAACTTGTTATTGTCCAAAACAAGTGTGACTGCCCGCGTTCAAGCAAACAGGAACCAGAAAAAAAAAACACAAAAGAAGAATACGAACGCGTATTTAATACAACAAGACAAGAGAGGCGAAAATTTTCGGCCAACTGGCCTTTGTCAAGCGTAAGATTACAAACAAACAAACACCAGATACAAAAATTATTAGAAAAAGACTGAAACTCCCCTGCTGCTGTGTCCAACTTGACAAAAAGAATCAGGGAAGTTTCAGTCTTTTTCTAATAATTTTTGTATCTGGTGTTTGTTTGTTTGTAATCTTACGCTTGACAAAGGCCAGTTAGCCGAACATTTTCGCATGTCTTGTCTTGTTGTATTAAGTACGTGTTCGTATTGTTATTGTCCATTATGATACCTACCCTCTTTCATGTGTGTCCCCACCAGAATCGAATATGTAATAATCGTCAGAAGCATGAATGATTGCACGATAAAACTGATGTAAATTCACAGGAGCAAATGACACCAAACACACAAGGAAGAAAAAGAGAAAGGCCGGGCACTCAAGACTCTGTACACAGCAATCTTTGTGGCGTGCCTTACGCCATAATCTTGTCACAACCACTTGGTCAACCTTTCAAGCTTGGAAATGCGCAGCCGCTAGCGTAATCTCAGCATCAAAGGATCCACTGCCATTTACTGTACAGCCCAAGAGGAAGAATTTATCTATAGTTTTTATCTCCTGGTTATTGATGACAGCTGGAGGTTTGGAGCGTCAGAAACCTGAGATGGTGTTGACTGAAACGTCGTCTACGTCTTGCTGAGGCCAAATGTAAGGTCAAAAACGTTTACAGGCCGCAGCAAACTAGTCATTGAAGTGTTTTATGACTTCGTGCGAGTGTGCAGCCATTGTACAGAAGATAAATTCAAACAGGACGGCTTTGAGCACTTTGGTCTTGGCTTGGAAGCTCTGCAGGTTGCAGAATTTTCAATCTAAGCAGAACTGAACGTAGACATCCCAGTCAAAGTCTCTGAATACATCAATCAGCATTGCCGTAAAGAGAATGGAGAAACCATGGGCGGTAGAACGCGTCCCTGTTTCACTCCGTTCTGTACTTTGGAGGGTTCTGATGTCTCCATATTCTTTTTGCACCCCGTCAGAATATTAATACAATTTTTTGACTATTTCTGCAAATATTCTTAATCACAGTTTTATTCTGAAAATTCGTAAAATCTGTGAAAACCCAAAGGATTCGTCACTAACATGATTTTTTTTTATGTTACTACTTCTCTCAGACACGGCGTAAAACCTTAGTCGTGTGTCTATCATATCTTTCCAGCAACCCCCTCCTCCCCCCTTAAACAATCATGTGTCTCATGTCTACACACTAGCAGTGACCCATCCCAGTACGCTAATCCCGTTTTTCTATTGGTAGATCCTCTAAATGGCAACGGTGTGAGAGAAAGACGTCACCGTTCGTATTCCACTGCACCCCACCCGCAAGCCTTCACGCGAGCCCGTACCTCGAAAAAGAAAGAGGGACCCCCCCCCCCTCCCAAAAAACACCTTCCTATTCAGTTATACTTACATCCGCGTCTGGATGAAACAGGCCGGGGTTAGTTTTAAGGTAGCGGTCATTTGACGCGCAAGGCCGATGCACGCCCACCCCCTCTTCGCTACTGTTTGAACACGCTAAGATGGCAACGTTATAAACATTTGGCGGCTCGTCCACTGCTTTCCACACTTCCTCAAACTGGTAGTGGAGCTTAGGGGAAAACTCGTTACGAAACTAATCTCAGAAGAAACAAGTTTACTCTCAGATTAAATTCTGAAAAAGAGTGTCGCGCCAACTTCTTGGATTGGCGAGGTTGAAGAGCATACCTGAACAACGAGAGTATAAATGAGAGAAAAAAATTTACATTTTCATTCGAGGAAGAAAAACTTGTCTTTTCTTCAATTTATCAAATTCGTGAAACTGTCTAAAAGCCTACTTTTTATATTATTGTTTAATTTCATCAGTTGTTAAGAACATTGTCTATCCGCAGAAGGGAACCATTTTCCAAAATGAATTGCAGAAAGGTGAGACTTATCTTTAATTTGCTTGCTTATTTGATTGTTTGTTATTGCCTGCTTGTATTACCACTTTCACTTCCTGTTTTTTTTATCCTAGCTTTCTAGTTCTATTTTTTTTTTTCTTGGTCATTACGATTATTTTGGTGCATGTCTGACTTTCTGATTCCAACTTTGTCTCTTACAACAAGAATAACAACAATACTGCTACTACTTTTGCTGCTATTATATTACTACTACTATTACTAACCAATTAACATCATCATCAATTTTATAGTTACTATGTTATAGTTGTCATTGTGATTGTTATCATTCAATCGCATATTTGCCGTTTGCTTGTTATGTTGTAACTGTTTGTTAGTTGCCCGTTTATTGTTTAGAGAAAAAAAAAGAACAAAAGACTTGAAAACAAACAAAATAGTCAAGCCCTATTTTGCTGAGAAAAATATTCCGCTACTCTAATCTTCGGACACAGTTTAAGTCTATGCTTCTGAAAACAGTGGGCCATGCCCGCTTAAATGTATCCAGACGTTATGTTCCCCTGGGCGGACACTTTGTACGAATAGCTTTGCCATGTATCTATCCATGCCTGGCGGGCCTGCTTCAAGCTGAGTCTTGGCGTCATATCTTTTCCTTTTTCTTCCACCCTTTACCCACTTCATGTATGTGTCTATGTAAGTGTTTTTTTTCAAACATTTGGCAATATTGTTCTTCCTTTTCTTGAGGGGAGTATGACTTTTTTGTTTGTTTAGTTTTTTTCAGCCGGCTCCCACTCCCCTCGAAGAAGGAGACTGTCAAAACGATTTTTTTTAATCAGCTCCACTTTCATGTATTATGGTCAATGTATGGTGGTATATTTCAGTTTTGGTTTTAATGTCTGATCTGGTGTTTTGCGTTAGTGTATCTTCTCTGCTTCCTTCCCCTAGTACAGCAGAAGATACGAGAGAGAAGGAGAAACCTGGAATACGTAAACACTACATTATTCAAGGAGACTAGCACTAGGCTCCACTGAAGCCGAGAGAGAGAGAGAGAGAGAGAGAGAGAGAGAGAGAATGAGAGACAGAGAGCGAGAGCGAGAGAGAGAGAGAGAGAGAGGGAGAGAGAGAGAGAGAGAGTGAGAGACAGAGACAGAGACAGAGAGAGACAGAAAGAAAGAGAGAGTGTGAGAGAGTGGGTGAGAGAGAGAGAGAGAGAGAGAGAGAGAGAGAGAGAGACAGACAGACAGACAGACAGATAGAGACAAAGACACAGAGACACAGAGAGAGACAGAGAATTTCGTGAAAGAATTTGTTCATCAGAAACTGTCAAAGCATTCTTATTACTCCTTATTTAAATATGTATCTACACGAAGTGCTATCAAAGAAACACCAAGACAAAACTAACTGATTTATAGGCTTTGCATTCCAATACTATTTTGTATATATATACTGCAGCGATGTGCTATACAAATGCAATCAATAAGAAATCAGCCTGACTGAGGAAACTTCCTCTTTCTTTCCAATGTCTGAGTGTGTTGTACCCCTCTTGAGCATACTGTAAGCTTCAAATTTCCCATGTCAAAGATTATGTCATGAGTCAATGTTGCGTTACAACACCTTTTCCTCCTTCCTCAAACCTTTTTATCATTTGTTCTGTTAATTTTAACTCTCTCTCTCTCTCTCTCTCTCTCTCTCTCTCTCTCTCTCTCTCTCTCTCTCTCTCTCTCTTCTCTCAGGGTAAAATCGAGGTGTCCTCTCATGTTTGTCTGTGTTTACTTTTTTTGGTCAGCTTGTCGTAAAACAGAGAGACAGACGTGAGCAAGCAAGCCAGCGAACCAACTAACGACAAGTAAACACGACATGAAACAATTAGGCGTTCTACAATGTTGAAACAAGTAACATTATGTGAATCTGTTAGAAAGAATTGGTACCAGTGATTATTGAATCACTTCGCTAGCTCGTATTTTGGATCATTCGTCCACTTCGGGCTTGCTATTCGGTGCATGCACATAAAGTGAAGATACATTTCAGCATTTTTAGAGATAAACACTGATACAGAGATAGATAAACAGGCATACAGAGAGTAGGATCCCAAAACGTCCATGTGTGCGCGCGTGCGTGTGCTTTTGTGTGTATGTGCAACAAATCGTATTAGCCATGAATTCTTGATGATTCGAACATTTTTGGCTGGGTCTTTACCAAATTTGACCATGGATACAGCTCACTGGACTATCGTAAATGCCCATATGTTGTTTAAGCACAAGTCTTATTCTTAATACGATTATTGAAACCATTGTGGTCGGAAATGTAATGGGTCTCTAAAACAATTTATCGCCTGTTTGTGAACCTATTTAAACCACTTACGTCAGAATGTTTGTGAACTGATTTAAATCATTATGTCAGAATGTGTGTTTGTGAACTGATTTAAACCACTTATGTCAGAATGTATGTTTGTGAACTGATTTAAACCACTTATGTCAGAATGTGTGTTTGTGAACTGATTTAAACCACTTATGTCAGAATGTGTGTTTGTGAACTGATTTAAACCACTTATGTCAGAATGCCTGTTTGTGAACTGATTTAAACCACTTATGTCAGAATGTGTGTTTGTGAACTGATTTAAACCACTTATGTCAGAATGTGTGTTTGTGAACTGATTTAAACCACTTATGTCAGAATGTGTGTTTGTGAACTGATTTAAACCACTTATGTCAGAATGCCTGTTTGTGAACTGATTTAAACCACTTATGTCAGAATGTGTGTTTGTGAACTGATTTAAACCACTTATGTCAGAATGTGTGTTTGTGAACTGATTTAAACCACTTATGTCAGAATGTGTGTTTGTGAACTGATTTAAACCACTTATGTCAGAATGCCTGTTTGTGAAGTGATTTAAACCACTTATGTCAGAATGCCTGTTTGTGAACTGATTTAAACCACTTATGTCAGAATGTCTGTCTGTGAACTGATTTAAACCACTTATGTCAGAATGTGTGTTTGTGAACTGATTTAAACCACTTATGTCAGAATGTGTGTTTGTGAACTGATTTAAACCACTTATGTCAGAATGCCTGTGAATTGATTTAAACCACTTATGTCAGAATGCCTGTGAATTGATTTAAACCACTTATGTCAGAGAGGGTGGAAGATGTGCTTGCGGCAACAAGGGACAGATGCATATGGAGGGCCATGATCGCCAACGCCATGTGGCAAGGCACTTGATGATGATGATGATGTCAGATTGCCTATTTGTGAACTGATTTAAACACATCATGTCAGAATGCCTGCTTGTGAACTGATTTAAACCACTTATGTCGGAATGTCTGTTTGTGAACTGATTCAAACCACTTATGTCAGAATGTGTGTTTGTGAACTGATTTAAACCACTTATGTCAGAATGTGTGTTTGTGAACTGATTTAAACCACTTATGTCAGAATGTGTGTTTGTGAACTGATTTAAACCACTTACGTCAGAATGCCTGTTTGTGAAGTGATTTAAACCACTTATGTCAGAATGCCTGTTTGTGAACTGATTTAAACCACTTATGTCAGAATGTCTGTCTGTGAACTGATTTAAACCACTTATGTCAGAATGTGTGTTTGTGAACTGATTTAAACCACTTATGTCAGAATGTGTGTTTGTGAACTGATTTAAACCACTGATGTCAGAATGCCTGTGAACCGATTTAAACCACTTATGTCAGAATGTCTGTGAACTGATTTAAACCACTGATGTCAGAATGCCTGTTTGTGAAGTGATTTAACCACTTATGTCAGAATGTCTGTGAACCAATTTAAACCACTTATGTCAGAATGCCTGTTTGTGAACTGATTTAAACCACTTATGTCAGAATATCTGTTTGTGAACTGATTTAAACCACTGATGTCAGAATGCCTGTGAACCGATTTAAACCACTTATGTCAGAATGTCTGTGAACTGATTTAAACCACTTATGTCAGAATGCCTGTTTGTGAACTGATTTAAACTACTTATGTCAGAATGCCTGTTTGTGAACCGATTTAAACCACTTATGTCAGAATGCCTGTTTGTGAACCGATTTAAACCACTTATGTCAGAATGCCTGTTTGTGAAGTGATTTAAACCACTTATGTCAGAATGCCTGTTTGTGAACGATTTAACACTTATGTCAGAATCCTGTTTGTGAATGATTTAAACCACTTATGTCAGAATGTGTTTTGTGAACCGATTTAAACCACTTATGTCAGAATGCCTGTTTGTGAACCGATTTAAACCACTTATGTCAGAATGCCTGTTTGTGAAGTGATTTAAACCACTTATGTCAGAATGCCTGTTTGTGAACTGATTTAAACTACTTATGTCAGAATGTTTCACCTGAGAAAGAGTCACGACAATACAAATGTCACGACCATTGTTGATAATCAAGGTCATGGTTACACAGAAACTTCTCTAAAAGCACAGACACATGTACGAAAGGGAAATGGAATTTTCGGTATCCTAATGTTTGCTAATATGATTAGACCATTTCCATATTACGAACATTCACATTTACTTTTTTGTCCGTCCGATTGTACCGAGGGCTGTGGCGGGGACAAGAAGCTGATGTTTTGCAGCTAAAGGTGAAGCCTGGCGTAGAGTAATGACTTAGATGTGGAGCGTGTCTACCACACCACCTATTCAGCATTATCATAATCTTCCTCTGGTTCTGAAGACGGCGCATATGGTGCTGTAAGCTTAAAGGGCTGGCTGGTTGACTGGCATCCCAATCAGGCGACGATACCATTTGATTCACTGTTGTATGATATAATGGTTAACAAACACTTGGATCTCTTGTTTATCATCATAATCATCACCGTCATCGTTATCATCATCGTCTTTATTATCATATTATAGAAATAATAAATCATTCTAGTATAGCACTGTTCCCCAAACTCATTTAGATTCACTGTGCATTTACACATCTTGCAAGACAGAGGCACTAATAAATCACGCATGCGCACACCATTATTATCATTATTATTACTGTTATTATGACATTCATTACCACCATCATCATCATTGTTGCTGCTGTTGTTATTATTACATCATCGTCATCGTCATCATTATTATTACTGTTTAAGGCCGGGCTGACTGCACAGAGGCCTGTCAAGGCTATATAACCATCAATACAACACACAACGCCTTCTTGATCCCCCCCCCCCCCCCCCAAAAAAGAGAAGCTTGAAAAGAAAATTAATATGTAAGGCTTTAGAGCTTTGAAGGTGTTTAGAGTTTACTCAAGAGGGATTCATCACACTCGAATAATTCCACATACGCTCCGCCCTCTACCATCTATCATCTGGCGGACTCCTTCAGCCAGAAATAACTCCTATGCCCTGGCAAAGTCTTGAAATTGAAGGGAATAGGGCCGGGGGGAGGGGGGGGGGGTAGAGGGGGCTAATCATATAAAACAATAACTTTGACTAGGCTGACACGACCAATATGACTGAAACATTGGACAGTTTTAATCTTCCGGGCTGGGATGGGACTCAGAATATCAAATCCTCTATCTATGATCTATTACAAGAAATTCAAAACAAGCGCGATCGCCCACATTCAAGCAAACAGGAACCAGAGAAAAAAAAAGAACGCGAAAAAAGAATCAGAACGCGCATTTGACATAACCAGACAAGACACGTTCTTGTTCTATTTTCGTGGGTTTTGTTGTTGTTGTTGTTGTTTTTCGGGTTTTTGTGTGTGTGTGTTTTTGTTTGTTTGTTTGTTTGTTTTTCTGGTTTCTATTACAAAAGCCAGCCAGTCTGCTGAGTTGTGTCTGAAGGTAGGTAGGTAAATGTATGTGTGGTGTGTGTGTGTGTGTGTGTGTGTGTGTGTGTGTGTGTGTGTGTGTGTGTGTGTGTGTGTGTGTGTGTGTGTGTTCGTTCGTTATTTATTTTAACGTCTATTTACATATGTGCTTTTAGACGAAAAAAAGGTATTAAAAATGAATGGACAACTAAACATATAGATAGATAGATATAGGAAATGAATGGACAAATATATATACAAATATATATATATATATACTACACGTCATTATTGAAGGGCCAGGAACGTTTT
>CM060307.1:46786180-46796180 GCA_030674185.1 Monoplex corrugatus
GTTGCTATAGATGACGACGCTGTTGATGCATGTTTATGTTACTTATTGTTAGGCTTATGTCGATCAACTAACGCGGATAAGTGTAACCACCTTTTGTCAAAGCACTGAATCATGGCGGCCAACAAAGTTACATTGAAAACTAGAATTGCTTACCTGAGTGAAAGGCAATCAGTCCGGGAACTAGTGACATTTCTCTTCGTTGCATGAAGCCGTCCCTGCTGACACTTACACAACGACTGGATGTTGGTGAACAGTTGTGGGTGTAAATCATAAAGTGATCACGAATGCACTCAACTTCTTAAACTGTAGAACACTAATGCGGCCAATTTTCGTTTTCACCGAATTCTTCTGCACACACCGCACCTTTTCTACTCTGTTAAAATCTGGGTTCTGTAGTTCTCAGAGGAAACATCATTCCTTTGCTTCCAGTTTCTATAAAACTGTCATTACTTTCTTTTGAACAAAGTTTCAGCTTCAGAATAGCAGTATCATGCAGCAACATACTTATCAATACTACTACTTTCACCCTTAGCTGCAAATTAAGCGTGTCGATGTATACATGTATAGCACTGTTTATGGACATTTGATATATTCCCGCGGGCTGGTGGTTCTTGTGACAGAACCTTGTACTCAAGATCTGGTATATCGTGTTCAGTCCCTGCCTACAACATTGAACATTGGCTTGTTCGCCGCCCATCCTCGTGTTTCCATCATTGTGGTGGCGTCAGGGCAGTGTTTCACAGGTCACTCTCCCCTGTCCCTATTTCAAAACCTTTCACTCTCATAGGGTTATGCGTAGGTTCATGGCGTCTGACAAATAATTGCTAGCAGATGTGGGTGGAGCTCTTACTGAATTGTTCGAGTTCGATGAATCCCTGTTGAACACACTACAAGCACTACAGGGCTGACACCATCAAGCTACATCTATTGAAAATACATTCCCCAATGGTCATAGACAATAATCTAGTCAGTCCAAAGATTTTTGTAGATTTTCTCCATTCTGCCTACTTTTTTTTTTAATTGAATGCAATGTTCAATTTCTTTGTAACAGTGCATGAGTAATAACATCCCGTTTGTAATCATTTTATGAAATTGTTGTTGAACTGTCAATGTGTTCACTTTTGTAGACATTGAAAACAATCACTTCCAACAGATTTTATCCCAAGTTCAGTTCCCATTCTTACACATGTAAGAATTTTAGTAGAAAGAAAGATTATGCAATCTGTGACGAATTAGGCCGTCCGTCCAGTATTCACCTGTATGTATTTGATAAAGTCTGCCGTACTTTCTTTTAGGATTGATAATTGGGTACATGTACTGAGTGCATTTTTGGCTCAAGGGAAATGTGCTATGCAGGAGCATATGTATGAAGGCCATATGTATGTATGCTTTAGTGTCCTTAGTTATGTTCACATTTTGTATTCAGATTTGTTTTTTGAAATCTTCAGGTGATAAATTGGACGGAATGGTCAACGCCAGGGGTGCATCCTTAGATTATTGACATGTGTAATCAATTTTCTTTTCCAGACGTTTTTCTAACCATATGTTGTGTACGTTTTGAAATAGTTATAGCTGGGCTTTAAACAATAAGTATGAAGTGCGATAAATACCTCTTGTCATCATCATCATGTGCCCTGCCGCATGGCGATGGCGATCATGGCCCTCCATATGCATCTATCTCTTGTCGCCGCAAGCACATCTTCCACCCTCTCTGTCCTCGGCCATCCTCCAAGTCGGTCCAATATTTTTTCCTTGGGTCTACCTGGTGTTCTCTTTCCCTCCAGCTTTCCTGTTGTGACCAGGTGCTCTAATTCCCCTTTCCTCATAAAACGGCCTATAAATGTTGCTTGTCTTTTCATAATCTTCCTTATCAATGATCTTCTTGAGTCTGCCTCCATCAAGACTGTCTCGTTTGTTTTCTTGTAGAAATTCCAAATTCCATGTCCACGTTTACCTGTAATGATGTGGGAGGGACATGGGGTCTGTACGAAAAAGTATGCGTGCGGATCACAGCATTGAGAGAGATCATGTGCCATTCATTTTGTTTTTACTACAGCTCAAGATGGTAATCAGGTTTCAAACTATTCTGAAATATCAAGTTAGCCTTTGTGTCTTCTGCTTGTGTTAGGGTCTATTGACGATGACCATTTGGTCAAGTTTTTAGTAAAAACGTTTCTTGTTCTTACATGCCACACACACACACACACACACACACACACACACACACACACCACACACACACACACACACACACACACACACACACACACACACACACACTCACACACACACACACACACACACTCACACACCACACACACACACACCACCACACACACACACACACACACACACACACAACACACACACAACACACACATACACACACACACACACACACACACACACACACACACACACACACACACACACAACACACCACACACACACACAACACACACACACACACCCACATACACACACTCACACTCACACACACACACACACGGAGTGAGAGAGAGAATGACAATGACAATGACAATGACAATGATGTTTTATTTTCCAACTGTACAAGTTATTGACTAAAAGCCATTTTTCAAACTTGCCGTTACTAATCTATACACATGATATTTGTTTACAGCAACAAGTACAGCTTAGGCTACAGCAACAAGTACAGCTTAGGCTACAGCAACAAGTACAGCTTAGGCTACAGCAACAAGTACAGCTTAGGCAAGACAAGTGTTGAATACTAAAATGTAAGATATCATTACAGAGAGAGGGGGAGAGAGAGGGAGAGAGAGAGAGAGAGAGAAGAGAGAGAGAGAGAGAGAGAGAGAGAGAGAGAGGAGAGGAGAGAGAGAGAGAGAGAGAGAGAGAGAGAGAGAGAGAGCACGTAGATTTGAAGTATATACAGCGTTCGCCTGGCAATTCGAAGAGTGCACCTTTTCATGTTTTTCCGTTTCTTTAAAAACAAAAAAAAAGTTTATACATGAACCAGCTACTGGATGTATTTGGTCATTTTATTCAAAGGGAGGTCACGGCACTGGACAGTGCACTCCGCCCAATTCTTTATCAGAAAGGTAAACATTATTGATAGTCTAGTCTCCTCCAGCGCTTTCTGCAAAGTGCTGCCCACACACTGAGATTGAGTTGTAAGCAAACTGTAGTGTGACCATGTCTTCCCTGACAGGGCTGACGTCGCCTTTTCCAGTTTTTCCCTCAGGAGCTAAGTGTATCTAAGCGAGGTGAGTGCTGGGACTTCGTGGTTTGCTGTATCCACGTGGGCGTGTACATATATACGTCCCCCCCTCCCCCTTGGGCCTTGCTTGTTTAATGCCCTCCCACTCGGGGGTTGTAACAGGAAACGTTTTTAAGTACAACGGATATACCAAGCGCATTGTCCTCCGGCAATGTCATATGCAAGATACAATAGCTGACGGAACTGAAGAGAAGTCAAGCCGATCATCTAAAAATAGATTATGTAGGATGCAAACGCCAGCTCTTTGCCGTTGTTTCCATGAGTCCACCCAAGCACAACTTCATTGATTGTTGTGTTTACCCGAGTCAGTCAAGGATGGTCTGTTGCTGAAAAGTCAAATGGGCAGTTGGCATTACACTGTTTTGTCCGGTTTATTTACACACCATTGTATGAACCGAAAAGGTATTCAAGGATTACAACAACAACAACAACAACAACAATCACAACAAGAACAAGGTAAAGAGCTGAGCGATTCACCTGTTCACCACGTAAACTAGATATTATTGTCACTGGTTGTTGACACATGCTTAGCAACACGTGGGGTTGTAGTGTAACGGTCTGCTGCTTTCTTGTCCTATGTAAAAGGAGGCATGATCATGTCGCTTTCATTACTCTCTCCACTGGTTGCCTGTTTTGTCAAAGAATTTCATACAAAATCAGTACAAGTGTATCAATAGTATTACACCTGTTTATCTTTGTGACCACCTCCAAACGTGAATCGCTGCCCGACCTCCCCGTTCTGTTTCTGATTCTGCTTGTTTAAAAATTCCTCGATGCAGATGTTCCACAGTCGGTCGCCGTTTTTTTTCTTCTTCTGTGTTTGATCTATACAACTGGAACGATCTTCCGCCGTCTTGTCGACAGTCACATACACTGTCTTCCTCCAGGTCTAGCTTGAAGATCTACCTTTTTGTCCAGCAGTGATCTCCCCCTCTACATGTCCACCCTTTTGCCCCACTCCCCTCCTGTCCTCCCCCTTCCCGGTCTGCGTGTACTTTGTGCCCTGGAGTTTTCGGTCGATAGATTGGGTGATTGCTTTGGTGAATGATGAGAGTGTGCGCTTTGGTCTGATTCTTGTATCAACGTTTGGCACCTTATGAATATCATTATTATGATTCGTTGTTATCAACAAAACAAAACAAACACGAAAAGAAAGAAAAGAGCCAGCTTGTGGGTTTATATGCAGACTTAAGACTTGTGTCATGATCATTCTGGATCTTCTCCGTCACATGACACTTGCGACATTAGTCCATATGAAATTCATTCCGAGCTCGGAGACGTCATCTTGAGAAACTGAAAGACAGATAACAATGCTAACTGTACGTTTTTTTGTTGTACATACAGCCATGGCTCTTTATGGTCTTCCTCAGTAGGTGATAGGCAGACAAACTTCAAATGTTCACGATGATGGTGATGATGTGACGTGGTGTGTAGGAATTTGGGTGTGTGTGGATGGATGTGTAAGTGGGTGAGAGTACTCGTCTAAGAGAAGAAGAGAACTTTTAACCCTTTGACTCCCTCACCCTCAGCCTATCCACTAGCATCCTGCTTTGTCAACCATGACAACAACAAAATAGATAAATAAATAAATAAATAAATTATATAAAAAAGAAAATTAACCATTTGACTTCCTCACTCTACCCACCAGTATCCTGCAGGACAGTTGGTGGGTTACGTGAGGGAGTCAAAGGGTTCAGTTTTTGCTGGTGGTGGTTAGGGTGCGGGAGACAAAGGGTTAATGTCTACTTGTCGAAGGAAAGACATTACTATGCCTTATTTTTTCCAAGTGAAGTACTATCAAATGACACAGCTCAATCATGATGACTTACAATACCCCACCCATTCCCTCTCTCACTCATGGGCTGGCCACCACCATGACAACGACTGCGACGACCTCCGTCACCACATTACCACCATCACCACCACCAACAGCACACAGCGATGGCACACACACACACACACACACACACACACACACACACACACACACACACACACACACACACACACACACACACACAGCTATCGCCAACATCCTCCCACCCACACACTGAAACTCGTAAAGTTTTCTTTTCGGTTTCAAATTTCACATACACACCCATTCTCGTTCTCATTTTCAAATGACCACATTGAGGTCAAGACCCACTCGCTGTGCATAATAATAATAATAATAATAATAATAATTACAATATTTATATAGCGCAAAATCTTGATAAAATCAAATCTAAGCGCTGAAACACACACACACTCACACACACGCACGCACGCACGCACACACACGCATCCACGCACACACACACACACACAAACACACACACACACACACACACACACACACACACACACACACACACACACACACACACGGCTATAAATGGGGAGAAAGAATAAAAACAATGGAAAATTATAGAGAGCATATTATATACAATTATATATTGCAATGTGATTCCCCTCCGAGTGGAGACAGGCTGCAGAGGGGATTGAGTGAGGTCAGGATTTTATGCAGAGGAGAAAAGGTGAGTTTTGAGAGCGGACTTGAAGGAGACAAAAGTAGGGAGCTGACGGACTGAGAGAGGAAGTTTGTTCCAGGAGAGCGGACCAGAAACAGAGAAGGCTCGTGGACCATAGGTATTGAGCTTAGTGCGTGGAAAGCGAAAAGTCAGAGGATCGGAGGCAGAGCGGAGGGTACGTGAGGGAACATAGATCTCAAGTAGGCTTGACAGGTAATCGGGGGCTGCGTTATTGAGGCTTTTGTAGCACATGGTGTCTAGTTTGTACTGTATGCGCTTTGATACAGGGAGCCAGTGAAGTTGTGCCAGGAGAGGAGATATGTGGTCAGCTTTTTTCTTTTTGAGTACAAGGCGTGCAGCATTGTTTTGAATGCGCTGTAGGATGTGAGTGGTGGAGGCAGGAAGACCGGACAGGAGTGAATTGCAATAGTCAATGCGAGACATTATGAAGGAGAGAACGAGTTTTGCAGTTGTTTCGACAGAGAGATACTTCCTGATCAGGCTTATACGATGGAGGTGATAGTAGCAAGATCTGGCAGTTTGAGAAACAAAGTTGTTCATGGAGAGGGTAGAGTCAATGCAGACACCAAGGATTTTAGCTGAATCAGAAATTGGGACTGATGTGTTACATAATGGGAGAGAAAGAGGAGGCAGCTGAGAAAGTTTCTGACAGGTGCCAATGAGGATAGCTTCTGTCTTGTCATCATTTAGCTGAAGTTTGTTGTATGTCATCCAATTTTTGATGTCCGAGTAACACTCAGTGGTGCGAATCAGGAGGCGCTGTATATTGTCAGGTGAGTCACTGTCTTGAAGTTGGGTGTCATCAGCATAGAAGTGGTGTTTTATAGAGTGGGAGTTGATGATGGTGGACAGGGGGGAGGTGTAAAGAGTGAAAAGAACAGGGCCAAGGACAGATCCTTGTGGAACACCACAGGTCAGGTATGCAGGTTGAGAGTAAGTGCCATTGATGAGAACAGTTTGTTTTCTGTTTGATAGATAAGAAGTGAACCAGGAGAGAGCAATGTCAGAGATGCCAAAAGTATGATGAAGTCTAGAAAGGAGAATACCATGATCAATGGTATCAAAGGCTGCAGACAGATCAAGGAGTGTGAGGAGAGAGACTTTGCCAGTATCAGTTGCAAGGAGGAGATTGTTGAGAATGTGTAGCAAGGCAGTTTCAGTGCTATGGCACTGGCGGTAGGCTGACTGGAAAGGATTGAGGAGATTGTTGGCAGACAGGTGAGAGTTCAGTTGGTTGAGGACAACTTTTTCAAGCACATAGGCACTTAAGCAGGCACGCATGGGCACACGGATACAGACACACACACAGACACACACACACACACTCACAGACACACACTCACAGACACACAGACACACACACACACACGCACACACACGCACACACACACACAGACAGAATGACAGGGAGAAAGCAGTTGATATGCCTGTTTATCACTAACATTTCGCACACATTTCTCGAGAGATTTGTAGATGACGAAATGTAGCAAACAAACACATACACAGGCACGCATGGGCACACGGACACAGACACACAGATACACACATACACACACACACACACACTCAGACTCACACACACACACACACACACACACACACAACACACACATCAACTCACACACACTCAGACTCACACACACACACACACACACACACACACACACACACACACACACACACACACACACACACACACACACAATGACATGGAGAAAGCAATTGATACGCCTGTTTATCACCAACATTTCGCACACATTCATCGTGAGACTTGTAGATGACCAAACGTAGCGCACAAACACATACCTATTCGTGGGCATTTGATTTCCATCCCCGCACCCCACCCCCTCCCCATTAGAGCATGGTTACACTTCAAATGGTCAGTCCGGTGGTCAGGTTGAAGGACGTAAGTTTTCATCAAGTCCTCTCTGTTGACCCCAACTGCTCATCCAGTCATCTCCTATTGCCACGTTCTTTCTTCTGTTTTTGAACTACGTATGGGGAAAGCGGCTGACTGTGGCCCGGAGACTGTTGGTGCTGTCTGGAGTTGACATTCATCTGTGTGCGCGTGAATGAAGCAAGCGCACGCACACACATACAAACACACACACACGCGCTGGCGCACACACACACACGCACACACACACACACACAGACAGAAGAGAGAGAGAGAGAGAGAGAGAGAAGAGAGGGGAGAGAGAGAGAGCAGAATCACATTCGCGAGTACTGACAGGTTTTGCCTATTGCGGATACACCCCAACTCACGCAGACTTGCACAAAAAGCATACCCGCTCACGCACACAGACTGTCTGTTCCGTTCTTCACACACACACACACACACACACACACACACACACACACACACACACACACACACACACACACACACACACTCACACACTGTTCCGTTCTTCACACACACACACACACACACACACACACACACACACACACACACACACACACACACACACACACACACACACACACACACACACACACACACACACACTGTTCCGTTCTTCACACACACACACACACACACACACACACACACACACACACACACACACACACACACACACACACACACACACACACATTCACACACACCACTGTTCCGTTCTTCACACATAAACACACACACACACACACACACACACACACACACACACACACACACACACACACACACACACACACACACTGTTCTGTTCCGTTCTCCACGTACACACACACACACACACGCACACACACACACACACACACGCACACACACGCACACACACACGCACGCACGCACACACACACACACACACACACACTGATAATTAAGTCCATTCGTCAACCGTTAACTGCTGTCGGTAGGTGGGTCAAAGCAGACGGATTTAGAAATAGGAAGGGTACGGGCGTTTGACACGAGATTGGGCGTTGAGAGCTAGAAAGCAGGTCATGATTGACAGGGATGGTTCAATTAAAACATCCTTTGGACGAAAAAGGAAGCAACTCCCTTCCTCATCCAATTTTGGCCACTCGGGTTGAAAGACAAGATGCTTGAGGAAATCGTTATCTTTGCCTTCTAAAAATGGAGTCTTTCTACACGTATCTCACGACATCTAGTACAGCTTTGGCGATATTGCATCCGTTGTATGTCTAGCAGGTTTTCTGTTGAGTTATGTTCGGGCCCAGAGCTGGTGGCTTGTTTTTATTGTGACTCTCTCTGTCATCATCATCATCTTCATCTTCATCTTCTTCTTCATCATCATCATTTTCTTCTTCTTCTTCTTCTTTTTCTTCCTTCTTCTCTTCTTCTTGTTTTTCTTCTTCATGATCATAAACTTCATCACCATCTTCTGTCTGTCTGTCTGTCTGTATATATATTAATAATAATAATAATGATAATTGCAATATTTACATAGCGCAAAATCTTGACAAAATCAAATCTAAGCGCTGAAACCGACACACACGCACGCACGCACACACACACACACACACACCCACACACACACACACACACACACACACACACACACACACACACACACACACACACACACACACACACACACACACACACACACACACACGCATGGCTATAAATGGGGAGAAAGAATAAAAGCAATGGAAAATTATAGAAAGCATATTATATACAATTATATATTACAATGTGATTCCCCTCCGAGCGGAGACAGGCTGCAGAGGGGTTGAGTGAGGTCAGGATTTTATGCAGAGGAGAAAAGGTGAGTTTTGAGAGCGGACTTGAAGGAGACAAAAGTAGGTTGCTGACGGACTGAGAGAGGAAATTTGTTCCAGGAGAGTGGACCAGAAACAGAGAAGGCTCGTGGACCATAGGTATTGAGCTTAGTGCGTGGAAAGCGAAAAGTCAGAGGATCGGAGGCAGAGCGGAGGGTACGTGAGGGAACATAGATCTCACGCTCATATACAGACACACAGACACACACAGACACACAGACACAGACACAGACACACACATACACACACACACACACACACACACACACACACACACACACATACACACACACACACACACATACACACACACACACACACACACACACCGAGTCCTCAGGTCGAAAAAGATTAAATTTTATGACAACCTTGAGGGTACAATTTTTGAATGTTTATTTTATTAGTGATGCACTACGAGGGTGAGTCAAAAAGTAACGCCTTTTTCTTTAGTACAGGA
>CM060307.1:46801180-46808680 GCA_030674185.1 Monoplex corrugatus
CAGTGTTTTGGGCGGGTACCAAACTTATTGATAGTACCAGTGTGTTGGACATACCAAACTTATTGATAGTACCAGTGTGTTGGACATACCAAACTTATTGATAGTACCAGTGTGTTGGACATACCAAACTTATTGATAGTACCATGGTGTTGGACATACCAAACTTATTGATAGTACCAGTGTGTTGGGCGGTACCAAACTTATTGATAGTACCAGTGTTTTGGGCGGGTACCAAACTTATTGATAGTACCAGTGTGTTGGACATATCAAACTTATTGATAGTATCAGTGTGTTGGACATACCAAACTTATTGATAGTACCAGTGTGTTGGACATACCAAACTTATTGATAGTACCAGTGTGTTGGACATACCAAACTTATTGATAGTACCAGTGTGTTGGGCGGGTATTGTTAAGTGAATACCCGTTTTAAGTTCTAGACATGTCTGTACGAGGGCAGATCGTGAATGGGGGATATTAAGAATGGTTAGTGGCACACGTACACCACTCTCCTACTTATTCACGAGTGCTTGAAAACGTAGAGTGGGTGCTGATTGATTTATACTCCGTCTGTCTGTCTGTCTGTCTGTCTGTCTGTCTGTCTGTTTGTCTCTCTGTCTTTCTGTCTGTCTGTCTCTGTCTCTCTGTCTGTCTCTCTCTATCTGTCCTCTCTCTGTCTCTCTCTTTCTCTGTCTCTGTCTGTCTCTGTCTGTCTCTGTCTGTCTCTCTCTCTAACTGTTCCTCTCTCTCTGTCGCTCTCTTTCTCTGTCTGTCTCTCTCCGTCTGTCTCTCTGTCTGTCTCTCTGTCTGTCTTTCTCTTTATGTCTGTCTCCGTCTGTCTGTCTGTCTGTCTGTCTCTCTCTCTCTCTCTCGCTTTCTGTAAAACGCGCGTCAGCAACTATTTCTAAAGTGTGTATGGACGAAACGTGGCCACTGATGCATAACAATATGAATTCTTAACTTTGAAGAAATTATGAATGCGAGGTTATGATTCACTTTGACGGAAACATTCTAGGAGACTAAATAAAATTTTAATGAGGCTCCTTAGGGTGCGTATAGGGTAGATCCTGTAGGAAAAGTGTGGGCTTAAAATAGTAAATGGATCAGACAGCTGAAGAACGCACTTTCATATGAAGTTATTGCCTCGAAAATAATCATTTTATTCTTTGGATTATGGAATGAATGGAATTGTAAGCGTACTGTGCTCTCTCTCTCTCTCTCTCCCTCTCTCTCTCCCCTCTCTCTCTGTCTCTGTCTGTCTCTCTCTTTCTGTCTCGGTCTCTCTGTCTGTCTGTCTGTCTGCCTCTCTCTCTCTCTGTTGGGGCCCATTAGCTCGGTTGATTAAAGCAGTGTGCTGATAACACAGAGATCATGTGTTCGAGTCCCATGGAAGGGCCAATTTTTAATGGATCCGTGTGCTTACTGGGTTCTTCTTCTTCTTCTTCATCTTTTTCTGACTTCTTCTTCTTCTTCTTATATTCTTCTTCTTCCTTCTTCTTCGTCTTCTTCTTCCTTCTTCTTTTTCTTTCTTCTCCTTCTTTTTATTCTTCTTCTTCCTGCTCCTTCTTCTTTTTTTTTCTCCTTCCTTCTTCTGCTTCTTCCTCTTCTTCTCTTCTTCCTTCTTCTTCTTCTCATTCTTCTTCTTTTTTGTCTCCTCTTCCTCCTCCTCCTTCTTCTTCCTTTTCCTTCTTCTTATGCAGGCTAAAGCCTCTGCAAGCACTCCCTGTCTCAGAACATAAAGTCATACGTCTGTACAAACCTACCTACCAAGCAGAGGGAGCGGGATTTTTTACTGTGCATGACCGTTCTCTACCCTGCCTTAAAGGCAGCCATATTCCATCTTTGGGAAGCTAAGGAGAGAATTTGGAAGAAATACGCGTAAATGATCTGGAAGGCAGAAATAAGAAAATTCGTGTGTGTGTGTGTGTATGTGTGTGTGTGTGTGTGTGTGTGTGTGTGTGTGTGTGTGTGTGTGTGTGTGTGTGTGTGTGTGTGTGTGTGTGTGTGTGTGATGTGTGTGTTGTGTGTGTGTGTGTGTGTGTGTGTGTGTGTGTGTGTGGTGGTCTTTGGTTTAATGTCTATTCACTAAAGTGATTTTAGACAAGACAAAAAACAAAACAAAACAATACAAATCAAAATGTGTGTGTGTCTCTCTCTCTCTGTGTGTGTGTGTGTGTGTGTGTGTGTGTGAGAGAGAGAGAGAGAGAGAGAGAGAGAGAGAGAGAGGAACCCTTGACTGGCTAAAAGCAAACTAGACAGCTCCTGTGGTTTCGTGGGCCTCAATAGCTCAGTTGGTTTGAGCGTCGGATTCACATGTGGGTTCGAATCCCGGGGTGTGCTATATTAAAACTGGCCTTCTCACTGTCCCATATTTAACATCATTGTTGTTCTGGTGGTGTCAGTATACGATTAGATAAGTCCCCCTTCCCCTGCTTCCGTGGGATGGTTATCCCCGTCGGCCATATCACCTGAGGTGGGAGACGACGTAAAAACTGAACCAAATCAATCAAATATGTGGTTCTAAAACAGGAGGGGGCTTAACATCTGCACCAGCATTACCTTACGGCGATAGACACAGTTGTTTCGACCCTTATGCGTTCCTCAGTAAGGTCATACATACAAATGCAATACGAATATATTCACAGCAAAGAAGACAAACGAGACAGTCTTGAAAGGGGCAAGCACAAAAAGAACATTAATGAAGAATATTAGGAAAAGACAAGCAACATTTATAGAACATTTTAAGAGGCAAGAGAAATTTGGGCACCTAGTCACAGCAGAAAAACTGGAGAGAAAGAAAAAAAAAGCACCAGACAGACCCAGGAGAAAACGTTGGACGGTTTTGCGGAATGGATGAGGACAGAAAGGCTAGGAGATTTACTTCCAGCGACAAAAGATAGATTTGTATGAAGGGTCATGATCGCCAATGCCATGTGGTAAGGCACATGATGATAATGGTATATTTACGCACAGACAGACAGACAACAACACACACACACACACACACACGCACACACACACGCACGCACGCACGCACGCACGCACGCACGCACGCACACACACACACACACCACACACACTTTTACCCCCCGTCTAATATCGCTCATAGTGAAAAGACGTTAAATCAATGAAGGAAGGAACGAACACACACACACACACACACACACACACACACACACACACACACACACACACACACACACACACACACACACACACACACACACCACACTCTCTCTCTCTCTCTCTCTCTCTCAAACACTCACACACACACATACACACACACGCACGCACGCACGCACGCACGCACCCACGCACGCACACACATGAACATACATGCACACACATACACACACAACCACATAAAGCAAAAAAAAACAAAACAAAAAAAAGGCGAGTAAGTGCGAGGGCAAGAGCGTTGGATCTTGCCGTCTTTTGTGCGCCTCAGAAGAAAATCGATTTTACTGAAGAGACTACAAAAGGCTTAGTGCTTCGTCATATCTAGTAATGGGTGTTGCTCCGTCCTCGTTGTCCTGGTCCATGGGATTGGTTTTCTATAAAAACCCTTTTCACTCTCTCACCCTGTCAATAAGGTTCTGGGAATCGAATGAAAGTGTTTCTAAAAGTCCCGGAAGTTGGAGAACGGGGGGAGTTGATTTGATACAAACCTGAAAAACAGGAAGAACAGTAGCAGAATGGTTCAGACGTTCGCCTGCCAATACCTAAACTCGAGGTTCCACGGTTCGCTCCCCGTAGAGGCCTCGACTTTTCTCCTCAGTTTGACCGGAAAATCGAACTGAACGTCTAGTCCTTCGAAAGGGGACGAAAAACAAGTCGGACCTATGTGCTTTCTGGCTGCGCACGCTAAAGATCTCACGGCAGACATAATGGCTACCTGGTTGAACCTGACTCTCAGTTACAAAAACGCTACTTACTGCGTAGCTTTCATCGACGATCCGGCCGACTTCTTCAGCGCAACTGCTGGGTTGAGAACTGGCTTCAGTGCGCACCGCCGTGAGCGAACTCACGACAGTGCGACTGAATAAGTGAGGAGTACACCGATGGCAGGTTGTGTCGGTCCCGGTCACGGTTGAGGGTGGGGTTCCTTGCGGCGATGTAAACTGCCTCCTTTATTCCCCTCTGGAACCATCTTGCTTCTTTGTCGAGAACTTGCACATTGTCCTTTCAAAAGTGGTGTTGGGTGTGGGTCAGATGTTCTCCCACTGGAGAGGACTCACGTTTGTGTTCTTTTAATCTTTTGTGCAAGTTGCGCTCAGTTTCGCCAATATAACTATGGTCACAGTCCTGGCAGTCTATCTTGTATATCACCCCTGATGTGTCCAATTTGTCTGTTTTGTCTTTGGGGTGGACTAACTGGCTTCTGATGGTGTTGGTGGGCTTGGCGTGGACACTGACTCCCAACTTCCCGATCTTCCTGCTGAGAGCCTCAGTGACGCCGCTGACGTATGGCATGGAGACGTGCCCTCTCGAAGGGGTTTGCCGTTCAGTGGAGGGGTGGGGTATGGTTTTCTTGCCCCCCGGAATGTCCCAGGCCCACTTCTGGTATCCTGACACACTGAGTACTTTTTTGATGTACTGCACATCTCACGGCAGTTTAAAATTGTGAAGAGCAGGGCATTGTCGGGCTGCCTTCGTTAAAAAACAACAACATTGGAGATACAGGTTGATTTCCCAGGTTCCACCCTCTGAAGACCAATCAGCCTTTTTGCCTTTCTGTAGTGTTGATAAATAAAAAAAATGTGAATATGATTATGAATTTGAAGCGAGAGAGAGAGAGGATGGGCGCCGCCCTCGTGGTGCTTGCTCCGGGAAAAGTTGAGGTCTCTGCCACCTCACTCCTTTATGACGCCAGGGTTATGGTACTATCTAGGTAAGACCTCACGACCCGGTCAGCTCATGGGTTTATGTGCAGGCGTAAGGCTCGTGCCGTGATCATTCTGGATCGTCTCCATCACATGGCACCTGTGACGTTAGTGCATATAGAATTCGTTTCCGAGCGCGGAGACATCATCTTGAGAAACTGAAAACTGAAACCGAAACTGAAAGCGAAACAGAAATACACAAAAATATAATCATACTGTAGTTAATATATCAAAGACAGGCGCAAATTTTCAATGAGTAGTAATCAATGAGTGAAAAAAGCAAACAAACAAACAAACAAAAACTTGAAAATGCCAGAAATGACGTGGCCTGGCTTTAAATCTGCATACACAAGTTTATAAGACACATAAACATTGGGCCAATTCAGAAGATTACTTTTTGTTTTGTTTTTGTTTCTGTGTATTTGTAAATAGTGTTACAGTGCCTACTCGTTAGTTATCATGTCATCATGCTTTGGAACTCAGGCAGTCTCAGCATGGATCTTCACCGCCTCCATTTCATCTAGAAAGAAGTCATTGACTGCTGTGATTAAAAATTGGTCAAGATATCGATCGTTTTTATCCTAACAACAAAAACAATAGGGGTGACAGGGACACCCCCATTATTTTCATCGTCAAAGGAGAGATCATTGGTCGCTGTGATACAAATTGATTAGGTTATCTACCTTTTTCTCCAACAGCGAAAGCGACAGGGGCGACAGGCACGTTATTATTATCATCATCATCATCGTCTTCTTCACTAGTGACTGCCCTCGCTAACTTCAGACCATTAACTGTTCACTTTACCGGTTACATCACACTCGTCCACTACATTACCTTCCCTTTCTGTTTTTGTGAAGGGGCGATCTTTTCCAAACCGCAACACGCTGAAGTGTTGGCTAAACAGTTTTAGGGGCAAAGATGTTCAAAGGGGGTGTTTGAATACCACATAGAGGAGAAGTTTAAATACCACAGCGAAGAAAGGGACACAGACTAGAGACTGGTGTAAATGTGCCACACGCTGTTGTCATTTTCACCCACGTACGTGGAATACTTTTGAGATGCTGTGTTCGAGTTTGGCTCCCCTGCCTGTGACCCATGACCTTGTATTGTTTTTCTTTAATTTCTGTCCTTCAGTCTTGTGTCCGTTCCTGGTTCCCGCTGTCCTGAGTTTTCTGTTTGTTTGTTTGTTTTTGTTTTTCGGTTGTCGGTGAAATTGTTTGCTTGTTTTTTGGTTCTCGCCCGTCGTTTGGTCTCAACGTGTCTTTGCTCACGATGGAGTTGACTCTTTTCTGACCTGACAATGCAAACAAATGAATTAAAAACTCTTTGTGTGTGTGTGTGTGTGTGTGTGTGTGTGTGTGTGTGTGTGTGTGTGTGTGTGGTGTGTGTGTGTGTGTGTGAGAGAGAGAGAGAGAGAGAGAGAGGTGGGGTGTGTGTGTGTGTGCACGCGCGTGCGTATATGTGAGTGTGTGTGTGAGAGAGACAGAGAGAGAGAGAGACAGACAGACAGACAGACAGACAGCGTACGTCTGTGTGTGGTGTGTGTGTGTGTGTGTGTGTGTGTGTGTGTGTGTGTGTGTGTGTGTGTGTGTGTGTGTGAGGGAAGGAGGAAGGGAGGGAGAGAGAGAGAAAGAGAGAGAGAGAGGCAGAGACAGAGAGAGAGACAGACACAGAGAGAGGCAGAGACAGAGAGAGAGGCAGTGACAGAGAGAGAGACAGACAGAGAGAGAGAGAGACTGTGTATTGACTTTTCAGATTGGTAGCTCCTCTTGTGGCAAATACTGGCCATGGACGACAACTGAGCGAAATGTGAACTTTGGAACTCCATACGTCTGTTTCTGCTTACTTCCGACCCATGCATACTCATACTCAAATGCCTGCCTCATCTCCTCTTCTCCCCTTTTTTGGAGGTTCCGTACAAAGAAACTGTCTGGTGTCGTCACCATATGTGCATTTCCCAGATGAGGAAAAGGTCGACATTACCGATGTGTGTGAAATCATAGGTACATTCCCATAAAGGTGAAGGTCTGTCCACGGTAGGGAAGTACACGGTGACGTCATTAATACATTTTTCCCCGTAGTAAAGGTCCAGTTTGTGGACCTGTTTGATCATGTATTGAGCACCTTCTCCTGGGGTTAGGACCCACATATGGTAATTGTCTGATGTGATAGATACATTTCCCTTGGGTAAGGATCTACGTTAGGGAACTGTTTGGCGTCATAGGTACATTCCTCTAGTGTGAGGATCCATTCTAGGGAACTGTCTGATGTTATCGGGTGAGGATTCACATTAAAGAACTGATGTCATAAATACATTTCCCTAGGGTGATGATCTATATAAGGGAATTGTATGATGTTATAAATACATTGCCCTAGGGTGATGTATCTATGTAAGGGAATTGTCTGATGTCATAAATACATTTCCCTAGGGTAATGTATCTATATAAGGCAACTGTCTGATGTCATAAATACATTTCCCTACGGTGACGGTCTACATAAAGGAACAATCTCATGTCATAAGTACATTCCTCCAGGGTGATAATTTCTCTAGGGGAACTGTTTATGTCATAAATACATTTCCCTGGGATGATGTATCTATGTAAGGCAACTGTCTGATG
>CM060307.1:46816180-46831180 GCA_030674185.1 Monoplex corrugatus
ATAGAGCACAAAAAGACTGTTACCTAGTGGAAAAAAACAAAAGGACTTCCCAAAACTACTAATGACTAAATAGAGCACAAAAAGACTGTTACCTAGCGGAAAAAAACAAAAGGACTTCCCAAAACTACTAATGACTAAATAGAGCACAAAACGAGCAAGAAAGACACAAATTAACACACACAAAAAACCTGGATGGTGCTAGGTACAGGTTTGAGTGGTGCATGCAAACTGTAGTGTCAGCATTGTGACGATGGTGACCAAAGTGTCAAGATCAAGTTTTACTAGGGTGGGTGCCGTGCGATATGTGGGTGGATGGGCTGTTTGCTCAGCACACCTGTTCACGGCGTTTCTGCACTTAGCTGCTGACAGCTCACATCATTACATGCTGAACACGACACCACCGTCAGCATCGCCATTGCCGTCATCGCCCACGTGTCTGTGTCGGTCGGCATGTCTGACTGGAGAGAGAGAGACAGACAGACAGAGACAGAGAGAGAGTGTGTGTGTGTGAGAGAGAGAAACAGAGACAGACAGAGAGAGAGAGAGAGAAAGAGAGAGAGACATAGAGACAAAGAGAGAGACAGAGACACACGGAGAGAGACAGAGAGAGCCAAAGAGAGACAGACAGACAGAGACAGACACACGCACACATACAGAGAGAGAGAGGCAAAGAGAGAGAGAAAGAGAGACAGACAGACAGAGAAACAGAATAACAACAACAACATGATCAAAAACAGAGTTTAACAGGGCAGAAGTCAAGTAAATAAACGTGGGACTTTCAGTTGGAAGGTCTCGTGATCACAGACATCTTGTATAAGATGTGTGTGCTTGGGGTCGATCCGACCAGTCACCTCTTCCTTGCGGGTAAACGATGGCGACATTTCCCATCTCCCACATCACCAGGTGTGCAGACACCCTCCGGTAACCAAAACTCTTTCCGTTTGAAAACGTTGCTTGCAGGGTTTGAACCTATGACTCCCTCACCCTATCTGCCAGCATTCTACAGTGTTAGCCATTCATTCCCTCACCCTATCAACCAGCATCCTGCATTATCAACCATGACAGCAAAGAAAAAACTTAACCCTTTCACTGCCTCACCCTATCCACCAGCTTCCTGCAGGAAGCGGGTGGACAGGGTGATGCAGTGATAGTTGCTTTTGTTTGATTGTTTGTTTGTTTGTTTGTTTTTGCAGCTTATAGACAACCCCGAGAATGAAAGGGTTAAATACGCACGTTAACTCTTTGACTCCCGCACCCTATCCACCAACAGCAAAAACTTAATCTTTTGACTCCCTTACCCTGTCCACCAGCTTCATAAAAGGAAGCTGGTGGATCGGGTGAGGAAATCAAAGGGTCTTAAGTTTTTGCTTTGCTAGCCTGTCTCCACTCGGAGGGGAATCACATTGTAATATATAATTGTATATAATATGCTCTCTATAATTTTCCATTGCTTTTATTCTTTCTCCCCATTTATAGCCGTGTGCGTGTGGTGTGTGTGTGTGTGTGTGTATGTGTGTGCGTGCGTGCGTGCGTGTGTGTGCGTGCGTGCGTGTGTGTGTGTGTTTTCAGCGCTTAGATTTGATTTTATCAAGATTTTGCGCTATACAAATATTGTAATTATTATTATTATTATTATTAGCATGGATGGCAGTGGAGGATCCGCGTGGACAGGTTGCGGGAGTGAAAGGGTTAAAGTTCCTGTAAGACATGTCAGCGGTTGGCTTATGCAAACAGGAAAACACTCAACGTGCACGCCCACCAGCGATCAGACTATGCAACAGCACTGTGGAATGGAGTCAGCTCACCTAGCAGCTTGAGTTCTTCATGCCCTATTACATTAAAAAAGCTAATTATATGTATGTCATGCATAGTGAGCCGAAATGAGTTTTGGGAACAGCGCTATACAAACAGGATTTGTAATAATAGTAATTAAGTTTCAATTTCAAGGGTAGTGGCGTAAGCAGTATTATGTTGGTTTTTTGTTGTTGTTGTTGTTGTTGTTGTTGCTTTGTTTTTCGTTTACAGAGAGATTCAGTTTCCTCAGGGCGGCGTGACCTAACTCGGGAAACTCCATATGCAGTAACATTGCGTATTCTCGGTGGCACAGTGTCGCTCATTCCAGCTCTCTAAAAGACTTCATCCTCATGTGAATTTTTCAGTCACAGAAACAGGAACCCAGGATGGTTTTGAAAGGAAACCAATCATTATTTGACATATAAAATTCGGTGAAATGTTGAGATGGCAAACTGGATTTTCGTCTTATAGGCAAAAAAAAAAAAAGAGTAAATGATCAAATAAATAAGTAACCACCAATGAATGAAATGATATACATACATTTTAAGGCAGTTTCAGTTTCAGTTTTTCAAGATGACGTCTGTGCGCTCGGGATGAATTTCATATGCACTGACGTTACTGGTGCCATCTGATGGAAAAGATCCAAACTGGTCATGGCACAAGCCTTAAACCTGAACATAAACCCATGAGCTGGCCAAAATGTGAATGCTTGATTAAAGCACAGACAGACAGACAGACAGACAGACAGACACACACACACACACACACACACACACACATACACACACACACACACACACACACACACACACACCACACACACACACACACACACACACACACACACTTTATATAATCATATGTATATGTATACATATATAGAGACATGTATACATACATACATACATGCATGTGTGTGTATATATATATATATATATAATGTACAGTATATGTATATATATATATATATATATATATATATATATATATATGTAATGTGTATACATATGTAGATTTTGTTTTTGTTGTTGTTGTTGCTGTCTTGTTCCGAAATAAAGGTTTATTTTGCTGCTGTATGCTCTATCTAGATGTCTGTCTGTATGTCTGTCTATCTATCTATCTATCTATCTATCTATTTTATCTATCTATCTATCTGTGTGTCTTCTATCTATCTATCTATCTATCTATTTATCTATCTATCTATCTATTTATCTATCTATCTATCTATCTTATCTATTTATCTATTTATCTATCTATCTGTATTCTAGTCTATCTATCTATCTATTGATCTATCTATCTATCTATCTATCTGTATTCTTCTATCTATCTATCTATCTATTTTTCTATCTATATCTATCTATCTATCTATCTATTATCTATCTATCATCTATCTATCTATCTATCTATTTATCTGTATGTCTGTCTGTCTGTCTATCTATCTATACCTGATCAAATGTTTCCTTTACATTGGGTTGTTGTCTACTTTGTTTGAATTGCAATTTTTATTGATCATGTTCTCTGTTGTCATCAACAGCAGAAATATAAGTTGGCTTGTATGCTGATGTCTATACCGCGCGAAAACTCAAGTTTCAATTCATGTCATTTCACATCTTGTTATCTACAGTGTGTGTTTCTATCTGTGATTTACCAGGTACATGACATTGTGCTTGGTGCTGGTGGTGCCAGAAGTGGTGTCATTGTCACGCACGTTATGGGGTTCCACTCTACTGACGTCTGGAACTCTGAGACGGTGGCCCAACTTATTCGTCACACTACTGGTATCTGTTTCTCTCTCTTTCTCTCTCTCTCTTTCTTTCTTTCTCTCTCTCTCTCTCTCTCTCTCTCTCTCTCTTTCTTTCTTCCCCCCTATCTCTCCCTCTCTCTCTGTCTTTCTCTCTGTCTGTCTTTGTCTCTCCTTGTCTTTCTGTCTCTATCTCTGTCAGTCTCTGTCTGTCTGTCTGTCTTTCTGTCTTTCTCTCTCTCTCTTCTCTCTGTCTCCATTCTCTCTCTCTCTTGTCTCTGTCTCTGTCTCTGTCTGTCTGTCTCTCTCTCTCATATACACACAGAGGATGTTGTCATGTGAATGGACTAGCAAGGCAGAAAATAATAGGAAGAAATGACAAAACAAAAGAACAAGACAGAAACAAAGTGAGTTACAGAAAAGAGGAAATTTCTAGCACAGAATTTCCAGAAGATGGGGATACTGTTTATACTGAAAGAGCCCCCGGCATCCCCACGGGGGGGGGGGGGGGGGGCAGCAAAGTGTATAGTTCTTTTTTGAACAAAAGGATTACAAACTGGATTGACAATGGTATCATAGGTGAAGAACACACAGGTTTCCGGGAAGATCACAGTTGATCATAATTTTACCTTCCATATCCATGATTAAGAACCACCTATTGAGACAAGGGAAATGGTGCATTGCCTTTGTTGACTTTCAAAAGCATTTGATACTGTATGCAGAGAAAGATTATGGAGGATTTTGTATAAAAATGGAATTAATAGAAAAATTGTCAATGCTCTGACGTGCATGTACTTCAATGCACTGTTTCGCTCTCAGGGACTTACGCAGGGTGAAATTTGTTCCCCTGTATTGTTTTCATTATTCATCAGTGAACTAACCAAAGAGATTGCGTTTCAAGGTAAACATGCCATTCAGTTGTCCCCAGGCGTGCTTGAAATATTCATACTACTTTTGCTAATGATGTTGCGTTGTTTTCTGACAGTATAATTGGTCTTTAGACACAACTTATGTATTGTATGAGTTTGAGAGATCCTTGGGGTCAATTTGGACAAAACCGACATTGCAGTCTTTCGTAATGGTGGGTTCGTTACGGTCAAAGAGAAATGGTATTTTGAAGACTGCCCATTACATATTGCAAGCATGTACAAGTATTTGGGTGCTTATCTGTCAACCAGTTTGTCTCCTGCTCACACCATGGATGACCTTGCAGATCGTGTTAGAGAAGGGGGTTAGCCATTGCACAGTTTACTCTGGTCAGTTTGTGAACACTTTGGCAGAGTATTCTTTAAATTGTTTGACACTCAGATCCAACCTATTCTAACTTATGGTTCTGAAATTTGGGAGTTATCCGCTAACCAGGAATACATGGAAAGGATACATTTGTTTGCTATCAAGAAATTTCTTGGTGTTAGTCCAAAATCTCCAAGGTATTTACTCTATGGAGAAATTGGCAGATACCCATTATATGTCAAAACATGTATACGATGTATAAAGTTCTTGCCCAGGCTTACCCCATTAAAAGATTAAAGACTTTCAAAAAGAAAGTATGAATTATGTTATTAGGCTTACAGATTCAGAATTAGGAGCACATAAGCTTGAAAGTCCGCAACGTCTTTATAAGTTTGGTTTTGGTATTGTTCGGGAAACACAAAGTGTTGGCAATGTTAAAACTTTTATTGATGAATTGAGACAAAGACTTGTCGATTGCTTCGTTCAAAACTGGTATTCTTTTCTCGACGATCAGGAATTCTATCACGTTTCTTCAGTCGAGCGTCGTCTTTATGTTTATATCTTTGTCGAATTCGAAATGTGAAAATAAGGAGCTGTTTAACTAGATTCAGGATAGGACTGTCACATTTTACAATACCAAACAACGAATCACAACAGAAATCATAATAAGTTTTGCAGACAACATCGAAACTGAGCTTCATTTCGTGCTGGTCCTCCCCAGATATGAAGTTCTGAGAGCTGACTTAGTTCCAGTGAAATTCTACCGACGTCCTTCGATGTTTAAAGTTACTAATGGCGTGTACCATCAAAACAATGACAAAAAAACTTGCGATATTCGTTTTTAAAGCACGAGACCTAAGAAAATCTCACATTAGTAGCCATTTAACCCTCTTGCCTTTCCGAAGTCCCGATAAAAAATAAATTTGGGTGGCGTTACATGCGGCGACGCGCTCTCAAAGGGGAGAGCAGCCTGAGTTTCAATGGTAAATCCAATCTGACAAAATAAATGAATATGAATGTGAATATAAATAATTATAATTCCTTGTACTTAGTTGACTGATTTCTGTTTTTTGCTTTTTTCCCCTTCATCCCTATTGTAATGGCCCAGAGGGTTTTTTCAATAAAAAAAAAAACTTTGACTTTAACTCTCTGTCACTTGTACAGACGCACACACACACACACACACACACACACACACAAATACACACTTGCATAAACATAAACACATACATACACACACACACACGCACAAACATAAACACACACACATACACACGCACACAGAACATACACACGTACACACATACAGAAAACACACACAAACACACACACACGCACACACGCACACACGCAAGCATGCACACACACATATAACTATTGGCAACCGTAACAATGTTGCAGATTTTCATTCACGTGTTAACGACGCCGGGAAAAAAATCATGTGATTAATAAATATGAATACATTGTTAATTTTTGGAATCTGAACATTCAAAAAAGGAAGGAAAAAAAGACAGATGGAAAAAATGTACTTACTACGTTGGCGATTCTTGTTTGTAGGAATAGGTAAAGTATTTTCTTGTTGTAAGCTTTTGACCATGCACATATCAAGACGACATTCACAGTTGGCGAAGGCCTTAAGACTGACGAAAGGTCACAACAAGAACATGCGCAACCTATGCAGGTGAGAATAGTTTGTACGTATATTATATATACATACACTATATATATATGGTCGACTATCGTGGTCGATAAGGTCCAACCTAGCACTTTATTTGTGTACCCTCATATGGGATTTCAATGTTTGTGATGGGGGTAGGCGCTGGGTGCCATGCGCTTATGTAAGTTGCTGTTGTTTGCGCAGAGTCTCAGCAACTCTCTCGACCTACCTCCACAAGTCCAAGGCAAACCGAGGTAAGACAGCTGTTCGCATAAGAGACACAGACGGCTGAACAGTAGATGGCAATATATATATATACATATATATTCTATATTATACTATATATATATATATATATATGCGTGTGTGTGTGTGTGTGTGTGTGTGTGTGTGTGTGTGTGTGTGTGTGTGTGTGTGTGTGTGTGTGTGTGTGTGTGGGTGGTTATTGTGTTTATCATATATGTGCATTCACTGTTTCAGGGTGTTCTCACGACAGTGTTGGAGTCAGCAGCGATGACGTTTTTCACATTGGATGTGGCGTCATTGCTACCAGCGTATGCCGTGCTTCCTTTGATGCACGTGCTTTTGTTGCTGCAGATAATGCTGAACCAATGGAGACCTGTTAAAGTAAGTCATTCTAGTGCTTTGTGTTTCATAGTCACGTGTCATTAAGTAGGCCCTCTAATGGGAATTACAAAAATTGTGTGCAGAGATGGTTCTTTTGATAGAAGGATGTCATGATAGAGGATACGATTACGAGTTATATGAATCATATGTGGAGTGTGTGGTCTAATGGTTAAGGATCTGCCTTTGGACACAGAAACCTGGGTTCTCTTCACTGACAGGACAAGGATTTTCCTAACCACTCTCCTGGATCTTAAGTTGTGGTCAAGGTGCTCATCTCTTGGATGAGACGATGAACCGAAATCCCATGTGCAGAACGGCCTTAGCGCACGTTAAAGATCCCAAAGGCAACAAAGCAGCTGTCTCTGGCAAAATTCTGTTGAGAACTTCATTCCATAGATAAATGGAAATACACACATACAAAAAAAAAAAAAAAAAAAGAAAGAAAGAAAAAGAAAAAAGGAAAAGAAACTGAGTGGCACTCCACTGTTGCGACGTGCTCCTCCGGTAACAGTAGTCCCAATTTGACATGGCAAATCCATTGTGAGTGGGGGAAAGGAAGAAAGAAAGAAAGAAAGAAAGAAAGAAAGAAAGAAAGAAAGAAAGAAAAATCATTGTCATCATCATGTGCCCTGCCGCATGGCGTTGGCGATCATGGCCCTCCATATGCATCTATCCCTTGTCGCCGCAAGCACATCTTCTTACCCTCTCTGTCCTCAGCCACCGTGCAAGTCTGTCCAATATTTTCTCCCTGATATATATATAAATAAATAATATCACTTGAAAGTTTGATAGAACATTAGGACCCGGCTAGTGGGTAGGACCCCTTATATAGTTCCTTACGGCATTTGTAGTGATTATTTTTAGTTTCCATCCTAGACATTTGTAGTAGGACGCATTTAAAGCAGAATGTTTGCCTGGTACTGCGAATGGCGTATCTTCCCCAACTGAGTCCAAAGTACGCACCAATCAGTGTAAGAGCCACTGTCATTTGGGCTGATGAAGATCAAACTCATAACCTTGCAGTTGTCAGTACGTTATACGACAGTGACTGATCAAACCCATTTTTAACGTAAAGCACACATATACACCCTCTAGCTGGCGGTCTTTGTCTCTCTCTCTCCCCCTCTCTCTCTGTGTCTCTTTCTCTCTTTGTCTCTCTCTTTCTGTCTCTCTCTGTTTCTCTCTGTCTGTCTCTCTCTCCCTTCCTCCCTCCCTCCTCTCTCTCTCTCTCTCAGTTGTTCGTCCTTATTCTCTGTCTGTGTCTTCCTGTCTGTCTCTCTTGTTCTTGTTCTCTGTGTCTGCCTGTCTGTCTGTCTCGTCCTTAATCTCTGTCTCTCTTTGTCTGTCTGTCCGTCTGTCTTTCGCAATAACATCGCCCTTTTTTTCATTTTTTCTTTCTTTTTCTTTCTTTCTTTCTTTCTTTCTTTTTTTTTCTTTTTTCTTTTTGCTCAGAAAGTACTGACTTTCTCCTTTTTTCTTTCCTTCCAACAGAAAGGGACATCGTCTGTGGAGGGCAGGCTGGCAGAGGAAGCAGACACAGTGGAGAGACGTATCGTCAACTGTGTGGCGGCTGCCCTGGGGCTGTGCGTGTTTGCCGTGCTGACCGGCCTACTGGTGGTCTTTCACCTAGCTAGTGCCTCCCAGTCTGTGACCCTGCTGGCCTGTTTCCTGGTGCTGACCGTGGTGTGGTGCCAGCCTGTCCGAAAGTATCCCCTGTCCACAAACTCCTCCTCCATGGTCACGCGCCAGAACGTGACATTGTTGTTAGGGGTGGTGAGGGTGGTGTCTATGTTGGGACTCTCGATTTTGGTCGCCACCCTGAGCGTGGATCAGATGGAGCTCAGGTCAGTCCAGGACTTCATGTGGCAGGGTCTGGTCGACTTGCACAAAACGGACAACTTGCTGTGGGGTCTGGTGGTGCACTGTCTAACCAGCCTGGCGGCCTGTCTGTTGACCAGACTGGGGGCTTACTACACGGCCACACGGTCCTCCATGGTGCTGCCCACTATCGTGTCAACTGTGCTGGCCTCAGCACTCGCCCTCCTGCATTGCACTGGCGTTATTAATGTAGATTTGGGTCTGCCGTCGTGTTCTGTGAGTGACTCGAACATCGCCGTCCTCCTCGTGTCTGTCTTCCTGTGGCTCATTCCTTTCGTCACGCTGAGGAAAGGTTACTTTGAGCCGCCAGACGTCTTGTTTCGGCCTGAGATGGAAAACTTCCTCAGCATTAATTACAACAGCGTGTGTTTTGATCAGAACCTGTTCCTCGATTACAATCCCTTCTCTGTCATGTTCGGCGAGTGTTTGTACGTGGGAGCCAAACAAAGCCGTGTGTTCGTCTGCACCACCATGTACAGGGAGGCGGACTATGAAATGGAACAGCTGCTGAGGAGCCTGTCCAAAGTCTCCAACTCCGCAAAACTGAAGAAAGCCAACGTTTACCTGGAGTCTCACATTTTCCTGGATAACGGTGCCGATCACTTTACCCTGAAGGAGTTTGCCTTGCAGCTGATGTCTCTGATAGAAACCTCTCTCTCCGTAGCTCGGGGTGAGAGTGTGATCCACAAAACCCCCTACGGCATTCAGATCAAAAGCGTGCTTCCTGGAGGCATGCCTCTCTTTCTTCATTTGAAAGACTCCTCCTTGGTCAAGGCCAAGAAACGCTGGAGTCAGATCATGTACATGAAATACATACTTGATCACAGGATCAAAGTCACCACCAGTCAAAACCCTCAACTCCAAACAGACTGTGTCCGCATCAGCGTGAACGGTCAGAACTTTAGAGAAACGGACGAAAAGAATAGTGAGATTTTCATGCAGATCCGCTCATTGTTGAAAGGAATCAAAAACAACAACAACAAAACAACACTAGACACTCCTGATCCTAGCTCCGTGATGGAAAGTAGTAGGGATGTGTCTGAGCAGAGCTCGGACCAAGGTATTGATGTTGGTGACGAGGTGTCCTCTATTTCAGACTCGTCCAGTCACAAAGCCGACCAGACCGCCAAACCCTCACATTACAACAACCAAAGCCCGAGTCAAGACGCAGGCACGTCCACCGTCTTTACCGTGGAAGAATCCAGTAGCTTTACGACTATGCTGCCTTCTCATTTCTTACACACCAAGCTCAACCCGGCTTACATTCCTGACGACGATGAAGAAGCGCCACCCAAATGGCTGTCACAGTTCATGAGCAAGTATACTGGTCCTACGCCATTGACTGACCCTGTGCAGGCCTTGTCCCCGTCCTCTGATGGAGAGTCCATGGCAGAGCCTGTGATATTCACCATTGCTGATGACCTGTCAGAAAGAGATCCTGACGTCACTTCTCTTCACATGGATATACCACAGGTCAGAGTTTTTGCCTTATGGGGATAATGGTTGTCGTTTGTGAAATAACAAAAAGGCAGACAGATAGAGACATAGGCGGAGACAGAACCAGAGAAAGAAAAAGAGGGAGCGATAGATGGGGGAGACAGACAGACAGAGTGAGAGACAGACAGACAGACAGACAGTCAGACAGAGAGAGAGAGAGAGAGAGAGGGCAAACAAAGCATTAATCGAATGCATTTACATAGTTCAAAGGATTCTATAATACTTTCTGATATTACCTTGTAATATTCCAATTGTGGTTTCCGGTTATTGTTAGAATAACTAAAGAGAGAGTGCGTTAGACTTTATCGAACAAGTACAGATTAATGGACAGCAAGGCAGAAAATGATAGGAAGAAATGACAGAAAGCAAAGGAACAAGGCAGAAACAAAGAGAGTGATAGAAAACAGGAAATTTCTGGCACAGAATTTCCCGAAGGTAGGGATACTATTCATATTGAAAGAGCCCCCTTGCATCCCCACGGGGGTGTGGTGGGTGGGTGCGGTGTAATAGCTACTACAATTTCAGTACCTCGTCAGCATGTGGGTTTTACAGTATAAGCAGGCATACAGCATTGAATATGACCAGTGTGGACACATATCCTGCAGTAGTAACCAAACCTGCATTCTGTTTCAATCAGCTGGACCCTCAGACAGACACGTATGACGAGAACACGTACATCCTGGCCACGGACGCCGACATGTTGTTTCCTGACACTGCCGTGCTGGACCTGGTCAACGTCTGCAATGAAGACTTGAGGCTTGGTGCCGCTTGTGGCAGGACCTTCCCCAAGGGAAAGAAGATCAACCCAATCATCTGGTACCAGATCTTTGAATATGCTAAAGGTGAACTGATTGGTTTCCACAAGAAACAACATTCACGAAATTGTTCAGTTGTGTTCGAGAGCTGAATGTTCTAATACCAAGAAAGAGCAGAAGTCTGCATCGTGGATAATTGTGTACATGTATGTATGATTGAGTGTGAGTGAGTCAGTGAGTACGTGAGTGAGTGAGTGAGAGAGAAAGAGTGTGTGTGTGTGCGCTCGCGTGAGAGAGAGAGAGAGAGAGAGAGCAGTCGCCGTGGTGTAGTAGTTAACGCAACGGACTACCGACTGGAAGGTTGTGGGTTCGAATCCCCATCAGACCCTTCAAAACGATATCATTGTGGGAGTTTTTCGGCTCTAACCGGCTCCTATCCAGAGTTGGGCGTACTATGGGCCTATTGGGAAGACTGGGACCACACAGTTGAGTCTCATCCACTTCACGGATTCGTCATTGAGGGTGTTGCTCAAATCTTCTGACCAGCACCCCAGATGTCTGTATCTCTCCGGCTTGGTTGATGCCAAGATATATTATGATAGTAAGCGTAGAGTACAGCCCTGCCACGCAGTCTCAATCCTATATGGAACTGCATATCATCATGATTATCATCCTCATCGACATCTTCATCATCGCATTGTAAAAAAATAACTGAGCCAGCTTCTGTGGCCATTAATGATGTCGCAGAAAATGGGGAAAAAGAAAAACTGAACACAAAGGTAACCTCCGTAAGTGCGATAATCCTATGTAAATAGAAAAAAAAACAAAGAGAGAGAGAGAGTACTGATGCATTACACGTCACATTGAAAGATTGAAGGAGAAGACGCATCACAGACATTTTCATCGATCGGATAATGGGTATGGTTTCACATGTGTTTAACAAACATACAGAGATAGAGAGAAGAGAGATAGAGATAGAGAGATAGAGAGAGAGAGAAAGAGAGAGAGAGAGAGAGTACTGATGCATTACACGTCACATTGAAAGATTGAAGGAGGAGACACATCACAGACATTTTCATCGATCGGATAATGGGTATGGTTTACACGTGTTTAACATGCCCGTGCGTGTAAGCATGCGTGTGTACGTGTTTGAGTGCGCTAGCGCGTGTATTCAATGTACATGCATGCGTGAGGTCTCAAGGACCGGCAGTTTAACAGATTTTCATGTATGTCAATTATTCATATGCAGTCATTTTGTCCATTTGTGGATTTGTTCTTTTCACTGACCGTTTGGGTGGTTAATTAATTGATTATTCTATTCATCCAATCATCCATTGTGCATAAGTTATTCTAATGTCGACCATTGTTACAGTATCGACATCTCGCCGAGTGATGGAATTCATATGACGTCGGTGTTGCATTTCATCATCCATTTATTGAAGACTATTTTTGCCATGTTCCTTGTGAGAAAAGGCTTAAACGTTTAGAGAAGATTACATATGTTTTAATTCATTATTTGTTACATTTTTACACTGACTAGACAAAACTTCGGTTTATTTTTCTTTTAATGATGATGATGATCATGAATGATGAATGATGAATGATGAATGATGATGATGAATGATGATGACGACTGGTGATGATGAATGATGGCGGTGCACCGGTGATGATGGTGAGGATGATGGTGATGATGATGATGATGGTGATGGTGATGATGATGAAGACGACGACGACGACGACGATTAATGTCATCGTCGTTGATGACGACGATGAGGATGTTTACTATGACGACGACGATGACGAAGACGGCCACGACGACGATGATGATGATGATGAATGATAATGATGGACTTTCCCTATGGATCGATCCGATTGATAAAGTCGGCATAGTGTCTTCAGTACTTGTATGTATAGGTCTTCACGTGGAATACAAAACCAATCCTGGAGGCGCATGTTCTTCCCCACACACTGCATGATAAGAGTCCAGCGACCCAGGGTTCTGCTATCACTGGTCCTTCTGTTGAACAGCATCTGTTCTGCGCCGCTCAGATTAACCCTTTGACTCCTGCACCCTATCCACCAACTGCAAAAACTTAACCCGCGGGAGTCAAAAAGTTAAGTTTTTGCTTTGCTAGCATGGCTGACAATGCAGGATGCTGGTGGACAGGGTGCGGGAGTCAAAGGGTTAATGTGTATGCGCACCACGTGCACTGATGTCGCCCATCATACTCTGCTGTGGGCAATATCATCCTGGTTGATGGTGTTGATGCTCCAGCTGATGATGCTGGCCTTCAGAGTAGATCTGTCCCTGTATCGCTGTTGTAGTGTTTGTACCTTAAAGAAATAAAAAGGGATTTGGAATTGGAAAGACGCTTTTGTAATTCTCGTGAAGGTAGAGAGGTTAACTTCAGTACAGACACTGTCGACAAAGGGAAATGTCTGGATCTATCATGAAAATGGCTGTGACATTATTATGATATACGACAGTTGAGAAAATCCATAGCCTCTGACATAATTATTTCTATCATGTCCGATGGACTGTAAAAATCACATGATAATGTACATGAATTGTATATATATCGTAATGCCATGATCTGGTTTCCATGTCGGGAACTGAAACGGAAACTTTGTTTAAACTTACATTTATTAATTCATTTATTTATTTACATACGAATTCAATATGTATCTTTTGCATGTTTGTGTACCTATTGTCTGTTTCCAGATTTCTGGATGATCAAAAGTGCACAGAACGTGATAGGATCAGTGATGTGCTGCCCAGGCTGTTTCAGTCTGTACAGGGCTGAGGCCATTGATGACGTGGTCAACCGTTACTCTGAGCCCACCACAAAGGCGGGGGATGTCTTCACCAAGGACACTGGTCAGTACAGTAGCCAACAATCACGATAACTGATTGATTTCCATTTTCTTTCTGTCGTTTTTGGTGTTGCTGTTGTTCTTCTTCTTCGTCGTCGTTATCATCATCATCATCATCTTTGTCTTCTTCTTCTTCTTCGTTTTCTTCTTCTTTCTTTCTTTCTTTCTTCTATTACTATTACTACTACTACTACTACTACTACTACTACTACTACTACTACTACTAATACTTCTCTTCTCTTTTCTTCTTCTTCTTCTTCTTTTCTTCTTCTTCTTCTTCTTCTTCTCTTCTTCTTCTTCTTCTTCTTCTTTCTTCTTCTTCTTCTTTTCTTCTTCTTCTTCTTTTTCTTCTTCTTCTTCTTCTTCGTCGTCGTCGCCGTCGTCGTCGTCGTCATCATCATCATCATCATCATCATCATCATCATCATCATCATCATCATCCATCATCATCATCATCATCATCGTCATCTATCGTCGTCGTCGTCGTCGTCGTCGTCGTCCGTCGCGTCACCGCGCCGCCGCCGTCATCGTCATCAGATCATCATCATGCCGTTCTTCTTCTGCATAGGTTCTGAGACTAGTAGCAGATTCAGCTAAAAATAAAGACGTGAACAAACAAACAAACAAACAAACAAACAAACAAACAAACAAATGACTTACAGCAAGTTACGAACAGATGAATATATGAGTAATTTTCGGATAAATACATTTAAATCATATCTTTATTTATGAGCGTACATGTCTGTATAATTGTGTAAATATTTGTGTGTTTTTTATTTGTTTTGTTATGTTTGTTGTTGCTGCTTTTTAAAATTCGATGGTTGCAACTGCTATGCGCTCTCGAATATATGTGTGTGCGTTAAAATGTAAGGCCTTTTCTTGTTGTTGTTGTTGCTGTTGTTGTTGTTGCTGTTGTTGTTGTTGCTGTTGTTGTTGCTGTTGTT
>CM060307.1:46836180-46851180 GCA_030674185.1 Monoplex corrugatus
CAGTATCAATTTCTCAAGATGACGTCCCCGCGCTCGGAATGAATTCCATGTGCACTAACATCATAGGCGCCATGTGATGGAGACGATCCAGGATGATCACGGCACAGGCCTCAAGCCTGCACATCAACTCACGAGCTGGACAGGTCCTGAGGTCCTACCTAGATAGTTCCATAACGCTGGGGTCGTAGGGCAGTGAGGTGGCAGAGACTCTCAACTGTTCTCGGAGTCAGCACCATGAGGGCGGCGCTCATCCCCTCTTATGGTCGCAGAGCTGAGCGTAAGACAGAGACAGAGAAGAGAGAAGAGAGAGAGAGAGAGAGAGAGAGAGAGAGACAGACAGACAGACAGAGGGGGGAGGGTATGATATCTTGCTACTTGCACTGTCTGAACTGAACCATCATTTTGCAGGTTGGTCTGGAGTTACTGACGGGTGCTCCCTACCACATCACCACACCGGTGATGGCCATGGTCTTCGTGCTGTATGGACTGACCTGCTGCATCCTGTCACCCAGTGTTCAAATCCATGTCACTAAGACATCCATTGCTGTGCTGGGCTTCTGCATGGCGGCGATCGTCATCGGGGCCGGTGTATATGTCCTGATTGATATGATCAAATGTGAGTGGCTTTTGGACTAAAATGTGAGTGGCTTTTGGACTGGTTGATGGTTACATGTGATTAAATGTGAGTGGCTTTTGGACTGGTTGATGGTTACATGTGATTAAATTTGAGTGGCTTTTGGACTGATTAATTGCTGGTTACATATCATTAAATAGGGAGAAGAGTGGCAGAGGGGTTAAGACGTTCGCCTGCCAATAACTAAACTCGAGGTTCCATTGTTCGCTCCCCGTAGAGGCCTCGACTATTCTCCTCAGTTTGACCAGAAATTGAACTGAACGTCCAGTCCTTCGGAAGAGGACAAAAAACGAGTCGGACCCGTGTGCCTTCTGGCTGTGCACGCTAAAGATCCAACAGCAGTTGAAAATCGTGAAGAACAGGACATTGTCCGGTTGCCTTGGTATAAGGTACTGGAGAGATGGGTTGATTTCCCAAGTCTCACCCCTTGAAGACCAATTAAATTTCTTGCCTTTCTGAAGTCTTGGTTTAAAAAAAAGGTGAATATGAATTTGAATGGAGGAAGAGGGGATGCGCACAGCCCTCGTGGTGCTGGCCTCGGGAAAAGTTGAGATCTCTGTCATCTCGCTCTCCTACATACAAAACTTCAAGAGGAAAAAAAAAAAGAAAGAAAATCAAGTATACATATCAATGCATTCACGCGCATAATCTGAGGAGATGCCCCTGTCGTTGGCCACTCCGTCCAATTCATCGCACAGGGGATTTATGAAACACACCTGAATACAAATTTAAGCATACCTAAGGACCAAAACATACCTAAAAACAGGCATAAATTACTTAAAACTGCTTCGCATATCTCACCTCCCTGGAGCAAAAATTATACGTAATCATCATCATCATCATCAGTCCCGTAGTCTGGTTGACCGTTGGGGCACCACTGAAGATTTTGCAACCAACTTCCTCCACTCCCCACGGTCCTCAGCTTTCCGCAGAATGATATTCCATTCAAGGCCAGTCCACTATCTGATATTGTCTTCCCATCTTTTTCTCTGTCTGCCTCTTCGTCTCCCTCCCTGAACTGTTCCCTGCAAGACGGTCTTGGCCAGTCCAGATGATCGTGTGACGTGCCCGTACCACCTCAGTTTGCGTCTTTTCACTGAGGTCAGGAGGTCTTCATACGGCCCGATGGCGTTTTCGATTCGGGTTTTCACTTCCTTATTGGTTATATGATCTTTGTACGAGATACCAAGGAGTTTGCGGAAGCATCTCATCTCCATTGCCTGTATCCTTCTTTCAATGTCTGCTGTTATGGTCCATGTTTCGCATGCATACAAAAATATTGACATGACCAGGGAACGCATCAGTCTGATCTTGGAGCCGATTGCGATATTCTTGTCGTTCCAGATGACTTTTAGCTTGGTAATTGCAGCTGTGGTCAGGGCAATCCTGGAAAGTACTTCGGGCTTTGATCCTTCATCTGATACTATAGCTCCCAGATATTTAAATCTATGGACGGTCTCAAGTTTCTTGTTGTCTATGGTAATGTCAGTGCTGATGCCATTGGTATTATTTGTCATCAACTGGGTTTTCTCTGCACTGATCTGCATGCCATATGCTGTGGAGGCCTCATCAAGATGTTTTATCAAGCTGACTAGCTCTTGCTCTTGCCCAGCTAGTCCGTCAATGTCGTCGGCAAAACGCAAGTTTGTGATTGTTCTACCTCCGATGCTGACTGTTCCCTCGTGGTCTTCAAGTGCGTCAGCCATTATTCTCTCTAAGAAGATGTTAAAGAGAGTGGGGGAGAGCAGGCATCCTTGGCGTACTCCAACTGTGGTTCGGAACCATTCTCCTATGTTGTTGTCATGGTAGACTGCACTGGTCGCCTTTTTATAGAGGCATTCTATGGTTCTGATCAGGTTGGCATTGATGTTGTACAGCCTCATGGTTGCCCACAAGGCTGCGTGCCAAACTCTGTCGAATGCCTTCTTGAAGTCCACGAAGACGTGGTAAAGGCCTTGCTGGTGTTGCAGGTATTTCTCACAGAGCAATCTGAGGTTGAAAATTTGCTCTGTGGTACATCTTCCTGGTCTGAAACCTGCCTTCTCTTCTTTTATTATCTCCTCAGCTTGTGGCTTCAGTCTACTCAGAAGGATTTTTAGCATGACCTTACTTGGATGGCTGATCAGGCTGATGGTACGGTAGTTTTGGCATAGTTGTAGGTTGCCTTTTTTCGGGAGAGTGATGATCAGGGACTGGGTCCAAGGTGTTGGCCACTCACCTGTCCGCCAGATCTTATTGCAGATGATGAGTAACATATCTATCATGGCCTCTCCTCCTGCCTGGACCAGTTCTGAGGGAATGTTGTCCACTCCTGCCGACTTGCCTTTCTTCAATGATTTTACTGCAGCTTCAACTTCTTCTCGCACGATGGGGTAGCTGTCGTTGTTGGTTGGTGGAGGAACGTCTAGCACCTTGGGATCTCCTGTTGTTGTGTGTGTGTATAATTCGGAGCAGTACTCTGTCCACCTCTGCAGAATCTCTTGATCTTCTGTGAGACATTTCCCTGCTTTGTTCTGTATGGTAGTGGTTCTGCCTTGTTTTGAGCTTGTTAGTCCTTTCACAAGCTGGTAGGCTTTCTTGCTGTTATTTTTCTGCAGGTTTGCTTCGATATCTTGGCATTGTTCTTCAATCCATGTTTCCTTTGCTTTCCTCATGCCTTCTTTAACTTGTTGGTTGGCTTCTCTGTATAGTTTAGCTCCTTCATCCGTACTCTTCTTTTGCTTTAGTTCTCTGCGTTTGTCGCTCAGCTTTAGTACTTCTTCCGTGACCCAGGGCATCTTTGTTGGTCGGTGTTTTCCAAGGATGTCGTTGGCTGCTTCGGTCACGGCAGTCTTGAAGTTGTTGATCAGAGTGTCTACTTCGGTGTCCCCATTGTCAAGGACGAGGAGAGGAGCAAACTTCCCTCCTATCGTTGCTTGGAAGTTTTCAACTATGTTGGGGTCTTTGAGCTTCTCAAGATTGAACTTAATTCTTGTGTTGCCCTGTTTCTTCATCCTCTGGAGGCGGAGTTTGAAGGTCATCATTACAAGCTCATGATCGCTTCCAATGTCAGCTCCTGGAAAGCTCCTGGTCTTTGCGATGTTAACACTTGACTGGAAGCGTCTTTTAACCATGATGTAGTCGATCTGACTGTGGTATTTTTCTCCTGGGCTGTGCCATGTCCAGCGTCTAGATGGTTTGTGTGGACCAAACGTGTTCACCACCTTCAGGTCGTTGTGACTGGCGAATTCTAGGAGCCTCAAACCTCTTTCGTTGGTCTCAGGGTTGCAGTATTGGCCACATATCCCTTTCCAGTTATTGTGTTGATCCTCTCCAATCTTCGCATTCCAGTCGCCCTGCACTATAATGATGTCTTTCTTTGGCGTCTGATCTACGATTTCCTGCAGTTGATCATAGAAATCTTCGACAGCCTCGTCATCATAGTCAGTTGTTGGGGCATAAGCTTGGATGACGGTGATGTTAAAAGGTGAAGCCTTAAGCCGAATAGTAATGAGTCTGCTAGAGATTGGTCGGCATCCCATGATGGCATTCACAGTGTCTTTGTGAATGAGGAATCCAACTCCATGCTCATGTTTGTCTTCACTGCCACTGAAGTAGAGTTTGTGGCCTTCTGGGGTAGACGTTTCTCCGAGGTTTTTCCATCGAACCTCACAGAGCCCAAGGACGTTCCATCTGTATCTCTTCATTTCATGTGTTAGTTCTGCAACTTTTCCTGCTGCTCTCAGCGATCTCACATTCCAGGTGCCGATAGTAACATTTTTTCTTGTACGTAGGGATTTTGGTCCACCAGTCACATACTTTTCACTCCGCCCTGATGGCCAGCGACGGAAGGCGCGGTCCTTGTTCCGGGCGACGACCGGGCCGGTATGGATTGAGTTGCGGTTGTAATCTTCATTTAGTGTGTCTTGGGCAATGTCGCATGGCGGAGCCCATCCCTCTCCATGTCAGACCACAGCCGACGTCCTCCATCCAGGTGGTTCGCCTTGGTCTTGAACACATAGCCGTTGAATTCCTTGCTGAACTTCGTCCGCCTTGGCCGGTAACCTGCATCGTGGAGGTTATTCGCCCAGTGATGCAGTGTTAACATCACCCCCTCACATGGTTTGGCACGCCTGCTGAGGCGAGGTCCCGGGGTGTGGCGCTTGGAGCCAGCACTTGAGAGATTTAGAGGATGGACGAGGACCGGTGATGCCCGTCCACCCTACCAGGTAGAGTGCAGCAGCCAGACATCAAAGGTACTACCTCTATCCAGAGCCCCCTACACCCCTGTACGTAATACATGTACCCAAATATCAATCCGAAGAGAAAGTACATTACACTTTATCGAACACATACAGGTGAATGGACCAGTAAAGCAGAAAATGATAGGAAGAAATCACAGAAAGCAAAGGAACAAGGCAAAACAAAGAGAGTGACAGAAAAGGTGAAATTTCTAGCACAAAATGTGATACTATTTAAATGAAAAAGCCCCCGGGTCCCCACGGGTGGATTTTTTACTGGTTGATGGCTTGTTACATATAATTAAATGTGAATGGCTTTTTTGTACTCTCTCTCTCTCTCTATCTGTCTGTCTATCTTCTATCTATCTGTCTGTCTGTCTGTCTGTTTATCTATATATATATACATACATATATATATACACACACACACACACTGGGGAAGTAATCAGCAATCCTAGCCAACAGATGGAAAGATGGGCGGAACACTACTCCGACCTCTACTCCACACAGAACATGGTGTCCCCCTTAGCCCTCGATGATATCAAGTGCATGCCGGTAATGGAAGAACTTGACGCAGAGCCAACTGCGGACGAACTCAGCAAGGCCATTGATAGCCTGGCATCAGGGAAGGCACCTGGCAAAGACGGAATTCCCCCAGACCTCATCAAGCACTGCAAGACTTCTCTTCTGCACCCTTTGCACGCAGTTCTCTGTCAGTGTTGGAATGAAGGAGCTGTACCACAGGACATGAGGGACGTCAAGATCGTCACCCTGTACAAAAACAAGGGCGAAAGGAGCGACTGCAACAACTACAGAGGTATCTCGCTCCTCAGCATTGTTGGCAAAGTCTATGCTCGGGTCCTCCTAATCCGCCTGCAGAAACTGGCTGAACGCGTCTACTCGGAATCACAGTGTGGTTTTCGAGCAGAGAGATCCACGGTAGACATGGTCTTCTCCCTTCGCCAAATCCAGGAGAAGTGCAGAGAGCAGCGGATGCCCCTGTATGTGGCATTCATTGACCTCACCAAGGCCTTTGACCTAGTCAGCAGAGATGGCCTTTTCAGGGCTCTCCGAAAAATTGGCTGCCCCCCCAAACTGCACAGCTTAATTGAGTCCTTCCACTCAAACATGAAAGGGATGGTGCAGTTCAACGGAAACCTCTCCAAGCCTTTCGACGTACGCAGCGGTGTGAAACAAGGCTGCGTCCTGGCCCCAACCCTCTTTGGAATCTTCTTCGCTCTCCTCCTGAGACATGCGTTCAGCACAGTGCAAGAAGGGATCCACCTGCGGACTAGATCAGATGGCAGGCTCTTCAACCTCGCCCGCCTCAGAGCAAGGACAAAGGTCCGTGAAGCCCTCATCAGAGACATGATATTTGCCGACGATGCCGCAGTTGTGACCCATACTCAGCAGGACTTGCAGTCACTAATGGACCGCTTCTCCCAGGCCTGCAAAGATTTTGGTCTGACCATCAGTCTTAAGAAAACAAACGTCCTGGGCCAAGACACGCCATCTCCACCAGCCATCACCATTGATAACTACGAGCTTGAAGCCATCCATCAATTCACATATCTTGGGTCCACCATCACCGATAACCTCTCCCTTGACACAGAGGTCGACAAGAGGATCGGGAAGGCAGCCACAACACTACCCCGCCTCACACAAAGGATGTGGACAAATCCCAAGCTGACCACAAAGACAAAGATGGCTGTATACAACGCCTGTGTCCTCAGCACCTTGCTGTATGGCAGCGAGGCGTGGACCACGCATGCTCACCAGGAGAAAAGGCTCAATACCTTCCACCTGAGAAGCCTACGGCGCATACTTGGCATTTCCTGGCAAGACAAGGTGACCAACACCGAAGTCCTAACCTGCGCTGGCCTCCCAACCATGCATACCATGCTGAGACAGCGTCGGCTGCGCTGGTTGGGCCACGTTCGCCGCATGGAAGATGGTCGCATCCCAAAAGACATCCTTTATGGTGAGCTTGCCACAGGGCAGAGAAACATTGGCCGCCCACAGCTGAGATACAAAGACGTTTGCAAGCGTGACATGAAGGCGCTTGAGATCAACACTGAGTCCTGGGAGGACCTCGCAGACGACCGCAACAGCTGAAGAACTACTCTCAAGAAACAGCTGCGGATTGGTGAGGACAAACTGTCAGCTGCTGCAGCAGAAAAGCGAGTTCGCAGAAAAGGGATGACAGCCAACAGACCAGCATCAGCATACACATGCGACCGCTGCGACAGAGACTGCCTCTCTCGCATTGGTCTGTACAGTCACAGGCGACGCTGCTTGGACCAAGCAGACAGCCCATCTAGACATTAGAACGGATGTACTTTGTCCATGGTCAGTCATGACCGAAGGAGGCCTACTACTACTACTATATATATATACACACACACACATATATATATATACATATGTATATACATTATCTATATATCTATCTATATATACATGTATAGACATTATATATATACATATATATAATATATATACATATGTGTGTGTGTGTGTGTTTGTGTATGTATGTATGGATGTATGGATGTATGGATGATGGATGGATGGATGGATGGATGGATGATGGATGAATGGATGGATGGATGGATGGATGTATGGATGTATGGATGGATGTATGGTCAAGGCTATTTTGTCGTTGAAGTTTCTGACAATTGCTGGTCATAACGTCCCCTTCCTCCACCCTAACCCCTCTCCCCCACCACCACCGTCTCTCTCAGCTTCTTCACAACTAATAACAATTCATACACACACACAAAAAAAACTATTCACCGGGTCATTACAGACCCTTGATAACTCATTTGTCACTTTCTTTGCCCACAGCACTGACTTTGTCACTCCCTTTGCCCACAGCACTGACTTTGTCACTCCCTTTGCCCACAGCACTGACTTTGTCACTCCCTTTGCCCACAGCACCGACTTTGTCACTCCCTTTGCCCACAGCACCGACTTTGTCACTCCCTTTGCCCACAGCACTGACATTGTCACTCCCTTTGCCCACAGTACTGACTTTTGTCACTCCCTTTGCCCACAGCACTGACTTTGTCACTCCCTTTGCCCACAGCACTGACTTTGTCACTCCCTTTGCCCACAGCACTGACTTTGTCACTCCCTTTGCCCATAGCACTGTCTGGGAACCAGGGCCTGTCGCTGATCGAGCACTACCTGCTGCTGACACTGACGGGGTCTGTGATCTACGCCGCTCTGGTCCACCCTAAGGAGAGCTACATCCTGGTGTTCGGCATCGTCTACCTCTTCTACTTTCCTGCCATGTTCATGCTGCTGCCCCTCTACGCTCTCTGCAACATTGTCGACCAGTCTTGGGGCACCAGGGACAACGTCAGTGATAAAGTCTTCTGTTTTTGCTTTTGTTCAGTTCTTTGTTCTTGTCGTTATCATCATCGTCGTCGTCGTCCTCATCATCGTCGTCATCGTCATCATCATCACCATCATCATCGTCGTCGTCATCATCATCATCATCACCACCAATCATCTTCATCATCAACGGCGGCACCACCATCACCACCATCATCATCATCATCATCACACCACCACCACCACCACCACCAATCATCGTCACCATCGCCGTCGCCGCCGTCGTCGTTGTCATCATCATCATCATCATCATCGTCGTCGTCGTCGTCGTCATTACCGTCATCATCATTATCATCACATTAATATTTTTCGTCCATGTTTGTTGTTGTTGATGCTAATGTTATCATGTTCGTCGTTTTGTTGCAGCAGTGGTTGTTGTCATCCTCGTCGTCGTCGTCGTCATCTTCGCTATCGTCACCTTCATCGTGACTGTTCACTTTTTGCCTTTCTTTCATTCTACTTGTTTTTTTGGGTTTTTTTTTTTTTGTAGTATTCGGTTTAACTGTGATTTGTAATGTGTTTTAAAAACTGCTTATCAGCACAATCATACTTGTTTGTTTGTCGTCTTTCGTCGTCTACTTTGAGATTTATATTTTATGTGAGACGTTTCCCTTTCACAGCAAAAACCTAAGGTGCCCAAGCTCATCTGCTTTCCCAGAATACGACGAAAAAAGAAAAAGAAAGGCAACAAGACTCCCAGTCCAAACAGCTGTGGTAAGAAACTATTTGTATAATCAAAACATTTGTATGAACCAATCAGACACAGATTCAATAACCAATAACAAAGAAACGTGACAGGAACAACAACATGTATGGTCGACTATCGTGGTCGAAAAAGTCCAACATAGCACTTTATTTGTGTACCCTCATGTGGGATCTCAGACCAAAGTCTGATGCACACAGGCAGCCAATACTGGACACTCAATGAAACGCTCTGCTGAGTTGGTTCTGGCCTTTATTGCTGCACGATTTTCCACAACAAAGAACAACAACAAAGACAACAAGAATCCCACATACAAGCAAACAATGACAAGCTGTGAAAATAGAACCTGAATCTTCAATGTTGGGGTAAGTTAGGGCAAGGTATTAGGTTAATGATTATGGTGTATTTCATGAGCCATGTTTTATGGACTGAAAGTTGAACTCCCATGATAAACATTTATTCGTTAACAATCACTGTTACACTGGACATCGGTAATGACTGTTCAGAGGGATGTTTTGTAACAGGCAATATCGCAGAGGCAAAACTGTTGTTTGAGGGAGAGAATCTATTTATCCAAAACAGAACAAAGCAGAAACAGGAAGAGAGAGAGAGAGAGAGAAAGAGAGAGAGAGAGACTTCTGACTCCAGAACACTTGCATCACTCGAGGAAGGTAGCATTATATTTCATTGGACCTGTTTTAACACACACACACAACACACACACACACACACACACACACACACACACACACACACACACACACACACACACACACTCAAACACACATACACACTCAAACACACACACACACACACACACACACACACACACACACACACACATCAAACACATACACACTCAAACACACACACACACACACACACACCTCAAATAAACACACAGAGAGACACAGAGACAGAGAGACAGACAGAGAGAGAAAGCGAGAAAGACAGAGACAGAGAGGACTGTATATAATCTTATCACTGTCGCAGAGAACCTGGCGGAGGACCCTGATGCCGTGTCAGAACAGATCAAGGACCTGACGTCAGAGGAACAAAACTTCTGGGAAGAAATAGCGGCCAATGTCATCGGCAAAGACGTCAATCTGGGTTTGAACTCCAACGATCTGGCCAACGGTCTGCGCTTGCTTCGCAACAGGGTGGTGGTGGTTGTCATGATCATCAATCTGGTCTGGGTCGTGACACTGTCCTTCTTCTACCTCTGGTCCTTGCAGTCGCAGGAGTCCAGGTCTCAGATCAGCGCTTATGGCATCCTCAGCGGCATCCTGTACGCCTTCTCTTTCTTCATTCAAATCGTGGGCATGACTGTGTACAAGGTGCAGGATGGCTTCCACCGCCTGGGTAAGGTGATCTATGGCACGGAAAAACCATATTATGTCAGGTGTGCTGAGGAGCGGTGAGATCTCCTGGGAACAGTCAGTCCTCGTAGGCTGAACTGAAAGATTTTGCCATGATTTTTACAGAACATGGAAACGAGTGGTAAAAATCGTCGGCTGACAGCTTAGGCATTACGTTAAAAAAATGGTAATGGCAGGTTAAAGAAGAAGAAAAAAAACTACATAAGACTGTGCAAGAATCGAATCGCTATACGATGTCCTACCCTCATCGTCAAACTCGCATCTTTTTGTCGAAGTTTACCCTAAAAATATCAAAAACCCAAATAATCAAAATATAACCAAACAAACAAGCAACCAAAACCAAATACACGCTACGCTTCTGATCTCCTTCCCACGTCGATGAGAGATGACGTTGGGTCAGGGGTCACGTACCTCACTCCCCTCCTGTCTTCCCCTTCCAGCGTGGTTTGTGTCCAGGAATTTTGGTCGTTGTTGGGTGATTATTGTTTTGGTGAGTGATGAGTGTGCGCGTCTTGGCTGATTCTTGTATCAAGATTTGGTGCCTTATAAATGTCATTGTTGTTATTGTTATTGCTGTTGTTTTTATTATTATTATTATTGTTATCATTATTATTATTATTGTTGTTGTTGTTTTGTTATTATTATTATTATTATTATATTATTATTATTATTATTATTATTATTATTATTATCATTGACAAATCACCAAGCATCCTACTCTTTCTAAGACTGACATCAGACTGTCATTGCAGAGTGTGAAGCAGGTTTTGATGACCTACAAAGAAAACGTAAAACAAACGAACAAACAAGCATTTTATAAACCGCACTGTTAGAGCAGTAGAACAAATCAGGTCTAGAACAAGATTCCTTAGACTGCAGTAGAGGCTCATCAAGATGCAGCACATAAATTATCATGGCAAAACACAAATATTATGGCCACAGAAACCAACGACATTCAGAAGGAAAATCAGAGAAGTTGTGGAAATCATGCAAGGGGATCCTTCTCGGAACACAGATGCTGGAACTAGGAACACACAAAAATAGAACCAGAACACGTATTTTGATACAGTATGATAAAATAAGACAAGGGCCAACTGGCCTTTGTGAAGCATTTCTTCTTCTTCTTCTTCTTCTTCTTCTTCTTCTTCTTCTTCTTCTTTCTTCTCTTCTTCTCTTCTCTTCTTCTTCTTCTCTTCTTCTTCTCTTCTTCTTCTTCTTCTTTCTTCTTCTCTTCTCTTCTTCTTCTTCTCCTTCTTTTTCTTTTTCTCCTCCCCTTCTCTTTTAATTCCCTGAATAGTCAGTGGGTCGCCGTACTGAAGAACTGGTCAGAAGATTCCTCCAGCTCTGTCCGTTGTGTGCGAAAGCCAAGTCTCTGCAAATGGTTTCTCTGTCCATTCCGCAATGTTATCAGCCCATTTTTTTCAGTCGTCCCCTCCGTCTCGCTCCGTCAACAGTTCCCCAAAGGACTGATTTAGCAAGGCTATTGGATCTTGTTACATGGCCATACCAGTGTAGTTTTCTTTTCTTACTGATGTCAGCAAATCTTCATATGGTCTGGTGCGCTGCTTGACGGCTTGGCGTACTTGTTCATTGGTGACATGATCAGTGTGTCTGATGTTTAGTATCTTAAGATAACACCTCATCGTTCTGTATTTCTTTTAACGTCTATTCACACACGTGCTTTTAGACGAATAACATGTCATTTCCATGGCTTGGATTCGTCTTTCCCAATCCGCTGTCAGGGCCCACGTCTCACACGCGCACAGGAAAATGGAATGTACCAGTGCATGTAATAGCCTGGTCTTGTGTTTCATGAACATGTTCTTGTCCTCCAATGCAAGTTTCAGCCTGGACAATGCTTTTGTTATCTTTGCTATCCTTAACCCTTTGACTCCCACATCCTATCCACCAACTGCCAAAACTTAACCCTATGACTCCCTCACCCTATCCATCAGCTTCCTGCAGGAAGCTGGTAGATAGGGTGATGGAATCAAAGGGTTAAGGTTTTGCTTTGCTAGCATGGTTGACAATGTAGGATGCTGATAGACAGGGTGCGGGAGTCAAAGGGTTAAAAGGATTTCTGTCTTGGATCCCTTATTGCTAATAGTGGATTCAAGGTAAGTAAACTGTTGCAGTTTTTTTACTTCAGTCCATGGACAGTTATATCAGTGATGATGGTGTTTTGAGCGGCCATCAGTTTGGTCTTCTGGGTGCTGATTTCCGTGCCTTGTCTTGTTGATGTTTCATCTGGTCTTTTAGCAAGGTTGGCGAGTTCCTGCTCACTGCCTGCCTAGGCCTTCAGTGTCATCTGCACAGCGAAAGTTCGTGACGGTTTTTACTCCGATGCTGACTGTGCTGACATGACTTTCAAGTTCGTCAGTCACGATGCTTTCCAGATGTATGCTAAAAAAACATCATCATCATAATCACACCATGTGCCCTGCCACATGGCGTTGGCGATCACGGCCCTCCACACGAATCTATCCCTTGTCGCTGCAAGTACACCTTCCACCCTCTCTATCCTCAGCCACCCTGCAAGTCCGTCCAATATTTTCTCCCCTGGGATTACCTGGTGTTTTCTTTCCCTCCAGCTTTCGTGTTGTGACCAGGTGTTCTAATTCCCTTTTCCTCATGAAATGGTCTATAAATGTGGCTTGTCTTTTCCTAATCTTCTTAATCAATGATCTTCTTTTGTCTGCCTCCATCAAGACTGTCTCGTTTGTTTTCGTTGCTTCCATGGAACTCTCAACATTCTTCGTAGAAACGACATTTCGGCTGCCTCAGTCTTGTTCTGGCTTTGCGTGTTGACTGTCCACGCATCACAACCGTATAACAGTATCGGTTTTATATAACACGAAAGAAATGTCTTCCTGATGTTAACTGATAGGCATTTGAAAAGCATAGGGCACAGAAAGCAGACCTAACGAACTCCAACCAAAATACAGAATCACTCTCCATCGTGACGAGAAAAAGACGCAGACGTTGAGAATTAGCCGACTGACGTGTGAGCACTGACTGAAAATTCAAACATGTATAGGCTGAAATGTAGGACCATGCTAGTAATTTATTCATACTGTTACCTCACTCCATCAGCTCCTAGAGTGGCACGACAGCCTTAAATGCTATCAGTGCTCTATGCGTGCGTGCGTGCGCGCGCGCGCGCGTGTGTGTGTGTGTGTGTGTGTGTGTGTGTGTGTGTGTGTGTGTTGTGTTGTGTGTTGTGTGTGTGTGTGTGTGTGTGTGTGTGTGTGTGTGTGTGTGTGTGTGGTGTGTGTGTGTGTGTGTGTGTGTGTGTTGTGAAGTACCAGTCTACAAAATCGTCATTAACGTATCTCTTTATTAAAATTTGTTTTTAGAGCAATGATTATTCAAGCATATCCACGTAACGAAATAATATTTTAAATTCCATTTGGTGATTCGAAAGACTCGTACTGTGGCATACGGAAACAACTTGGTACTATATCAACGATCACTGGCAATGTTGTTCAATGGATATGACATGCTATTTTCAATATCTAGCCAGTCATTCTTATTTAGAAAATGAAAGAGAGAGCGAGCGAGTGAGAGAGAAAGAGAGAGAGAGAGAGAGTCGATCGCACGGACTTTTAATTGTATTTTATCGATATGTCCTGGCATTAGGAAAATGTGGATATTTAACCTGATACAGATTTGGCCATTATTAAAGATCACCTTGACAAATATACTCCTACCTTATCCTCTCTACCTCCCCAATCACCCCCCCCCCACACACACACACACACCCATACCCCAAAAGTTAAATGTGTCTCAAACTGTGTTCTTATAATCGTCGGGATTTATTTGCACATCCGGTTTTGTGTGTTACTTTATATTGAAAACTTGGAAGGGACATCATCTATTTCATCGTTCATAGTGACACTGTAAATGTGCTGTATTCATCGGTGAGATTTCGCGATTTCGTCGTCCTTGTTTGACACTTTCTCGTGGCGACCAATCCGTTCTCTTAAAAGAAGACAGCTGTAGCATTATGACTGTCCAGGGAATTCCCCCCCCCCCTCCCCCATCTCCAGCTATATCATATCAGCCAGAATCTGGTAAAGATCACATCATTCCAGCGAAGCGATTTAGGGATACATCTTTACCGGCAGAAGACAATGCGTTAGTTTGAAGAAAACGGATCATTTCATAAACCATGACGATGTTCTGCTGAAACCCTTATCAAATATATAAAATTTTGACTGTTTATTGGTGGTCTCGATTTTATTCCTTGTTTCAGACCAACATTAACTGCGTTTATATGTTACATTGTGATGAATACTGTTAAATTCTAAATGTTAAAAAGGCACCAAACTGGACAACTATTGGTGGTAACTTCTCAACTGGATCTTTGTTAGATTTTGGCCGACAAAAGTTTGAATAGGGCGAGACATCAGAACGACCGAGACTTTTTCTCTCAAGACTTCAAAGACCAAAATGAAACACGAGCCAAAAACGTATCATGGCCTCCGTGTAAACTACTGGACACTAAAATATGATGTTGCGCCACAAAACAAAACAAAATAAAATAAAAACAAAAAACAAAAGCAACAAAAACAAAACGAAACAAAACCAGAAACAAAAGATACAAACAAAAACAAAAACCAAAGCCAAAAAACAAACAGACAGAAAACGAAATCAAAACAAAACAAA
>CM060307.1:46858680-46926180 GCA_030674185.1 Monoplex corrugatus
AGAATTTCCAGAAGGTGGGGATACTATTTCTACTGAAAGAGCCCCCAGCATCCCCACGGGGGAAGCTCAGGAAGTGAGGTTTCCGGTAAAATCCGGGGTTCAATATCTAACTGGACAGGAAAAAAGAATTCACAGAAATAAACAGATTGTCACTGGCAGAATTCTACAGGCAAATCCTCTTTATGTTTTACACAAGAATATGCGCGCACACATATACAATGACGATGAACAAAGTTATCATTGTTGGTGTTACAGGAAGAAGTAGTGAAGTTTTTCTCTACAAGTTTATCTATTGGCTGCAGCTCCATCATTTCCTTAGATGAGTGTAATAATCCAATAGATACACAAAAAAGACCAATGGAAACAGCGACTCAACAAAATTCAATAGGCAATAAAGTTGTTGTAAAAATTTATTGTATCAATGGATGTTAGGCAAAAGCATCAGAATGTGAGCCAAATTACACACAATAATGCTGACATATGATTAACAAGAGACAATTTGCTTTTAAGTATGAATACTTAAGTCTTGTATTTTGTGCATTTCCAAAGTAACAGCAGAACATGGTGATCATTGTAATTTATAACCAATAATAATCTTTTTCTTCTTCTGCTCCCTTACCTCTGTGAAGAGTCACTGGGATGCTGCACACTACATCACTGTTCACCAGATTCCTCCAGCTCTGTTGGTTGCGTGCCAAGCCTGGGTCTCTGTGAAAGGTTTCTCTGTTCATCTTACAATGCTATCAGTCCTTCATTATTTTCCATCTCCCTCCCTAAAAAGTTCCCCACAGGACTGATTTAGCAAGGCCACTGGATCTTGTTACTTGACCTTGCCATTGTAGTTTTATCTTCTTAACTGAAGTCAGCAGATCTTATGATCCAATTGCTGCTTAATGGTTTGGTGCACTTGTGATCAGCGTATCTGATGTTTAGTATCTTGAGATAACACCTCATTTCCATGGCAAAGATTCGTCTTTCCAAATCCGCTGTGAGGATCAATGTCTTGCACGCATACAGGAAGATAGAATATACCAGTGCGCGCGCATAAAAGCCTGATCTTGTGTTTCATGATGATGTTCTTGTCCTTCCCTATAGGTTTCAGCCTGGACAAAGCTGATATTGTCTTTGCTGCCCTCGAGAGGATTTTCTGGACCGGATCCCACCTCAAGTCTATAGACACTTATATCAGTAGCCATGGTGATGTTGCTGCTGGCTGTCAACTTTGTCTTGTCGGTGCTGGAACCAGAAAAAAAAAAAACCACGAAAAAAAAAGAACGCGTATTTAATACAAGATAAGACAGGCACAAATTTTCAGTTAACTGGCCTTTGTCAAGCATAAGATCACAAACAAACAAACACCAGATACAAAAATTAGGAGAAAAAGACTGAAACTTCCCTGCTGCTCCGTCCTGTGTGATCTGTGTATCTGATGTTCGGTATCTTGAGAAAACACCTCATTTCTATGCCTTAGATTCGTCTCTCCAAATCCGTTGTGAGGGTCCACGTCTTGCATGCCTACAGTTAGATGAAATATATCAGTGCACACAATAGCCTGATCTTGTGTTTCATGATGATGTTTTTGTCCTTCCCTACAGGCTGTTATGCGCACTGATATATTCCATCTAATGCATTCCATGTATGCATGCAACACATGGCCCTTCTCAACGGATTTGGAAAGACACAGCAACAGGGAAGTTTCAGTCTTTTTCTCCTAATTTTTGTATCTGGTGTTTGTTTGTTTGTGATCTTACTCTTGACAAAGGCCAGTTGGCTGAAAATTTGCCTGTCTTGTCTTGTTGTATTAAATACGCCTTCTTGATTTTTTTTTCATGTTTTTTCTGGTTTCAATGTAAATGGTGTTGAATAACTTTTTTCAAAGTACAAGCGTCATGATGACGGGAGATGTTTGTGAAGGTACATCATAATTTGTCAAAGATGACTACCTTGACAAAGACATAACACAGAGGCCAAAATGATGTAATCAAATTCATTGTTTTAACAAAAGGATTGCTTTGTAATGTATATTCACAAACAACAAAACCATTCTGACGACATTTATAAAAGATACATACATAAACATGATGAACATATATCAGTAGAAAACTGAAGATTATGTATTTTACTTCTGAAATTGTTTTGGCATGTGAGATTAAAAGCAGACTGGCTGGAGAAAATAAAACACATTTTTGTGGTGGAGGTATTATTTCTTGAAATTGTCAATATTCAGCACTGTCACTGTTACTCAGCAATCATTGTTCATAAAATTGCATATCATATAATCTTAATTTGGTGTCTTAACACAAATAACCAATGTACAGTGAACAGTCATCCAAAATAAAAAAGAAGAGTCAAAAACATTGTCAGGCTATTATTTCAGGCATTAAAAGAAATCACTATGCTTAAGCATAAAAAATCACCATGCTTCTTTTGAAAAAAGAAAAACAAACTGAGAAATTAATAATAATAGAATGCTCATGGTACCACCCAAAATAAAATCAAGCTTTTACAACTTCAGAAGTGATTAGTGATCATGTACAACTTTTAAAGCATACCATCAACGGACCCAGACTGAAATTCATAAATACACAGGCAGACAGACAGCTGTAAGTTTTATATAATGTAAACAAAATTACTTTAAAATTTCTACTATGAATCTCAAAATTCTTGTTTCAAAAATGAAAATGTATGCATTGAATGCATGCAGGAACAGTTTTATATACTTTACATGGTCACACGCACTGGAACACATGAAAGAAAAGGAAAGGACATACTCATATTAGATTTTGTATGTAACAAATATGGTCACTGAACATTTTTGGGATCAAAAATGACTGACTCTAAAGTTACACATGTTGGACAAGGGATCATTCTTCATTCCAAACATTTCAGATGGATGAAAACTCTTTAAGAATGAAGGGTTTTCACTGTTTCACTTACTTGAATCAAATTATCAGACAGCATTAAAAACTAAAACCAAGTTATGAGTGTTATTAAAAGGGCAATTTTCCCCTAGTTTACTGTTTAACACATATGCATAAACAGGCATACATGCAAGACTCCAGGTAAGTTATTCTGTGCAAGCGTCACAGAACATCCTATCCAACAACGCTTCTCAGTATTCTGCACAATAATGCTTACCAACATACATCTATCTGACCATAGCAGAACTGGCTAAAACCAATGTCCAGCTGTAATTTCATCTGACAAAAGGGAAAAACAAGACAATGATATTCATACACACAGCCAGAAAATGCAAAGATTGCAGAATTCTGACTGAAATTCTTTACATTTACAGTTAATAATATGATATGACAAGAGATTTTGCAAAAGCTGATTAGAAATCTGGCAGACACAGCACGACAGAATTATTAGTAATGACATTTAAATATCAGGATAACTGACAATAACAAACCAGATTTTCTGTCATCCCATGTACTACCTGACTTTACCAGAATAAGCTTGAATAACATCACATTTAAGGCCCCATTTCATAAGGACAGTGTCAGACTAAGCTTGCATATTACACATTACAACAGGCCCACTATGGCTTTGGTCTGCCAACAGTATGAAATATTTACCAAAATGATGACAGTGTGTTACTTCCAACAACATCAACAAAAACAACAACAAAACAACATTTTAAAACTACATCTCAAACCTGACAAAGAAAATTGAAATGAAACAAATTCTGTTCATAAAAGCAAATATTGAGAATAGGGAGAAGAGGTGGAGAATGGTTTCTTGATAACTTCTACTCAAAAAATGTCTTTCAAAGCATGTAGACACTTCTCTGTAATTACAAACTCATTAAACTCATCTACTTGCTTGAGGTAAAAAAAACAACAACAAAAAACAAAACAAAACAAAACACAGAAATCTATGCTAACATAAACTTGAAACATTTTCAGTCACTGAAACTTTCCATTGTAAGTTTACCAGAACTGTGGTTCAAAAAAAATATAAATCCTCTTTATTATTATTATTATTATTCTTACTGTTTAAAGCCCAGGTGACTGCATGCAGTCATATCAGGGCAGAAACCATATTCAAATGTACACAGTATCTGGTTGGATAAAAAACTGGAAAAGAAAATTAAGTACATATATCAATGCATGCCCACATAACCTAAGGAAATGCCCCTGGCAAAGATCATTCTGTCGAATTTATCATTCGAGCATTTTAAAAAACAAACCTGAATACAAATGTGAACATAACTAAGGACACTAAAGCATACAAAAAAATAGCCTACATTGCCAAACATTGTTCCTAAACAGCACGGTTCCTTAGAACCAAACATGCAGTCTATATACATATCCATTTATCAACTTAAGAGAAAGTACGTAAGGCTTTATAGAACACATACAGGGGAATGGACCAGCAAGATAGAAAATGATAGGAAGAGACAACAAAAAGCAAAGAAGGAAGGACGTAACAAAGTGAGTGATAGAAAAGAGGAAATTTCTAGCACAGAATCTCCAGAAGGTGGGGTAATACTCATATGGAAAGAGCCCCCAGCATATCCATGGGGGAAAAATCCATCAACAGATACCTCTGCTAATAGATCTTAAAACACACACACACACACACACACACACACACACACACACACACACACACACACACACACACACACACCACATACACACACACACACTTTCCAAACTCAGTAACAACACAAACAACATGATAAAAATAGAGAATAATTATATTCTATTGATGTTTTGTACATTGTCACCCCGCTCAGCAACTCAATTTATTACTCAAATATTATGAATGTCATTACTGGTTAGAAGTAATAATCTGTCAACAATCAGCACTCTGTATTTATTCCTACTTTATTTCGAAATAAAAGAGCAAAAGAAACACTGTACACATAATATAAACATGATTTAGCAATAACAGACCGAAGAAAAACAGTACAAAAATATACAGCAGAAACTTTCTGAGATGTTCAGAGACCTTGATCCTTTCTATACACAAGAATTCACACACTTTGCCCACTGTTAACAGATAAATTAACCCTTTGACTCCCACACCCTGTCCACAAGCATCCTGCAGGAAGCTGTGGATAGGGTGAGGGAGTCAAAGGGTTAAGTTTTTGCAACTGGTGAATAGGGTGTAGGAGTCAAAGGGTTAACATAACAGAATGGTTATTTACCAGCACTACACCTGTGTCAATTATGTTATGTTTTAGCAGAAAATGAACAAAACCATCGACTTTGTTCCCTTTCCAGCCAACTGTATTAGTTATCACATAACTTTCTTGCAAATTTACATATGTCTACAATAAAGCCTCTGTCAGGTGGCTCCACTGATTCACCAATACAAACTGATATTCAAAATCATGAATCAATATAGAAAGATCATGTTACAACACAATATTGTTGACATATGAATGTAATTTAGACATACGAATGTAATTTATTTTCAGTAGTGTCTTTCCATCTGTTTTGTTTGTTCTTTATACATTAATACATCTGCACATCATTTTGTGGTATTTCTTCACCTACTATATTTTGACATGTGTACACATTACAATAAATACTTGCCTATCATATCTGTTGATTATTCATTGTATTTGTTTTCAAGATAATTGTAAATGTTTTGTATCATAGAATTTGAAAATGATGAAACAAGCTAAACAACAACAACAAAAAAGACATAAAACCCATATGTTATGCAGGATTTTAAAACTTTGCCAGCACATTGACTGACATGCAGGCTTATGGCTTATTCCATGATCATTTTGGACCTTCTCCATCACACAGCATGTATGGCATTAGTGCATACAGAATTTAACCTGAGAGCAGAGACACTATCTTCAGACACTAAAATTGACAACGAAACTAATCTCTTGCCAGCTATTGGCTGCCTCTATCTCTTGCCAGGAGGAAATGGAACTAGTGGAGTTCCATTACTGTTAGTAAGAACAAAGAGACAACTTTTAATCTTTTGCATATACTAGAAAATTTTACAGTTAACAACCACCACCACCCAAAACAAAAACAAAGAGATGGAATAGTCCAGATTACATCAAATCTCTAATCTGGTGCTTTTAGAACCCACCAATGCAAAACTGCAAACTCACATAAATTTCAGTGCTTGTTAGCGATATTCACATAACACAACAACAATAGTCACCAAGAAATACCGCGAGGGTATGGATGGGGCCCAAAGCAACAACGCCTCACCACTCTCCGGACAATCACCTCCCAACACCACTTGACAGTCATCTCTTACATTCTACTTTGTCTTTAAATTCTTCATGTCCTGTGCCAAATTTTCTTCTGCTTGACCAAAAACTGGTCAATGTAATAGCAGCATCAATGACTGTACACTGTAACTTTCTGTGTATGTAAGACAAACTGAACTCACAAATTCTCGTGTCAGTATGTGCTGATAACTTGGAATATTGTACATTCTGTAGACGGTTGGAGGATTGTGCATTTGGTAATAGCTTGATGCTGAACTCTGAGCTGCTCTCTGTGTTGTATGAGACAATGATTTACCATATAAACAAGTACACACCACACACACACACACACACACACACACACACACACACACACACACACACACACACACACACACACACACACACACACACATACACACAAACACACACAACACAAACACACCACACTCTACACACACAACACAACACAAACAACACACATACACAAACACACTCACACTCTCACACACACAACACAACACAAACAAACACACACGCACAAACAACAGAGTGATAAACACAACAACCAACCAATTCAAAACATCAAAATCAAGCATAGGAAAAAAACAGGTCAGTGAACCACAGAAACAATTTCATCAGTGTATCCCAAGACACACCAGAACACCCCACTACATCGTATCCAGCAGCTTCAAGACAAACAGTGATTATTAATTTTAACTCAGTGAAAATTCCATATACACAGAACTTCATATCAGTCTGATCAGATGAAAGTGAGAAAAGTGATATGCTCCATAATGGTGATAATAGTGAACTGGCTTACATGAAAGATAGAAAGGGACAGGTCTTCTTTTATCCACCTGCAACTGGCAGACATGAGAGATAGGAAAAAGTTCTGATACCCATCTGCAACTGGCAGACATGAAAGATAAAAGGGAAAGGTTGTCTTTTACCCATCTGCAACTGGCAGACATGAGAGATAGGGAAAAGTTCTTTTACCCATTTGCAACTGGCAGACATGAAAGATAGAAAGGGAAAGGTCTTCTTTTACCCATCTGCATTGGCAGACATGAGAGATAGGGAAAAGTTCTTTTACCCATCTACAACTGGCAGACATGAAAAAAAGAAAGGGAAAGGTTGTCTTTTACCCATCTACAACTGGCAGACATGAAAAAAAGAAAGGGAAAGGTTGTCTTTTACCCATCTACAACTGGCAGACATGAAAAAAAGAAAGGGAAAGGTGTTCTTTTACCCATCTACAACTGGCAGACATGAAAAAAGAAAGGGAAAGGTTGTCTTTTACCCATCTACAACTGGCAGACATGAAAAAAAGAAAGGGAAAGGTCGTCTTTTACCCATCTACAACTGGCAGACATGAAAAAAAGAAAGGGAAAGGTTGTCTTTTACCCATCTACAACTGGCAGACATGAAAAAAAGAAAGGGAAAGGTTGTCTTTTACCCATCTACAAATGGCAGACATGAAAAAAAGAAAGGGAAAGGTGTCTTTTACCCATCTACAATGGCAGACATGAAAAGAAAGGGAAAGGTCGTCTTTACCATCTACAAATCTATTGATATAAGAATTGGAAATCCACTGTATCAAGCATGCATGCTTGTAATGTTGTGTGTGTGATGTGTGTGTGATGATGTTGTATGGTGTGTTTGTGTGTGTGTGTGTGTGTGTGTGTGTGTGTGTGTTGTGTGTGTGTGTGGTGTGTGTGTGTGTGTTGTGTGTGTGTGTGTCTGTGTGTGTGTGTGGTGTGTGTGTTGTGTGTGCGTGTGTCTGTGTCTGTGTGTGCGCACATGTGTGTTTGAGTGTGTGTGTGTGTGTGTGTGTGAGAGAGAGTGTGAGTGTGTGTGTGTGTGTGTTTGTGTCTGTGTGTCCATGTGTGTGTCTGTGTGTGTGTCTATATGTGTCTGTGTGTGTGTCTATGTGTGTGTCTGTGTCTGCTGTGTGTGTGTGTGTTTGCTCTGTGTCTGTGTCTATGCACACTTCTAAATCCCATGAGTGTTATTTCCATGTATATATGACATGTAACCAAACTCTATCTTATCATCTTTATGTCATTCCAAAATACCACAATAAATATAGCAATAAATCATAACTAAATATTCACACAATCCATTTATTACTTTGAATGCAATACTTACATTTCAGCATGATAGGAACCCGTACCAAAGATCAATGCCTGATGTGCAGAAATATTTTCTGTACATGCTTTGTTTTTGTTCTGTAAACTTTTGTCATTGTACATTACACTTCAAAAAGCCATGGTACTTTAATTTTGGGAGTATCTTAACTCTTAACTGCCTCACCTTAATTCCAATGCCGCTAAATTTTCAAACAATTTCTGCTCAGAAGAAAACGCGATTTCAAGTTCTTGCACAGCTGTAGTCTACAAATTTATAATATATTACAGATATATATACATGTATATGTACAAAAAGTAAGAATTTGTACTATTTTTTCCCCTTTGAGCTGTTTTTCTCTCTTGCAGTAAGCACAACCATATCTACATATAACATACTTACGCTATATCCCCAATATCTACTGCCTGTCCAGAAATGAGTGTATACAAGTGAAGTTCTATACAACGCATTCAAGGAATCAAAAAAGTGGATAAAGTATTTCAACTCCGGAGGGCCTCTAGCCTGGCCTGCATTGCAGTCATGTCCTCCTCTTCTTCTTCATCCTCCACATATGACGGGCCAGCCGTAGCCCCCTGGGGCTCAGCAGGTAGGGAGTCTTCCACAGCTGCTGGGGCTTTGCCCAGTTCACCTGCAACAAAGAAATAATTGCACTGATCACTGGCTACAATTCTGGCTTAGTAATTCATTTGCTTGTTACTAAAATTTAAAAGGAAAGACAACAACCAGACAAGACTTATCTGGTTGAATTAAATACGCATTCTGATTTCTTTCCTGTGTTTTTTCTGGTTCCTGTTTGCTTGAATGCGGGCAGTCACACTTGGATTTCTTAAAATTTCAATTCTTTGCTTATTCGTTTCACAAAGTTTTGAGCTGACACGTGCGAGAGGACAGCGATGTCACAATCAATTATGTCACAATCAATTTCTCTGAGCGCGAAAGAAAAACTGAGCAGTTTTTTCTAACTTTTAGAAAAAAATCTCAAAACTACTTTTAGAATAAAATCTCAAAACCGAACCAAATATTGAAAGAGTTAACTGTGACTATACCCATCACTCCACTGTGTGGCGTATGGACTATACAATACTCTACTACAAGGCGTATATTTTTTAAAAATCGCCAAAAAATATACAAGGTATGGAACAAAGCTGCCTACAACAGTCAAGCCAAACAGTGTTTAATTTCTATTTTTCCACTTTTCTCTTATTAACCCAGGGTTTAATTTCTATTTTCTCCATCTTTCTCTTACAAACCATCTTCACAGAACTCAAAGATAAGTCCAAGGTCTCAAATGCTGAAACAGACAAAATGGAGAGGCCGCTTCAGAGTTGCTTCCCTTCAGTTGCTATTTACAGCGGTGAAGAATGCTGAACAGTTTAAAGTGATTTTCTTTTTTTCTGTAGTACTATTAATCAGGCAGTATGCTTACCAGCAGTGAGATCATACAGGACTTTGTCAACCTCTGTGTCTGCTGCTTCCTCCAGTTCTTCATCATCCATCACATCCATTGCATCATCCATCATCTCCTCTATGATACCAGCCTGAAAATTGTATATATACATAATGTGATTAAAAGATCATGCAAAAGACACCACACAGCAAAAAGTTCACAGATTTTCAGGGTATGCATCGTCTGTTTATTTCCATTTAAACAGCAGGGAAGTCTCAGTCTTTTCCTCCTAATTTTGAATTTGGTTTTTGATTGTGATCTTACATTTACACTTGACAAAGGCCAGTTGGCCTGTCTTGTCTGGTTGTATTAAATACGCGTTCTGATTTTATTTTCATTTTTTTCTTATTCCTATTCACTTGAACACAGGCAGTCACACTTGTTTTGGGTTTTATTTACTACAGAAAGGGGAAAAGTGCTGACAGCTATGCGAGCTGGTGGCAGGGTGGGTTGCCCGAAGTAGAGATGAAGACCAGAGAGGGGCGAGCGGGGGCTCTTCCATTCTCTTGGTCCAGAGGCTGGGCTGGACCTGGTTTTGTGCATTGTGTGGCTATGTTCCGGGATTTGTCATCTCCCCACCTTTCCTCTGGTTTGTAAACAAGGTTACTGATGACTGAGTCCGAATGGGTCCGCATTCTTGTGGTGTTTCTTGTTGACAGAAAACACCAGTGTCCTGTGGTTGTCTCAGGCGAGACCAAGGCTATGGGAGTAAACCCTGATAGAAAATCTGACGGAAGGCACCAGGAAACAATCATTGTATCTTTGCTAGAAAAAGCATGTCCCAAAACATGAAAAATATAGCGAACATAAATAGGGGCTCCACTGAAGCACCTTCATCCGGTACAGGGTGATGGTAAACAGATAACAACAGATCACAACCAAGCTACTGCCATTAAATTAAAAAAAATCAGAATTGCAACAAGGAATGTTGGTACAATGCTCCAAAAGGGGAAACGAGAAAATGTCAAATAGAAACGGAAAGACTGAATGTTATTAATTTTGGAATAGGAGAGGTGAGATGGAAGGGAGCAAGCATGATGACATCGGGCAAGCGTAAAATTATATATTCTGGAGGAGAAACACATGAAAAAGAAATATGCATCATAATGGACTTATGACAAGTCAAAGTCTATCAAAGGATACTGGACCTATCAAACTATGTTTTACTAGTTAGACTGAAGGGCATGCCATCTGATATCAATATCATCCAAGTATATGCACCAACATCCACAAATACTGAGGAAAAAATTGATAACTTTTATGTAGAATTAGAGACAGCCAAGGCTCAATGTAAATAACAGGACGTTACAATTGTAATGGGAGATTTCAAGGCTAAAAAGTGGGACAGGAAAAAGTAGATAATATCGTTGGATCTCATGACCTGGGCATGTGAAATGAAAGGGAAATTTGACTGAACATAACATCCTCAACAATATGAAACAGTCCTCATACAAATTACCATTTAGATATTCTACCTTCATCATCTCTTTTGACATGTCTCTCATGGTAGCCATGACCTCTGGCATTTTGATCAGTTGCTGCATGCAGCTCATCACCTGGGTACTCTTCTGTAGCGCCCCAGCAATTCGCAAGTTAGCTGAAACATCACAGCATTCATTCCAAAACCATGCTCCGTGCATACGTTAACTGTTTCGTTGTTGCATGTAAGTAAAGATTCATTAACTTAGGGGCATCTTTTAATATATTATGATTTACAGGTGTTTTTAACAAATGTAAAGTATTAGGTGTGATGTGAATTTGTATACTGTGATATAACACTAAACGCTATATAATACTGCACAGTAAAGCTCATTGCTTGTTTTCTTCACAATGCAGTTTTCCATGTAAAAGTTTACATTCTGACTATTTGTTGCATGGGAGCTAGCATCTATTTCAATATCAATCCAGATTTATTCTCTGAGGAGTCAAAAGTTTATACAAAACCTGTGGCAAGTACTTTCCACCTCTTAAAAGATTAGTAAAACAAAAACACAAACACATTAAATGTGCACACACTCCAACACACACACACACACACACACACACACACACACACACACACACACACACATACACACACAACCACACACACACACACACACACACACACACACACACACACACACACACACACACACACACACACACACATACACACACACATCTCCGGATTAGTCTTGTTAAATGACGGTAGAACAACTAGAATTCCGGATAATCCTCAACATAAAGTTTCTGCCATTGACCTAACTTTGTTATCACCTGACCTTGTCATTAATAGCATGTGGGATGTTACATCTGACTCCCTCGGAAGTGATCACCTGCCAATTGTTACAGTTATAAATGAACCGTTTGATAACACACCAGAACAAGACGACGTTATACCTCGATATATGTACAAACGTGCTAATGGGTAAAATACCGGAAGATTTTAATGGGAAAAGATTGCACGTTTAATGAATGCGTCAATATTAATGATATGTATTCCCATTTCACCGATGCGCTACATGAGGCAGCAAACAATTCCATTCCAAAAAGGAAAAATGTAAACAAAGGTACTCATGTTGGAAATAGTTGGTGGAATCAATTATGTGAAGAAGCAAAGAATGAAAAAAAGAAAATGTATAAACTCTATTTAAAAACTAAATCTCCAGAAGACCATTACAATATGAAAATGGCTAAGATTCACTCAAACAAAGTTATAGCCCAAGCCAAAAAGCGCTATTGGTCAGATTTTTGCTCTGAACAAATTTCCGGGCCTAAAGATCTTCCTAAAATTTGGAATAAGGTCAAAGAAATGAAAAATGGTTTTAATTTACCACAATTTCCTCTTAAGATTAAAGATAAAGACTTTCCTTCGTCATCTGAGAAAGCTGAAGAGTTTGTACAGTTCTTTTCAAGAACAAGTAATTCCAGTAGCTTGTCTGCTCCATTAAGGGAGGAAAGACGGAAAATTGAAGAGTCCGTCGCATACTCAGATCCTGCCCCTGATAATCACATGTACATAAATTAAAAAATTACATTAAAAGAACTTAAAGATGCCCTTCTCTCGTTGAACAACAAAAAATCGGCTGTAGGACTGGATGGCGTTTCATATACCCTTTTAAATCATTTACCAGAGAAATGGATTGAATACTTACACAATATCATACTAAAATGCTGGGAAAGTGGTAGCTTACCTGACATTTGGAAGACTTCGATTGTGTTACCAATACCAAAACCTAATAAACCCCTTTCAGATCCAGGTAGTTACAGACCTATCTCACTTACATCCCATGTTTCAAAACTAATGGAAAAAATTATAGTGAATAGACTGAGTTACTTTTGTGAGAAAAATAATATAATACCTATCAATCAATCTGGGTTTCGAAAAGGTAGATCAACATCAGACCATTTAGTTAAGTTAACAACTCAAATAAAAAATCAGTTTGCTAAAAGGAAAAATGTCTTAGCTACCTTCTTTGATCTTAAAAAAGCATACGATCAAGTCTGGCATGTGAAACTTTTGTTAAAATTTAAACATATTGGTCTCAACGGTAATCTTTATAATGTTATCAAAACATTTATAAATGACCGAAGTATAGTCGCTAAAATAGGTAATACATACTCTGAAAAACGATCTGTAAACATGGGAATTCCTCAGGGTTCCATAATATCTCCTCTATTATTTATATTTTGATCTATGACCTACCAACTCAAGTCTCAAACAATGTAAACGTTGCTCAGTACGCTGATGATATAGCGATCTGGATGAATGTTTCGTTAAAAAGGAAGACTTCCTTGAGAGAAATAAAATACATTAAAAAGGTCTATCAACATGAAATTAATAATATTTCCACTTACTTGACAGTTAACGGTCTGGAAATATCCAATGAAAAAACACACATGATGCTTTTTAATAATGGTCTCAGTCCGAAAGAAGTACCGTTGTTTAAAATTGGTGATGAGGAACTGAAATATACTACTCACGTGAAATTTCTGGGAGTACAATTGACTTCTAGTTTACAGTGGAAAGAACATATTGATGCCTTGTTATGTAAAGCTATGAAAAGCTGTAATTTAATAAGAATTATTAGTAAACAGTCCTGGGGACAGGACACTAAAACGTTGTTACATCTTGTCACAGCTTTAGTCAGATCTAAGTTGGCTTATGGTCAAGAGGTCTATTTTTCAGCTCCAAAATGCTATTTGAAAAAACTTCAAAGCTTAGATAGTAAAGCTATTAAATGTGCTCTTGGGGTACCGGTGTATACAAAAACACAAGAAGTATATAAAACAGCTGGCATCCTTCCCTTGGAAGATTGGAGGAAGTTATCAACTGCTAAATATATAGTTAGAGCAAATGCAGTAGCTAATTATGCCAGTACGGAACTTAAAATTCGGTCCGACATCCATTTCCCCAAGAGAGCAAGAACAATAAAGTCACAAGAAACAATATCCACTTACACAAATGAGCTCTTCAAACTTTCTCACGTATTACCTAACAAAGTTTCACATAAAATGATATGTTGTCCTCTAACCCCCTGGGAACTGTCCAATGCTATTTTTGATATCAACTACACTGATACTGACCTGACAAAAGATATTAATCCACACTTGTTAGCAATTGATGTTCTGTCACATCTACACAAAAAATATTCACATTACTTAAAAATCTTTACAGATGGCTCTGTTCTAGATGATGGTAAAGCAGGCGCTGGCTTTCTAATTCCTAAATTTAAAGTAGAAAAGGCTTACTCTTTAGGACAGGGACATTCAATCTTCTGAATTAGTTGCCATCCTAATGGCACTGAAATATATAGTAGATCTTCCCATAACTTTGTTTAGTATCCTATTATGTGTAGATTCGAAATCTGCATTACAATCCTTAAATATTTTAGATAAAATTTCTAATTCATTGTTTAATAACAAATAATACACAGGTTACTTTTTGTTGGATCCCATCACACTGTGGTATCCTTTTTAACGACCGGGTCGACAGAATAGCAAAAAATGCAGCAATGAATAGGGCTGGCAGTACTAAACTTGATTTACCACTCTCTGAACATGAAATGAATGCTATATTAGAAAACAAAGTAAAAGCACAATGTGACCTTCGCCCCTTCTCGGTAAATTACCAGGGTTTTACAAGACAAGAGATAACTTTAGCTTACAGATTAACTCTCAATTCACTTCGAACTAAATTTAGTAAAACCATCAAATGTATCTGTGGTGATTTTATAACAGTTGATCACCTTTTGTGTTGTCAGCAAATGCGACCTTATTTCCCTGCGTCATTTACAAACTTAAAACAGAAACATACTGATTTCACTCTGTATTTACACATTGCTAGACGTTTACTGCACAGTCCTGTAGGTCGTTTTCTTTGATTCAGCCCAACTGTTTTATACCTGTAACTCCCACACAGCCCCGAGAAATCCGATGAAGCCTGACTGATATAATGTTCTGATTGTTTTTCTTTTGTTCGTTAATTTGTTTGATGTTACATTAATTGTTACCTTAATTGATACAATGCCTTCATGATTACATAGATTCATTCATTCCTTACGCACCTTTTTTTTTTTTTTTTTTTTTTTTTTTTTCCCGTCTAAAAGCACATATGTGAATAGACGTTAAAAGAAATAACGAACGAACATCTTTGCCAGCGTTCACATCTTAAGTTATTAAACTTGAGTTATTAAACTATCTTATACAAATATTGTATCATACGTATACGTATATAGTATGCCTGCACCAAAAATATAACACTGTATTAACTATTATACGTATTGTATGCCTGCACCATAAATGTAACATACTTTAAAAATAAGTATAATTACATATACAACAGTAAAATACAATAGTTCTGAATATAAGCGGGCTGGAATATCTGAACATGTTAAACTTTTACTGAATCTGTCAAAACATATGATGAATTATTTACAAAATGTCTTTATCTACTGGATAATAATAAAAGCTGAATTGAACTGCACTGCTTCAAAAACCGCAATATTTCCATTACCTATTTAAGGAACTGCTTGTAAATAATGCAATACTTCCATTACATAAGCATTGCACTGATTGTACATAGTGCAACATTTCTATTACCTATGTACTGCACTGTCTGCAAATTATTCGATACTTTTTCTGATTACATTTCCTAAAAATACTGAACTGTCTGTAAATAATCTGATACTTTTTTGATCCCATTAGCTATGTACTGCACTGTCTGTAAATAATTTGATACTTTCAATTCCATTACCTATGTACTGCACTGCTTACAAGTAAATTCTTCTCTGCATTCCTGCCTACATGAACACGCCATATTTGGTGAAAAAACGTGGCCATTTCTTCTTTCCAGTTCCTGCTGGTTGTTATGTAGCTTGGTAATTAGAGGAGTTGTAGTAGGCCATGTCTCTTTTGTTTCACCTGAGAGAGGCAGCAGCAGCATCATGCTTGTAAATAATGCAATACTTCCATTACATATTCATTGTACCAATCATAAACAATGCAGTATTTTCATTACTGACGTATTGCACATCATGTAAATAATGCAAATACTTCCCATTCCATTATCCTTGTCTTGCTTCTTTCAAGACTGTCTCTTTTGTTTTCTTTGCTGTTCATGGAACTTCTAACATTCTTCTCTGAAACCACATTTTGCTGCCTCAATCTTGTTCTGACTTTGTTTGTTGATTGTCCAGGCTTTGTATCCATATTAATGTATATACAGTATTGCTTCTATACATAATATTGAAAAACTCTCTTCCTCATGTCAACTGACAGACATTTGTAAGAACGCTTTTCATTTTCTGGAATGGCCTGTTATAGCTTGGCCAATTCTGCTGGATAATTCTGATGCGCATCATTGCCATTTGATGAGATGACTAGTGTTACCAGATATTTGAACATATCAACTTTGTGCCATTTGCTATTATTTTACATAAGGAAGTTTTGGGTTTGTTTTTTTTTTTTTAACGATTACCATGATTTCAGTCTTCCTACTATTTAGCTCCAACTCTGCTTTCTATTATATTCACAAGACTTTGTCTTTTTCATTTTTTGCATTTAGAAGGATGTCATCTGCATTTAACGAAGATTGTTTATCGTTTTTCCTTTAATTTTTATCCCAAACCATTCATCAAGGTTTCTCATGGTTTAGTGTAAATTAAAAACACATCTAGTGACAAAACACCTTCCTATTTAATCTTCTTTTGATATTTGGAAAGATCTTATATCATTTTCTACTCTCAATGATGCTGTTTGTTCAGTACATATTCCTTATTATTCTCAGATCTTTTCCATCAATATTGAGATTTCCCAATTGGATGATCAATTTCCATGTCTTAGTACTTTTACAGAATAAAGGCCATGGTATTCAACAAAATATCACTGTAAATCCTTACTCAACTCATTTGATCTTTCTATGAGAATTACAATACATATGGCCTTAACAGTTCCTTTCCATTTAACAAATCCACACGGTTCTGCTATTTCTGATCTGATTCTATTCCTTATCCTCATTATGATTACTCTTAATAGAATGTTTGTCACATGAATCATCAAACTGATTGTAAGATGACTGTTAATTTTTCAATACCAAATTCACCTACAGCCTCAATCATTTCTAAAGCACTTAATGTCTGGTCCTGAAGCTTTTCCTTGTTTCATCTTTTTCATCTCTGCTCTAAATTCACCTTTCATTATTGGTGATCCTTCAACATTCTTTCTACAGATGTGTTCCCCCTTCTGTCATCGTCAAAAAGATCTTTGATGTACTCTCCCCAATTACTCAATATTTTGTTTTTTTCCCATAAGAATAATACTATCTTTTGATTTGAAGCAACCAGTTGATCTGCATGTCTTTTTCCTGTGAGCAATTTCTTCAATATTTATACATAAACTTTGGGTCTGTTTTGTGTCGGTCTTCAATTTCTTTCCACTCTGTTTCTAGCCAAGCTCCCTTAGCTTCAACTCACTGCTATTTCTAGCCAACCTGCCTTAGCTTCAACTCACTGATTCCTGATTTCCTTATCTATCTTTCTGTATTCTTCCTCTTTCTCCTTTACTGTCAGGAACTACACTGATCCATCAAGTCTAAAATTTCTGTTGTCATCAAATTCTTCTTTGCCTTTCCTTCAACTCTAGGGATTTCTTCACAAGCTTCATTTATTAGGTTTTTTTCAAATTTGTCCATTGTTCCTCACTGTCCCCCATATTTTCCAAAGCACTGAATTTGTCCTGAACAGATACAACTACATTTTGCACAAGTTGATTCATCTGTCTTTAAGAGTCCTAAATTTAGTTTGATGTAGTTTCTGGTTCTTCTCTTCAGTTTCAACCTAGATTTTCTTATTACAGGATTATGGTCATTGTTACAGTCTGCACCTGGCTATGTTTTTGCAATCAGTACAGAACGTCTAAATCTCTTTATTTATCACCATGTACTCAATCTGCTTTCCTGTGCTGCCTCCTGGGTTCATCCATGTCCATTTTCTTCTATTAGGTTGCTCAAACCAAGTGTTTCCAATTATGAATTCATTCATTTAAGCCCACTCAATGGCACTACACTTGTAAATAAAACAGAGGCAGCAACATGCTTGTAAATAATGCAATACTTCCATTATCTATGCACTAAACTACTTGTAAATAATGCAATACTTCCATTATCTATGCACAACACTACTTGTAAATAATGCAATACTTCCATTATCTATGCACTAAACTACTTGTAAATAATGCAATACTTCCATTATCTATGCACTACACTACTTGTAAATAATGCAATACTTCCATTATCTATGCACTAAACTACTTGTAAATAATGCGATACTTACATTACCCATGTACTGCACCTTCTGTCAATGATGTGATATTTCTATTACCTACATGATGTATCCCCAGCAAATAATGTGCATAATTCTTATTACTTACCCAGCTGTTCCTTCATGCTCAACTGAACTGAATTCATATGAGCCTTGGATGCATAAAGTCGACTGACTGACTTTCGTGCATTGACAATTTCTCTGGCGAGAACTTTACATGAATCTTTTTCACCTTTCTTGGCAGCATCTTTCAGCATGCGCTTTGTTTTTTCCTCTTCTCTCTGAATGCCTGCAAAATGGAAACAGAATGTAAAGCACAAAATCATTACTGAAATGAAAACATGTTAAGAATAGGCTGTTTTTGACAGTACACAATTACAGACATTTTCTAGGGTATGCGTGTGTGTGTGTGTGTGTGTGTGTGTGTGTGTGTGTGTGTGTGTGTGTCGTGTGTTGGTATGTGTGTGTGTGTGTGTGTGTGTAGTGTGTGTGTGTGTGTGTGTGTGTGTGTGTGTGTGTGTGTGTGTGTGTGTGTGTGTGTGTGTGTGTGTGTTGTGTGTGTGTTGTTTTTGTTTTTTGATTTTGATTTTTGCTTGTTTTTTTGTTTGTTTGGATTTTTCTTTTTTCTCCCATTCCCAAACAAGACATAAAAAAAACAATTATAATTTATATAATACACACATGGACGTAATTCTTATTAAACTGTTTATTACAGACAATATTATTCATAAAAAAAATCAACACTACCAAAATGATATGATGGGGGTGGGATGGTTCAAGTAAACTTAATTACAGTTCAGTACAACATGCACTGATGTACATGATCAGTAATTTTTCTTAATTTACTTTTTTATTAAGTCAATTGGAAAACGGAAAATGCGCCTGACATTTCCCAGTGTTTTTTTTACCTGGATACTTGATAGTCAAAGGAGCAGTACACATGCCATTTAAAAAATTATACACAAACTTTTTATGTAACCAAGATTTTGAAAGCTGTCACATAGCTTTTTTTAAAAAATTTTATTTATATTTTTATTTTTATTTATTTCTTTTTTTTTTAGCTAAGTGTATATTAATTATAATGATCAATTTGACTACTTTGCAAGCACAGTGTGGGTTAAATTTCAGAGTGACTCAGTGCGTGTCTCACCATATTTCCCCCTTCTTAACACAGTAATAGTATTAGTAACAGTGGATTCAATATTCATTCAGTATAACTAACTAATCTATTAGAAACTAGATCCTGCCACTCCCAAGAAAAGGACCCGTTCATTAACATCAGCTTAAATAGTGATAATACAAAATACCAATATAGAAATAGTGATAATGGATATCATTACATACAGCTAACATAACACTTCATGAATGTTGATACCTGAAAATTAAACACATACATTATGTTTCCTTTCTAAGTATCTTACAATTATAATGTGCTGTATTTCTGAACATTGGGCACACACACACAGACACAGACACACACACACACACACACACACACACACACACACACACACACACACACACACACACACACACACACACACATTGTCAAGGTACAACTAGGAACAAAAAATTTAGAACTTAAAATTCCTGAATACATTTAGTGTTACTCAATATCTTGGTGAAATAATCCCCCCCTTCCTTTTTCATTTCAAGACCTTGCCATTGCGTAGGGTTTTGTGCAGGGTAAAAAAATGTATACAAGATCATCAGAAGAAATGGGTGAAGCACATATCGGATTGTGTGAATGTGATGAATTCCTCTTTACTAAATCATAATTCTACCAAACTTTCAGACACATTAACTAGAAATCAATAACTAGCATAAAAGATGTGCACAAAATGTCCTTGTATCACATATAATTTAACTAAAATCTGAATTGATAAAAACTGAAACAACATCATAATAATAATTAATATACAACTAAATCTTGACAATATATAATAAAACAATATATGATACAAGAACTGTACTGTTTCTTACCTTTTATTTGCCTGTCTATCTGGTATCCCTCTTTTCTTATTTTGTGGGTCCATTCTTGAACCTGATGGGGAAAAAACCTGTTGTGACCACTGACAGATATCACAGAATACATTTTTCATTTTTAAAATTTGAAAAAAAAAAATCTGCTTTACTTTTTCTGTATGCGAGCCACCACAGCAGACTTCAACAATTCTTTTCCATTTACTCCAGTGTTGACTTTTCTGTTTAATTCATAAACCTTCAAACAGCTGACAGCCTCAACTTTTCCTTGTAAAACTGTTGTCATTAGGTTTGTGTTAGTTTGTGGGTTGCATGGCTGATGCATTTCATTTTTCTTTTGTTCATTTTTGCTAGCAGATGATGTTGGACTGTGAGTTCAATCAAATGCTTTCACTTGTAGAACTCTGTACTTTTATTGGTCCATCTGACTCTAAAAAAGCTGTGAACGACAGACTGGCGGGCCTATGATTAAGAAAATATTGTCTTCACCTAGTTGATACTATGATAGACAGCTTAGGCTTTGTGTACTGACTGGGGGAGGGGGGTCTTTCTGTTATGTAAGACGAGTTTATACAGAATAGCTAGTTGTGTTGTGATTAAGACCTTTAATTAGTACTTATTCATTTCATATATATATTATATATATATATGTGTGTGTGTGTGTGTGTGTGTGTGTGTGTGTGTGTGTGTGTGTGTGTGGTGGTGTGTGTTCCTTTTTCTGAAGATAAGATACACATGTCATTTACATGTAACTAAGATTATTCCAGTGATAGGCTGATACAATACCAGTATAACATATAGCCTAGGTAAAACATAGGCTAGATAGGGCCTCAGGACCTGGCCAGCTCATGGGTTTATATGCAGGCTTACAGCATGTGCCATGATCACCATACACATGGCACCTGTGACGTTAGTGCATATAATGGATTTCGTTCTGAGCGCGGAGATTGTTTTGAGAAATTGAAACTGAAACTGAAACTAAAAAGCTGCCTATTCTAGTGTTGAACCACCATATCTCTGCTGCTTTTCACCTGCTTTTCTGCATGTCCAGGCTTCACAGCCATATAGCATTACTGGCCAGATCAGGCATCTCAGAATTTTGATTTTATGGGCTGCTGGTATGTTCTCTCTTTCTAAATGTTAGTGAGTTGGATCATTTTCTGTTTGCCATTCCTACTCACATTTTGATGTCTTTAGTACAGGTGTTATACAGAGCTTTAACTGAGCCTAAATGATTAAAATCACAGACATTTTCTAATGCAGTTTTGTTGATTTCAATATCTCCATATGCTTGACTTTCTGCTCCTTCTTGGTGCATTACTTTTGTCTTCTTGGAATTTAGATTTAGACCTGCCTTCTTGCCCACTGCATGTATACAGAATTCTTTTCATGCTATTGATCTCATCCAACATCAGTGCAGTATCATTATCAGATAGTAGACTTGATGCAAGGATCGCCTATTCTTATTCCCCTTAAATCATTCACATGGATTTTTCTATATCTTTGCCAAGGACAACACTAAAAGTATGCTGCACACATGGGACCATGTTCACAGTTTTTCCAAATTTTATACAAAAGACTAACACAAGACTAATATTTATGATCTAGGTAGTATTCAACTAAGAATTATAAGGCTGAGATTTTCCAACATATCTGATGACTCCTTACACTGTTGGGCCAGCACTGTGCATGTCAGTGGTTATGCATATATGCATGTGTGTGTGTGTGTGTGTGTGTATGTGTGTGTGCGCGCGCGCACATGCACTTGTGCATGAATATGTCTGTGTGTGTCTGTATATGTGTGAAAAATGTATGATGGTGTGAAATGTATGTGTGTGTTGTGTTTGAACGTGTGTGTGTGTGTGTGTATGTGTGTGTATAGTTTGATGTGTCCATGAAGTGTGATGTATGTGGATGTGGGTGTGTAAATTCATCGTGTAACTTCAATTGCACGTACTTGTGTGTGTGTGTGTGTGTGTGTGTTCTGTGTGTGTGTCACTCTGTGTGTGTGTGTGTGTGTGCGTGTGTGAGTGTAAGAGTGTGTGTGTGTGCCACTGTGTGTGTGTCAGTGTAAGTGTGCACGACCTGAATCAGTGAATGTTATGAAATATTATGGACTATAGAAGAAAGCAAACTTCTTACTCTGTCATACACTAACGATCAAGTATGTAGTCTATACAGAGAAAGAAAATTCAGGAAATGCGGGAGACGAAATTAGTCATTAAACTCTACAGTCTACGGAAGTCGGAAAGAAAACGTCTGGATCTGGATCTGGATCTGGATAATTACGTTGCAGGAGCCTTTTCAGGCTATCGTCGCAGCGGGTGGTAGGAGCGCATGGCTTGATTTGAATAAGTAGTCCTCATTTTTTTTTTTTTTTTTTTGTGACTATAATTTAATTTTTCTTATTTATTTATTTATGAGTGAAAATAACTAATTTAAGTGGTGTTTCAACTGCTCGTTACGGGCATCGAAAAAATATTCATTTGATAACATCTTTAGAATCTGCTTCAAATATCCTCATACCGAAAGTAAATGCCCATAACACTTACCATTTCTTTTGGTGGTCTTTCGTTACTTTTACCAAATAAGCCCATTCTGACGTGAACAAAACCAAATAAATAGAAAAACTCCTTATCTCGTTCTCGATTGGGAAATCCACAGAGATGTAAACTTCCCGATTGGCATGCGCATTAGCAATCCTAAGGGGAAACTACTCTTCGTTGAGAACCACAGAGACAGGCGGCTTGATGGAGAAATAAGCATAACAGAAACTATCAAGACACACCACAACACACTACTACACAACACAACACAGCACAAAGAAAAATGAGAAAGAAAACCATCTCCACAACTTTCTCTTGGGTTTTTGTTTGTTTATTAGTTTGCCGTCATCTCTTTATTTATATTTCATATTTTTACATTTTCTTGTTTACTTTCTTCTTTTCCTTCACGGCTAAGTAGGCCTAATTAGTCCATCATTTGGGCGAGTTTCATTCATGCGTTGTGAGCTGGACTTTCCAAGTTTTGGGATAGGTTCTTTTTCTGCATGTGTTTTGGTAAATTCTCTTCTCCAGCTGGAGATTCAACAGATAAAAGAGTTAGCCCTGACAAAATTCTGAAGAAAAATCCATTTTTATAAGTATATTTCATAAGTAAATAAAACAAAAAACAAACAAACAAAACACGAATTCAAAAAACAAGATGGCATTTTATTATGGACACGCGCATTTTCTGAGGAAAGCAACCCTCTTTTTATGGAGACAAATTCCATTGTGACAACAACAATAACAAGTAGTAGTAAGTAGTAGTAATAGGGACTGGCTTTCAATGGCCTAGGCCTTGCGGCCTATTTACGTCCCCTCTTTCTCAACTATTTCTAATACAGGTGTTAAAACAACAACAACAACAACAACAAAGTAAAACCAGTCCAATTCATATATTTAGGTCAATCAAGGTTGACGAGCCTTTACAAGGCGAAACCGTCGCTTCCTTTGGATTGTGTGGGCCCTTCGTTGTGATAGGATATTGGGCCACAGGTTGCTTGCTTGTTTGTTTGTTTGCTTACTTGTTTGATGGGCTGGTTGGTTGGTTGGTTGGTTGCTTGGTTGCTTGGTTGGTTGGTTGGTTGGTTGGTTGGTTGGTCGCTTGTTTGTTTGTTTGTTTGCTTGCTTGTTTGTTTGTTTCTTTGCTTGCTTTTTTTTGTTTGTTTGATTGTGTGTTTGTTCGTTTGATTATTTGTTTGTTTGCCTGCTTGTTTGCTTCATTGTTCGTTCGCTTGCTTGCTTGTTTGCTTGCTTGTTTCTTTGTTTGATAGTTTGTGTATTTGATTGTTTGTTTGCTTGTTTGTTGGCTTGCTTGTTTGTTGTTTGATTGTTTGAGTAAGGCTAAGAACAACAGTTGTTTGTTGAGTTCTGCTCCTCCTGTATGAATAATGTCCACTTGTAACCTACCCGACAGACAGGGTTCAGCAGACGTGAGCAAATGGTATTAATCAAATAGAAGTCACGTTCGCCATTAGTCCAACAGGGTGTTGTCGCTGTTCTAAATTTGATTGACTCTGTCCCATCAATATTAGCAAGTCTAAAGATGTCATCATATATAAATAATGATTCAGTCACTTGATCTGGATAAGCTTTACTGTCAACCAGAACGGAAGCACTATGCTTAAAAGAAAATGCTACATATAGAATTATGATCTCTAGTTTAACTTTACCAGATGAGATGAAAGAAAGCCAGGCCTCCATCTTGACTGACTCCATGAACTTATCTGTAGAAAGCATACAAAGTAGAAAGTGCCCTGGATACGGCCCGGCCCCCAACAGTGTCAGGAGGTAAGAGTCGAAACATTTGCTTGATGGGGGTTTCTCCTCTGCGGACCTTCTGCTGCCTGGTGTCCCATGAGTTTCCTGCTACCGGAACCCCGGACTGACACAAAGCATGTGTGTAGTATCAAACTGCAAGAGCTCACTGGCACGTGGACCACTGTTCCGGACACTATGGTGTGAAGTGAAATGGACGTGATGATAACCTTGCAGGTAAAACAATACAGCAAGAAGTTGGTGTGATGTAAGATCGGAGGTCCTGTGAAACTTAAACATACCATCCAAAATATGGTTTCTAAGAAGAATGTTGAGAGTTCCATGGACAGCAAAGAAAACAAACCAGACAGTCTTTAAGAAGGCAGACACAAGAAGATCATTGATAAAGAAGATTAGGAAAAGACAAACAACATTTATTTTTAGAGCACCTGCTCACAACAGAACAGCGGGAGGGAAAGAGAGCATCAGGTAGACCCAGGGAAAAAATATTGGACGGACTTGCAGGATGGCTGAAGACAGACAGGGTGGGAGATGTACTTGCAGCGACAAGGGATAGATTCATATGGAGGGCTATGATCGCCAACACCATGCGGCAGGGCACATGATGATGATGATGATAACCTGCCAAACAACCGCTCTCTCATCGTGCCCCATCGATCATCTCATTCCAAAAGTAATAAGGCCTGTTCAGCATAAATGGCCGGAAATCCGACATAAAGAGAAAAACAAGACAGTCAATCCAGTTTGATAGTCTCCCCTTTTCTGAAAACTTAACACACTCACACGCGCACTCTCTCTCTCTCTCTCTCTCTCTTTCATCACTCGAGCGCGCGCACACACACACACACACACACACATTCAAGCTAACTCTCTCTCTCCCTCTCAGTCACACACACACATAACCCTCACCCAATCCACCAGCTACCTGCTGGAAACTGGTGGATAGGGTAAGGAAGTCAAAGGTTTAAGAGGAATATACAGAGAGTGTAAATGATGTGAACAAGAAGCGAGTTTTGTGAGCTACGAGGATGGTAGTGTGTTTTTGGGATAGTGGATCAGTACTCGTATGTAGGAGATGGACTGAGTGATGTGAGGTGATCAAGAGTAGGGGGAGGGATAAATTGATTCTTAGAGAGGAGTCATGTTGATGGAACTTTGTGGGGCGGTTGTGAAGCAGAACAGTGTGGTCCATTCATGCCAGTGAACTTGGCATGCTCTCTCCATTTGCACAGGATTTACATCATCATCATCATGTGCCCTGCCGAATGGCGTTGGCGATCATAGCCCTCCATATGTATCTATCCCTTGTTGCCGCAAGCACATTTCCACCTTCTCTGTCCTCAGCCACCCTGCAAGTCCGTCCAACATTTTCTCCCTGGGTCTACCTGGTGCTCTCTTTCCCTCCAGCTTTCCTGTTGTGACGAAGTGCTCTAATTCCCCTTTCCTCATAAAATAGCCTATAAATGTTGCCTGTCTTTTCCTAATCTTCCTTATCAAATGATCTTCTTGTGTTTGCCTCCATCAAGACTGTCTCGTTTATTTTCTTTGCTGTCCATGGAACTCTCAACATTCTTCTTAAAAACCACATCTAGGCTGCCTCAATCTTGTTCTGGATCTTATTACAGGATTTTAGTTTAGTTTAGTTTAGTTTAGTTTAGTTTAGTTTAGTTTAGTTTAGTTTAGTTTAGTTTAGTTTAGTTTAGTTTAGTTTAGTTTAGTTAGTTAGTTTAGTTTAGTTTAGTTTAGTTTAGTTTAATTTAGCTTAGTTTAGTTTAGTTTAGTTCAGATCATTTCATTGGATACGGATTAGTATGGTGTGTGGATGCATTTGTCTGTTGGATTTGCAGATGGATTTGCTACCATGGTGGGATATGAAGTCCTGCGCTGATAGGCTGATAATAGTAGGGATACTGTATTGTTAGGTTTGTGGCATTCCTGGCGTTGTCTGTGGAGTGCCAGGAGCTTGTATTGAAGCTGGTTCCTCTTTTGAAAACTTACGTATTCTGACTTAGTTTGTATTTGTAATGACAGAGAATGATGCTTTGTGGTGGGGAGATTGTGTGTGGGGACTTGAGACTATGACAGCGCTCAGTGACATACAGACCTTGTTTCTCGCAAACCTGAAAACTTTGGGTCATGTTAGAGGCCTTCGTGTCTTTTTCTTTTTTTCTTTTTTTTATTTTGGGGGAGGGGGAGGGAGAGAGAGCCTAAATTTGCTTTTATAACGGGTTGATACAAAATTGACAATTGTACCCTATATGGAGACCATAGATTAGTTAGAACTTCAAGACTTTGCCATTGCATAAGGTTTATGCGCAGGCTTATAGCTTTTATAGCTTATATAATCATCATTTTGGATCTTTTCCCATCACGCAGTACTTAAGGCGTTGGTACATACATTGAATTGATTCCGGGGAGCAAAGCGATGTTGTCTTGAGAAAAGTGACACTGGTACCGAAATTTACAACAGCAACGATTTACTGTTCCACGTAATGGTCACCTTGAAATCTGACCCGTCAAAATTCAGTCATTATTTACCGTGGAACATGTTTAACCCTTTGACTCCCTCATCCTATCCACCAGTATCTTGTAGTGTCAGCCAGGACAGTAAAGCAAAAACTTAACCCTTTCACTCCCTCATCCTATCCACCAGCTACCTAAAGGAAGCTGGCAGATAGAGTGAGGGAGTGAAAGTGTTAAGACTTTGCAGCTGGCAGGTAGAGTGCCGGGGTCAAAGGGTAAAAGGCACAGAAATATAATTATCGACACAGCTCTAATTTTAATTCGTCTCTTAATTTTGTTTAATGGGGAAATATTAAAAAGAGACGAAGCATCAGGTTTGGTCGAGTTTATCATCTGAATTGCTATGGGAGGGGGGGGGGGGGGAGACTCAACAATAATAGTTGAAATCGCAGTTTCTCAAGCGTTCATAAACTGAATTTCCTCTGGAAAATGAAAACAAAAGTGAAATTGTTTCAAAAGTTATTTTAGTAGTCTCTGCTATTTGTTGTTTATTTAAAGAATTGAGAGCAATTAATGTTTGGTCACATAGTCGGAATGGAACGAAATCCTTGTCCACGTTAGACATTCAGCTTCAATCATTTTTGCTCTGGAGATACTCTCTGTCTCTCACTCTCTGTCCCTCTCTATCTGTTTTCTTTCTGTTTCTGTCTGTCTGTCTGCCTGTCTGTCTCTCTCACTGGTTGTAAAGAAGCATATATTTTGCTTATTTTGACCGTTTGTTCTTGTTCTTGTTGTTCACTCTCTCTCTCTCTTTCCTCTCCCCCCCCCCCTCTCTCTCTTTCTTTCTGTCGTCTCAAATATATTTCTTTGACCGAAAGTATAATGATTCTGTTGTTGAGTATGTATGTTATCCAAGGTACAATTTATGTGTAGTGTGATGTAGACCCTCTTTGGCCTGGTGTGGATGTAAAAAAAGCATACATTTTGCTTATTTCAAACCGTCATAAAGAAAATTTTGTTCTTGTTCTTTCTCTCTCTCTCTCTCTCTCTCTCTCTCTCTCCTCTCTCTCTCTTAATACATATGAATATTTCGGTCGTTTGTGTAACACAGCAAAGGAAAACAAGCCACATCAATTCTTGCCACGTGGTTTTGTCCATTTTCAGTGAAGTCAATGACGCATCATGGTCATCATCATGATCACAGTACTGTGAACAATTGTCCCCGATTCCGTGACACTAAAATGGCATATGAAAAATAATAGCCTGGACAAACCGAAACCAAACCAAAGGGGAGAATATTGTTATTGTTGTTTAAAGCCCAGCCGACTGCGTAGAGCCATATCATGACTATAACCAGTTCAAACATACACAATACTTCAACAGGGAAAAAAGGAAAATAAAATTAAGTACACACATCAATGCATTCGCACACATAATCTAAGGAGATGCCCCTGGTGTTGACCACTCCGTCTTATGTATTGCACAGGGAATTTAAAAAACATACCTGAGTGCAAATTTTAACATAACTAAGGACACTAAAACATATATAAAAACGGGCCTAAATTACCTGAAATTGATTCCGCAAGTCTCATTTCCCTAGAGCCAAAATTGCACTTAGCATATGTACCCAATTATCAATCCGAAGAGAAAGTACCTAAGACTTTATCGAACATATACAGGTGAATGGACCAGCAAGGCAGAAAATGATAGGAAGAAATGACAGAAAACAAAGGAACAAGGAAGAACAAAGAGAGTGACAGAAAAGAAGAAATATCTGGCACAGAATTTCTAGAAGGTGGGGATACTATTTACACTGAAAGAGCCCCTGGCCTCACCACGGGAGTCCCAGAGGAGAGTACCTATACCGCCACTTAAAGATATAGTAGAGGGGAAGTGGGTAGAAGAGGGAGGGAAAGAAAAATCTCGAATGGAACCCTGGTTTCTGGGATCCTACTCAGGTGCTGTAACCATTTAAGCCACACATCATCATCATCATCAAGCGCCCTGCCGCATGGCGTTGGCGATCATAGCCCTTCACACGAATCTATCCCCTGTCGCTGCAAGTACATCTCCCACCCGCTCTGTCTTCAGCCCAAGTCTGCCCAATATTTTTTCCCTGGGTTTAGCTGGTGTTCTTTTTCCTTCCAGCTTTCTTGTTGTGACCAGATGATCTAATTCCCCTTTCCGCATAATGTCCTACAAATGTTGCTTGTCTTTTCCAAATCTTCTCTATGAATGATTTTCTTGTGTCTGCCTCCTTTAAGACTGTCTTGTTTGTTTCATTTGCTGTCCAAGGAACTCTGAACATTCTTCTTAGAAATCACATTTCAGTTGCCTCAAAATTGCTCTGACTTTGCGTGTTGACTGTCCACGCCTCCCAACCATACAACAGTATCGGTTCTATGTAACATTCAAGAACTGTCTTCCTGATATGAATTGATTGGTAACAACGCTTTTCGTTTTCTTGAATGCTGTTTTGGCCTGGCCGATTCTGCCGGCTATTTCTGATATGCATCTACCGTCTGGTGAGATGACCGTTCCCAGATATTTAAACTTATCAACCTGTCTCAAAGTTGTGCCATTTGCTGTTATTTTTCATGAGGGGATTTGTGTGTGTGTGTGTGTTTTGTGTTTGTTTGTTGTTGTTTTTTTATTTTACTGATTACCATGACTTCAATCTTCTTGCTCACGTGCCACCATTTTTTAAAATTTATTTAACTAGCAAACAACAAACTTGCAGGCGAGCTGAAGATGCTGTCGGAATCACTTTTTTCACGGGTTGCACAATGCGAAGAATCCTTTGCACTGCTTAGTAGAACAACACGTGCTGCAGACATCAAATGCCATTGGATGCACATGAAACGTGCACACCTCGTTGACCAATAGAAATGTTGGTTACATCTGAACAAAAATTTCCAGTAAAGTTGTTGAGTTGAGTTTCTGTCAAATTGCGTTTTTCCGTTAGACAGGCCGGACGTGGTGGAACTGACAGCGAATATAACTGTAACCAAAACCAGGTAAGCACTTTGCGGGTGAACATTTTATCTTGTTAATTCTGCTTCGAAGACGAAGTGAATGTTTAGTTTAGTTTAGCAATAGGGACATAACACATTAGCCGTTTGGCTATTTCAAGTCCCATCATTTTTATTTTTATTTTCTTACTGACTCGTAGTCAAGGTTTGTCGTACGCCCAGTTTTTTTGATATTCATTCATCATATTCGTATTTAAGTTCAATGTAAAATGAAAACGTTTATGTCGTAAAGCGTTGAAATACAAAATAAAAACAAAACAAAAAAACGGCGATGGGAACATTGCTAAGGTGAAGACTGGGAGTGTTTTTTAGCAAGATCCAAAAACTTAACTAGTCTTCGCCAAAGTTACTTCCCTTGTAGTAAAAGTTTCAAGAGTTTGTGTATTTTTTCTTTGCGCCATAATGCTAGAATGATGTGATAGAGACCTCGCTACTTTCGGGTCAGTTTTTGGGGGGTAGGTCGCAGTCATCGCCATAGCGGTCAGATACCCATTTATAACTGCTTAGACTTTAGAATTCGTGCGGTTTTGTGAACGTATTAGTGAGTTGCAGAATCGTTGGATTAACATTGTATCCGTTAAAGTTGAGGTTGAAGGACGGGATTCCCCTGTGGGAATGCCGGAGCTCTTTTGGTATAAACATCTCCATCCCCTGGAAATTGTGCTCATTGCGTCTCCTTGCTCTTTTGCTTTCTATCTATCATTTTCTGCTTCGGTGGCCCATTCATGTTTTCCATAGTCTTCCAATGTTCCATACTCGTTCCTAGACCCTCGTTGGGATGTCTCGAGTTCTTTCAGTGTAAATAGTATCCACACCTTCTAGAAACCCAGTACTAGATACTACCTACTTTGTCACTTGTTTGTCTTTGCTTCTGAGGACATAGCAGATAAAGAGGTGGATTTTACCACAGTGAGGATTCCATAATCTTGCCAGCGCATATAGTTTTGGCGCTGGTATAAGGCTTATGCCACGGTCATTTTGGATCTTTATAAGTTACATGGAAGTCTGTGGCATCAGTTCGTATGGAACTTATTCCAACCGCCATATCTAGAAATTGAAACGATTTGACTCTAAATGAAATATGTATTGTCAAAAGCAGACTCGAACCCCAAAATTCTTTTTTGCAGCCAGCAAATACGTGGTGCTGACCTCCCAAAGGACCGCAATCAGCACGGGTTCAAACGTAGTTTTCTGAATCTAATTCCTGGAAGATTGACATGTGGTGCCTGCCCTGTTTTTACACACAGGTCCATCTGGGTTGTGATCACACTTAGTGAAGGTATGCTTTGTATTCACAGTATTGTATTGTCATTCTTCTCTCTGTCTTTCTCTTTTCGTCTTTTTGTCTCCCCCCTCCCCTTTCTCCCTCTTTCTCTGTGGCTGTATACATGTGCATGTGTGTATCTATTCATAGGCCTATATACAGGAAAGTATGATGAATATCACATGCGCTGTATACTAAATGTAAAGTGTTCTTTATTTCAAAAATTTACTTTCATATGTGCTCAACCTAAGTTGCTAACAATTGTCATTTTTTTACCCTGTACTAATTTATGCGTTGCCAAGTTTTAAATGATTGTTTCTATACACAATTACTGAAATTAAAAAAATTCTGGTAAAAGTGAAGTTAAGCATTGATTATTGTAACGTGGTTCTAACGATTTGTACACTTTCTTTACACGTTCACTCTTTCCTAGAGATGATATTCGTTGAGCGTGTGTTCATTGTGAACAAAGAAATGCTCCGTGTGCGTGTAAGTTGTGCGTACGCGCGTGCGTGTGTGTGCGTGTGCTGTGGCTTGATTCAATGTTTGGCTTGATTTTTGCAGGTGAAAACGCTGACAGTCGAGTTTTTGAGGCCTCTCTTCCCTTCGTCTTCCCCCCCCCCCCCCGACTCCCCTCCTCCCTCACCTCCCTCTCCCCCCGTTCCTCTCTGTGCCTCCATTCTTCTTCCTAAAGTCCTTTTCCTTCCGTCCGCCCTTTCATCCTGCGATCCCCCTTCGGGTCACTGTTCTGATTAACGAGAGCTGAAGTAGGGGGTACCCGGCCTACAGGCATCATCCCCTTACCAGCCATGGTGATAGACTCGGTTGATCTGATGGATTAGGAACACTGGTCCTTGGTCCTTTACCGATTTGGTATTGGGCCTTCATGGTGTACTGGTATATAAACTGGTCTTTATCATCTGGCATTGGGTCTTCATGTGGGTAGTAGACACACTAAACCTGCAATGTCTGGTCATCAGGTGCCTTGCCACATGGCGTTGGCGATCATGGCCTTCCATCTATCCCTTGTTGCCTCAAGCACCTCCTCCACCCTCTGTCTTCCGCCACTCTGCAAGTCCGTCCAATATCTTCTCCCTGTCTACCTGGTGCTCATTCCCTCCAGCTTTCCTGTTGTGACCAGGTGCTTCAATTCCCCTTCGTAAAATGGCCTATAAATGTTGGCTCTTTTCCTAATCTTCCTTATGAGCGATCTACTTGTCTGCCTTCATCAAGACTGTCACGTTTTTCTTTGCTGTCCATGGAACTTAACATTCTTTTAAGAAACATCTCGGCTGCATCAGTCTTGTTCTGGCTTTGCTTGTATTGTCTGGTATTGGGTCTTAATGTAGGACAGGAGACTATTGATCCTCAGTCGCCTGTATTGGGCCTTAATGTGGGACAGTAGGCATACTTGTCCTCCATCGCATGTATTGGTCTTCATATGAGATAGTAGATGATCTGGTCTTTTATTGGTATTGGGTCTAAATGTGGTGTAGTAGACATACTGGTCCTTTACTGCCTGGTTTTGGGTCTTCATGTGGGATAGTAGACATACTGATCCTCAAACGCCTGCGTTGGGTCTTCGTGTGGGATAGTAGGCATACTGGTCATGTGGGATATAGGGCATACTGGTCATGTGGGATGGGCATGCTGGTCATGTGGGATGGGCATGCTGGTCGTCTATCGCCTGTAGTGTTAGGACTTCCAGTAAGATAGTAAGACAATCCAGGAGGCACGTGTTTTTGCATAGGCGCTGTATTGGTAAGGATACTGCAGTCTTTGGTTCTGCATACGTCGGTCCAACTTCTGTGCAAAAGCAGCTATTCTGTGCTGTTTGTGATTGTGCCCTGCATGCTCTGCGTTGCCAGCTTACTCTCTTCCAGGCAATGTTTTTCCAGTTGGTAGTAGTGTCACAGGCTGAAGTTGGTCTTCAAAGTGTCCTCGTATTGCTTTTGCAGTCTTCCCACTTGCAAGGTTAACGGTGAGCATAGATTTTAACTGGGTTTTTTTTGGTCTTAACCTGGTTGTTTTTGACGTGGTATTAGCCTTCATATGGCTCTAATAGTCTACTGGGCTATAAGCAATATGAACTTGAACTTGGGACCTGCAGTCTTTTGTGGTAACGAAATTCTCGTTTCAGATCTCTGTACTGCATAGCAACCTCTTAGGGATGCGGTTATTCATACGGACGTGATCTGTCCAATATATTCCATTTTACGAATGGGAACTCTATACTTGGCAAGCCATACTTAAAAGCTTGAAGGCTGGACTCTCGATAGTGCCATGCACAAAATTTTCGGCTGAACTGATTGTCTAAGGGAAAAAATGAGGAAAGGCGCAAATTCTGGTCAGTCTTTTGTAGATGAACTCGGAAAAGACAAGTTCACAAAATTCATGACGAGGACAGACGGTACAGTTGGGTTCTACGAGATAAGTATTAGTGACGATAGCGCGAGATTTCTGCAGGAAGCTGGTGGATAGGGTGAGGGAATCAAAGGGTGATGATTTTGTAGTTTGGGGTAGGATGCGGGAGTCAAAGGATTAAAACTAATCGACTGAACCAAAAATAAGCCTGAATCAATTCAAACCGAATCCAAAATTGAAACTTAAATAAAACCAAAACTTAAATCAAAACAAAACTTAAACCTAAACAAAATTTAAACCAAAACTAAACTTAAACCAAACCGAAGCTTAAACCAAAACTTAAACCAAAACAAAACTTAAACGTAAACAAAATTTAAACCAAAACTAAACTTAAACCAAACCGAAACTTAAACCAAAATTTAACTTAAACCAAAATGAAAGTTTAAACAAATTATTTTAAACCGAAATAAATTGAACATAAACCGAAACTGAACATTAAAACCAAATATAAACATTTTAAGCAACAAACTAAAACTAAACGTCAAAACAGAATATAAACAAAGGAATAACTAAACATTAAAACCGAATATAAACAACAAAAACCAAATTTACCATTAAAACCGAATATAAACAAACGGTACTAAACGTTGAAATCGAATCTTAACAATAAAACATAAAACCACAAATCCAAACAATAAATCCAAAACTAAAATTTAAAACGATCTAAACAATAAATCCAGAATTAACATTAAAACTGAATCTTAACACTAAAACCAAACCTTGACAATACAACCAAGTCTTAACAATAACCAAATCTAAACAAAACAAAAACAAAACAATTACGATAAATAGAACCCAACTGATTCTGTGACTAGTATTGCCGTTTTCTGAAATGGACATCTTAGCTAAAAGTACTTGGCCAAACATTTGCGTACTTAGTTTCGTTTATAAAATGAAAGGGGCGAAAGTTTTCTATTTGTGTATATATTATCCTGCGTGCACTGCTGTCGCCAGTCCAGTCTTTAAGGGGCAATTTCTAACCAGCTGTTGATGCCACAGCTGACTTTGGCCTTCAGAGTATCCTTGTATTGCTTTAGTGGTCTTCCTTTGTCAGTTTTCTTGTTTCACCTCTACCAATAGGAGCTCATGTGTGATGTGGCTGTCTTCCATACTGTGTCCTGTCCAACGGAATTGGTATTTGATGGGTAGCCACTCTATATCTGGCAAGCCACACTTCCTCAGAACTTGATGCTAGACACAATCTTGCCACTTGATGTTGCAGATCTTTTGCAGACGTTTTTCGTGGAACCGTTTCAGCTGTTGAAATAGTTGTACGTGGATAGTCCAAGTCATCAGCAGTACAGCAGGATGTTCAGGACTACAATGTACACAATCTTTGTGGCGAGCCTGATACCGTGATTGTGCTACAACTTTCTGGTCACTCTTCCAAAGGCAGAGATAGCCTCGGAAATCCTCAGCGTCAAGAAACATTAATACCCACTGTTCTGCCCAGGTAGCAGAATTGGTTTACAGTCTTGATCTACCAGTTGTAGATGATCACGCGAGGCAGTGTAGCGCCAGAAAGAGCCGAAATGTATATACACTTAATATTCCCAAAGTTGAAAAGTTGAAATCTGCTCAGGTTTGTCCATGTTTAGCGTACGCAAGCGATTTCGGTATGCACATGTGTGTGGACAAAGTGTCTCCATTTGTGTGAAATGTGGGCTGTGTTTCGTATCATATCAAATCATTTATCGTCAGATGTTGAATTCTTCCTTTCCAGTTGCTGTTGTGCAACGTGTTAACTGTTTTAAAAGTTATCTGTTCCTGAACGTAAACAGTTCTACTGGTCTTTGCCTGGCTTTCTAGTGCTCATGATGTACGTTAGACTATCTTTTCCATTTTGTTTTGCATGTCCACCTGTCATGACTGACCATCCTTAACTGTGTATTATCCCATCGGCGTGTGTGGCAGCAACAGAGGTTTTCCACTTAAGTCTGTTCTGAACAAGTCACCCGAAGCGTGTTTGTGGGCCTTAAGGTCTCCTGTTTGTCGCCAGGTGTTCTTGGGTCTCATTCTCGCATCTTTTCTCTTGATGTCCAGCGAAGGGCAGTCCTATTGACACCCTGCTGTCTGTGGATGCTGTGCTCAATCATCTTTCCATGATGATAGTGCCCCTAGGTTAATTGCAGTGGGCAGGTTGTTGGTTGGAGATGAAGAGCTAGAAGATTAGCATGCTTATTAAGAGGATTTTTGTGTTCGTGTATCTGTGGGTTAATGGAGACATTGATAACTAGGTAAGGTCGCTTTCTATCATACTCCAGTATTCGGAGTCATAAAATGACCGATTAGCCGATTTTTTTCGTGTCTTTCATCCCTTCTGTTCATTTTTTTTTTACTGAAGTTTTGTCCTTCCTTCTCGCTCCCTTAACCTCTCCCCCACCCTACCTATGACGCCTCCCAAAAGGACCAAACACGACGAATATTAAGTCACATGAAATGAAAAGAACGAATGACAAGAACAGAACAGGACACGACAGATCTGGAGAAAGAACCGAATCGGGATTGGAAAACAGCTGAATGCCCAACCTGTATTCCCCGACCCATCAGTCTTGACCTCGACCCACCTTTCCCTCAACTTGTCCCTTCTTCCCATCTGACACCCATCCATCCTGTTCATTTCCAGCCCCCCCCCCCCCCCCCAGCCTCTTCCATCACCCTGTTCAATCTTAAACTGCACTAGCCTGACCTACACGTCTACCCAGAGACAGGTCTGGTCTTAAACAAACTACAGGCCTGGATACAACGCTACACACCTCAAACCTAAGTTGGAATGTGGACCTGAGCTGAACCATTCTGAACAACCTCCAAGGACCGCGTCAAGAACCACATCAAGAACACGTCGAGGATCCAGAAGGAATCATGAACATCAAAGACCTGGACTTGCCATCCTTTTGGAACGACAGGGACCACGTCATACGGGGAGCAATGACGTGAAACGCGTTTTAAGGAACACCTACAGGTACCCAGGACCACATCACATAACCAAGGATTCGTCGTCAAGGATGTCATGTCATGACGTCAGACGTCTTCGGGACCAATGTCAATCTGTAGACAGGTGAGTGGTTCAGATAGTCGTTAACTTTTCTTCGACCCCCTCGCCCTGTCCACTAGCATCAGGCATTAACATTATTAACAAAACAAAAATGTAATCCTTTGATTCCATCAGCCTATCACCATTTTTCTGTAGGAAGGGAGAATAGGACTAAGATGAAGTCAAAATGTGTTCATGACCAAAACTGGCGAGAGAGGAGGCAAAAATGTCAGCGGAAGTGAGGTGAATTCTGCAATTTGAAAAGTGGTCATGCCATATAAGTATTTTTTCCTGAAGAGGGTACAGGGCTAAAACTTTGAAAACTATGAAGCACTAGCTAAGAGTACTTTTTGGAAGTATCTTACTATCAAATAATATATAAATATACATATATAATTTATACACACATTTTGATTTCGTCTTGGTCATTTTCTCCCACTAAACGAAGCTGCGTGGAAGTTTTAAGTTTTTTTTCACCTTATGTTTTGTATTTGGTGTTTGTGATCTTACATTTACGCATGACAAAGGCCAGTTGGCCAAAAATTTGCTCTTGCGTTGTCTGGTTGTATTAAATACGCGTTCCGGTACTATTTTCGTGTTTTTTTTCTTCTGGTTTCTGTTTGCTTGTACGTGGGCAGTCGCACTTGTTTTGGATTTAAAGAAAAGCAAGAAATATGACTCCAGGAAATGAAAGAAATTCTACAATGGGGAAATCACCTGTTCACTGTCGGCAACATCATTTTTGATGGTAGCAGCTGATTCATGCCCCGTCAGCTGTCTCCATCCCCTTTTGTCTAAATCCTGTATATTTCTTCTTTTTGCAACTTCGTCCATTTGGCTATGTTCTCTGCGTAGGAAGTTGGCGGTCTTCCTTGTCTCTTGCCCTCCATTTTGCCCTGGGCCACAGTCTTCATTACATGGCAGCTGTCTCATAGCATGTCCAAAGTATTTCATTTTCATTTTCCTAACGAGGCCTGAAAGTTCACGTTGTTTGTTCAGTTCTTTCAGAATGCTTTGGTTTGTTCGTCTTTCCGTCCAGCTTATTCTTAGGAGTCTTCTGTAAAACCACACCACATCTCAGCACTTTTTGATTTTTTTCATCTGCAGCTTTGAGTCTATCCTTCACTTCCATATAACAACGGGCCAAATTAGTGTTCGCAGTATTTTAAGTTTGAGCTCATTTCCTATATATGTCTTTACAACTGTTAGTAAGATGGATCATTCTTTGTTTGGTTTGGGCAATTTTTGCTTTGTCTTTGCAACATGTGGCATCAAGCTGACTTGTATGACCCAAGATATCTGAAGTGTTGTACAACTTCGAGGGGTTTTCCATCGACTGCTGTGTTTCATCCATGGATCCACTGATATGCATTACCATGGTTTTCTTTGCATGGAGTTTTAGGCCTGTAGTTCTGCCCATTCCATTTACTTTGTCAATAATTGTTCATATTGTCTTTGTCAATAATTGTTCGCATATTGTCTTTGTCAATAATTGTTCGCATATTGTCCTTGTCAATAATTGTTCGCATATTGTCTTTGTCAATAATTGTTCGCATATTGTCCTTGTCAATAATTGTTTGCATATTGTGTTTGCAGCCTGATACGAGATCAGTGTCATCCGCGTACCTCATGTTTGTGATTTCCTCGTGCGATAAATTGGACGGAATGGACAACGCCAGGGGCATCTCCTCGGATTACGTGCGCAAATGCATTGATATGTGTACTTTTTTTTTCCTGTTAAAGTATTACATGTTTTTGAAACGGTTGTAGCCCTGATATGGCTCTGTGCAGTCGGCTGGGCTTTTCAACAAAATAAACAATAAAAATAAAAAATAACCATCACGCCAAAGAGGCCATAGAATGGGAACAAAAATCAACAAAATATACAAACATGAGCGATCTCCACAAAGTGCAATAGTCTGATCTCGAAGCAAGCATTCAGACAATGAGTGACATTTATATATTCTCCGTGTGCAGTGCTGCTCTGAGACAAGGTGGCGTCACTGATCCCCACCCCATCCCTCAGTATAAATAGTATCCCCACCTCCTGGAAATTCTGTGCTAGAAATGTCTTTTGTCGCTCTGTTTCTTCCTCCTTTTGTCATTGCTGCCTATCATTTTCTGCCTTGCTGGTCCATTCACCTGCATGTGTTCGATAAAGTCTTACGTACTTTTTCTTAGGATTGATAATTGGGTACATGTATAAGAGTACGTTTTTGGCTCTAGGGAAGTGATATATGTGGAAGGAATTTAAGGTAATTTTTTTCGTATGTTTTGGTGTCATTAGCTATGTTTAAATTTGTATTCATGTGTGTTTTTAAAATCCTCTGTGCGATAAATTGGATGGAGTGGTCAGCGTCAGGGGCATGTCCTTATATTATGTGTGCGAATGCATTGATATGTGTACTTAATTTTTCCTTTTTTTGTTGTTTTGTTGTTCTTTTTGCCTGTTGAAGTTTGTATGTTTTCAAGCAGTTATAGCCATGATATGGCTCATTCTTTTTCTTCCTTTTGTTTTTGTTCCCTGTTTTTTTTTTAGAGATCACCAGTGTGGACCACATGTGATGTAGTATTGATTTATCATGTGTAAAAGTCGCTATGAAATAACCATTGGTGTTGACAGTGTTTCACAGAGAAATGAGTTTTGTGTCCTCTTTAAATTGCCACATGATCAGTGTCTGACATGGAATTAGTATTTTCATTATTTTCTTTTTGACAAAAACAGATCACCAGTGTGATCCACATGAGTTTTGAACCTGCTGCGTATAAAGTCGCCATAAAATAACCATTGCTGTTGATGGGCGACGGTTTTCCTTTATTTTTTTTTCGTTTTATTTTTATTGTAGAAAAGGAATGTGTGAAATTTGATGACATGGGAGCGAGGTTGTGTGTGTGTGTGTGTGTGTGTGTGTGTGTGTGTGTGTGTGTGTGTGTGTGTGTGTGACACCGCCTTGAGATGACATGGGATCTGTTTTTATGAAACATTTTTTTTTTCTGTTACTTTCCATTAAGGATTTTGAATTGACATGACGTTAGTATCCACTGTCCGTTTTGAAAATTGTTTATTAAACATTGATAGTAAGACATTTTATTTGTCAAAGTGGATGCTGGATACTATGAGTGAATGATGACTGTCCACTATAGGCAAGAAAGGACAGATTTGAACCTAAAGATTACCACTAGACTACCTCTGTCAATCACATTGCATTCAGAGCTCTCCACTTTAAATTGCCATATGATCAGTGACTGACATGGGATTATTTTCATGATTTACTTTTTTTTTCTCTTCCGTTTATTTTTTGTTCCCCCCCCCTCCCCCACCCCCAAAAAAACGTTTATTTTTTTGTTTCCCCCCCTCCCCCACCCCCAATTTTTTTGGGGGTGAGACAAGATGGCGTCTCTGTAACCGACAATTGTGCATGAGCGAATGTCGCGCTGAATCTAACCCGAAATGAATTGAGGCAATAACCATAACCACGACTAACCCTAACCTAACCTAACCTCAGTTCTAACCTTAACCCGAAGTAACACGCTGACGTTTGGTCATGACACAATTGTCGGTGTAGATGTGTAGTTAGGTATGTTGTACACACATATACGCGCGCGCGCGCGCGCACACACACGCACGCATATATATATACATATATATACGTATATATATATCTATATATGTATATCTATATATATATGTATATCTATATATATACTACTCAAAACAAGTTAAGGGCCACCCTCCAATCTTCACCTGGTGTCGACAACACGGTGTATTGACGCGAGTTGATGAAATCGTACAAATTAACTTGTGTTGCTGTATTGCTGAAGCAGTGCATATGTCAGATTGAAGCATGTGAAAAAATCCGCTTGACACCAGGTTCATGCTGAGCAACACGAGAAACGCGAAAGTCATGGAAAATTGTGTTTTCGCTGTACCCCCTAGTACTGGACAGGAACAGCATGCGAGAGAAATGGGTTGCACGTGCACGGCGCACTACTGATGAACGCGTTCACCACCTCTTAGGCTGCCAGTGCGTATTTAAAGGGGCTAACCAGCCGCACAAATAACCATGCCACCAAGACGAAAATTGAGTGACACAAACCGAGGACGAGCGCTGGCATGGATCCAGGATGGAATTGCTACACGGGAAGTGGCAAGAAGAGTCGGAGTGAGCCACTCCGTGATACAGAGACTACGAGACCGTGTCCATGCAACTGGACAGGTGGCAGAACGGCACCGTACTGGCAGACCCAGTTCAACGACAAGACGGCAGGACCGATACATTGTGACGCAGGCTCTGCGCGATCGGACTTCCACCGCCAGTGGGCTGAGAGACCAACTCAGAGCAGCAAGCAACACGAATGTCAGCGACCAGACAATTCGGAATCGTTTGCGTGCGGCAAATCTTGCGTCAAGGGCTGCTGCTGTTCGTACGACACTCCTGCCACCCCACAGGGTGGCCCGTACAGCCTGGTGCACACAGCATGTGAGGTGGACTGTGAGGCAATGGTCCAACGTCCTCTTCACAGATGAATCCCGATTCACCGTGAGGTTCAATGACGGCAGGGTGCGCGTCTGGAGACGTGTTGGCGAACGATTCACAGATGCCACTGTCAGAGAGCATGACCGATATGGTGGTGGGTCTGTCATGATGTGGGGAGGCATCAGTTTCAACCACCGCACTCTCCTGTACCACGTCCCCGGCAATCTGACAGGGCATCGCTACAGGGATGAAATTCTGAACCCTGTGGCACTACCAACCCTGCAAGCCATTGGTAACGGCGCTGTTCTGCAGGACGATAATGCTCGTCCACATCGTGCTGCTGTCGTCACCAACTTTCTCCAACAGCAGGGTGTCGTCAGGTTGCCGTGGCCAGCCAACTCGCCCGACCTATCACCCATTGAACACCTCTGGGATGTGTTGGGACGGGCTGTCCGACGCAACCATCCTCCTGCAGCCAATCAACAAGAGCTGGTCCAGTTCCTGCAGCAGGAATGGGCCGCCATCCCTCAAGCGACTCTCCGCAACCTCATTCGGTCCATGCGTCGCCGTTGCACAGCCTGTCTCGCTGCAAGAGGTGGTCATACCCGATATTGAATGAACTTTCATGTCGGAGGCCATGTTTGTGAATTGTCCATTTCAACCTCCTGACTTCAAATACACATTCCGAGGAGTGTGTGCTTTTGTAACTCGGTTTTTTGCTTTTTCCGGTTTGACACTGAATGAAATTAAATTTTCACTCTGATTCAAGTTCATGTCTTTCATGCTTTTGATTTTACAGTGCGTTGTAACAGTGGCCCTTAACTTGTTTTGAGTAGTATATATATATCTATACACATATGTGTACATATCTATATGGTGTGTGTGCGTGTACATGTGTAGATCTGTGTATATATATATATGTAGGTGTGTAAATAGTCGTGTGTGTGTGTAGAAATGTGTGTATATGTGTATGTATATGAAATTGTGTATATACACATCTACATATATATATACACACAGAGACATAAGTGCGTGCGTGTGTGCGTGCGTGTGTGTGTGGAAAGATAGAGAAAATGTATTCCTGGAAGGTTTAACTTCAATTTTTTGGACAAATTTATTTATATGCTTGTATACCTGGCATATCAAAGTTTTTGTATACATATTTTTAAATACATCTGACAGTTTTTTTCGGTCTGTTTCTATTTTTTCTGTTTTTTTTCCATTTGTCTATATTTCTCATGTTCTGTTTTGAAAGTTTTGTTTTTTTTTTGGTCTATTTCTGAAAGTTCAGTGTGCGGATGCTGGGGAGCTCTCTCAGTGCAAAATAGTATCCACATCTGGAAGTTCTGTGCTATAAATTCCCTCTTTTGTCATGTTTCTGCCTTTCTCCATTGCTTTGTCATTTTTAAAAAATATTTTTTGCCTTGCTGGTCCATTCACCTGTATGTTTTATGAAGCCTTACGTATATTACGTTAGGATTGATAATTGGGTGCATGTATTGACTGCATTTTTTAGCGCTATGGAAAAGTGAAGTGCAGATGTTTTAGGTAATTTAGGCCACCTTTTATACATGTTTTGTCTTATGTCACGTTCACATTTTGGTTCAGGTGTCTTTTAAACCCTCTGGTGATCCATTGGGTGAAGCAGACGCTCCCCCGTGGGGATTCCGGGGGCTCCTTCAGTATAAATAGTATCCCCACCTTCTGGAAATTGTGCTAAAAATGTACTTTTATGTCACTCTTTGTTTATGCCTTGTTGCTTTTCTTTGTCATTTCTACCTATTTTCTGCCTTAATGGTCCATTCACCTGTACGTGTTCGATAAAGTCTTATGTACTTTTTCTTAGGAGCGATAATTGGGTACATGTATCAAGTGCATTTTTGGCTCTAGGGAGGTGAGATATTCGGAAGAAATTTTAGGTAATTTAGGCCTGTTTGTTTTGGTGTCCTTTTGTATGCTTATATTTGTATTCAGGTGTTTTTTAAATCTCCACTTTGCGCTAAACTGGACGGAGTGGTCAACGCCGGGGGCGTGTCCTTAGATTGTGTGCGAATGCATTGATGTGTATTAATTTTTTTTCCTTTTTTTGTTCTTTTTGCCTGTTGAAGTGTTGAAGTTTGTATGTTTTGAAGCGGTTATAACCCTGACATGGCTCTACCCAGTCGGCTGGGCCTTAACAAGTAGTAGACGCCAGGGGTCTGTCCTTGGATTGTGTGCGAGAGTGCTTCGGTTTTTGTAGTTCTTTCCTGGTTTTGTTTTTCAACGAGGTGTTATGTACGTTGTCCCTGTGGTACTATCCCTGGTATGGCTCTGCGCAGTCGGCTGGGCTTTAAACAATACTAATACTGATTACTGAAGTTTTTACGTATATTTCTAAAATTGTCATATGCCTGTATTCCTGATTCTAAAATCTGTATGTCACTTAAGTATGCCTGTGTTCTGACAGGTTTGATATCTGCCTGTATTTCTGAAAATATTCTGTATTTAAAAATTTAATTCGTTTGGAAACTACAGCATATTTTCGTTTTTTGTTGTTTTTGGAATGCTTTTATAACATACACACGTACATATCTGTATATCTATATCTATACATGTAGATGATATAGACATGTAGATAGGTCCCCTGTATGTATGTGTACTTATGTGTGACAGTGTGTGTACACACACACACACCCACACACGCACACACACACATATGGAGAGAGAGAGAAAGACAGGACAGAGATACAGATATTGAATGTATAGATACACGTGTATATGCATATAGATACATATGTATATACATATATTTGTATCTATATGTATCTGCATATCCCCGTTGGGTTGCCAGGGGCTCTTTTAGTATATACCTTCTGGAAATTCTGTGCTAGAAATTTCCTCTTTTCTGTTACTTTGTTTCTGCCTTGTCTTGCTTTCTGTCATTTCTACTTATTTTCTGCCTTAATGGTCCAATCACCTTTTGGAAACTACAGCATATTTTTTTCGTTTGGTTTCTTGTTTTTGGAATGCTTTTTATAACATACACACACATACATATCTGTATATCTATATCTATACATGTAGATAATAGATATAGACATATAGATAGGCCCCCTATATATATGTGTAATGTACGTGTATATATATGTGTATGTATGTGTACACACACACACACACACACACACACACACACACACACACACACACACACACACACACAAATATATATATATAGAGAGACAGACATATTGTATATATATACGTATGTAGATATATGTATAGATACACATGTATATGCATATGGATACATATGTATATGTATACATCTATGTATCTATATTACAAGATCCAAAACAAGTTTGACTGCCCGCGCCCAAGCAAACACAAACCAGAAGAACAAGAAAACCAATGTAAGCGCGTATCCAACGAGACAAAAAACAGCCTAGTTGGCCGAAAATTTGCGCTTTTGTTTTGTCTCGTTGGATACGCGCTTACATTGGTTTTCTTGTTCTTCTGGTTTATGTATCTAGTATCTGCATACCCCCCGTTGGGTTGCCAGGGGCTCTTTTAGTATATACCTTCTGGAAATTCTGTGCTAGAAATTTCCTTTTCTGTTACTCTTTTGTTTCTGCCTTGTCTTGCTTTGTCATTTCTACTTATTTTCTGCCTTAATGGTCCAATCACCTTTTGGAAACTACAGCATATTTTTTTCGTTTGGTTTCTTGTTTTTGGAATGCTTTTTATAACATACACATACATATCTGTATATATCTATACATGTAGATAATAGATATAGACATATAGATAGGCCCCCTATATATATGTGTAGATATGTATGTGTATATATATGTGTATGTATGTGTACACACACACACACACCACAACACACACACAACACACACACACACACACACACACACACACACACACACACACACACACACACACAAATATATATATAGAGACAGATATTGTATATATACGTATGTATGTAGATATATGTATAGATACACATGTATATGCATATAGATACATATGTATATGCATACATCTATCTATATTACAAGATCCAAAACAAGTTTGACTGCCCGCGCCCAAGCAAACACAAACCAGAAGAACAAGAAAACCAATGTAAGCGCGCATCCGAGACAAAACAAAACAGCCTAGTTGGCCGAAAATTTGCGCTTATTTTGTTTTGTCTCGTTGGATACGCGCTTACATTGGTTTTCTTGTTCTTCTGGTTTATGTATCTATATGTATCTGCATACCCCCGTTGGGTTGCCAGGGGCTCTTTTAGTATACACCTGGAAATTCTGTGCTAGAAATTTCCTCTTTTCTGTTACTGTTATCACCTGTATTTTTTCGATAAAGTGTTACATACTTTATCTTCGGATTGATAATTGGGAACATGTGTTAAGTGCATTTTTGGGTCTGGGGAGGTGAGATGTGCGGAAGCGATTTTAGGTAGTTTATGCATGTTTTTATATGTTTTGGTGTCCGTATGTATGCTTATATTTGTATTCAGGTATGTTTTTTAAATCTCCCCTGTGCGAATCGGACGGAGTGGTCCTACGCTGGGGGCATGTCCTTGGATTGTGTGCGCGAATGCATTGATATGTGTACTTAATTTTCTTTTTTCCTGTTGAAGTTTTGTTTTGAAGCGGTTGTAGCCCTGATATGGCTCTGCGCAGTCGGCTGGGCTTTAAACGATGAAAGAAAAAAAATGTATTTGCATAATCTACATATACATTTATATGCATGTATCTATGTGCGTGCACGCGCGCACACGCACACACACGTGTGTGTGTGTGCAAGGGGTGGAGATGCCGGGGGCTCTTTCAGTGTAAACAGTATCCCCTCCCTTCCCCGTTGGGTTGCCAGGGGCTCTTAAGTATAAATAGTATCCCCATCTTCTGGAAATTCTGTTAGAAATTTCACCTTTTCTGTCACTTTGTTTCTGCCTTGTTGCCTTGCTTTGTCATTTCTACCTATCATTTTCTGCCTTAATGGTCCATTCACCTGTACGTGTTCGATAAAATCTGTCCTTTTTCTTAGGAGCGATAATTGGGTACATGTATCAAGCACATTTTTGGCTCTTGGGAGGCGAGATATTCGGAAGCAATTTTAGGTAATTTAGGCCTGTTTTTGTTTTGGTGTCCTTTTGTATGCTTATATTTGTATTCAGGTGTTTTTTAAATCTCCTCTTTGCGCTAAACTGGACGGAGTGGTAAACGCTGGGGGCGTGTCCTTAGATTATGTGTGAGAATGCATTGATGTGTACTTAATTTTTCCTTTTTTGTTGATTTTGCCTGTTGAAGTGTTGAAGTTTGTATGATTTGAAGCGGTTATAACCCTGATATGGCTCTACCTAGTCGGTTGGGCCTTAACAAGTAGTAGACGCCAGGAGTCTCTTGGATTGTGTGCGAGAATGTTTAGGTTTTTGTAGTTGGTTTTCTTTCCTGGTTTTGTTTTTCAACGAGGTGTTTGGAAACTACAGCATATTTTTTTCGTTTGTTTTTTGTTTTTGGAATGCTTTTTAATTACACATACTGTACCGTGGCTCACTGATGCAATAAGCGGCAGCGATTTGCCATTCCTGCCTTATAAACAAAGTCCGAAAGGACCATAACTCAGAGTATCCATGTCTTGCGCATGCGCATGTGCTCTTCCTGTTTTCTCGGCAGCCATCTTCCAGCTTGCCTCTATGCTCTGAGCAACTAAGTATTTTGCTACTTTGCTTGCAATCAATCGATTGTCAGTGCTGTTTCGTGTTGTCTTGCCTGTTTTCGTGTAAGGGAGAAACTTACGTGAAGCGTTAGGGTGGCAAAGCGAGGGTTAAGATTTCGTCCACGGAATTCTCCAACCCACAGCCCGGTACGCCAAAACCCGCTCTCTTCACCTTTGTCTCTCCCTCCTGTCTCCTTCATCTACTCTCTCTCTCTCGAAGTCATCGCAACTCAACTGCGGTTCTGTTGCGGTGACCACGAGCCCTCAACTCGGCTGCGGTAATGCTGAGTTTTCGTCATTTTGCGGCCTTCACATTGCCCCTCACGGTAATCGACTCAACTGCGGTTCTGTCGACTCCGTACTCGCCCCCTGCGTACAGCTCAACTGCGGTTTTGCTGCTACGTTTCAGTCCCTATCGCTGAAGGGCGACATGGGTATGGGTCTCCTTCGGGAGGCAGGAAGGCCAGCATTTTGGCAGAAAATGGATCACCCCCTGGTTCGCCAGGTGGGCCAAGGGAGACAACCCCCTATTATGGGAGTCAGATCATAGATCCGCCCAGGTTGTCTCCCTTCTCCCCCGCAGCCTGCTTGTGCCCCCGCTCCAACCTCTTTGTCCCATTCTGGACAGTGCTTGGTCGCCTTGGCAAATGCCAAGCGACCCACTGCGGGCTGGCACATCTCTGTCCCATTCTGGACAGAGCGCTTAGTCGTCTTGACAAATGCCAACCGACTCCCAGCAGGCTGGCCCCTTAGGCACTGGGGATCCGGGGACTCCATGGGCTCAGCCCATGACGCCTTACATGGCACCGGACATGGTTCCATGGCAGCACTTCCCATAGCTATGGGATTTCCCCTTGCCTTGTCCGCAGGGTATACTTGGTGGCCCCGCTTTATGCCTGGCGCCCCACCCGTGCAGGCATCTGCCATGCCGACCCCTCCCCCCCCCCCCCCAGTCGGATTCCTCCCCAGGGGTGCTCCCCGGGGCTTCTGACCCCGGTCCCTTTGGAGTTTGCCCACGCTTGGGCACTCCACGGTCCATCGCCTCCTCTGTAGGCGGGCCGGGGGACACTGACTCGAAATCGGATGATGAGGGCTCTACCCCACTTTTCCTTTTCCAAAGCAGTGCAATGGCTCGCCTCACACCTGCCTGGAGCCATGTCCACTGCACAAGAGGCCAAGGCTCCCTGCCTTACGATGGCAGAGCTCGCCGCGCATTGGCGTTCTCCGGGCACGTTCATTCCATCCTACCTGCGCGACGTCTCCCGTCTGCGCGACGATGGATCCAGGGTATCGCTTGCGCTGTGGTGACTCAACACCCCATCTCTGCCGCACGCCCTGACTCATCTCATTCCTCCAGGCGTTAACCAGGTAAGCTCCTTTCGGGTAGTGCTATTCTGCATCAGTGAGCCACGGTACAGTGTAATTAAAAGGAAATTTTCCTTCTAAAATTACGTTTAATCTAACGGTTAATACTTACCGTGGCTCACGCAGAGTCCCTTCCGTCCTCCCCGCCTTCCTGGTTCCTTCCATTCAGTCAGGGTCTTGGTTTCCTCGAAAAGAGGAAGAGCACATGCGCATGCGCAAGACATGGATACTGAGTTATGGTCCTTTCGGACTTTGTTTATGAGGCAGGAATGGCAAATCGCTGCCGCTTGTTGCATAAGTGAGCCACGGTATGTTAGATTAAACGTAATTTTAGAAGGAAAATTTCATTTATAACATACACACACACACATATCTGTATATCTATACATGTATATGATATATATAAAGTAGATAGGCCCCCTATATATATGTGTAGATATGTGTATATATGTATGTGTATACACACACACACACACACACACACACACACACACACACACACACACACACACACACACACACACACACAAATATGTATTTTTATATATATATATATATATATATATATATATATATATATATATATATATATATATATATATAGAAAGACAGGACAGAGAGAGACAGATATTGTATATTCTGTGCTAGAAATTTCCTCTTTTCTGTCACTGTTTCTGCCTTGTCTTGCTTTGTCATTTCTACTTCTGCCTTTATAGTCCAATCACCTGTATTTTTTCGATAAAGTCTTACATTTTCTAAGGATTGATAATTGGGTACATGTATTAGTGCATTTTTGGGTCTAAGGTGAGATATGCGGAAGCAATTTTAGGTAATTTATGCCTGTTTTTATGTTTTGGTGTCCTTATGTATGCTTGTTTGTATTCAGGTGCGTTTTTTAAATCTCCCCTGTGCGATTAATTGGACGGAATGGTCCTACACCGGGGGCATGCCCTTAGATTATGTGCGCGAATGCATTGATATGTACTTAATTTTTTCTTTTTTTTCCCTATTGAAGTTTTGTGTGTTTTGAAGCGGTTATAGCCCTGATATGGCTCTGTGCAGTCGGCTGGGCTTTAAATAATAAAAGAAAAAAGATCCCTGCCCTCTTGAAATTCTGTCCTAGAAATTTTCTGTTTACTGTCACTTTGTTCTTTCCTAGTTTGCTTTGTCATTTATCATTTTCGGGTTTGCTAGTCTGTTCATCTGTATGTCATCGATAAAGACTTACGTACATTCTCTTATGATTGAGAATTGGATACATGTATTAAGTGTATTTTTGGCTCGAAGGAAATGAGACATGCGAAAGCAGTGTTAGGTAATTTAGGCATATTTTTGTTTTAGTGTCCTTATGTATAAAATTGTATTCTGGTGTGTATTTGAAATCCCCCGTGTGATAAATTGGACGGTGCTCAACGCCAGGGGCATCTCCTTAGACTATGTGCGCAAATGCATTGATATGTGTGCTTAATTTTCTTTTTCCTATTGAAGTATTGTGTGTATTGAATACAGACTTGATATGATATGTCTCTACGCAGTCGGTTGGGCTTTAAACAATAACAGTTACAAGTGTGTGTGTGTGTGTGTGTGTGTGTGTGTGTGTGTGTGTGTGAGTGTGTGAGTGAAGGGGGTGTACGCGTATTGTGTATGCTATGTCTTAGTTGTGGTGGGGGGGGGGGGTGGATAATGACATTATGATTGTTGTGTTGCTCCATGGTCGATGTTCATAATGCTGTTTAGCCAGATTTTAACAAAATTGGTTTGAAATGGTTCTTACTGCTGACGCCATACGCGCCATGTGTGACTACCCACGCCACATTGATTTACCGAGACGTAAAAACTCTAACACAAATGTAATTGCGCTTGTACTTTTTTTTTTTTATAGGCCTACATGTTCTACACATACCTAGCTAGACAGCTATCTTTCACTGGCAGGCCAAGTGTTACAAAGTCACTGGCTGTGCGTGCGCGCGCGCGCGCGCGCCAGACGCACACACACAGACTAGTACACACATACCGTATAAACGCACACGCCACACATGCACACACACATGCACACACACTAGTACACACACTAGTACACACACTAGTACACACACATACGAGCATGCACACACACATACACTAGTAACACACACCACGAATACACAGAGTATACACACACACATAGTATACACACCACACCAGACACGTATCTCTCTCTCTCTCTCACACACACCACACACACACAACACACACACACACACACACCACACACACACACACACACACACACACACACACACACACACACAGACTAGTACACACATCACACCACACCACACACACTACATGTACACTCACACAGTACACTAGCGCACACATAGTACACATATTCACTGTACACACATTAGTACACTAGTACACGCATTAGTACACACAATATACATACACACTAGTACACACACATAAACACATCGCACACATACACACTAGTACACATGCACACACACACACACACACGCTGTACACGCACTAGTAAACACATTTTAGCGCACGAGCACACACACAACGTACCCACGCACACGCACGCACACACACACACATTCGTCTAAAAGCGCATGTGAATAGACGTTAATAGAAATAACGACCGTACACATACACACGCTAGTACACACACACACTAGTACACACAAACACACTAGTACGCACACACGCGCACACACACGTGCACGCGCACACACACGTGCACGCGCACACACACGTCACACCACACGTACACACACACGTACACACTCAAATCACATCACACATCACACACACGTACACAGAAACACGCACACACACAGAGTAACCCCCCACACACACACTAGTACCTACACACACAGACTACCAATAAATAATACTTGCACGTGCCACGGTGCGGCTGCTTTAGAAGGGCTGTGCGCTGAACGGGGGGAGAGGGTGCACTGAGTGTGCTGAGTTTTCTCCACTTGGCGATGTGCAGAAAGCATCAAGGCCCCTCATCACCACAGCGACGTCTGGCAATTAAACTGATCTTCTGAAGGAGACTTCCGGTGGCATGGCTCCTTCACATCAGACAAAACGGGGGGCGCTCCTCCGGTAAACGGCTGAGTCTTGGAAGGGTTTGTTTCTTAGGCCTATTGTGATTTTTTTTTTCTCTCCTGAAACTGCTCCGTGTGTGTGGTGGTGGTGGTGGTGTTTGTTCGGTTGTGTGTGTGTGGCGTGTTTGTGATCTACACTCATAACGCCAATAGTACATCCTTAGTCAACACCCCCCCTCCCCACTCAATTAACAAGACCTATGGCAAAGCCAATCGATCCCCCCCCCCCCCAATCAACACTCACAAAACCTATGGCAAAGTCATACTCGGTCAACATCCCCTTTCCCCAATCGACATTCACAAGACCAATGGCAAAGCCATACTCGGTCAACATCCCACCCCCCCCCCCCCTCTATCAACACTCGAGACCAATGGCAAAGCCATACTCGGTCACCCCCCCCCCCAATCATCACTCGCAAGATCTTTGGAAAACCATGCTCGGTCAACACCCCCTCCCCCAATCTACACTGTCACAATTTGCCCCTTTCTACACTCCACGCGATCGTTTAACACTTTTCTTTTTCAACAGTTTTATAAAGGTCTAACATAGGTTTTTCAGCCCTATGCTTCCCAGGAACACTAAAGATTCAGTTTAAATGTAATTCTGCACCTATCCACCACCAGCAAAAATATAACCCTAGGACTCCCTCACCCTATCCAACAGCTTCCTGCAGGAAAACATGATGGTAGTGGATAGGCTGAGTGAGTCAAAGGGTTAAGGAAACCATTTCATCACTTGATATTGACTCCAGTGTTCTTCAAACAGCACACACACACAGAGACTTATAGGCTGTTTGTACATTATCATTCACCGTCCTGGATTCATTGGTCTCTTAACGAGTAACCGTGAATATCAGGAATGAGGTAATATGTACCGAGAAAGAGAGAGATCCGATTTGCGCAATCTTTGGACTAAGGGTGAACTCAACCGGGGAAATCTGTACTTGAAGGCACCTGGGTTATGTGAGGGCAGACATTAATCAAATTTTGTAAAGGTGCGTATTACTCAACTAATATCTTAGGCTGCAGGTATTTTTCAGGTCAGTCATAGGTTAGATATACAGTACTATAGAGAAAAGGCGTTTACATGTTCACATGTAAAGTAGCCTGTTTCTCAGCTATTGCTCAACTGATTATGACCAAATTTGGGCCATACGTCTTGCGCATTGTCCAATATTTGGATCATTATGGTAATGTTTTGAAATGATTTGTGCTTGTATCAGCTGTTCATCATAGTGAAACAACCTGAATCAAATTGCGGTAAATTATATTTGACACAGACTCATCACTGAAACTTCTCTCGGCTCTGTTTTCAAGGTAAGCGATGCACAAATCGTAGCCTACATGTTAACAGGAAGCTGGTCAGGGTGGTTGCTTTGTTGACCGACTCTGGATCTTATAGCACAAGTTCAATACAAGCTTGCAATATAAAAAAAAAAAAACTGGCCTGTTCGCTGCCTTCGTCGATGTTTCCAATCACCTGGTTGTGTTGTCTTGCATATCTTCAGCCCCGTTCTACCCCTTCCCCATTTCAAGACCTTGCCAGTGCATAGGGTTTAGCGCCGGCTCTAAAAATCTGAGTGCAAGATCATTACCATCAGATCTAGGTGGAGCACGTATGGTATTGTCCAAGAATAATGATTCTGTCTTGAACAAATTCCAAGCTCCTCACCAAAAACATCGTAAAACTTGTGACTGAACATCCTACAGGGTTCGCACAGTCCTTAAAAGTCCTGAATTTTGAGGGCATGCTTTTTAAGGCCTTAAAAGTCCATACAAATCGGGCTTTTGCTGAAAGGTCTTTAAAAAGTCCAAGTTTTGTCACTGCCTATGATTTTTAATAAAGTCTGTGTAAAATCTTGAGTTTGTAAAAACAAGAAAAAAAAAAAGTCGGAGTCAGAGTTAAGATCGACGATCTCACCGATACGTCGTCTGTTATAGGTCAAAACACCAGAGTTACGGGCCTTCATGGCGCATGCGCGTACGTGAAAGAATGTTTCACCATTTTGAAATTTAGAAGTCAACATGCCGGGGAAGTGTTTGTTTTAACGTGGTTTGGCTGGAAAAAGACGAATACAAAGAATGGCTGCAGGCAGACCCAAACGGAGACAGATGCAAGGCCTTTTGCTGCATTTGTAAGAAGACCGTAGACATTCGTTCAATGGGAGAATCGGCTGTAAATACCCATAGAAAAGGGAAAAAACACTGCGACCTGATGAAGGCTTCAAATCCTACAGTTCGTCTTTCGAATTTTTTTACAAAAAATTCTACAACGAGCGATCCCATCACTTCTAGCAGTTCGTCATCCTGCAGTTCATCAACCAACTGTTCTGCTCAAACTCAAATGTCTGAACAGCCTGAGCCGAACTAAGAGACAATGAAAGCTGAACTACTGTGGACTTTAAAAGTAGTGACAAGTCATTACAGCTTTCGTTCGTGTGAAGGCATTTCAAATCTGTTCCAGCAAATGTTTCCGGACAGTGCTGTTGCCAAACAGTTTCAATGTGGAGAAAGAAAAACTGCATATCTGGCAGCGTTTGGCATTGATCCCTACCTCCAGTCTGTGTTGAAACAGAAAATAAGTGAGTCAGCATATGTGTTGCTCTTTGATGAAAGTTTGAACAAAGAACTGCAGAAAAAGCAAATGGATATTCATATCCGTTTCTGGGACAATGATACAGTTCACTCTCATTACTTACAGAGTTCATGGGACATGCAGCAGCTGCTGACATTTGTGACCATCTTGAACCACTTATCGAAGAGCTGGGTTACAAGAAGTTAGTGCAGCTGTCCATGGATGGGCCGAAAGTGAACTGGAAGGTTTTCAACAATCTTCAGGATCAAGTGGAAAAACACACTGCATGCCCCTAGTGTTGTGACCTGTAGTTTTAGTTATAGAGACATTTTACCGTCAGTGACTTCAAACATACATGTATTTGTGTCTACTGATCACAAGAACTGAAATTCCTTATGGACGACAGGCAAACAAACATTTTTGTCAACTGCAAGATTGGAGAATCTGTTGTGTGCAGCAAACATTTTCAAACATTTTGTCATTTCATCACAATAAATGAGAATCCTACATTTGCTCTGCTGTATTGTAAGAAACAAACATTTGTGGCTATACTGATATAACCAGCTGAGATCCCTAAAGAAATCTATGCTCGCAGAGGATCCATGATGTGAGTATTGAAGAGTAACAGCGAATGATTTAATTTGTGTCAGAATTTCATGATTATTTTTCTTAAAGTTATCCTTGAACTAAGTCCTTAAATTAAAAATAAAAGTTCTTCAAAAGTCCTTAAAAAGTCCTTAAATTTTTTGTCTGGAAATCTGCATGAACCCTGTCCTACCACGGGGATGCAAGAGGCGTCAAGATCATCGGGAAGTGACCTGAATGTCCACATCATACCTTTGATTCCATCACCCCATCCACTAGCTTCCTGCAGGAAGCTGGTGGGAAGGGTGAGGGAGTCAAAGGGTCCAGATTTCACAGTTGGTGGATAGGGTGCGAGAGTCAAAGGGTTTAGATGAGGGCAACAAACACATTGACAAGTCGTCCACCTATAGGCCGACATTCTCCAGACTGACAGTCTAATCCAGCAGGAAGCTGATCACGCGTTAAGTCAAAGGCCTGTGTAGTAAGCACGCTCTTCTGAATGGCAGCAAAACATGGATTGTAACACTCCACATAACATCATGTACCCTGCCGCATGCATATGGCGTTGGCGATCATAGCCCTCCATATGTATCTGTCCCTTGTTGCCGCAAGCACATCTTCCACCCTGTCTGTCCTCAGCCAGCCTGCAAGTCCGTCCAATATTTTCTCCCTGGGTTATGGCTGGTGTTCTCTTTCCCTCCAGCTTTCCTGTTGTGACCAGGTGCTCTAATTCCCTTTAGCTCATAAAATGCCTTAAATGTCGGGCCTCATTTAAACCCTTCGACCCTTGCACCCTATCCGCATAACAACGAAGGCTAAATGCCGTCCATATGCCTTGCCTGAAACATGTCCTCTGCATCTCTTGGAGAGAACAGGTTATATTCAATAGTTGAGACAGCAGGAACCCCACTCATATATCCATCCTTCAAGCAAAGCGCCTGCGTTGGTTGGGTCTTCATGTCCCCAACACGAGGATAGTTATCACACCCAAATGAACTCCTCTTTGGAGAGCTGGTAATTTACGAAGCTGGTAGGCTACGAAAGAAGGCCAAACGTGCGGACCCGGTTGCGATGCAAAGACCCATGCAAGCAGAATCTTGAGGCATCCATGGGATCATAGGAAGCCAACTGTACATGTGTATCCTTGCTGTTATTGAAGACAGTAAGTTTCCTACCCTAAGTACTTACATTAATATTTTTACTTTTTTTTTTATAACAAGAACTGCTGTTCGCATTCTAGCGTCTGTTAATTTTTGTTTTTGTTTTGTTTGGTTGATTTTTGTTTTGTTTTCATAGAAAAACATTTTTCATAGTTAAAAACAATTTTTCAAGTGAAAATAAAGAACATATACTACACGTCATTATTGAAGGGCCAGGAACGTTTTTGAGTCAATTTTTGAAAGGAGAAATAACCTATTTTCTCTTACTCTTTTCTCCAATTCGTTGCCGTAACTGAATGGATAAGAGCTCAGACAACATTGCAGTTTCCTTTTGGCACGTGTTTGTGGATTTGCCGATTTGCAATGGGCGGCCCAAGGAAGACAATTTCCACACGAAATTGTCGAATCTTCAGCAGGGTCTCTCTGACGACGCAGGCAAGGTAGCGACAAAATTCGCTTTGCACGTGCAAGGCAAGCCCTTTTTGAACACTACTCCAGCCAAAGTTGCCCGCAGACGAGGATAAAAAGGACCCGTTCTTGGTTCGTTTTAACCATGCTTGCAAGACGACGGATGACGGATGAGCAGCGGGGGAGAGCCCTCGCTCTGCTTGATGAAGGCCTAGCGCAGCGGGAAGTTGCTAGACGACTTGAAGTGTCGCATTCCACAATCCAGAGACTGCTGGAGCGCTTCAATGAGACTGGAGCAGTCCAGGAAAGGCGTCACACGGGTCGACCCAGAGTAACGACAAGACAGCAAGACCGCTACCTTGCCCTCTCCGTCCTGAGGGAAAGGGCATCCACTGCGGTGACCTTGAGGGGTCAGCTGAGGGACGCAACAGGTGCTAACATCAGCTGCAGCACGGTGAGAAGACGGCTACATGAGGCAAACTTGAGGTCACGGAGACCGGCCGTCCGACCCGTGCTGTCACCGGTCAACAGAGTGCGCCGCATGACCTGGGCCAGGGAGCACGTGACCTGGACAAGGCAACAGTGGGCCCGGGTCTTGTTTTCGGATGAGTCCAGGTTCACCCTGACCTTTAACGATGGCCGGGCTCGGGTGTGGCGACGTCAAGGGGAGAGGTTCGCTGACGCCACTGTCCAAGAGCATAACCGGTACGGCGGCGGGTCGGTGATGGTGTGGGGTGGCATGAGCCGTGGTACCCGGACCCCCCTGCTCCCCATTGACGGCATCCTGAACGGGGTCCGGTACCGGGACGAGGTTCTGGCGGCCGTGGCACTGCCTGCGCTTGTGGACCTTGGTCAAGGCGCCATCTTCCAGGACGACAATGCACCTGCGCATCGAGCACGCCTTGTGACCGACTTCCTGGAGCAGCATGAAGTCGTCCGTATGGCCTGGCCAGCGTGCTCACCTGACCTGAACCCAATTGAACACCTCTGGGATGTGCTCGGGAGGCGCATCAGGGACAACCACCCCCCACCGGGCACCCTGGCCAGGCTGGTCGACATCCTGCAGATCGAGTGGGCGGCCATCCCTCAGGACACACTCCGTACCCTTGTGGGGTCGATGCATCGGCGCTGTGAAGCATGCATCCAGGCTCGGGGCGGACACACGCGATATTGAAAACAGATTGGCCAAATCTGACACTTTCTGTTTTTTGAAAAGGGGGGGATGTTCCTTTAAATGCATGTGCTGTTCACTAATGGGTCATTGTGCTAATTTCTTTTTCCAAAACAGGTGTGGAAATGATGAAATAAAACATAGAATCAATTCTAAACATTGTCAATTATTTCAACTTAAAATTAGAGAGGAAGGAATAAGTGGCCCTTAAATTATGATTAGGAGTATATACTACAACTAAATGTAGATAACGTAGCTGATATACATACGAAAGAAAAGAAAACGGGGAGAATTTAAAGATTACTTCCCATTATCCTTATGATGAACACACGCACGCGCGCGCTCGAAAAACACACACAACACACCACACCACACACACACACACACACACACACACACACAACACACACACACACAAAGAATCGAAACTCATTTTCCGTCATAAGATAAAACACTCATTACCCACCCACCCACACGCAGACACACGCAAGCAGACACAAACACACACGCGCGCGCGCACGCACACACGCACGCACAACGCACGCACGCACACACACACGCACGCACACACGCACGCACACACACGACACACCCCCAACTGAACACACACATACACTGAACACACACACACAAACACGCACACACGTCATGCGCTCTCTCTCTCTCTCTCTCTCTCTCTCTCTCTCTCTCTCTCTCTCTCTCTCTCTCTCTCTCTCTCACAGTCCCACTCTATCTCTCATATACAAGCGCAAGCATTTTCTAATGGAATACATACAAGAAGGCGAAAACTCTGATATGAAAATCAACTGACGTTGTTGTTCTTTAATTGTTCAAAACATGATCACCCAGAAAGATAAAGAAACAAACATCACATTTATTTGACCCAGACAATCAATAGGTTTACATCAGTACAGTCCTTCACATTTAGACCTTTAAAGTGCATTCGATCGTTGCTGTATCTTGAGCTTGTGGTTTTACAACTACCATGAAGTGGCAATGGAAAAATAAGACATGGGGAATAAGACATACGGGACAAAAAGAGAAACATAATCATCATCTGCTCCCCGTTCGACAAACAAACATTTAAAAAATCAACGAGAGAGAGAGAGTGTGTGTGTGTGTGTGTGAGAGAGAGAGAGTGTGTGTGTGTGTTTGTATAAGAGAGAGAAAGAGAGAGAGAGAGAGACTCTTTTTATCTCTCCACTACATGGCTACCATAATAAGCATTAACTGTTCTTTTGTATTGGATAGCATAATATCCTGCAAACGAAGGTCTTCACAGACTTCAGAGAAACTAGGAAAACACAAAATATGTAGAAATAAAACCAAGACAAACAGCACATTTTACCAGTGGAAAGGCCCATTCCTGGACATATGAAATGGAGACGATTTCACAGGAAAATGAATGGGAACAACTGCTGTCACTGATGTTAAGGTTTGGTTAATAGTCGGTTGTAACCCGACTGAGTTATCTTTTCGTTGGCTGCTTGATTGCTTTGGGTTGGTTGGTTGGTTGGTTGGCCGGTCTACTGGTTGGATGCTTGTTTGTTGGTTAGTTGCTTGGTTGGTTGGGTAATTGGTTGGCTTTATTAATGTGCTTGTTTTGTGAAAGGCATCAAATCGTGTAATTCTAGTCACTTTCTTCTTTTTAGGGACTGATTGGATCTTTTGATAGTGCCGAGCACTCAAGATATATCTCGAGTTCAATCCCAGCCCGCAACATTAAAAATGGGTCTGTTCGCTTCCCGTCTTGATGTTTCCACCATTCTGATAGTGTTCGCAAAGTGCTTCATAGGTCCCTCCGATCCTCCCTTTCCTCATTTCAAAACCTTGCCAGTGCAGAGTTTTGCGCCGACTCAAGGAGTCTACCAATAATTGTTAGCAGATGGGCGGAGTGCATATGGAATTATCTGAGTGTGAAAAAATCTCTCTGGAACGAATTCCAAGCGTTAATTGTGGTTCGGATACGTGTATGCACGTGTTTCTGCACTCACTGTGCAGTCAAATAATGTTGCTGCACAGTCTACATACCCAGACTTAGGTGTGGAGGCCAGATTGAGACAGATTTAAAAAAGTGTAGACCACTTGAAGATAGGCTGGAGAATGGAGCGGCAAAGCAAACAAACTGAAAGAAGAAGGAAAAGAAAAGAAAACAAGAAAAATAAATACATTAATAGAGAAAGAGGAAGTTTCTATCATCCATAGAATTTCAGAAGGTGGGAATACTAATTATACTAAAGGAATCCCCATCAACTCCATGGAGGAATATCATCAGTAAAATGTATACAACCTGTTGTTTAAATTTATTTTTAAACGCATAAATTTTTCCATTCCACTAGAAAAAGAAATCTGCTGGACAGCTCACAATTATTTTCCTGTCTGAGAAAAAAGTCACTACATTTCTAGTAGTTCTTGTGTACTAAGCTGAGTCAAATGATGTAGCGGTGTTGAGTTTTATAAAAAAAAAAATCGATCGAAACAAAAATCGTATTTCTGAAAGGAGATGAAATAGTTATCTTTATCTGCACTGATCCTACGTATATTAATCTGACAAAACAGCACAATTTTGATGAACTGTTTCTCCATGGAAGACACATTTTGAACTGAGAACTGAATAAAAAAAAATCTGTAAAGACAAAAGTCTAAACAATTCATATATTCATATTCATATTCATATCTTTCTGTCACAATGGACTTATCATGTGAAACTCAGACTGCTCTACCCGTTGAGAGGGCGTCGGCGCTGTGCAGCGTCACCCATTGTTTCAATGTTTTTCACCAAGATTTTCGGAACGCAAAAAAGCTTATTGGCCTTCAAGTGGAGGGACCTGTGAAATGAACCTATCTGTCCAATATTTTCACACCAGGGCAGCCGGGTGAATGCGCTCCTCTCCACGATCTTCAACAGCCGTGGGATATATAGTATGTAAGCAGGTCAGAAGGCACACGGGTCCAACTCGTTTTTCGTCCCTTTCCCCAAGGATTTGACGTTCAGTTCGATTTTCCGGTCAAACTGAGCAAAAAAGTCATGGCCTCAACGGGAAACGAACCCTGGAACCTCGAGTTTAGTTATTGGCGGGCGAACGTTTGAATCACTCTGTCACTCTTCTCCTGACGACTAAACTACAATGATTAAACTAAGCTAAACAAATCTGGTAAATGAAGACCACGTAAGAGGGAAACTGTCAAATAGCCTTTACGAACCAGAAAAACACGAAAATAGAATGAGAACGCGTATTTAATGCAACCAGTCTAGTCTTGACTTAACTGGTTGTATTAAATACGCATTCTCATTCCATTTTCGTGTTTTTCTGTTTCCTGTTTATTTGAACACGGGTGGTCGCATTTCTTTTGGATTTAACCTTAACAACTTACAGCTTTAAAGGGTGACACAGATTAAGGTACAACTGACACACACTCGGAACAGGATAGAGATAGGGGAATGAACAAAATCACCGGTGTTAGTAAAGCACTGTTACAATATCTTTCTTCTTCTTCTTCTTCTTCTTTGTCTTATTCCGAGTAAAACCTGTCATTGTCATTACGAACCGAAGCGCCTGCTGATAACTGATATATTTTTTCAAGATCACAGTATCACTGGCATTTACAATGGGCTTAATTTACGGTCCCTTTCATTTAAAAAGCCATTTATCTTTCTTCAGTTATATTGTTTAGTCTAGCAGAACCACTTTTCCAGGAAACCTATTCAATAAAGAGTAAAATAGTGACATGATGGGTAAACATTACAAAATACACTTCTTACTCTCTTAGTCTTGCATACATAAAAAAAGGCAAAACTAACCTTGATTCAAACACAAACAAGCATACAGAGAGAGACAGAGGCAGAGACAGACAGACAGACAGACAAATAGGCAGACAGACAGGCAGAGACAGAGAGACACAGACAGACACAGGCAGACAGGCAGAGCCAGACAGACAGACGGACAGAAACAGGGAGCCAGAGACAGAGAGTTCATTTATAATACAGAAAGACGGACAAAGCGATTTCGAGAAACAGATTGACAGACAAGAAGGCAGGGAGTACAAAGATTGATCACTAAAACGAGCAAAAAACAACAACAACAACAACAAAAATAAACGAAAAAAAAAGTAACCTACATTTGTCAAACACTGAAACAGAACACAATGTATGTGTTTTGCATCCTTGTCATTTCCAGGCTTTGTGACATTGACTATGAAGGCAGGTCAGTTCCACAATCTATGCACATCACCGAAAAACAGGTCCACACAAGTAACTAATAATAATCATATATCATAATTTGTTGTTGAACATTTCAGTTTCAATCACAGATGAAATGTTTTTTTCACATAAGACATCACATAAAATGAGCGGTATTATAAGAAATAGAATCCAGCGGTTTAGTTGAAAGCACGTCTATCATTCTAAGCCTGAATGTTCAGAGATACTGATATGTTTGGATGAAAGCTTTCTATGGACATCCAGGCTGGATGACGTGGTTCTCAACCCCCCACCACCAGACTGACCATTTGTCGTTCTCTTTATCCCCTCTAGCACTAGTCTGGAAATACCCTCCATCTCGTCCTCAGTGGTGCCACCTTCGGTAGCCGAGTAACCCACCGCAGCAATGACACGATGAAGAACACCATCACTGCCGGAACTGGACACACTTGTATTAATGGGAGGGTTTAAGGACTGAAGTTCCTCATCGTCTTCCCGCCATGAAAACGTTTCTTCCGGCACCTCAACATCCACAGCTTCTAGTCCCACTTCTTTCAGACCTTTGCCCAGCGTGTAGCCAATGTCATCTAGAGGTTCTGCAGCCTCTATGCTGGCCAGCCAGGTCTGGCACCGTCTGTTGTTCTCCTCCACGTACAGTCGTTCATCAATCTCAGCAGCAGGGCGCTCACACAGCCTGAAGTCACGAGGCCTGGTGTCTGCCAAGTTCACTGTCAGTTCACCTGCTGGCAGCTCCTCTGTGTCGATGAGATGCTCGCTTCTTGTGCGGTGGATGCGAGCCCGTGTACGTTTGGCTGGCCTGGAAGGCCTGGTGCTGCTACAGGGGACGTGGAGTAACGATAACTGGCGACCACCCCCCACACTGTAACTGTCTGTGACGTCACCCCCGCCACCCCGTCCTGCCAGTTCTATGCTGGCCCTCACGTCTGAAGGGACAGTAACTGTTGGGCTGTTGGACAGGTAGTCCCTCCTTGCCGAGTCTGTCGTCACAAAGTCCCTCCAGCATGGTGGTTTAGGGGGTCTCATCACAGTTATTCCTCCTCCTGCCATCATTGTGCAACTACCGCTGCCAGTTCTTGGAGAGCTCCTGTGCATCCTTCTTTCACATGTGTTTTGACTACTAGTCCTCCCCCCTGGTATCCAGACAGGACCTGTGCCAGCTGTACGTACCAACCTCACAGTGGTCAGCACGTTGGTCACTGTCTCCTGCTTGTGCTCTGGAACTGTCCTCACTGCTGCCTTGCAACACACGTGACATTGGGAGCAGCAGTCCTTACGTCCCCCTGGCCGCAGACAGCCCAAGGCACCACAACAACACACCGTGATGGCAATGGTGGGCAGCAGGTTCACAACACAAAAGTTGAATAGCTGTCCCTGAGCTGTTGATAATCACGTTGACACAAACGTGAGGTCACACAGTCAGAGGACTGGCGTCAATGCCAGCAAAACACCACAAACTCAATAATATAATCAGTCAAACAATTCTGTCATTCATAGCCCAGCTGACTGTGAAGCACATCTCATCATACCAAGACAAGTGTCATATACAAAATAAACAGTGTATGAGAAGATAGATATCTTTGAATTTTGACACGTTTCTTCTTGTCATGATAATACTCATAACACGTTGTTCACAAAACTCTGCTTTCCCCCTTGTAATATTCTTTTATTACAGAGGCAAAATGCACACACTGTAGAAGCGATTCCACTCCTTATCTCTCAAAGTTTGTACCGAGCAGCACATAGTTGAGCAGTGTAGTTATTCTTAAGCTTGATTAACATCACTATCTGCGTGCAGTGAAGCTCATGTCAGTAAACACAGCAGTCACGGTTTAACAGCAGGGTTTGCACTGGATGACACTGTCTACTCCATGAAAACACCGAAACCAGATCCACCATTAGTCACCAGCAATGACCCGTGCCGTAATGGCTCAGTGACTTTCAGAAGACTTGACAGAAGTAATGGAACGTAGAGAAAGAGAAGTAGTAAGAAGTGTAGACAATTCCAGGATACTATCACATCTCCTTTAGGCCTATTCCGTTTCCAGAACTTTGAAGGTACTTGCTAACGAACGGCATTTTCTCAAAGCAGTAGTCGATTAAACTCAGCACTGGCAGGCAAAAGTTCTGAAAAAAAATGTATAAGCAGTGAGTCAGGGGAAAATTTTGTAACAATACCAAAACACAACTTTCTGCACTTCGAGAACCCATGAGTCATCAGCTGTTATGGTTCAACGAAGCAACATGAAAATGAAGTGAACTTACTGACTGTTGCCTCTGCTTTCACATTACATCGGGCTAGTCAAATGTCTAAACAGGACATGTATAAACACAAAGTCATGCAGAATGTCATATTTCACAGTACTCTGTTTATCAAGCATGGTTGTGGTCGGATGATTTAAACTCGCTTCTTCACGAAAAACTTGAAGAGGTATGCTACAGAAACAATAGCTTTACTTACACCTCGCAGGAAGACAGAGAAAGAGAAGAGAGAAGAGAGAGAGAGAGAGAGAGAGAGAGAGAGAGAGAGAGAGAGAGAGAGAGAGAGAGAGAGAGAGAGAGAGGAGAGAGAGGAGAGAGAGAGAGATCTTACCAAGGATGGTTGTGGTCGGCTGATTTAAGTGTTAACACTAGCTTCTTCACTAAACACTTGAAGAGGTATGCTACAGAAACAACAGCTATGCTTACAACTCGCAGAGTGAGTGAGAGAGAGAGAGAGAGAGAGAGAGAGAGAGAGAGAGAGAGAGAGAAGAGAGAGACAGACAGACAGACAGACAGACAGAGAGAGACAGAGAGAGAGAATCTTACCATATTGTGGTATAAAGTAGCAATGCAGGGTGCCATGCCAGGCCCGTTATAAAGCAAGGCTGAAGAAGGCAGTGCCAGTAAGTGGCAAGGAACAGTTTTACCCCCAGGCCCAGGGCGCCGGAAATGCCAGCTTCCTGTGCCCTCCTTTCTCACCACGGACTTTCCTACCTCACCTTGTTTATGCCTCCACATCCCCCTCTCTCCCTCCCTCCTTCCCTCCCTCCCTGTCTGTCTGTCTGTCTGTCGATCAGTGCCCTCCTCCCTGTTGAGTCCTTCTGCACTCACAAAAACAATTTCAGACTACTTACAACCACACACACATCATTTGAACTCGAAAGATAACAACCGACTTTCAAAAGCCCAGTAAAAGATGAAATAAATCGAAGCAGTGGATGAAACACGATATTCTCTCTGGTGAAACTGTTAAACTGATGGAGATCCAACAGATACAACGGCCTTAACCTTGTTACCTTGAGTTGATGGTTGAACGAGATAGCCGGGTTTCCAGCATGGCCTCATGGCTTTCTGTACTCTCTCTACCACTGCTGCCACTCGGAAACTAGGTCTGCCTGCTGTCTGTGTGTAGGCACTTTCCACACACACTGCTGTACGTAGTGCTGCATGCTTCCGTCCGCTTTGCTGCCTTCACATTCAAACGTTCACCTTCTCTTCTTGGCTTTCTCATGCTGTGTTCGGGACCGTTCGTTCACACCGACCGCCGCGCACCCCTCGACACCGCCATGCCATACACTGGCACCGACCTGGCCTCTCTCCATCTCTCATCTCTCTCTCTCTCTCTGTTTCTGCTTCTGTTTCTGTCTCTGTCTCCCCCCCCCCTCTCTCTCTCTCTTGTTCGCTTTAGTCTTCTTATGTTCTCCCCCCCCCCCACCCGCCCTCTCTTTCTTTTTTTTCATATGTGTTAACTGCTTATCTATCCTTCAACATGTGTACAGATGTTGTAATATCTGTATTTCCAAGTCTAGAAGGACTGAGCATACAACAAAATAAACGAACAGGTAAACAAAGAAACAGGTAAAGAAACAAACAAACAGGTAAATAAACAAACGAACAATCGTGTAAACAGGCAAACAAACAAACATATTAAAACAAACAGGTAATCAAACAAACAGGTAAACAAACAGGTAAATAAACAACCACGTAAACACGTAAACAAACAAACAAACACACACACACACACACACACAAAACACACACACACACACACACACACCACACACACACCACACACACCGTCTAATATCACTTATAGTGAAAAGACGTTAAATCAAAGAACGAACGAACGAACACACACACACAAACAGACAAATAAGTTTGTCAAGCCTTAGAAACGTTTTTCTTTTAAAAAGTGCATGTAAGTTTTCTTGATTGTGACCTTGAAAACAACACAGTCCAATTTGCACATGTAGTGATACGATTCCATCCATAGCAAATCATGCAGACATGTGCATAATCATAACAATAATGATAATAGTGTCTGTTTGTTCAGCGCCTGATCTCAGAAGAGCCCTAAGCACTACTCACTAAGCATGAGAACCACAAGCAGACACATGTAATGCTGGTACATATCAACCCCAACCAAAAACATATGAATTATGACAATACAGTGTTAAAGCACTCGATGTAACACAGTTCCATCCTTCCATTAGGCACTTGTTGAAACGGCCGTCGTTACAATGATTGAATCTTACACAATTCTCACCCCTCTCAAACCAACACTGACATCTCTCTGACGCTGTTCCTCTCTCTCTCTCTCTCTCCTCCTCTCTCTCTCTCTCCTTCTCTCTTTCTCTTTCTTTCTCTCTTCTGTCTCTCTTTCTGTCTCACTCTCTCTCTCTCCTCTCTCTCTCCCTTCTCCCTCTATCTCTTTCTCTCTCTCTCTCCTCTCTCTCTCTTCTGTCTCCCTCTATCTCTTCTCTTCTCTTCTCTCCTTCTCTCGTCCTGTCTTTCTGTCTCTCTCTCTCTCTCTCTTCTCTGCCTCTCTCCTCTCTCTCTTCTCCATCTTGCTCATCTCCCTCCTCTCTCTCCACTTCTCTCCACTTTCTGTTCTTCTCCATCTTGTCACACACGCGCGCGCGCCACACACACACACACACGTACACACACTGGTACACACACACGCACACATACAGACACACACGTACACACACACACATACGTACACACACGTACACACGTCGCTGTGGTGATGAGAAGCCTTGATATGTGTGTGTATGTGTGTGTGGTGTGTGTGTGTGTGTGTGTGTGTGTGTGTGTGTGTGTGTGTGGTGTGTGTGTGTGTGTGTGTGTGTGTGTGTGTGGTGTGATGTGTGAGTGTGTACTAGTGTGTGTGTGTGTTTGTGTGTGTGTATGTGTATGTGTGTGTGTGTGTGTGTGAGTGTGAATTATGTATGTGTGTGTGTGTGTGTGCGTGTGTGGCGCGCGCGCACGCACTGCCAGTGACTTTGTAACACTTGGCCTGCCAGTGAAAGATCAGTGTCTAGCTAGGCATGCTTAGAACATGTAAAACAAAAAGTACAAGGGACTTGAGCACAAGCGCAATTACACATCTCTCTCAATGTGGCGTGGGTAGTCACACATGGCGTATGGCGTCAGCAGTAAGAGAACCATTTCAAACCGATTTTGTTAAAAGTCTGGCTAAACAGCATTATGAACATCGACCATGGAGCAACACAACAATCATAATGTCATTATCTACACACACAACACACACACACACACACACACACACACACACACACACACACCACACACACACACACACAAACAAACAAACAAAACACACACGCATA
>CM060307.1:46928680-46941180 GCA_030674185.1 Monoplex corrugatus
GTGTGTGTGTTGTGTGTGTGTGTGTGTGTGTGTGTGTGTGTGTGTGTGTGTGTGTGTGTGTGTGTGTGTGTGTTTGTGAAAGAAAGAACAGAGAGAGAGAACATAGTGTTTTGCACATAGTATTTCGTTTGCATGGGTACGTGTGTAAATACGCGCGTGTGTGTGTGTGTGTGTGTGTGTGTGTGTGTGTGTGTGTGTGTGTGTGTGTGTGTGTGTGTGTGTGTGTGTGTGTGTGTGTGTGTGTGTGTGTGAAGACAGGTCCACAGAAATTTAATGCGTGTATGTATGCTCCAGACACTCCTATTTTGCTTTTTCAGCTAGGTCTCACATGGCCTCAAAGGGATCCCACACGAAATTCAAGATGGCGGAGACACCTAACTAACAAATTTTCAGCTGTCGGAGAAAACGTGTAAAAGGCCCAATATGACAAGAACGAGAAGAGGCCGCCTTGCCCAAAAGAAACAAGAAGACGCATCAGAGGGCAAGGCTGATGGAGAGAAGATATCGTCCAGTGCCGCGGGAGCAGAGACTGAAAAGGACCCGAAATCGACAGTCGCCGAGTCTGACGCTAGGCCTAACGCTACATCTGGTGCACCGACCACGACTCCCACTGACACGCAGAGTGGGACAACCTGCACAGCGCCTCTTCCCAGCTCGGCGGACTGCGTGGAGTACGGCAGAACTAAAAAACATCATACTGGCTCTGCGGGACCAAGTCAATTCTCTGGAAAAGACGGTCCTTACTCTACTCACTAACCAGCAAAAAAAGAACATCACCATGACAACCCGTAACTGTCACACACAGACGGATCTACATGACACACATCCCACCTACGCTGAGGCACTGAAACAAAACCACACAAGCAAGCAGGACGACAAACAGACCCGAAACCTCAAGGCACCAAAACCCAGCAGCAAAACTAAACAGCAAGCAACAAAAGTGCCTGAAAATAAAATAAAAAACAAGAAAGAACAACGTCATGACGTCATACCAACTAAAGACGTCATTTCGCTTCCCAAACATAGGCCTACACCATCCCGTTCTGAAAATATTTCAAAACAACATAAAAAGACCCACGATCTTCCGTACGTTCTCACTGTCCACGACTCTGTGTTGAAAGGTGTCAACTCAAGAAGACTGGGACGATCGTACGGTTTTGAAGGAGACTCGTGCCCTGTGAACGACCCTCATAACATTAAAAGCTCATTAGATATGGCCTTTTCCAAATTTGATGATTCAGCAGACTGTATTGTTTTTCACTGTGGTGTGCATGAATTGAACAGCAAAGATCTCCCTGCAACAACTAAACATCTCGCTTCAGGCATAAAACAAATAGCACAAGAACATCCAAAATCTAAACTAGTCGTTAGTAAGGTTGCCCCTGTACGGCAGGCCCGAATGGAGGTTCAACGAAATCTGTTCAACGCTTTTCTATCTGCTGAACTTGTTGATATGAAAAATATTTCTTTTGTATCACATGAGAACCTTCGTACCACTCAACAATTTCTAAAAGACGACATTCACCCCACCACCAGAGGAAGTAGCATCATTGCAGGAAATCTTGGAAGACACATTCGAGACCTATTTTGGGAGACTCCAAGGAGAACATCAAGATCAAGATCATCACAGCTACACCCTTCCAGATTCTCCAGAGGACAGTACCACCCTTTTGACAACTACACACCATGGTGGCCGTATAATATGTTTTGAAATAACAGTATTACATATACAATACTTAATGTTCATGTCACAGGACTTTTTCCTCGTCATCTCTGACATTTCTTCTGCTGAAAATAAACAATAACTAGGTTTTAGTCCGACTATCAAGACTCGGTCAGACTATACACTCTGTACATTTGAAGACGTGAATGCCATTATTTTGATTTTTGGTTATTTGTTATCCCTTGTAATCTATTATCACCTTTATAAGTTATTCGTACGTTGGACTATGTAATTTTCTTTTTATTGATTTTGCTACAATTTTGTTATCTTTACTTTGTAGTCTAAGTAATTACGTAATTTTCTTTCTGTCCAGTTCTCCTGGACACAGAAAATCAAAGTATTCATTATTATCGACCATAAATAACAGTTAATAGAAAGTTGGAGATTAACCAATATCAGCAATGCGAAAACAATCCCAAGTCAAGTTTTTGCAATGGAATTGTAGATCCCTTTCCACCAATTCGGCTTACTTGGAGCATTTCCTAGCATCAAATAGGTGTGAAATTTTGATTCTACAGTCGATGAATGTTGTCGCTACCAAGCTTCCCAATTTCCCCAATTATTATTATCCTCCAGTCTATGAATGTGGGAATCACGGGAAGAAGGTATCCACCGCGATTTATATACTCAAAGAGTTACAATACTGCTTACTTACTTCCCCAGTTTTGAAATCAAGCGAAGATCTGCATGCTTGTGCTGCCACTGTCCAATTAAGCAATTCTCTAAACATTAACGTTTTGTCAGTCTACCTACCAACAGGTCCAAATGACCACAACACAGAATGGCTGCGCACTATCCAAGATCAGCAGCGTGGTAAATGGCTAATAGGTGGAGACTTTAATTCCCACTCCCCATTTTGGGAAAAGAACTGTTCTACTGTTACGAGCAATCGTTTGGTAGAAAATATCGTTGATAGTTCGCTTTACCTTCTAAATGATGGTAGTGTCACTAGGATCCCTGATGTTTCCAAACACAGGGCGACAGCCATCGATTTGTCTCTAATCTCACCAGAATTAGCACCATCCTGTACCTGGGAAACTCACAGAGACACTTTGGGAAGCGATCACCTACCTATCATCATAACCATAACTGACAAAAACATCAGGATGAAAGACAGCTCTCCTGAAATTATTCCAAAATATAATTACAAGCGTTCTGACTGGTCCTTATTTCGAACTGCTCTAGCTAATCAAGATTACAGACATTATGAAAGTGAAAATGTAGACATTATGTTTTCTAAATTCCAAGAGTCAATTTTAGCCGCTGCAGACCTATCGATTCCGAAACTCAAATCTTCTAGATCAAATAATCGATTGGGTAATGTTTGGTGGACAGAGGCATGTGAGAAAGCAGTTCAATATAAAAGGGAGAAATTCAAAATCTACATCAAAAGCCGGAAACCTGAGGATCATGTCGAAATGAAAAAAGCTAACATCCAATGTAACAAAATCATTGCTGAAGCAAAGAAAGATTATTGGGCATCATTCTGCACAAAAGAAATTTCAGATTTCAAAGATTTCCATAAAGTCTGGACGAAAATGAAACAAATGAAGGATGGAACCAACTTACCTAGGTGTCCGATAATGATTGAAACATGTAACACATTTCCTTCAGACATGGACAAAGCAGAAACTTTTGTGGATCTGTTCGCCAAAAACAGTAAAGTTGAAGGTTTATCTCCAGACTGCAAACATCACAGAGAAATGGAAGATTACAACCCAATCTACACTGATCCAGTACCACAGAATGATCTCTGGTTTAATTCTCCAATCACCTTAGAAGAGCTAAAAAACACAGTACTGTCTCTACACAACAAAAAGAGTTCGGTAGGTGTTGATGCAGTTTCGACTGAAATGATTAAACATCTCCCTGAAAGCTACCTTATTTTCCTACACAAAATTTTGCAGAAATGCTGGGTTACTGGAACTGTGCCACAAATCTGGCAAAAGTCTATAGTTATACCAATCTTAAAAACAGGAAAATCGAAAACCGATAAAAACAGTTACAGACCTATTGCTTTAACGTCCCATACAAGCAAACTAATGGAAAGATTGGTCTTAAACAGACTTTTACACTACTGTGATAAAAATAACGTTATTCCGGTAAACCAGGCAGGTTTTAGAAAAGGAAGATCCGCAGTTGAGCACCTAGTTAAACTTACAACTCAGATCAAACAACAGTTTGCCCGCAGAAAAAGTGTTTTAGCTACTTTCTTTGATGTGAAAAAAGCTTACGATCAAGTTTGGCATAAACGTTTATTGTTCAAGCTAAAATCTGTTGGTTTATCGGGCAATATGTTCAATTACATTAAATCTTTTTTAGCTAATAGAACAATTCAGGCAAGAGTGGGAGCTAGTTATTCTTCTTCACGATGCCTCGACATGGGGATTCCACAAGGTTCAGTGATAGCACCTATTTTATTTAATATCCTTATACAGGATCTTCCTAAAGCTCTTTCAAATCGTGTTGTTTTAGTACAGTACGCTGATGATATATGCACTTGGATGAATATCACTTTAAAAAAGACAACTCCACAGAGAACGCGAAATTACATCAGGAAGTTGTATCAAATTGATCTTGATAATCTTGGAAACTATATGTTAGAAAATGGGCTGTCGTTGTCAGCAGAAAAAACTAACATGATGCTGTTTGATCCTGGTGGTAACTCAAATAACTTGCCTATTTTCAAATTGCTTGGTGAAGTGTTAAATTACAAACAGGTCGTAAAATTCCTGGGAGTTTACATCACGTCCAAATTAAGCTGGAATGTCCATTTTGATTATATTTTAACAAAAGCTCGAAAAACCTTAAATTTTCTAAAGATAATAAGCAAATTACCCTGGGGAATGGATACAAATGTACTGATTCATCTGTCAACAGCGCTGGTCAGGTCTAAATTATCCTACGCGCAAGAAGTTTTCTTCAATGCACCCAAATATTTACTAAAAAAGATTCAGAGCTTGGACTGCAAAAGTCTTAAAATTGCACTAGGTGTACCAACTCATGCTTCTACTCTGGAAACGTACAAAGTTGCTGGAATTCTACCTTTAAACAACCATCGTGAGTTAGCTACAGCAAAGTTTGCAATTAGAACTACTTCACAAGTGGATAATTTTGTGAGCAAAGAAATTAAGATCAGGTCTGATACTGACTTTCCAAAACGAGCAAAAAACATTTCATCACAAATTACAGCCGCAACTTACATATCTGGCCTGATCAAACAGTCCAACATAACAATAGATGAAATTGCTGAGAAACCAACGATAACGCCTATCCCTACATGGGAAATGCTAAATGCCACATTTGATCTCGATTATGCAAAAGTTAAAAAAGATGATAATGTCAACATTACGCTATCCACAGCTTGTGAACACATCGATGAAAAGTACAGTACCCACCTCCACATTTTTACCGATGGGTCAGTCTTAGCAAACCAGAGCGCTGGAGCAGCCTTTTATGTTCCAAAATTTAACATTAAAAAGTCTTTTTTCATTGGGGCAAATGTATCTATATATACAGCAGAATTGGTCGCTGTTGTTCAAGCGTTGCATTATTTAATAAGCCTTCGGCCTGTGTCATTCAAAGTAGTTCTCTTTGTTGATTCAAAATCTGTATTATATGCCTTACAGTCTTTGATACAGACACAAGACCTGACTTAATTATTGAGGCAAATCATCTAATACATTGTTTAAAGATAAATGGTTCGGAAATCAATTTATGCTGGGTGCCTTCTCATGTTGGTCTTCATGGCAACAACGTAGTTGACAGAGCAGCTAAATCCGGTGCCCTCCATTCTGAAAATTCCATAGAATTACATGTTAACACCTCGGTAAAAGAAGCTTACAACTCGCTAGAATTAGCATCATGGATTCGATTTCATGAACATTTAAATGAAAAATTTGTGTCTCAAAAAAGAATCAAACTTTCAGTTCAAAATATCTGTAAAAATTTGCAGTATTCCTCGTTATATCATTTGAGATTAATTGTTATGACATATTTTCGCATTCAACTGAACGCTTTGAAAACAAAATATTGTAACAACGTTTTATGTATTTGTGGCGAACAATTCACATTGCATCACTGTTTGTTTTACTGCAGAAAGCTTCGTTCCTTTTTACCAAAGACATTTACACAAGGAAACTATCTTGAAACGCATTTTAAAGAAGTAGTATCGGATCAAGTTTTGTTAGTTAAAATTTCAGAATCATTGGTTCACAGTCCTGTTAATGCGTTACTTTAAGATTATTATTATAATTATGATTATTTTTGTTTTGTTTTGTTTTTATGACGATTTTTCTTTTACATTATTGATGTTAGCGTTGTTCTAGTTTCATTTCTCTGTTCATCCACATCCTTTTTCTTAAGACCTTGCCGCTTCCTTTTAATTTTTTTTACGTCCCTTACTCTGTTCCCCTCTCCCCTCCACACCCCCCCCCCCCCTTATTTCATCCTCCATGCCATTTTTCCCCGTCTAATATCACTTATAGTGAAAAGACGTTAAATCAAGCAACGAACGAACACACACACACATACACACACACACACACACACACACACACACACACACACACACACACACCACACACACACAGAGAGATCTCAGATATTCATGGGTGGATCTTTATCAAATCTGGACGTACAACAGATCCAGCCAACAACACAGATCCAACGATGGATGGAATTTATAAAACCCCATATCAACTGTCTGTCAGTCTGTCACTGTGACAGAAAGAAAAAGTGAAATAGTTGACCCTGGATTTTCAGTTATTTGTGTAGTGGTGATTCCTTAAATCGAATAATATATGTTGGTTATTTAATGGTGTTACCAGTGTCATTTTTTTTAAAAGAGCAGTTTTCTAGATCACTAATACACAAAATATGTGCCACAGTGTGTATCAGCCTAATATGTGTGTGTGTGTGTGTGTGTGTGTGTGTGTGTGTGTGTGTGTGTGCACGCGTGCGTGTGTGTGTTGTGTGTGTGTGTGTGTGTGTGTGTGTGTGTGTGTGTGTGTTTGTGAAAGAAAGAACAGAGAGAGAGAAGGAGAGAGAGAGAATTTCTGTGTTACAATTCACAAGCATGGTTACAATGAAACTGATGTGTTGGCTAACTGTTTTGGATGGAAACCCCTTGTCTCAGAGAACAAAAGTTTTCTTGCATATCAAGAAACACCCGAGGGTGCTGGGTAGGATCCAGAGCAACAATGCCTCACCACCGGACTTGCAAGCAATCACCTCCCGACCCCGACGCCACACGCCAAGTGGCAGGCATTTCACTAAGCAAAGAGTGGGGGATGGGAAGGGTCGATGCGCTGCATGACCTATTCGGACCCAGTCATCAGTTACCTTGTTTACAAGCCGGTAAGGCAAGGTGTGGAGATGACAAACCCGGGGACATAGCAAAACCACGCACGCACACCAGCCAAATCCAGCCCAGCCACTAGACCAACAGAGAAAGAAGGGATCCTTTTCTCTCTGTACTGGGCAGCCCGCCAAGCCACCAAGTCCCCTCCCTACAGTCAAAACACTATGGAGTCGGAAATTCCCAACATTGTCTTACCGAAGAACCGAGGAGTGTTTGTTCAATCACAAAACGCAATCAGATGATGCTCCAGACACTCCTATTTTGCTTTTTCAGCTAGGTCTCACATGGCCTCAAAGGGATCCCAAGTTTGCTGTTTTGTACATGATTTGATACGCTGAGGCGATTGCGTTTTTTTTATAGGTTTTATGGCAGACTCGTGGCTGTGTTTCAAGCAGATTTGTGTATGATGCAGACGTGGCGTGACTGTGCACATTTAAATTTGCAAATGCGGATTCATAAAGGAGTAATGGCATAGAATTGAATAGCCTGAACTGAATTGAGTTGAGCGCTCGTGCGTACGGCGATGTACGTCTGCATTCAGTAGCAAGACACTCTGGGGTGAGTCGGACAGCAGAATGGCCTTCACAGGAGAAACCCCCGTCAAGCAAGTGTTTCGGCCCTTAACTCCTGACACTCTGAGGGGGCCAAGCCGCTTGCAGGTCATGACTCCTGAATGCCCTTCTGCTGTCGCCTTTTTTTTTTTTTTTTTTTAATAGAAATTTGTCCTCCACCTGGAATCGAACCTGTGCATCCAAGGTAGTAAGGCGTTTCATGCCACGTCAACCTTGAGACGAATGTCTTAACCACTTAGTTATCGGTCACCAGCATTACAGAATGTTCGTTTTATTTTCTCAGCCATTGGTTCCTACAAACAGGCGGCAACAATGTGCCTCCTCACAGTGAAACTGCAACAGATCACATATCATCATTTGCTCGATAGTGCGGTTTGTTCTAGAAATTAGACCTGATATGGCTTTAGCAATTCTCTGGCTTATTATAACCAACATGAATTGTGTCTGGAAATTTGAGGGAAGATGAGATCGATGTGGGCTGAAAGACAATAAACATTGCCTCGCCTTTTCTTCGCCCTTCCTTGTGACAAGACCAGCCGTGAGAGCTCTCCCTGTTTGGTTTGCCCCTAACCCCTCCATCTCTAAATACCTGCATAGAAATACAAACACCTTTCTCATATTTATCGTTCCCATTTCCTCGTCGGCTGTAAAAATTATCATACTGAGAGGCGTTGTCTGCTGAACGTGAGGCTTATTCAAGCAGCAATTGGATATATATGTCGTCCAGATAAACCTCTTTGCTTCCAGGGCGGAACCTTCGTTCTGTAAGCAACGAATTTATACCGCCAGTCATTTAGAAAAGCAGTTCTCATGCATTTAAAAATTGGCCTCCTTCAAGCTGACGATACGAAGAATAGCGACGTAGTGCTGTAAGAAGAGAGGGAAACTGCGATGAAGGGAGAGAGTGAAGGACTATAGGAAGGCGTTGTGCTGTAAGGTTTGTTCTCTCTAAACATGCAGGATGTGAGAGCGATTAAGAGAAAAGAAGACAACAGTTCTCCTTATACCGGTTGCCTGATGAAGTGAACTTATCGCACACAACACCAACAGATGGTCTCAACAAAGCAAGAGGGATATTATGAGATGTTGTTATTCCAACCTGCCACGCTACTGAAACCGAACAACATCAAATAAAAAAACAACTAATAATTAATAATAATAATAATACATACATACATGCGTATGTACATACATACATACATACATGAACACATACATACATACACACATACGTACATACACACATACACACATGCATACATACATAATACATACATACATACATACATACATATATACATACATGTATACAAACATACCAACATACCAACATACATACATACATACATACATACATACGTACATACATACATACATACGTACGTACGTACATACGTACATACATACATACATACATACATACATACATACATACGTACGTACGTACGTACGTACTACATACATACATACATACATACATACTACATACATACATACATACATACATACATACATACATACATACATACAATCGGACTCAGGCAACATCAGTACAAAAGTCTCCATATTTGAATAAAATATCAGGGGAAAAGATTAAGTCTAACCATAGTTTTATAACTTTCCAACTTAACCCAATCAGTCTAAGCATAATTTTATAAATCCTTCCGCACACTGGCTTTTGATACGCTCAGGCTGTTTTACCCCCTTCGGCCAAAATCAATGCTACATCAATAATCATTACAGCATGTACGGTCATCATTATCCAGTGTTTTTAGTATTTAAGTCAGCAGAAACCCCTGTCATTAGAAATACCCACCCACCCACCCAAAAAAATAAAAATAAATAAAAGCCCAAAACACACACATACGCGCACACACACACACACACACACACACACACACACACACACACACACACACACACACACAACACTACACACACACACACACACACACACACACACACACACACACACACACACACACACACACACACGACGTGTTTTTTGACAGATACATCGAAATTGCCTCTGTATTATGAGATAAGGGATACAAACGAAACTAACACATAGTTGTGGTAACTTTGTGAATGTAAAGCAAAATGAATAAAGAACAGATGGATAAATAAATAATCTAGATGGATAAATAAATAATCAGTCATCTGGACCAAGGCAGTTGTTCCTAGATCCCTGTATCGTTTTGAAATAAGTTCAGATTTTCGTGTCATTTACATGGGCTACATAGGGTTTATGGGCAGTGATTATACCTGGGATAAAGCTAAAATAAAGCCCTGAAATTTTGATCGTTGTTGGGTGATTGATTTATTGAATGATGAGTGTGCGCACTTTGGTTTGATTCTTGTATCCAGATTCGGAGCCTTATAAATATCATCATCATCATCATCATCATCATCATCATCATCATCATCATCATCATCAGTAGTAGTAGTAGTTGAAGTAATAGTAGTAGTACCTTTATTATTATTACTACTATTATTTCTTAGCTCATTAATGATGATGTATCCACTAAACTTTCTGGCTCAATCAAATCAACAGTTACCAAACTACTTAATAACGTTCCCCTCATATACAGAGTATTTGTATAACCTTACATTGTAAAACTAAGCATTTACCATCTTTATCTGATTTCTCTCAGTGACAGGCCATAGGTATAGCGTAACAAGCGAACAGCTCAAGATGGCCCACAGCTTAATTGCCATCTCGACACAAACCAGATGATTAACCCTTTGACTCCCGCACCGTGTCCACCAGCACCCTGCGTTGTCAACCATGCTAGCAAAGAAAACAAATTAACCCTTTGATTCCCTCACACTATCCAATAGCTGATTAACCCTTTGACTCCCACACCGTGTCCACCCGCACCCTGCATTGTCAACCGTGCTAGCAAAGAAAAAAGTAACCCTTTGATTCCCTCACCCTATCCACTAGTTTCCTAAAAGTTTTTGCAGTTGGTGGACAGGACGCGAGAGTCAAAGGGTTGATGGAGACACAAAGCAATGACCCGAGACATATGCAATCGACACTACTGGAAACCAAACTGAAACGATGTCTATTCAATAAACTTTCGAGAAATGATCATTATCATTTTTACCAAACCTAATAAAAGATCTGTCAAACCAGTCGAATCTAACTCTTTAAAATCAAACAAAAGAGTTATTCATTATGTTTATGTTAACTGCTATCAATATTAATGGGACACAATTCAGCAGTCATCTTGCCTTTAAATCAAACAAAAAGAATTATTCATTCTGTTTATGTTAACTACTACCAACATTAACGGGACACAACTCAGCAATCATCTTGTCTTTAAATCAAACAAAACGAGTTATTCATTCTGTTTATGTTTACTACTCTCAACGTTAATGGGACACAACTCAGCAGTCATCCTGTCTTTAAATCAAACAAAAAGAATTTATTCATTCTGTTTATGTCAACTACTATCAACATTAATGGGACACAACTCAGCGGTCATCTTGATTTAATTCAAACAAAAAGAGTTATTCATTTTGTTTATGTTAATACTACCAACATTAATGGGACATAACTCAGCAGTCATCTTGTCTTTAAATCAAACAAAAAAAGTCAGTCATTCTGTTTATGTTAACTGCTATCAATATAAATGGGACACAATTCAGCAGTCATCTTGTCTTTAAACCGAACGAAAAGAGTTGCTCATTCTGTTTATGTTAACTACTATCAACATTAATGGAACACAACTCAGCAATCATCATGTCTTTAAATCAAGCAAAAATAGTTCTTCATTCTGTTTATATTAACTACTATCAACATTAATGGGACACAACTCAGCAGTCATCCTGTCTTTAGATCAAACAAAAAGAGTTTATTCTTTTTGTTTATGTTGACTACTACCAACATTAACGGGACACAACTCAGCAATCATCTTATCTTTAAATCAAACAAAACGAGTTCTTCATTCTGTTTATGTTAACTACTACCAACATTAATGAGACACAACTTAGCAGTCATCTCGAAAACGAAAACAATTGTGACGTTATTATTCACACATGCATGTATTGATCGAAGAAGAAAAAAGGTTTGGGAAGTCTTTTTCGTTTCCTTTTCCTTGGGGAAGGTGAATTTATTGGGTGAGGAAGTCAGTTTTCTGCAATACAGGAAGCATTATTATAACCAGGAAAGTAAGTCCCACTATTCTTTCACAAGGAAGAGTAGACCCTGAATGGGTTTTCAACTGCAGTCTTCTTCGTCTTCGTCTTCTCTCTCTCTCTCTCTCTCTCTCTCTCTCTCTCTCTCTCTCTCTCTCTCTCTCCCTCTCTCTCCCTTTCTCTCTGTGTCTGTATGTCTCTCTCTCTCTGTCTCTCTCTCTTTGCCTCTCTCTCTGTCTGTTTCTCTCTGCCTCTGTCTCTTTTTCTGCCTGTCTCTGAGTGTGTGTATGTCTCTCTCTCTCTCTCTCTCTCTCTCTCTCTTCTCTCCTTGCTGTCTCTATCTCTTTCTGTCTGTCTGTCTGCCTGTCTTTCTCTCTGTCTGTCTCTATGTCTCTGTCTGTCTGTCTGTTTGTCAGTCTGTCTGTCTGTCTGTCTCTGTCTTCTTCTCTGAACTTCACAGGTTTTTCGTCTTTTCAGTACAAAAGAGGGCAATGAAAAAAAAGAAATGAGGAATTGCGTACGCCTTAGTCATCCACCCTTCTACACTTCTTTAGAGTTCGAGTATGGCCACGACCCAAAGGATCAGTGCTGTGATGTGGATGATAGCTGTGGTGTTTGCAGTGTCCTCTTTGCTGCCCCAACACTGTTTTTCCAGCGTTCTCCGTGTGGCCCCTTAATCGTTTCAGTCATTAGACAGAGA
>CM060307.1:46948680-47081180 GCA_030674185.1 Monoplex corrugatus
ATTATTCCTTTTTCAGCACTAGCACTGCATCAGTGGATATGTGTACGTTCGTTGGCAAATGTGTATGCATGCGCATGTGTTTCTGTGTGGTGTGTGTTTATATATGTCAGTGTGCGTGCGTTCGTGCGTGCGTGCGTGTGTGTGTGTGTGTGTGAAACAGAGAGAGAGAGAGAGAGAGAGAGAGAGAGAGAGAGAGAGAGACTGACATTGTTTTAACTGTGAAGGCCACCGAGCCATACACAATGTTAACATGCTTTCTTATTCACGCACACACACACATACACACACACACACACACACACACACACACACACACACACATCATCCGTGTGAGAGAGAGCGACAGAGAGACAGAGACAGAGACGCAGAGAGAGACAGACAGACAGAGACAGAGAGAGGGGAGACAACTGTAAATGTATTCAGTGGAATAAAGAAGTCTGGTAGAACTGCTGGATAAACTAACTCTGTCAGGCGCCTACGGATGGGTTTGCACAGGCACGTCAGACAAACAAAAACTCATGACGTTTCAGTATCGTCTCTCTGACCCCATTACCGCTTTATTTCAGTCAGTGTCTCCTTCACCATCAGAGACAGGTAGCGTCTGATTTCCGCTGCTCTGCAAGCACTTTTTTCTTTCTTTCTTCTTCCTTCTTTTCTTTCTTTCTTTTTGTTCTTTGTTTTTTCTTTCTGTCTTTTTTTCTTTCTTTCTTTCTTTCTCTTTTTTCTGTCTTTCTTTCTTTTTATTTTCCTTTCTTTCTTTGTTTTTTCTTTCATTTCTTTTTTTCTTTCTTTCATCTTTTTTTTCTTCTTCTTTTCTTTTTTCTTTTTCTTTCTTTCTCTGTGTGTGTGTGTGTGTGTGCGTGAATAAGAAAGCATGTTAACATTGTGTATGGCTCGGTGGCCTTCACAGTTAAAACAATGTCTCTTTCTCTCTCTCTCTCTCTGTTCACACACACACACACACACACACACATGCACGCACGCACACACACTCACACACACACACACACACACACACATACAACACACAAAGGGACCACGTCAAGGCGTTTGGCATTTCATCACTAGCAAAGGAAAATACCGTATAAACTCCTCTTTCACAAACAGCCAATTACTTTATCTTGAAACTGGCCCAACCAAAAACGACACTGCAAAAACAGCTTACTTCTTCTTCCCGTGACTACATTAAAATCAATGTGACAAAACAAAATCAAAACTAAACAAATAAACAATGTCTTCCTGCGTCCATGGACATATTTAACAATAACGATGATGATAATTATGAGGCGCCACTTCTTGATTCAAGAATCAAACCAAGGCGCGCACTCTCATCATTCACCAAAGTAATCACCAGCAATAACCAGATCTCCAGGGCTCAGAGCACATGCAAATTAGGAGGGGGAAGAAAGGAGGGGAGTAGGTCGTGTGACCTCTGACCCAAGCCGTCATCCTTCCTCTGTCTCAAACACACACACACACACACACACACACACACACACACACACACACACACACACACACACACACACACACACACACACACAAGACGCTGAGCTAGGGTACACTCAAACCTTTCAACGAATGATACTTGCCCAAGTTATCATCTTCTCTGTCACACACACACACACATATTTTTTCTTCTTCTCTTTCTGTTTTGTTTTTCTTTTTGTTTGTTTGTTTTTTTGACCCAGACTTCAGAAAGGCAGAAGACTAATTGGCCTTAAGGGGAGGACCTGGAAAGTGAACCTTCCTCTCCAATAATTCTTTTTTTGTTTGCTTGTTTTTTTTGTTGTTGTGTGTGTGTTTTTATTGTTGTTGTTGTTGTTGTGTGTGTGTGTGTGTGTTTTATATTTTTTTTTTATTGATTTTTGCCAGGGCAGCCAGGCAAATACCCTGCTCTTCATGATTTTCAACTGTCCTGGGATATTTAGCATGCACAGGGTCTGACAATTTCTATCCTAGAAAATTGTCTCATCGCAATTGGCATTTACGAACTGAAATTAGACAATAAAGTTGACTGCATTTTGTACTGGAAAGTCCTGATGTTTCGTTTCAGTTTTCCAAGACAGCGTTTCCATGACCGGAATAATTTCCACATGTAACAATGCCACAGACGCCATGTGATGCAAAAAGATCCAACATGATCATGGCATAAGCCAGCGCATAAACACAACATGCTGGTAAGGTGTCGAGCCACATAAACAGCAGAAAAATGCTTAGAGAAATATTCTTTAACTCCCATCATCATGATCCAGACATGAGTTGTGACCATTCAGACTTTAACTTTTCACACATCTTTATCTTCTGTTATGCACATTTGAGAACATCCATACACAGACAGAAAAGCTGTGTTTGTTTTCCTTTGGTTGGTTGGTTAATTGTTTTGTTGTTGTTCACAGGCACAATACACCCAGTGCAGCTTGAACTAATTGTCAGATGAGGTTATGTCTGATTATCTTTATTCTTCCACACATATGTGGGTGCACACATACGCACGTGCACGCACACAAACACATACTGACACAAACACACACACACATACTGACACAAACACACACATACTGACACACACACACATACTGACACATACTGACACACACGCACATACTGACACACACATGGATGTAGAGTTATGGTCCCTGTTGTCATACATTTCATATCAGCCAATGAGAATTGAGGAGACTGCCGATTACGGAGGGCTGGGAAATAACGCTCTTCGACCTACTAGCCTGGACACTTCTAGGTAATTCCTCCCAGCACACGGCAATCCGACATGGTGTCAGAAGTGGGATCCTCAAGCAAGACGCAAGAAGAAGCTAAATACAAGTTCATACAGACGTGGAAACGGGAATGATAAGGTCGGTGAATAATTTCTAACTGTCTAACAACAGTACAGATCGACGAAGCCGTTCGCCGTTTGTTCACATTCAACGGACGTCTTGGATCTAGATCTAGATCTGGATTTTAGGTCGTTGTGATTTCTATCTGTTTGTTTTGCACGATTTTAGAAGAAGTTGAAAAGAAACATTTGATATGGCAAATCAACGGCAATACACGGCTAACGTTCCATTACCGTCGAAACTGAACGTTGAAAGTAACAATCTTGCGCAAAATTGGAAAAAATTCAGGCGACAGTTTGAAAACTACGCAATTGCAACAAGACTGAATAAAGAGGAAAACGAATTCCAATGTGCCGTCTTTCTTGCTACAGTAGGGGAAGAAGCAATGGATATTTTTGATGGATTTCATTTTGAAGAAGAAAATGACAAAAAGAAGTTGGAAGTGGTTATTCAGGCATTTGAAAATTTCCTGCAAATTTCATATGCGCCGACAGAAACCAGATGAAACAATTGAAGCATTCATCACATCACTTCATCAGCTTGCAAAGTCATGTAACTTTGGAAATCCACAACTGGAAGATCGTCTAATCAGAGATCAGGTTGTTGTTGGGGTGAGAGAAGAAAGTCCCAGAGAAAAATTTCTTGAAGATAAGAAACTCACTCTAGACAAGTGCTTGACAATGGGCAGAGCATACGAAACGTTGAGGCAACAGTCACAGACTATCAGCACAGGACAGGAGGCACCGGACACACAAGTCAATAGACTGCACAAACTCAGTTCTAAGACTCAGTGGAAACGGCAAGACTTCAAAGGAAGCAAAAACAAAAAGTGCCAGCGTTGTGGGAAAAATCCTACTCATGAAAGAAAAGACTGTCCTGCAAAAGAAGCGGAATGTTACAAATGTTCCAAGAAAGATCATTTTGCTACTATGTGCAAATCTAAGAGTAAGAGGACATCTGTCAATGCTGTGGAAGAACATGAAGATGAGTTTGTGTTAGGTTCAGTAGTGACTGAAAAAGAAACAACAAACTGCATTGGAACTGTTCAAGATGACATGTGGCATGCAACAATCACGACCATTGGCAAACCTGTGAAGTATAGAGTGGACACTGGAGCGGATGTAACAGTTATACCAGAAAGATTTTTCAAGAAGAATTCACCGCTAATCAAGAAAACGGACAAAAAGCTGTTTGGTCCAGGACGAAATCCACTTAATGTGAAGGGAGTAGTTAGTGCAACACTCTCAACAGAAAACACTTCCACAGAACAGGATCTTTATGTTGTCACAGACTTGAAAGAACCTCTGTTAGGAAGACCTGCTATTGAAGCTCTAAGTTTGTTGGAGAGAGTGAATGAGGTAAAACAAAAAGAGGAAGTACAGAAAGAATTCCCAGAGTTATTTACAGGTCTCGGCAAAATGAAAAATGCCTACAAGATCACTCTTGATAAAGATGCAAAACCTTTCAAAGTTGCAGTACCTCGCCGCCTCCCAATTCCTATGAAGAAAAAGGTTGAAGATGAATTGAAAGAGATGGAAAAACAGGACATTATCAGACCTGTTACTGAACCTACAGATTGGTGCGCTCCCATCGTTGCAGTTCCAAAAGAAAATGGGAAGATCAGACTTTGTGTGGACTTCACAGAACTCAACGAAAGTGTGCAAAGAGAAAACTTTCCTCTTCCTACTACTGATCAACTCCTGGCACAACTTTCTGGAGCCACTGTCTTCAGCAAATTAGATTGCAACAGTGGATTTTTTCAGGTTCCCTTGGATGAGGCATCTCAGAAACTGACAACCTTCATCACACCATTTGGAAGGTTTTGCTTCAAAAGGCTGCCTTTCGGAATGAGTTCAGGACCTGAAGTCTTTCAAAGAGAAATGAGTCACATTCTCTCTGGCATACCAGGTGTCAGCTGCGACATAGATGATGTTTTGATCAGTGGAAAGGACCGAGAAGAACATGATGGCCGACTCCGAGCAGTACTTCAAAGAATGAAAGAAGCAGGAGTGACTCTCAATGAAAAGTGTGTCTTCGCTGTTGACAGAGTCAAGTTTCTCGGGCATTATCATTTCCAAAGAGGGAATCCAGATCGATCCAGAGAAAGTGATAGCCATTACCAAGCTACCAAGGCCTCAGAACGTAGCGGAAGTTCGCAGATTCCTTGGCATGGTCAACCACATTGGAAAGTTTGCACCAAACCTGGCTGAAACAACAAAACCTCTCAGAGATCTTTTAAAGAAAGAGACTTCTTGGATTTGGGATGAACCTCAGGAAAAAGCCTTTCAGACACTGAAAAAGCAACTGAGTACTACTCCAGTTCTGTGTCATTATAATCATAAAAAGCCAACTAAGATCTCAGCTGACGCATCATCATATACGAGGGTTGTTCAATTTAAGATGACACTAGGCTTGCCGTTTGAAAACGAAGCAACGCACAGAAAAATGTTTATACCAAACACAACTTTAAAGTTTACCTGATTAGCATGCAGAAAATAAAGTTGACATCATGACGCAACTCGGAGTATGACGTAATTACAAATGTGTTTCAAATAGCTGAGCCTGAAAAAAATGGACGTCACCAATGAGCAATTTCGTTTCTACACTTTCACAAGGCTACAACTTGGTGACGATTGTAGGAAGATACACGCAGATTTGCAAGCTGTTTACGGAACGGATTGTGTGTCTTACCGCACAGTTTGCAGGTGGGTCAAACAATTAGGAGCAGGTAGAGTGCCATCTGATTGGGGTAATCGTGCAGAGCGAGCTTTACCAGCTCGGAACGAACAAAACATTGCATATGTGAAAAGACTGATAGAGGAGGATCCACATTCGACTGTGCGGGAATTAAGCGAGGCATGTGAGCTTTCAATTGGCACCATTAACAACATTCTGCACAAAGACCTTCACATGAGAAAACTGGCTGCAAGATGGGTGCCACATCTCTTAAGTGATGATCAGAAGCAGCAGCGGGTGGCATGTTCACGCAAACTGCTCGATGAGTTTGAGCCCAACGGGCCAAAACGACTGTGTGACTTAGTGACGGGAGATGAGAGTTGGCTCACATTCTACGGCATCCCCAACAAACGCTGCAACCGCATGTGGGTTGGCCCTGACGGAGACCGACCAGTTGTTCTTCGCCCAGGATTCCAGAGTCGCAAGCGACTGTTTTCTATTTTTTTCAACACGCAAGGCCTTGTGGCAATTGACATTTTGCCTGAGAAATCAACAATCACTGCCTCCTACTATACCCAAGTTGTGCTCCCCAAAGTTGTAGGAAAAATCCATGAGCAGCGCCCAACCGTCGGCACCCAGAGGACCCTTCTTCTGCATGACAATGCCAGTGCCCATAAGGCGAAGGTCACCACAACCTTCCTGAGCGAGCAAGGGATCCAAGTTTTGGACCACCCACCCTACAGCCCCGACTTGGCCCCATGCGACTTCTGGCTGTTCCCTGTTCTGAAGGAAAAGCTCGCTGGGCGTAAGTTTGACCGGGTACAAGACCTCGCCAAAGCCGTAAGATCAGAGTTGTCTGGTCTGCCTAAAACCGACTATCAGAGGGCGCTTGAGAATTGGCGTAGGAGGCTTGAACTTTGCATCCTAGCCAACGGAGAATACTTCGAGGGGATGTAAAAGTTTCAAGTTGCTGAGATGAGAGGTACGTTTTTTAAGGGGGTGGTGACATCTTAAATTGAACAACCCTCGTAGCATGGGAGGAGTCCTACTACAAAAAGAAGGAACAGACTGGAAACCTGTCTTCTATGCGTCAAGGTCTCTTACTGACACTGAACAAAGATATGCTCAAGTGGAGAAGGAGGCACTTGCAGTCACGTGGTGCTGTGAAAAATTTGAAGATTTTCTTGTTGGACTACCAAGTTTCACAATTGAAACTGACCACAAGCCGCTACTCGCTTTGTTGAAAACAAAGCTCTTGGATGAATTGACTCCACGCGTTCAAAGATTCAGGATGAGAATGATGCGTTTTACATACAATATCATCCATGTTCCAGGGAAACGTCTTGCAACTGCAGATACATTTGTCTCGGAGTCCTGTTTGTGTTCCTGCTGAACAGGATCACTTTATGGAGTTTGAGACACAGTTGTCAGTCAAAACAATCATGGAGGGATTCCCTGCAAGTAGCACAAAACTTCAGGAGATCAGAGAGAAACAGGATCAAGATGAGATCTGCTGTCAAGTAAAAAGCTACTGCCAGTCATCGTGGCCAGAAAAAGCTAGAAGTGACCCGGCATTGAAACCGTACTGGACTGTACGAAATGAACTGATGGTAGAAGATGGACTTTTGCTATTTCAAACTCGTCTAGTTATTCCTGAAGTACTTCAAAAAGATATTCTGGCACGTATCCATGAAGGACACCAAGGCATAGTCAAATGTAGAGCGTTTGCCAGAAGCTGTGTGTGGTGGCCGAAACTTTCTCAACAAATAGAAAGCATGATCAAAGATTGCAAAGTTTGTGAGAAAGAAAGAAAACTGCATCCTGAGCCACTACAACCAACAAAGACACCAGACTTTCCATGGCAGAGAGTGGGGATTGATCTTTTTGAATGGAAAAATCACCCTTACTTGTTGATAGTAGACTATTATTCTCGGTGGATTGAAATTGCACACCTGAGACAAACCACATCATCTGCTGTCATCGAGCACATCAAGTCAGTATTTGCTCGTCATGGAATTCCTGAAACAGTAAGGTCAGACAATGGACCTCAGTTCAGCTCTTGGGATTTTGTACAATTTGCAAAGTCATATGGTTTCACTCACCTTAAAAGCAGTCCACTGCATCCACAAGGGAATGGAGAAGCTGAAAGAGCTGTCAAAACCATCAAAATGCTGTTGAACAAGGCAGATGATGCATACATAGCTCTTCTGAATTATCGTTCGACACCACTTCAGCATGGATTATCGCCAGCAGAACTACTGATGGGAAGAAAACTTCGAACAAGACTTCCAACTCCTCTTCCAAAACAACATATACCTGAAGGAAGCAATGTAAAGAAGTTCCAGGAGACAGACATGAAACTGAAAAGAAAGCAAAAACAAGATTTCGACCGGCGACACCGAGCAAGACCTCAGCCAGAACTGAGAAAAGGAGAGGCTGTATGGATCAAAACTCCAAAAGACACCGAAGCTGTGATAGTGAGCCATTCACCTTCATCATCATCTCAGCATGGTAGATCCTACAACCTACAAACAAAAACAGGGATCCAGAGAAGAAACCGTTATCACCTAAGAAACAGAAACAGTAGCCAGCAGCTCCACAAACCGTCGTCTCCACCCAAGGCAACATCTACTCTTCCGGAACAGCAGTGTCAACAACAGGAACACTGTAGGACTTCTGAATTTCAAGATAAAGAAAGCTGCACGTCTTCTGAAGACCAGGTTGATGTTCACATTGAAACCAATGCTCAAGAGACAACACAACCAAACACAAACATTAGTTCAACACCAACCAAAGTTACTAAAAGTGGTCGACGTGTTAAGGTTCCACAAAAATTCAATTTGTAAAGTTCAAGAATTGAACAAAGACTGAAAGAGTTCCTATTAGTTGAGTTTCAAGAGTTAGTTCTTTTAGATGTTTGAGTTTTGAGCAGAAAAGTTTAATGAGTTCAAAATGGACATGAGCACATGTGACAGTTTTGTTGTTGTTGACACTTAGCCTGAGTAAAGGGGATGTAGAGTTATGGTCCCTGTTGTCATACATTTCATATCAGCCAATGAGAATTGAGGAGACTGCCGATTACGGAGGGCTGGGAAATAACGCTCTTCGACCTACTAGCCTGGACACTTCTAGGTAAGTCCTCCCAGCACACGGCAATCCGACAATGGAGACTACTTTGAACACAGGTGTCGTGCCAAAGAGCTTTAAACATCCCTAATCAACACCCCGCACAAAATGTCCAATCAAGATTTTTAAAGGAACCTCATAAACACGAAAACAAATCAGAACAAATTTTCGGCAAACTGGCCTTTGTCAAGCATGAATGCAAGATCACAAACAAACAAACACCAAATACAAACACTAGGAGAAAAAGACTGAAACTTCCCTGCTGCTTCGTCCTGTGGGAGAAGAGGACTAAATGAAATAAAAAAAAAATCAGCCTGTTTCTATTCTTTCATGCTTGTCATGTCCTTAAGCTTATCGTCTTTTCACAACAGATTAGTCAGCTATAGGTCAGTAATCTCTTTGAGCCTTTTCAGTCCGAGTACAGACACTGCTTTCTTAACAGTTGTTAATGATCTTCTGTGGGATTTGGATAACGGAAAATGTCCATTCTGTTTTACAGCAGCACTTGGCTGGTTGGTTCTTTTGATAGAGCCGTGGACTCAAGATCTGATATGAGTGTATTGAGTTCAATCCCAGCCCGCAACATTTAACATTGGCCTGTTCGCTGCCCATCTTAATTAATATGTCCATCATTCTGGTGGTGTCAGCTTAGGGTTTCATAGGTCCTCCCTCCACCCTCTCCCTTTCCACTCTTAGTTCAAGACCTTGCGTAAGCTCAGGAAGTCTGCCAGATAACTGCTGGCAGATTAGGGTGGAGCGTGTGTGGAATTGTCCGAGTGCGATGAAATCCCCTTGAATAAACTCCAAACTTGACACAACTGACCATGATGTCATGATCTCATGATTGTCATTCACATTTTGTAGTAGTGAAAGTACACAGATACACCACAATCTTCAGCTATTCATCACTCAAAACATCAGTGAATGTCTGCCAGTCTTCATAGTTTATTTCAACATATTGCAATGAAATCAGCCACATCAGTAAAACAGCAGTATTCATATGACAAGCAAAACATGACAAAAACATTTCATACAATCTTGAATACAGCATACAATATATATACATATATATATCTATATAATCTCTATGTATCTCTATCTATCTATCTACCCATCCATCTATCTATCTATCTATCTACACACACACACACACACACACAAACACACTTATATATATATACATCTACACACTTATATATCTAAAGGAAGTTCAAGCATATTCATCTGTACATTACACTTAACAGGCAAGGCATATACAGTGTGTGGTCTAGTACTTGAAGTATCTAGTACCCATGAAGAACACGCACTCAGCATACAAACGAGCTGTTCCTGGCAACATTCTGTAGGAAAAGTCCACTTTCATAGATAAACAGTAATACACTGATACAGAAGAAAAAGAAAACGGATAGTGCTGCACTGCAGTGACATACTGTCTCCCCTGAGAGAACAGTCTGAATTTCACATGATATACTATTGTTGTGATAACAACAAAAACAAGATGGTCAAGCCATTCCACAATCTCTCTATCATACAAGAGCTGCTCATGGGTCTGGCTGGTTCAAACACGGGCCACAAGTGGACTGAATACAATTTGTACACATAAAATCAGAATGTTGCAAACGGACAATTCAAAATCACAGATTTTTGATAGCACATCACTTTAGTGAAAGACAACTACAACATTGACTTGACTCATAATCCCAGCAGCAGTACTAGACTACAATACACTGCTATCTGCGTCATGACCATGGATGGACAGTAGAGCCAGCCCCTCTCCACTTAGTCCCACATACACTCTATCCCTGGAACCAAAACACACAATATTGCTTTCAAATGTCATGAGAAATAACAACATAGGGTGACGTACATAACAACATCACTGTCATACATAGAAAAAGGGTATCAGAAAGAGAAGGGAAATATTCAGTACGTCTACAAACTGTACAAAGTGAGGGAAACATTCAGTACAAACTGTACAAAGTGAGAGGAAACATTCAGCACAAAGCGTACAGAGCAACAAACAACTGATGACATGCTGCAATTATTTATCAAATCCTACTATTAACCCTCAAAATTGGTTATTTTTTTTATACTACTGTCCTGTAGTCTCTAATATGATATGCATGCTGGTGGTAAAAAGTGGCACTTTCGTTACATGCGAAACAAGGAATTACCTTAAGCACTGTTTAAAGCCAAATGCCAACTATAATCTTGTCTTGTATCACAATTCTGACCAAGTCAAACAAATCACATAAATGTCATAAAGAAATCATACTGAATACAAGCAGGACACAAATAATATTATGACTTTCTGTTCACATCCTGACTCTGAGTAGAAAATAATGAGACCAAAAATAATGCTGATGACAATTCTGCCTTCCCTCTGAATGATTACATTGAAGAAGCAAGGAAATAGTCCACAATAACTACATGAACAAATGGCTAAAAGAAATTTATCAACAGACACAATGATAACACACTTACCTGTGCTGCCAAACATCTATATTGGATGGATCAGCGACATCCACAAAACGACACTTCTCCATCGTCACCTGAAAAACACAAACAACCAGTCCATGATGCTCTCAAAACTTTGGACTGTTACTGTGAGTTGCTGGGATATAGTATCTCCGGAATAAATACAACATGTCAACACCTACACAGAAACCTTGTCTAAAAGCACATATGTGAATAGACGTTAAAAGAAATAATGAACAAAAAACTTCACTGATTTGGATACATCTGACAGAACTGACAAGAACAGTTAACAGTGGAGATGGCCAAGCAGGTACAATACATTAACTCTGGTTGCCTAACAACTGGCATTTAGGAGCTTCCTAACAGATGGGATCACTCAGGAGAAGGTATGTAACATTGAAGAAATCTAGAAAAGTACTAATCAGTATCTTCACTTTTATTTTTATATTCTCACAACTTACTGGATGATTCTTATAGTATTAACTTCAACACATACTGAAATGATGAACATGATTTTGAGCGTTGTGCTCATAACTCAGGGTTTGTGGGTTCAAACCTGGCCTGGCCACAATTTGTAGCATTGGTGGTCTAGTCGTAGAATACTTGCCTGCCACGTGGGTGACCCGGGTTCGATGCACATATTTAAAACGGCCATACCACATTGAAAACACCGGTTCTCAAAACTGAACATGATTCCTTTTGAAGTAAAATACTGAAATGATGAACATCATTCTGTTAGAAGTCCATGTTTTATAGTGGTTGATAATTTGATTTCTATGTCCTTACTAAGAGTACAGATGATGTTTACAGCTACCTGTGAATCCTGAGTGAGGCGCCACACGGTGACTCGCTGGTCAATGGAGGCTGTCAATATGTGAATTGGGGACAATATCCATACCCCTGAAAACACACCATCACACCATGTTATCACACCCTGAAAACACACAGTCACACCATGTTATCACACCCCTGAAAATACACTGTCACACCATGTTATCACACCCCTGAAAACAGTCACACCATGTAATCACACCCCTGAAAACACTGTCACCATGTTATCACACCCCTGAAAACAGTCACACCATGTTATCACACCCCTGAAAACACACCATCACACCATGTAATCACACCCCTGAAAACACCATCACACCATGTTATCACACCCCTGAAAACACAGTCACACTATGTTATCACACCCTGAAAACACTGTCACATCATGTTATACCCCTGAAAACACTGTCACACCATGTTATCACACTCCTAAAAACATACCATCACACCATGATATCACACCCCTGAAAACACAGTCACACCTTGTTATCACACCCCTGAAAAACAATCACACCATGTTACACCCCTAACAAAACCTGTCACATCATGTTATCAAACCCCATCACACCATGTTATCACACCCCTGAAAACACCATGTTATCACACCCCTGAAAACAGTCACACCATGTTATCACACCCCTGAAAACACACCACACCATGTTATCACACCCCTGAAAACACACCATGTTATCACACCCCTGAAAACACCATCACACCATGTTATCACACCCCTGAAAACAATCACATGTTATCACACCCCCTGAAAACACCATCACACCATGTTATCACACCTTGTAATCACCTCCCTAAAACCATACCATCAGAGTATTTAAGAACTGTGTGTGTTTTCTTGCCATATAAACATTGTTCATGTTCTCAGTACCTGTAATCTGAGCAGCATGGGCATCAGGCTTGCTCACATGTCCATCTACACTGAACAAAGGGCTGCCGTGGGACAACTCTCTGTCATTACTCTTGCTGTCCATGTCTGATGCGATAACAGTCAACCTGTTGATGGTCAGTGCATTGTCATCCCCACCACTGGCCAGCAGCAAACTGCCATCTGAAAAATTCCACTTTTCATTCATACAGGTCAACACTCAGCATTCAGTAGTACATACTTATTGATATGTTGAAATGTAACATCTTAAAGTCATACAACAGATTATATGAATGCGAATAATACCAGTTTAAAACATAAACACATCCATTCATATGATAAGCTGATATCCAAGCCTTCCCACTGATTTAACCCTTCCCGTACGTCGCCTAAAAACTCGCACGCCGTACATCGTGGGTGCACACACACCCATGGTTTTTTTTATAGGCAGTGCAGTGAATAGTCCTCGCCGTACATCGTGGGTGCACACACACCCATGGTTTCTTTATAGGCAGTGTTGTGAATAGTCCTCGCCGTACGTCGTGGGTGCACACACACCCATGGTTTCTTAAAAGGCAGTGCAGTGAATAGTCCTCGCCGTACATCGTGGGTGCACACACACCCATGGTTTCTTTATAGGCAGCGTTGTGAATAGTCCTCGCCGTACGTCGTGGGTGCACACACACCCATGGTTTCTTTATAGGCAATACAGAGAATATTCATTGGGTGCACACGTAAACACGTTTTTATCACCTGAAGATATTGCGTACAGTCAGTTTAGTGTGTGTGCATCGCTTTGGTGTATGCTTGCATGTGTGCTTGCATGTTAGCATGTGAGTTTGCGTGCATGAATGAATGTGTATTCTGTCTGTCTGTCTGTCTGTCTGTCTGTCTGTCTGTCTCTCTCTCCACCATCTCTCACTCTCAATGCTAAAAGAACAAGATTGATACGACAACAAAAGTGTTTATTGAACAAGCTTCAAAACAGGTTTTCACCTATTATCTTGAAATATATTACACAGGCACACGCACGCAAACACTATGATGTATAGAAGCACGTCCGCACAAAAATAAAATAAAATAAAATAAAATAAAATAAAAAAGGAATTTTATTGACAATGAAATTGAATAATACCACGGAGTGTATACAAAATTTTACGAAGTGGTAAAATATCAATGCCTTTCAGTGGCAACATCTTTACTGAAAACTGAAAACTTCTTTTCATTGGGATCACTGGCCATCCTGATTTGTGACCAAGAACCGTTTGTTGCAGCTGCTGAACATTCAAAGGAAGATGTCAGGTAAAAGTTGGAAGATGACCAAGTAGGAGGTGTCTCATTTGTTTACAACAGTGATGCACTCCACCAATGACATGGAATCGGCACACTGCTTGCAAACAATCACGGTGTGTTCTTTGCACACCCATGAGCAGCATGAGACGCAAGACTTTCGGGATTTCCGATCAAGCTTCCAGCTGCATGAGCCACAGCGACCTTGACTCTGTTTTGGCTCTTTCTGCCCAATTTGTTTGCTGGTAGAAGGCCTCTGTGCTGATGCCGGTCTTTTTCTCTTGCCACCAGCACGGGCAATTTGTCGTTGGTCCAGTGAAGTTGCTACCTTCTGTTGAAGGTGTTGAACGTACATCTCCACTGTGTTTTTCAGGAGCTTTGGCATGTTCCTTGCACAAAGTCTCCTCTTCATATGGTCAAGTGACAGCTGTTCAGCGATCCGAAGGATGAACTGAGGCCTGGCGTCCTTTTTGGAAAGTAGATGGCCTGGAAACTTGATGCTCCACACAACACGGGCAGCAATGGTGCTGAGATCCACCGTGTTGTAAAAGAGCACCATTGGCCATCGTTTAGTGATGCGTTTGGTGGAATACGCATGGGCCATCTGATCAACAGAATCAACTGCCCCTTTTGTTGAGTTGTAGAAGCGAACGATGTCTGGCTTCTTCTTTGGGGCGTCAGGAGCTACTGCACAGTCATGGTGCATTGTGCTCATGACTACAACGTTTTTGTTTGCTTTCGTCTGATAGTTGACGATGGTGGTTTTGTCCTGAAAGAGGAAGGATGACGCATGCAGCTGCAGCCCTCTTTTGTTTTTGAAGGACTCAGGAAGAAATCGTTTGTTGGCGCGCACAGTACCAACAAACGTCAGCCCATTGTTCTGAAGACCATCAGCCAGCTCCTTGTCAGTGAAGAAATTGTCAGTGGTGACATTTCTCCCAGTGTTGAAGAAAGGAGCTGACAGGCGGAGGGCAACATTTCTCCCCAAGTTGACTTGTCTGTCAGCACCCAGTGGTCGCCCCAGATAGGGCTCTGCGACAAGGGGGAAATTGTTTTCAGTATCCGCTGCCCAAAAAATTTTTATTCCATACTTGTCTGGCTTGGAAGGCAGGTACTGAATGAAGGAACATCTGCCACGGAATGGGACAAGTTGTTCATCAATGGTGATGAAAGGGCCAGGGATGTAGTGGTCACTCAGGTTCTTAGTGAAGTCATCCCAAAAATCTCTGAAAGGAGCGAAAACATCTCGGCTCCTTCTGGCACTCCTGGTCTCTTTGTCATCGAACCTCAAAAAGTTCAGCAACTGCAAAAAACGGTTGCGGCTGAAGGATGCACGAACAAACCCACCACAATTTTGCACACGGCAGTAGTCTGTGAGTCTTGGATGATGCTACTACACTGTCTGGGAACACATGAGTCAGTTCTGTGCATTTGCTGTAACAACGTGTACACACTTAGTGATGTGTGCAGTCTTTGTTCCTTCTTTTAGAGTGTGGGTGTGTGTGCACCCACGACGTACGGCGCGCATAGTTTCTTCTTTAGGAGTATGGGTGTGTGTGCACCCACGACGTACGGCGCGCATAGTTCCTTCTTTAGGAGTATGGGTGTGTGTGCACCCACGAGGTACGGGGAGGGATATACGATGTTTTTGTTGTTTGTTTACATGTTTACTATGAGACAGAATTGTGTCATTTTTTGTCAGCACACAGTCAGTCCCCTTACTAACAAAGTCATAAAATTTCAGCATGATTGCTTGAATAATATTTAAAAAATGAACCGATGAGTGAAAGTATGGGTGCACTTGCACCCACAGTGTACGGGAAGGGTTAAAGTCCTTTTAATTAACTGTTAGGTGCTATCTGATTTATTAACAACTGAGCCACTGAGCCTAATTGTTCCAGTGATAGGCTGATACAATACCAGTATAATATACGGACTACATAAAACATAGGCTAGATAGGGCCTCAGGACCTGGCCAGCTCATGGATTTATGTGCAGGCTTAAGCCATGTGCCATGATCACCATACACATGGCACCTGTGACGTAAGCGCATATGGAATTCGTTCCGAGCATGGAGATGTCTTCTTGAGAAACTGAAACTGTAACTGAAAGTATCTGATTTAATTTTCACTATCAGTTATATAATCAATAAACATACAAAACCTGTCAGTGACTTGATGTGCAGGCTGTTCACTCCTGACTGATGAGCAACCACTTCTTGATCCGGAATCCATTTTTGTTGGGTGCCATCTACTTCTGATGTTTGGTCTCTCTGTTGTACTGCTGCAGATGATTCTGTAACCCCAGGAGTTCCTGCCAGTGTTGATGAAGGAAAAAGTGAGGCTGTGTCCCCCAGGTACTGAGTTTTGGTGAAGTTTGACTGCACAGTAGCAGGATGTGAAAAAGTTTTTTCTTCAATATCATCATCTTCATCTCCTGAACTTTCATCCAAGGTCAGTTCTTCCTGGTCCTGCTGGCCCCGACAAAGGTCATGGTTTTCTGTCTCTTCCTTTTCTGGATCCACATCATATCCTTCACCAGTGGTTCTGAACTGAACACTGTCTCCACCTCCATGACAACTGACACCATGACCATGACCATCTGGTGATGTACAACTGGCGTTTGCCAAAAGCCACTGGACAACAGGCTGAAGGTTCCACATGGCAATGTGACCATCTGTGGCTGCAGACAGAAGAATGGACAAGTGGCTGGTACTAGGGTTAGAGGTGGCAGAGGCCTGTGAACAGGCAGGTAAAGGATGCAGGTGTATCAGCACCTTGAGAATACAGCCATTGTGGTGAGATGACTGGCACAACAATGTGAAGTGACGATGGTGCTCATCAAACAGAAACAACCTGAAACATATAAACAGCATGATTAAACAGAATCACTAATATGAACACGCAACTTCCAAACATGACAGAATTTAATGAAACAACACGAAATTTGTGTAAACATTCAGTATTCAAATGTTCTCCAAATTTTAAGTCCAATGCTCCTTCTACAATAAAGAAAATCTATCTGCTCTCATTCAAATGATTACAAAAATATTGTTATGTGCAAGCTGTTTTTTGTTCGTATTCTTTTTCATATTTTGTAGTCTCTTGTGGAGGGGAGGGGAAAAATGATTCACACATATCTATAGAATACATACTGAACACACACACACACACACACAGTACACACATGTACATACACACACACACACACACACACACACTAACATACACAGTACACACGTGTCATAATCATCAGCATCATCTGCCCTGCCGCAATGGTGTTGGCGATCATGGCCCTCCATATGCATCTATCCCTTGTTGCCGCAAGCAGATCGCCCACCCTCTCTGTCCTCAGCCACCCCACAAGTCTGTCCAATATTTTTTCTCTGGGTCTACCTGGTGCTCTTTCCCTCCAGCTTTTCTGTTGTGACCAGGTGCTCTAATTCCCCTTTCCTCATAAAATGGCCTATAAATGTTGCCTGTCTTTTCCTAATCTTCCTTATCAATGATCTTCTTGTGTCTGCCTCCATCAAGACTGTCTCGTTTGTTTTCTTTGCTGTTCATGGAACTGTCAACATTCTTCTTAGAAACCACATCTCGGCTGCCTCAATCTTGTTCTGGCTTTGCTTGTTGACTGTCCACGCCTAACAACTGTATAACATTATCGGTTCTATATAACATTCAAGAACTCTCTTCCTGATATTAATTGATAGGCATTTGTTGGTAAGAATGCTTTTCATCTTCTTGAATGCTGTTTTGGCTTGGCCGATTCTGCTGGCTATTTCTGATGTGGATCTGCTGTCTGGTGAGATGATCCTTCCCAGAAATTTAAACTTATCAACCTGTCTCAAGGTTGTGCCATTTGCTGTCAATTTGCATGAGTGGATTTCATGTTTTTAACTGATTACCATGATTTCAGTCTTCTTGCTATTTGGCTCCAACCCTTTATTTTCGCTTTCTATTTCTATTATATTCACAAAGTTTCGTAGGTCCCTTTCATTTTCTGTAAATAGCATGGTGTCATCTGTGTAACGAATGTTGTTTATAATTTTTCCTCCAACCTTTAATCCAAGGCATTCTTCTAGGTTTCTCATGATGTTTTCACTGTAAAGTGAAAACAGATCTGGTGACAGAATACAATCTTGCCTGACTCCTCTTTTGATATTGTGGAAAGAGCTTATAATTTATAGTGTTTTCTATTCTCATTGCAGCTGTTTGTTCCTAATACATATTTCTGATTATTCGTGGATCTTTTCGATCAATACCAAGTCTAGTTGGTTGATCAATTCTTCATGTCTTACCCGATCAAAAGCCTTGGTATGGTCAACAAAGCATAAACATAAATCCTTATTCAGCTCAATTGATCTCTCTATGATAGTTCTTAGGATGTATATGGCATTAATAGTTCCTTTCCCTTCCACAAATCCACACTGTTCTTTTAATATTTCTCTTTTGATTCCATTCCTTGTCCTCATCATGATTATTCTTAATAGAATTTTTGTTACATGACTCATCAAGCTGATTGTGTGATGGAGTTCACATTCTATAGCCCCTGTCTTCTTTGGAAGTGCAATGAAAACTGATTTTGACATATCTTTGGAGATTTTCTGGTGTCATATATTTCATTTAGGAGGACTGTTATTTTTTCAATACCAAATTCCTCCAGGGCTTCAATCATGTCTGTAGTAATGTTGTCTGGTCCTGGGGCTTTCCCTGGTTTCATCTTTTTCAATGCTGCTCTAACTTCATCTATCATTATGGGTGGTCCTTCAAAGTTCTTTCTTACAATGTGTTCTTCATTTCTGTCATCTTCGAAAAGGTCTTTAATGTGCTCTCCCCATCTATCAAATATTTTGCCTTTTTCCATGATGAGCGTACCATCTTTCGATTTTAAGCAACCAGTTGATGTGCATGTCTTTTTTCTGTAGACAATTTCTTCAATTCTTCTGTACATACCTTGAGGATGTGTTGTACACATGTATGTACACACAATATACACACTCACACACAGTACACATGTACGCATGCACAGCACACACACACACACCACACACACACACACGTACACACACACACACACACACCTGAGGATTCCATCAGAGCCAGCAGCAGCTAGAAGATGCAGGTGTGCGGTCAATCTGGGGTCCAGGTGTTGTGCTGTCACAGCGGTCAAGCACATGATGCGCGTTTCTGGATCCAGCTTCAGGTATCGCGTTTTCCACGGTTTGTGGGATCGCTTGTGACGAGACTCGCCCAGGAAACACCCACTCAGATGTTCATAAGTGGTGCTAAAGGAACTGTCTGTATTTCTGTGACACTGTGAAGTCTTACCTAAGTCACTTGGACGGTGAAAGGAGCCATACTGATCAATATCTCTTTGAGATGATAAGCTACTTTGTACAGTGAATATCTGTTCCGAGGTGTGATTTTGTTCAGTAACCATCTGGTGTGAAACACTGCCCTGCTCATTCACTGATGAGCGACCTCTCTGAACAATAGTCACTCTCCAGGCTTGAATCTGGGCACGACCTCCAGCTGAGAATACCACTTTGGATGCCACCTCACAACCTGATGATGTGTCCTTCTTTCTTGGCAGATAAGATGAAGCATCCACAGAGCATGTCTGATGATGTGGATCACTGTCAGACTGCTTGTTGTTTCCCATGTTGTCATGACCAGTAGAGGTACGACCTGACCTGATAACAGCCAGTGCGCGCACACTGGACAGGTGAGCATGAAGTGTGTGTTGGCCCCGCCACTGTAGCCTGCCTCCTTCTACTGCTTGGCAGTTAAGGTTATCAACAAAATTTAACACTTGTTACAACCAGGGGTTGATGTTTTAAATGAAGTATGCTTTTCTATTTCATTGTGGCCTGCCTGGCTCTTGCAACAGACTAGTGGATTCAAGAACTGATGTCTTGGGTTCAATCCCAGCTTGTGACATAAAAACTGGTCTGTTAGCTGCCCGTCTTAATGCTTTAATCATTTTGTTGACGTCTCCCCACCTACCATACCACCCCCAATTTGAAGACTTGTCATGTGTAGGATCTTGTGCATGCTCAAGAATCTGCCGGACAACATACAGCAGATTGCATGGAGCACGTGGAATTTTCCAAGTCCCTTTAGATTAACTCCACATCCAAATCCTTTTCCTGTTTAGGCTTCTAGTTTCTGATTCAACATTATTTTCAAGCCTAGTCTACTATCTAGTCTTTAACTATTGCTGCTATCTTAGAATCTTAATCTTCCATTCAAACAGAAGTCCTGCAAAATAAAACAACTTAAGGACACCATGCTAACTGCAGAAAATGAAAGGGACCTACAAAACCTTGTGAATATAATAGGAATAGAAAGCAAAAATAAAGGGTTGGAGCTAAATAGCAAGAAGACTGAAATCATGGTAATCAGTAAAAAAAAAACCCACATGAAATCCACTCATGCAAAACAAAAGCAAACGGCACAACCTTGAGACAGGTTGATAAGTTTAAATATCTGGGAACGATCATCTCACCAGACAGCAGATGTACATCAGAAATAGCCATCAGAATCGGCCAAGCCAAACAGCAATCAAGAAGATGAAAAGCATTCTTATCAACAAATGCCTATCAATTAACATCAGGAAGAGAGTTCCTGAATGTTATATACTCAAGAAGATGAAAAGCATTCTTACCAACAAATGCCTATCAATTAACATCAGGAAGAGAGTTCCTGAATGTTATATAGAACTGATAATGTTATACGGTTGAGGCAGCCGAGATGTGGTTTCTAAGAAGAATGTTGACAGTTTCATGAACAGCAAAGAAAACAAACGAGACAGTCTTGATGGAGGCAGACACAAGAAGATAATTCATGATGAAGATTAGGAAAAGACAGGTAACATTTATAGACCATTTTATGAGGAAAGAGAAATTAGAGCAGCTGGTCACAACAGGAAAGCTGGAGGGAAAGAGCACGAGGTAGACCCAGGGAGAAAATATTGGACAAACTTGCGGGGTGGCTGAGGACAGAGGGGGTGGAAGATGTACTTGCGGCAACAAGGGATAGATACATATGGAGGGCCATGATCGCCAACGCCATATGGCAGGGCAAATTGATGATGATGAAGAACAACTTAAGTGATAAAATTCATTCTGTTACATTTTGATCTATACTGATATCTGTGTGCACTGAATGGACAGCTGTATGCTGACAGGAACAAGACAGGAACAAAGTTCAGACAATTACCATCTGTCTAACTGTGTATAACTACAATGACAAGGATACAGTCTGACTGCAGAACTCCCAAGCTCAGAGTGGTGTCCTCACTACCTGTACACATCACATGCTGCACAGCACCTGAAAACACAAAGTACTGAGGTTTGTTTGTGTTTTTTTTTACCAATAACATTTATAAATTATACTGCAAAAGTAATACTCACACTGATCCGTATCATGTCAGTAGTTGAAACGTCAATGTTTAACCCCTTTAGTGCTGACGTTTTTTGACATCCAGTGTTTTCCATGTGCCAGGGAAAAACGTTGCATCACTACCATGTACAATAAAACAACTGTTGCCTCCATATTTATGGGAATCTATGCATGAAATTACACAGAATGATACATTAGGCATGACTTAAATGTCTTTTCAGATGATTTATGTAAAACATTCTTGAAATTACTACATATTTGTAATATTTTGTGGATATTCCCATAAAAAACTCATAACTGCTCATGATAGAAACCAAACAAACAAAGGAAAAAATAGAAGATATGACCACCCTTTGGCTGACCTACTGACAGATCACTGAAAGCTGATGAGCTACAAAGAGCTGCAGCATACTAGTTTACTAAGTGGCTTGACCCGGTCAAGTCGTCTGCTTCCATCACATCTCCCCACCCCACTCCATCACCCTAATCCTTCCCTTGCCACTTCTAACACTACTCCTGAAAGTGTTGCGGTATTCTATAATGTGGGTCCTATCTGACTGAACGAGTGAAGTTGTTGGCTAGCTGCTAGTATTGCCTGTGACCACAAACCCTTTGTGTCACGTGCTCGGAAAATCAATACTTTTCACGTTGGGTCTGTCTGGTGCACATTTCATACCAACAACGAGTAACTACTGCTGCTTTCAACCTTTTCTTGTGTCAGAATTGTTTTCTCAATCATCCTATAGTCATTTATAAGTTCTTGACTCAACTACATGCTTTCAAAGGCTGAAAACATGCAGCATTGCAAGACAGTCCTAGTGTCAGTGTTTTGCTGAAAACCAGTTTCTCTTTTCAGATACATAAAACCAATCTGGTGAGGGTTGCATATGTCAAAAAGTCATGTAAGGGAAACCAATCACTTTTATGAACCCTCTTTGAGACTGACAACATCAATCAGTGCTTCTCTCCCATTTACATTAGGCTAAAACGTGTGTCAAACTACCTCCGTAAATTTTACGTTTGTAGGCATCACAGAAGGCTCCAAGAGCTCCGTAAATGTTACGTTGACAGCACTTAAGGGTTAAACAGTCATGGGATTTTCACACAATTACTCCAAAAGCCAAAGGATTTTCACACAATTACCCCAAAAGCTAAAGGATTTTCACACAATTACCCCAAAAGCCAAAGGATTTTCATACAATTACCCCAAAAGCCAAAGGATTTTCACACAGTTACTCCAAAAGCCAAAGGATTTTCACACAGTTACTTCAAAAGCCAAAGAATTTTCACACAGTTACTCCAAAAGCCAAATGATTTTCACACAGTTACTCCAAAAGCCAAATGATTTCACACAGTTACTCCAAAAGCCAAATGATTTTCACACAATTACCCCCAAAAGCCAAATGATTTTCACACAATTACCCCAAAACACAAAGGATTTTCACACAATTACTCCAAAACCAAAGGATATTCACACAGTTACTCCAAAAGCCAAAGGATATTCACACAGTTACTCCAAAAGCCAAAGGATATTCACACAGTTACTCCAAAAGCCAAAGGATATTCACACAGTTACTCCAAAAGCCAAAGGATATTCACACAGTTACTCCAAAAACCAAAGGATATTCACACAGTTACTCCAAAAGCCAAAGGATATTCACACAGTTACTCCAAAACAAAAGGATATTCACACAGTTACTCCAAAAGCCAAAGGATATTCACACAGTTACTCCAAAAGCCAAAGGATATTCACACAGTTACTCCAAAAGCCAAAGGATTTTCACACATTTACTCCGAAAGCCAAAGGATTTTCACATATTTACTCTGAAAGCCAAAGTACCATGTTTTAAAACCAACCAACCAACCAATAACAAATAAGCAAAGAACATCCCCACCACATCTGAGTCCACAACAGAATTCACACAGTTGGCAGTTTATCTTTTCTCAAAGTACAAAACGTCCACCATATCCCAGAAGGGCATCATCTTCATTCTTCATTGTCTAAGCTAATTGTAAACATCACCATGAAAAACAGATCTCTACTCACCTTTACCATCAGTGTACGTGAAAAGGCATCTGCTGTCCCACACCTTCTTTCCATGCAGACATGGCTGAACAAACAGACAAACAATCTTATATCACTTGTTGGCACAATTATTGTTATTCTTACTTAAAGCCCAGCCTACTACACAGAGGCAATCAGGGCTATAAACATCTCAAAAAGTATACCATGGCAAAAAATAATAGGAAGACATGACAGAAAGCAAAGGAGCTAGAAAGAAACCAAGTGACAGAAAGGAGAAACTTTCTAGAATTTCCAGATAATAAGCATACTGTTCATACTGAAAAAGTCCCCGACAACCCAATGAAAGATGCTGGCACAATAACTTCGAGAGAAAAAAATAGACAGAAAGAAAAAAGAAACTTCTAATCAAAATAACTGAATAAATTTGACTGTACCTATACTCCTATTACAAAACCAAATGAATGTGTTACAGAATGTGTTTATAAATAGAGTACACAGTAAATAAAGTCAGTATATAATGAATGTCTCCAAAGGCAACTGACACATTACAAACAGAATTCTACTCAGACTTGTCACTGTTCCCATCAATTTGTATCTCAGGGCAATGTTCCCAGTATTGCGAATTATTCTCTGCCTCTTCCCACTGTGTGCTCTTTCTCTCTCTCTCTCTCTTTCTCTCTCTCTCTCCACACACACACACACACACACACACACACACAGGAGGATAAAGATAATAATTGTGTACCTTCCTTTTAATGCACTACAAGTGCGTGTGTGCATGTGTGAAGTGTGTGTGATGCGTGTATGCATGTATGTCTGTGTGTAATCATGTCGTCTCGATATATCAATGAAACTTGAATGCACAAGACATTCATTTACACTTCTGTTGACGACAAATGATAAAAAAAAATACCGAAAATATTGCAAATGAAAAGTGTGAAGGATTTCTGGAATCACTCTGCGATATTAGTCATGATACAAACTATTTGATGCTTATTACTTCAACTATGGAAATGGACCTTTGTCAACAGTGAACACACAATGAACAATCATACATAATGACAGACTATCCCATTCCTCCCAACCCCAGACAATAACAGAAAAAGACAGACACAGTACAATGCACAGATAGACATACAAACACAGACAGACAGGAGGGTTGACAGACAGATTACAATGCACAGACAGAGATACACAGACAAGAGACAGACAGGAAGGCTGACAGAGTATAACGCACAGACATATATACAGAGACAGGAAGGCTGACAGACAGACAGAGTATAATGCACAGACAGATACATAGACACAGAGACAGACAGGAAGGCTGACAGACAGACCGACAGAGTATAATGCACAGATATACAGACCGATCAGAGACAGTAGGGCTGACAGACAGACAGTGTATAATGCACAGATATACAGACACAGAGAGACAGACAAGAAGGCTGACAGACAGACAAACAGAGTATAATGCACAGATATACAGACACAAGACAGGCAGTAGGGCTGACAGACAGACCGACAGTGTATAATGCACAGATATACAGACACAGAGAGACAGGCAGTAGGGCTGACAGACAGACCAACAGAGTATAATGCACAGATATACAGACACAGAGAGACAGGCAGTAGGGCTGACAGACAAACAGAGTATAATGCACAGACAGGCATACAAACACAGAGAGACGGGCAGTAGGGCTGACAGACAGACAGAGTATAATGCACAGACAGACATACAAACACAGAGAGACAGACAGGAGGGCTGACAGACAGAGAACACGAAGAATTACTCAATTAATCGTACCTTGACAATGTCTTGGGAAGACCTCTGACCTCCAGTGACTATAATAACATCCCTGGCCTTGATGAAGGAGAAGCGGTAGTTCTGACCCTGAGACACACAGTCCCATGATCTGTGGCCACCTCCACACTCCACCTCCAGCTGTCGTTCTCCCTGCTCCGCATCCCACACAATGAACTTGGACTGAAAAACAAACAAACAAACAAATAAACAAATAAAGAAGCCACACCGTATTCCATAATTTACAAGCATTTGCATACTGACATGCTCTTACTTCACCACCCATCAAACAAATACAACAGACTCCACAAGGTTTAACCCTTTCATTCCTGCAACTGTCCATAAACTGCAAAAACTTAACCTTTCACTCCCTCACTCTGTTCACCAGCTTCCTGCAGAAAGGGTTAAGTCTTTACTTTGCTATCATGGTTGACAATGCAAGATGCTGGCGGATAGAGTGAGGGAGTCAAAGGGTTCATCAAATACTTGCAGCAACAATGTCACATGAAAAGGTTGGATAATTATGTACTGATAAGAGAAAACTGGATTTTGTCATCAGGTCTTGCCAGAGTACAGAGTTTATGCCCAGCTGTTCCACATAAGCCATGTTTACTGCGGATCCTTTCCTTCAACACATGGATCTGAAGCATCAGTGAATGCGGATGTTTCTGTGTGCTGAGACAGTATGCCAAGAATTATGAAACTGACTGAACAGAGAAGGTTCCTTCATGTTAGCATATGGAGACAAAATAAACCATAACACTTAATCGTCTCAAGCATTACCTGGGTCATTAGGGGTCTCTGAAAATTTTCATTACAAGTTCACTTACAGAATAAAATCCCAGCACCTGGAGTCCACTGTCTTTGATCCACAGACGATCAATCCAGTCAAAGCCTTTGAACACCTGAAAACACACGCAACTGATGTTTAATTGATAATGGAAAATATGAACAAGTCTATGTATCTAAAAACACAAGAAAGGCAATAAACCACAGCCACTATGACTATTTACAAAATAAATCTGTTACCAACAAAACAGCTTGAATAGAACATTGCAGAACTTTCAATTTTCAAAAAATACATAACTGAAACCGATTCAAAAACCAGAAAAAAATTATGATAAATCATTCTATTTTTAAAATTATCTCACTTGTGTCAACATTTCAGCCCAAATGGCGAAACAGTATGCAACTGTCCAAATAACAAAATGAGTAATGTTGCAATTAAGGAACAAGCGAGAAGGATTCTATAAAATGTGTATATGATCATATCTTTTACTATGAACCAGCTGGTGTTTACAGATTTTACAATGGACAAACTTTGAAGAGAAGTTGTGTTAATAAAACAGAACTGGTTGTGTTAATAAAACAGAACTGGTTGTGTTAATAAAACAGAACTGGTTGTGCACACCACAGTGGGATTAGATTGACTGGATTCAGTTTTCATCACAATGAAATATTTCCACATGAAATGCAGGACCCCCCCCCCCCCCCCCCCCCCCTGGGAATAGTTAGCTTAGTTTGGCACAAAATCTACCCCCCCCCCCCTCCTTTTTTTTTTTTTAACCTGTGTGTGCGCATTTCACTTTACCTAAGATAGTGGATATACTACAAAATTTTGTCAACCGTAATGTTGCGGATTTTCTTATGAGTGCTAAGTGCAAGCTGCACATGGGACCTCAGTTAATCACCTCATCCGGATGATCAACACCCAGACCACTACTCCAGATCCAGTGGAAGGAGTAGAGAGAAATCCTTGTCTAATCAGGATTCAAACCTGGGTTTCTCACATTCTGGACAGGTATTTTATCCACCAGACCACACACAGAAAAGATTACTTAACTATACATTAAAACAGGCAGACAGCAGATGCACACTGGTGTGCATGCCCCACATAAAGACAGCAATACCCGTGAAGTGTTGAGAAGTTGCAGACAACCCAGGTTCAAACTCCAGCGCCGATACTGACCATCCCTACCAGCAGTGTAGACGGTGTGGCTGTGGTGACGGACACATGTCACACCAGCACTGCCATGGATCTTTGGGAATGTCTGTGATGGTAGCAGTACCGACTCTACCTGGGAAACAAATTTAAAAAGTTAGCAGAGATATTTCACTGACATTACACATAAAGTAGCGCATAAATATGCAAACATATATGTGCACACACATACACACACACACTCATACACGCACATAGGTGGACATACACTTTCCTATCTAGGCAGACTTTCTGTTAGAGACAAGCAAAAAAGTATAAACATTCACATAACTAAACATACATCACTGAAATTTTGTTCATTCTAGTGTACTTTTCAAAGGTATTAGAAACACAAAGGTATTAGAAGCAATCAATACATAAACCAACCAACTAATTCATCCAGCTAAGTAACAACAAACTTACATTTTTCATACAAGTTGATAATAATGCAAGGACAGAATCATGTAAAGAAAGGAGACACTTCTAACATAATATCAATAAAGAAGCAGCTCTTATATATGTACAATACAAAATACATGTGGAGTGCTATGAACAGACAATAACTGACCTCAGTGGTTGAATGCGTGAGCTGATAATAATGTACACTGCCACTTCTGTCACCACACACCAGATGGCCCCAAGTTCCTGAACGCGGCGATGATGATGATGATGATGATGGTACCAACAGCAGACAACCTGATGTCACCCACCGATGCCTGCAGACTGGAAGTTCCAGCTTTGCCAAGGTGGATATGACAAGCTTACCTCCTGATGATGGGTGGACAGCAGTTAAAATCTGTAACAATACACTGTTATGCACTACCTTAATGACATGTGTTTAGCTCAATATGCCAAGCGCATATCTTCATGAGAGCAAACATTTCTGAATGTTTGCTGCAAATAAAGAAAAAGTGAATGTCTCTTTCCTTTTGAAGCTTGAATGTTTCCATACTGATATAAAGGAAACATAAAAACATTATAAGCACAGAAATATGTACACACGTGTAATAATATACACATGCATAGGCATACGCAAACTCCTCTTAACCCTTAGACTGCCATGGGACGGCAATTTCCGTTCTGCACCTATGGTCTAAAAAGTGCCGTAAAACGGCTATCTCCGTTCGCGTCAGTAGTGGAATTTTCCTATCTCCACAGTAAGACCAGAGGTTCCCAATTCACTCCAATCACAACGTTTAGTGTGTCTGCAATGAATATGTATAAGTAGAAGGATCCAATGAGATTTCAAGGAGTCAGTCTGGGCTCTTTCCCAAACCACCCCCTGCAACTTTCGAACCCACTGGTCAACATGGCGGATGACGAAACTCAACCTGGCCGAAGTGGCGTGAAATGAAAGCGAACAGCAAAAGATTACAGTGATTTTGTTACCACTGATGATGAGAAAGTTCTACAATTGATAGAGGACGACGAATTCAGTTGTTATGACGAAACTGCTACGTCAAATGAGGAGGAAAATGTCGAAACAGCAGTCCAGTGGAACGGAGGGGGCGTGTTGACATCGCAGTTACGAGAATAGACCAGCAAGAGGAGAGAGAGCCGAGTTTGGAGGCTGTAACTGACCCAGATTTTGAAGAGGGTGAAGGCCAGGCAAGGAACAATGGCTCAGAGAGGGGGAGGGGAGGGAGTGAAACTGGACACCTAGTACAAGCGTCGTCTGCTACACAGCTAACACCGGAACTGACACGGTGGAGCAGCCTGCTCGTGGTCAAGCGAGCTTGCGTCAGTCAGACGGTCAGGCATTGGCAGAAGCGTAGGTAAGACCCATTGTTATTGTCTTGTGTCAGTGTGTTGATAAACGGAGTGTTATCACGGAGCAGTGACTGCAAAAGAGAAGACTTTGCTGAATGAGTGTGTGGGCGTGGCACTGACTGACTGAGTGTGTTTGTGTCATCACTGTACTTGTGTGTGTGTGTGTGTGTGTGTGTGTGTGTGTGTGTGTGTTTGTGTTTGTAGCTGTGTGTGTCTGTATGTGTGTGTAGCTGTGTGTGTGCGTGTGTCTGTGTGTGAGTTGTGTGTATATGGTTGCATGTAGTTGTGTGTGTGTGTGTGTGTGTGTGTGTGTGTGTGTGTGTGTGTGTGTGTGTGTGTATGTGTGTGTGCTTGAAACAAGACTGAGTGAGAACTAGTGTTGCAATGGTGCATGTGTCAGTGTAGTTGTGTGTGTGTGTGTGTGTGTGTGTGTGTGTGTGTGTGTGTATGTGTGTGTGTGTGTGTGTGTGTGTGTGTGTGTGTGTGTGTGTGTGTGTGTGTTGTTTCCATGCACAAGGATGTGAACAGGATTTTTTTATATTCACAGGTGGTACCAGAGGCCATGGGACCAGAGGCAGGGGACAGGGAGCTACTCAGCAGAGAGGGAGAGGAGACCCTTGTGCCACCCAACAACACCCAGCCAGATATTCCACAGTTCACAGGGGAACCTGGCCTGAAGATTCAGCCTGATGGGGACAGGCCTGTGGACTACTACCGGCTCTTCCTCAATGAGATACTAGACAAACTTCCCTACCACCCTGGAGAAGACTGTCAGAAAGCTTTCCTCTGGCAGGAGGTGCAAGGTGTACAGCAAGAGGGGCATCAGGAAAGAAACCAACTTTGTGTGTGGACAGTGTCCTTCAAACCCATCTCTTTGTGTGCAACCTTGCTTCGTGGCGTGCCACACCAAGAAAAACTACTAGTTGCTGACTGATACCCTGTACATAGATCTATGTAGACACAGTATGTGTATGTATTTTTCATCTCTGTGTGTGTGTTGTGTGATGTACTATTGCAAAATTTGTATAAAAAAAAAAAGGAAGGAAAAAAAAACAGTGACACGGAAAATTCTTTCGAGTCCCAAAGTAAGCGTGTGTAGATATGGTGATTGTGAAAACTCTTCTTGGACAGAAGGTAAGGAAATACATTTTTCATTATAATTCTTTTGCTTTCTGATAATAATTCAGTTTTATTATTCACTGTTTTTCACTTTGTTTTATGTTTATATGACATCATGTCTAGAATAGTGTAAAAAAAAAAAATCTTGTTTCATTGGACATAAACTTTCATCTGTCCTGTTGAATGGATGTGTAATTATGATCAGTGTATAGAGGATTCAATTACCTTTCAGAAAAGTATTAGTTTTATGGACTTTTATTGAGTAGTTTTTGTGTCAGAATTTTTTTTTAATTATTACCCTCCGCAATGTAATATGGCTTGGCAAACGGTTGGCGCAGAGCTAAAAAAACGAGTGGCAGTGTAAGGGTTAATGGAGGTAATATATCATCATCATCATCATTCTCCTGCCCGTGATGGGCGTAGAGGAGAGATGAGAGACACTCTTGAAGCCAGCCGTCGCCAACCGGTCCTGTCCTCCGCCTGTCGCACCAGCGTGGGGCCATCCAACCTGGTCCATTCTTTGATGTTGTCCATCCAGCATTTGGCTTGTCGTCCCCTTCGTCTGCCGCCTCCCAGTGTACCCTGGAGGACCGTTTTGGGCAGTGAGTTGTGGCGTGTGACATGCCCGAACCACGACAGCTTCCTGTTCTTGACTGTTGCCAGGAGGGGTTCTTGTGGGCCTGCGAGTGTTGTTATTTGGCTCCACACAAAGTCGTTTGTCTTCCGATCTTGCCAAGAGATCCCGAGCAAGCGCCTGAAGCATTTAGTTTCAAACGTCTGGATTCTCTTGGTGGTCTCTGCTGTCATGGTCCAGCTCTCGCATCCATACAGCAGGATGGGGAGCACCAGGGACTTGTACAGCTTCATCTTCGATGGAAAGCCGATCTCTCTGCTCTTCCAGATCTTGTTTAGCTTTACCATTGCTGCTGTTGCGATCGCTAGTCTGGTCTTGATTTCTGTTGTAGAGCGACCGTCTTTGGTGAGAGTGGCGCCAAGGTATTTGAAAGTGTCCACTTCTTCAAGCAGTTGCCCGTTCATGTAGATTTCAGCATGGGTGTTGGTTGTGCTGTTGACCAGGTAATATATATAAACAGACAATTACTTCAAACTGTATGGAACTGCAGAGTGCAATTTTGTAAAGAAAAATTCAATACGTTTGCAGACTCTAATACATACCATACAATCTACAGATGATCCGCAGTCAATCGCTGCTCATTTTCTGTGTCTGGTCCAAAAAGACTGGAATGGAGCTTCCCTTGTCTCTTTAACAATTATATACTCTGTCTTCATTCAAGTTTAAATTGATGATGTATATTTCTATCAATAGTGACTTCCCCTTCTCCTTGCCCACTCCCTTTGTCCCACTCCTCTCCTGTTCTACCCCTCCTGGTGCGTGCTTTGTTCCCTTTGGTTCTTGTCCACGTGAGTGAAGCCTTTAACCCTTTTGCTCCTGAACCCTGCCCACCAGCATTATGCATTGTCAACCGTGATACCAAAGCAAAAACGTAACCCTCTGACTCCCTCACCCTATCCGCCAGCTTCCTGAAGGGTGCGGGAGTCAAAGGGTTAATGAATGATGACAGCGTGTGCATTGATCTGATTTGTATATCAAGATTTTGGCACCTTACAGATGTCTTTATTATTATTATTATTACTCTCATTATTATTATCATTACATACTTATCATTATTATTAATATTACATACTTGTTACTGTTTCAACTTAAGACTTACACAGTGTCCATTGAGTCCTGTGGTGAGGAAATGATCATCATCAACCCATGTCAGACCACACACCTTGCCTGAGTGCAGCTTTATTTTGGTTTCATGTAATGCAAGCTGACTTCCTGAAAAAATAACAAACAAGCGCCAGTTAGTAATCGCCAGAAACCCATCTTCTATTAGTGAAGTTTTGTTTTATCCTCAGGTAATGGACAAAACATTACACTGAAGTGATTCTGAAAGGTCATCTGAATTCTGCAGTTATGTGTACTGTTCGATGTTTATATACATATAGCATTCTGTCTGTCTGTCTGTCTGTCTCTCTCACACACACACACACACACACACACACACACACACACACCACACACACACCAACTATAGCATTCTGTCTGTCTGTCTATCTGTCCACCACCACACACACCACACTCACACACACTCACAACACACCACACACACGCACACCACACACACCACCACACACACCACACACACACACACCACACACACACACACACACACACACCACCACACACACACCACACACACACACACACACACACACACACACACACACACACACACACACACACACACACACAACACAACACCACACCAACAGAAGATGGCATTCTTGTGCAACCAGAATGTCATTTCTTAAACAGTTTCAATTGTTGTATTTCAATTTAGCATTCCAGTTTCCTTGCATGCATGTATGCACATTGTTTTGCCCACGCTATGCAGGTGGCATGATGCTGCACAGTCTGCAGGCTCCATCTTTGGTGGGCATACATGCTTGGTGTTTTAATGTTTCCACAAACCAACAGACACTGACATGAATTATGGGATCTTTAACATGTATATTTCAAGTTCTGCATGTGCATACACATAAAAAGGATTCAGGCACAGGTAAGTCTCCACCCTTTGCCCATCAGATAGGAGGTATCCAGGCAGGGCTCAACTTAGGCCCTCCAATAGGAAGTCTGAAATCTTACCCACTTTGCCACCATGCACCTTATTTGATGTCTGACAACGTCAAAGAGAAGTGAATACACAGAGTAATGAAGAATGGGAAAGAGGGAAAGTTGTAAACAGTCAACTATTCAAAACTTAACATTAGCAATATCACACTCAGATGACATAACTTTTAAACATACTTCAAGATTATGAAAACAACTTCCACCTAAAAACTGGAATTCAATAATGAAGTCAGAACTTCTACATTTGAACCAAAAGTAAGCCACAAATTATTCAAGAAAAAGTGAGACGTATGATAGTACATAAACTGTCACATTCACAGACTACATGCGTATTAGATGAAAACAAGAAAAGAAAAACAAAAGCAACAACAAACACACAAACAAATGAAACTTAAAGAAAGATGTCTAATACCCCCTATTTTCAAAAGGCAAAGAACTGTTAGAATATTCCATTTTGTAGTCAGACAGACAGATAACAGATCATGCCTTTTTCTGCCTACTTGATAAATGTACATGTGTAATGTGCCAAACAGGGATGTCTTGGACCAGGCCAGCATGCCATGCATGTATTCCCTCTTCACACAATAATGACTTTGCTGGCTTGGCCATGTTTAGCTACAGGCAGAATAGCTGTATCCCAAAAGTCATCCTGTACAGGGACCTCGCTGCAATAACCCAGCCCACAGGGCATCCACTGCTGCAATACAAGGACATTTACAAACATGACCTGAAGTCTGCTGATATCAATGTTGACGCCTTGTAAGATACAGCAACAAATCACTGTGCCAGATAACAGGCTGTATATGCAGGCATTGTCAATGCAGAAGAGAAATGAACTCAACTGTAACTGGACAGAAGAGAGACCAAAAACATTATGGCAGCCACTACCCAGCCACAGGCCGATCATGTATGTCAACTGTGCCAAGGACTGCCACTCAAGAATCAGTCTGTTCAACCACAGCCGACACTGCCCCACATCCAAATGAGTTCTTAACAGGGCACATCCACTTTCTAATCAGACGGACAAAGCTATCATCATCATCATCATCATCATCACAATGAATCTTGATGTAAAATCCAGACAAAAAGGACATAAACAGCACAAAAAAGGAGAATGTTAGCATTAAAATTGTTGCCTGACCTTGCCATCTGCCAGTAGAATATCCACTTACCTGGCTGACCAGGAGCTTTCTGAATCACCCTGACATGACCAGTGATGCTGGATATGGCCAGGAACGATGTGTGTGGAGACACAGCCAGGGTGGCATAGGAGGCAAAGTCTGTGTCATGAGCCAGAATTTGCCAGCTGTCACTGTGTAGGTTGTAGCACAATGTGCTCCTGGACAGCAAAACATATACAAAACGATCACATACAATGCACATCAAGGAACTACAGAGATGAAAGATTAGTTCCTGGCAATGGACAGCAAAACATACACAAAACATTACATGTAATAATACACATAAAGGAACCACAGAAAAGAAAGAGTGATCCTTGGCAAACTATGGCAGCGAAAGTTCACTCTAACAAGTAAACACAAACACACGTGGACAGAGTAGAAAACGGTGCTGCACTGTAGCAAAGTACTCCCATAGGAAGAGCAACCTGAATTTCAAAAAACCCAACACCAAATACACTCTGACTGAGCAAGTTATCACACAGGTACAAGCCCAAACATAAGCACATCATAAGACTCAATTCCATCAAGCGTATTTTCTGTCTAGATAGCCACCAATCTGTGCAGGACAATGTAACATGATGTAAAACTGAATGGCCACAGCATACACTATAGAACAGAACAGTGCACATTAAGCATCATCAACATTTTAAACAGGAATTACAGAAATCAAATATGTATTAATAACTGTGATAAGGTCAAGTGAATGCAAAAAAACTAAAATTGTTCTGATTTGAAAAATAAATCATGAACAAAAAGAAATTTTCAAGAATTATCAGGAGCACACTATATTCTTACAAATGTGATGTGGTGCAGCTATATATATGCACGCGCGTTTGCACACACACACACACACACACACACACACACACATACACACATACATGCACACACACACAAACATACACACACACAAACACACAACCACTGAAACAAGAAGAAAAGCTCTCCTTCTAGACTGAAAATAAACAACCTGCTTTTATTTGCATTATGTACATGTTATCAAGGTGCTTATTGTGCAGATGTAAGAAACTTGTGAAATGCACTCTTCCGGTCTCCATGGTCTGTGCTCTTGTACTGTCTGGAGCGCATCTCCTGGCCTGGCTGTGGCAATTGTAAAGCTTCCAGTGTGTCATGGCCATGTCTGTTCCTGAATTCTGATTTTTTTTCTCACCACAGAAAACACTATTTCATAATGAGCTGACAACTGTAAAATGCACAAAATGAACACCATGATGCTGGGTTACATCTTGGAAAGGAACTCACTTCCTACCCAAGACAGTCTGCTGATTGTGCCATTGGTGGCATATGCCATGTTTTCTATGCTTTTCTATGTTTTCACATCTATTGTGAAATGTCAGTGCAAAATCCTGTGTACACATCTTGTCGCTGTGACACTATCCAGCAGATGTATAGGAAATCTTTTCAAGACGAAATGTGAAGAAGACAAAAGGATAGCTGTCTGTCTTGAAGAGTCAGCAACCTCAGTGATTTCCAGAACTTTGTCTGTCAAGGGCAGTTTGTTCCTGATATACCTGCAAGAGGTCTGGAAAGATTTTTGCATCTGTTTGTATAACTCTTGCATACTTTCAACTCTCACTTAATTTTCATTATTTTTGATAAAGCCAACAGCACCCTGCTCAATCAGAAGATCATCATCAGCTTTCAGATTGTGCCTAGTTCCAAATCCACATCTACCACTTGCTTGTACATCACAGCACTTCGTTTCACAAAGCGAATCAGCAGTATCTGATAGGTAAGGTAATTCTGTTAGAAATATGGCTATTCTGGAACAACAGGCAACACTGTGCGCATCATCCTTCCCCACCACCTTGCCAACACAAAAACATATACACACACAAACTTGCTAACACATATTAATCATCACACAACAAAAGCACAAGCATTCTTGTGACATTCTTCTCACCCAGCATTTGTGATTAAAATCACAGTATTGTAATCCCACAGGGCCAGGTTTCTCACAAAATCATCAGCACGCGTCTGAAAACAGCAAAATACACAAATCACATCATTATAAAGAAAGAAAAGAATAACAGAAAAGAAGAGAAAGAGGGAAACCTTACAATGAAGGAAGTAAGGAGACAGAAATATAATATCTATGACATGCTTGTGTATCAACCCTTAAAACACATCATACACAAGAGCAACTACATTTCACAACCACATTACACCTGAGTATATCAATATGTTGAGAGTTCCATGGACAGCAAAGAAAACAAACGAAACAGTCTTGATGGAGGCAGACACAAGAAGATCACTCATAAGGAAGATTAGGAAAAGACAGGCAACATTTATAGGCCATTTTATGAGGAAAGGGGAATTAGAGCACCTGGTCACAACAGGAAAGCTGGAGGGAAAGACAGCACCAGACAGACCCAGGGAAAAAATACTGAATGGACTTGCAGGGTGGCTGAGGACAGAGAGGGTGAAAGATAAGCTTGCGGCGACAAGGCATAGATGCATATGGAGGGCCATGAGGCAGGGCATGAATACGTGTTTTGATTTGTTTTGTTTTGTTTTGTTTGTTTTTAAGTTTTTGCTTTGTTTTGATTTGTTTTGTTTAAGTCCCTTTTCAGACACCATGAAAAAAAAAAAGGGCTGATTACAATCTATTTTTCCATGTGTGTTTTTTTCTGGGGTTTTTTCCCTTCATTCTTTCAGTCACATGTATTTGAAGTTCATCCTTGCCTTTACATGGTCTGGTATAGTCAGCTGAACTTGAATCAATGGCAGGGCATGGTCACGACACAGCTGCCACTTTCGTATACTGCAGTCACCTCCCCCTGTCACCTGGAAACAATAAACACAACAAATTACACAACCACTACGAAAATGCTCCTATCACACTCTCCCTCTCTCTTTCCCCCCAACTCTCTTCTCAATCAACAATAATGATATACGCAACTTCTCTTTGTTTTTGCGCAAGGCACAAACATTTCCCAAAACATGAATTTCAAGAGATTACGAATTAATCACTTAGTAAATTAATGAATTTACTACAGACATTGAAAATGTATTGTCCTGTCTATTGTTCACATAGCCCTTCACAAGGGGCTATGGCCTACATTATGAATAAACTATCTGAAGTATACCCCTATTTTCCAATATGGCTCACTTTTCTCAATGCATACACACAAACACAACATGTGCACGAGCATATCCACACATACATATACACACACACAAACACACACATACACACACACACAAAACCACACACATGTACAAACACACACAAGCATACGCTTGCATACACACACACAAAAAAACACACACACACACACATGTGTACACACATGTGTGTGCACACACACACACACACATGCGTACACACGCGCACGCACATGTTCGCACACACACATGTGCACATGCACACACAAAGACATGTGTGCATACACACACAAACACACACACACAGACATGTGTACACACATGCATGCACATACGCACGCACATGTTCGCATACACACATATACACACAGATGTGCACACACACACACACAAACAACAACAACAAAAAACACGCACACATAAACACACACGCACGCACACACACGCACACACACACACACAACACACACACACACATGCACAAACACACATGTACACACACACACACATATGCACACCCCTCCCTCCCCCACAAATGAACAGAACAAATGCCCCAAAACAAAACAACCACATCATCACACATCATAAGCTACAACTATAAGCTACAGTTTTAATCACAGGCCTACCACAAAGGATTCATCCTCACTGGAAGCCAGGCTCCTGATGCTTTGACCCTGCAAACAAAGAACATTACACAATTTCAGAATCACTCCTCTTCATTTGTCTTTTTCTATCCTGTAAGCTTCCCTTCTTGCACTAGTCTACTTATTTTTAAGACACACACACACACACACACACACACACACACACACACACACACACACACACACAAGTACTCATGCACACACAGACCATACACAACACACACACACTCTCTCTCTCTCTCTCACACACGCACACACACACACACACACACACACACACACACAAGCACGCATGCACACACACACACACACACAGGCAGGCACACACACACGCACACACACACACACTCACATACACGTGCACGCACACACACACACAACACAACACACAAACCACACACACCACAGGCACACACACATGCACGCAGCCAAACACACACAAGCACACACACACATGTGCGTGCACACACACACACATACAAACACACATACAGACAAGCTCGTGCACACACACAATACACACAGCCACACACACACACACAAGCACACAGCCACACACACACACAAGCACACATATGCACCAGCCACACACACAGCCACACACACATATGCGCATACACACATACATACAAACACACACAAACACATACACACATACATGCAAACACAGACTCATCATCTGGAAAAATCTCAAAATAAGAACATTCTAAAAACTAAAATCAACTTATTCATTGGTGGATTTACAAAATCTGTGAAGAAGACTCACTTTGTGTCCTCTGTGTTTGCAAAGAATATCACCATTGTAATTCCATACAATGCAATGAGCATCCTGAAACAGGTAATACAGAGTTACACATTCATCATTTGCAGGCCAAGTCTACACTGTGCCCGGCATATATAACAAAACAGCTCTAACGTTTACAGGGGATACACAGTCAAATAATTCTGCATTGTCATACTAATAGTAATCATAGGAATATGACAAGGCCTAAAATCTATCCCCTTTTTCCAAAACACATAATTACACTCATACACGTAAACAATAGAATACGTAAATACTCCTGGCACATCTCACTTTTGATCAATATATTTGAATATTTGTCCTGGATTTCGGATTAGACTGAAGTGAAATCTTTGTGTTTCAGAAACAAAACTGACACACAACAGAATTTTTCTCATCAAAAGCAGGTTGCTCTTCCAAAGGAAAGCCTGGTATGAATTCACCCAGGTTTTCCTTTTTTTCCTGTATGGATGCATTTTTGTTTCATACAAGAAAATGAACTACTGAATTTTGCCAGTCTTTATACCGGAAAGAAAACAAATGTATCAAGTTATGTCATGAGAAAGCCCTGAGTGACCCGACACAAACTCACCTCTCCCACACTGACAAAGCAGTCTGCCAGTAAAACAACATCCCACACCCTCGCTGAGTGACCGAACACAGTCAGCATGGGTTCAATGGCTACATGGTTCCAATCCGTAGGACAGGTGTAGGCATCAGTGGCAGGTGAAGATAGATGGAAACGCAGCTGGTACATGATAATGCTGCGATCATCAGACACCGAGCAGATCCTTTGCAGTCCCTCATGGTAGAAGATGGAAAATATCACACCCTGCAATAAACCATTTCATTTATTTACTTGTTTGTTTTTATTCATTTCATTATGTCCTGATCTACTTATTCATGTATACAATTATTCTTTCATTCATTTGTTCTTTTATCTATCTATCTGTCTATCTATCATGCTAGCTAGCTAGCTAGCTACATATCTATCTACATATTCATTCCATCCATCCATCCATCTATCTATCTATCTATCTATCTATCTATCTATCTATCAATCTGTCTGTCTGTCTGTCTGTCTGTCTGTTTCTATCTATCTATCTGTCTATCTGTCTGTCTGTCTGTCTGACTGTCTGCTGTCTACAATTTGTATTATTTATCTGTCTGACTGTCTGCTGTCTACAATATGTTATCTATTTAGGTTTTTCTCTTGCCATTTTCAACACAAAAGCATTATGCCAGGTACTACAATAATTTTAAAAGACTTTGCCTTGTATATGTTGTAATTTGCTTTGTAGGTGGAGTACTCAAAAAGACCCTCTGACAACTCTGGATCAGATAGTATTTGGTTTACAGTTTGAAAACAAAACAGTATCTTAAAAGAACAAAGCAACAGCATTACTCATCCAAATCACCATTCCAAAAAAAGGAAACATGCAATCATTTAATTCCCCACCCTAACCACATTAGTCATATTTCAAAATGGTCATCCAGGTTTTATCCCTTTGACTCCCTCACCCTATCCTCTAGCATCCCACATGCTAAGCTTTTGAAAGCAAAGCAAAGTAAAAACTTAACTCTTTCATTCCCTCACCCTATCCACCAGCTTCATGCAGGAAGCTGGTGGATAGGGTGAGGGAATGAAAGAGTTAAGTGTTTGCAGCTGGTGGATAGGGTGTGGGAGTGAGAGGGTTAAGTGTTTGCAGCTGGTGGATAGGGTGTGGGAGTGAAGGGGTTAAGTGTTTGCAGCTGGTGGATAGGGTGTGGGAGTGAAAGGGTTAAGTGTCTGCAGCTGGCGGATCGAGTGTGGGAGTGAAAGGGTTAACATTACCTTGTGTCCCATTAGGCGATGTAGGACAGGCTGTGGTCGAATCACACTGTCCTCCTGGCCATTTCCTGTGCCTGGCGACCAAAGCACCACCTGCCTGAACACCGTGCCAGCCGCCAACACCACATCTGACCACCGATGCCCAATAAAATGGGCACAATATCTAGCACATTAAGGAGACTCTGTGATTATTTACTATGCACCTGATGGTAACTTAGTTGTAAGCAACAATTTGGTGGTAAAAAGGAGAAAAAAAACAAACAAAAAAACCCCAACAACACCCAAAACAAATATACAAAACAACAGAGATACTGATGAAAATAAAAATGCAAGCTGCTACCAGACCAGCTTACTGAACAACAGACTGACTTTTTTCCATTTATTCTTTTTATCTCATCTCCTAACTTAAACTGATACATGTAACTCTCCAGTGATCATGCTAGGAATTTTTAAATCCGCACTATCGTTCAAAAACCAGTGTCAGAAGCAGTCCCAGGAACACAAAACCCAGTGACAACATTTTACAAAAACACACTGAAAATCAGCTTTACACACGATATGTCCTATTTATCAAAGTTTAACAATGTTACACGATAGTTTCTTCCCTGGTTACTTCCTGCGTTCTGTCATGCCAAAAGTGACATTGGTTTGTGGTTGGGAAAATAAATCTTTTCGCTGCAAATATTTATTACCAGCAAAATAAAACTGATTGCTGGGACTGGCAGCTCAAAAGATTCCTGTATTCTGGTTGTGCAAATAGTATTTCATAGAAATTTACCAGTTAATGCGATTATTGCCTCTCAAATATAAACAGAAAACAGAGCATTCTAGAAAGATTAAGTGAGGTAACATTGTTAAACCAATTCATTATAAGTCAGTCTCCATTTATCCTCTGAACTTCAGAACATGCCCTGACATAGCTCTTACAGTTCGGCATGGCTACTAATGAAATGAACTGAACTGAAAACATTAGAACATGTTCAAAACACAACAAAAGTACAACACACACACACACACACACACACACACACCACACACACACATGCACGTACGCACGCACGCACGCATGCACGTACGCACACACACACACGCGCGCACATACACGCACACACACAAACCAATCCATCCTCCTGCACATACACTCTCTCCTCTGTTTCCCAAGGATACAGCATGCATTCCTCAGTACAGGTCACTCTGTGTAGGATGGTATCTGTCTGCCAGTCCCAGTGAAGAACAACATTATGAGCTAGGGCCAGAGCCAGTGTCCACTTATCAGCATTCTCTTGATCCTACCACCAAACATCAATAACAAGACACAATTCATTGTTTTCACTTGCGGTCACATCAGTGCCTTAACCCTTTAACACTCACATCCTGTCCATCAGCTTCCTGCATTGTTAACCAAAGCTAAGACTTAATCCCTTGACTCCCTCACCCTATCCACCAGCTTTTTACAGTTGGTGGATAGAGTGTCAGAGTCAGAGTTAAACAATGTTTCAGCATTAAATTCTCAAACTTGTCATAATTATGTACAGGAATAAAAACTGTCAATCATTTATGCTTGCATGCTTATCATTTTCCCTGTAGTATGCTATAAACTGTACTCTGAGCTTAGCCAAAGGGCTGAGAATCGATTGTAAGCTACAATCATTGTTTAATGCGCCGAATGCTCAAACAGATAAAATTCTTCTCGTTTCTGTATAAGTCATATCACAAGAATGTCACAAAGTCTATGAATATAAGCTATTCTGGTTTTGACAAAGAAACATGTACAACAGAATGCAGATTAACTATCACCACTCATGTATAGATAATCTTCAAGCTCATATATTGGAATACTTTTAATTAAAACTGTACAACAGTCATTGGTGTGGTGATGTACAGGCATACTGGGCAATATACCTGGGCTTGAAATGATCAGAAATTGTTAAACGTAACATTCAGGGACAGAGACAATTTTATGTGTGAATGCATGTGCACATGCACATCATAAAATTACAATTATGTGTAAATGAACAATGCCTGCACACACACACACACACACACACACACACACACACACACACACACACACACACACACACACACACACACACACACACACACACACACACACACCACACACCGCACACACACACATGCATGCATTTGAACATAGATATGATTCTTTATCCTTACATTATTACAGTTCATCTGCTTTTGTCATAATGAAGGAGTTGACCTATATTTGATTCATGTGCATCCACCTTTGTCTCTCATGCTTTCTTAAGACACTTAGAGCCAATGTACGTTGGTAGTCACCATCATTATCATCATCATCATCATCTTCTTATTACTATCATTTTTAGCATTATTATTTTATTACGCTGATGCAGAACATTCTGTGATTGTCTCCACACAAGTGCACAAACATGGTGTGCATGTGTGTGTGCATGCGTGTGTGTGTGTGTGTGTGTGTGTGTGTTGTGTGTGTGTGTGTGTGTGTGTGTGTGTGTGTGTGTGTGTGTGTGTGTGTGGTGTGTGTGTGTGTGTGTGTGTGTGTGGTGTGTGTGTGTGTGGTTGTGTGTGTGTGTGTGGTGTTGTGTGTGTGTGTGTGTAAGATATGGCACTAACATGACTGCAGACCAAATTTCCTGGTTATTTTGGAAAGGACAAATAAAAATACTCATAAACTTTGAACCTTATTATCATTATATTTATATGCACACCTGTAACCAAGTGGCAGCAAAGATCCAGTCTTCAAACTCTGTGGCAGTAGTAGCAGCTTGTACGCTGAAATACAGGAAAGATATAACGCTATGAAATATCAACCAAATCAACTAGTCAGCAAACACCACAAAACACATGAATTCTGAAAATAACTGAATTCTTGAGAAATCCAAAACAATTGCGACTGCCCATGTTCAAGCAAACAGGAACCAGAAAGAAACATGAAAATAGAATCAGAATGCATATTTGATATAATCAGACAAGACAGGCGCAAATTTTTGGCCAAGTGGCCTTCGTCAAGCGTAAACATAAGATCACAAAAGAACAAACATGAAATACAAAAATTGTGTGTGTGCATGTGTGTGTGTATGTGTGTGTGTGTGTGTGTGTGTGTATGTGTGTGTGTGTGTGTGTGTGTGTGTGTGTGTGTGTGTGTGTGTGTGTGTGTGTGTGTGTGTGTGTGTGTGTGTGTGTGTGTGTGTGTGTGTGTGTGTGTGTGTGCGCATATAAGTGTGATGCTGTTATAATCCTTTCAAGTTAAACAGTAGTACTGATAGCACTGACACTCAATGGCAAAATTCTGTTATTCTATTATTTATACAGTACATTCGTTTGTTTGTTTTTTAACAGCAATTCTGTTCTTGACACAACTGAAAATCTGCATCAACAACAAGTGCATTCAAAAAGATGTAAACAGTGATAACAACATTAAAAATGACTCATCAAACATCATCATCATCATCATCATCATCATCATCATCATCATCATCACTATTACTATAATTATAAATCGTTTTCATATAGCAATGTTCTCTTAACTCATAGAGACTCACTGTGCATTACACATAATACGGCTTTTTAGTGGAACACAATAAACACAAGTGATTAGACGAGCTGATCACACTGCACCATGCTTCTGCACAGTCTGTATATTGGTGAGGCACAGCATGCTGGGCATTTTTATGTTTCCCTAAGCCAGCCACTGCAATGATTTACAGGATCTTTAATGTGCATATTTGATATTCTGCTAGTTGATACACATTAAAGGGGTTTAGACACTGGCAGGTCTGCACACATGTTGACCTGGGAGATTGGGAAAATCTCCACACTGTATTCACCAGGAGGAGGTGTCTAGGCTGTTCGAACCCGGTTCCAATGGGAACTTCAAGGAAAAAGGTAAAAATTCTTCTTCTCTTTGCTATTCGTATTATAATCAATTCAAGTTTTATTCTATACCCAGACTATTTAATGACAGAACAAAGAATAAAAAAGTGTGACAGATCTAATTTTATGCCTGTCTGACCATATGTGTAGTATGCCATCAGCATCATGATTATGTGCCCTGCCACATGGCATTGGCCATCATGGACCTCCATATGAATCTATCCCTTGTTGCGGCAAGTACATCTCCCACCCTCTCTGTTCTCAGCCAGTATAGTAGTGTAGTATATAGATAAATCAATTTTCTTTAAATGATCTGGTTTGATGGAAACTTGTTATTAACAAACCTGACAAAATGAGCAGTATGTGTATCACTGTCACCTGATGCTTCCACATCCAGATAGAAAATTCTCATGCGTTTTGCTCCACACACACTCAAGCATTTTCTACCACCAAGCACAGGGCCTGTACAGTAACAAAAAAACTGGCTATGACGTCACCACATCCAGTTGGCGTCACCACATCGACCAACTCATAAAATCAGGATCAGTTTGTATAAACATTTTACAGAACATTAACAGCATTGGATCTTCATCATATTTCAACTACATTTGAGTGATTTACCAAATCATTTTAAAATTTACAAAAATTTACAAAAAGAAAGGACCATATATTATGCTTAATAAATTCTGAGAAAAAGTTAAACTCACAAACTCATAAACTATATTTTTAAAAATCACGAGTTCTGATCTTGTTGTATGACCAAGAATGCTTATAAATCAAGTATTAGAATCTACCTATCTTGCGAATTTTGAAGTTATTCTATACAATGTCTTTTGTCGTAAAGAAAATCTCTTTCTGGAACAGATCATCATACATGCTTGGACACAACACACACAAACACACACACACACACACACACACACACACACACACACACACACACACACACACTCACACACACACACACACACACACACACACACACACACAACACACACACACACACTCGCACGCACGCACGCACGCACGCTCGCACGCACGCACGCACGCATGCACGCACGCACGCACGCACGCACCACACACACACACACACACACACACACACACACGCACACACACACATGCACGCACACATACCCCATCACCAAATTTTTTTGTAAGTTGTTAAAGGACATAACATTAACCTGTGACAAGAAAAAAAAGCAAGAACATTTTAACGATAAATCATTAACTGCTATTTCAGTATCAGGGAATATAATATAAACACATTACCCAATTTAAATCCATGTACATTTGAGCTGTGTAGAGCAGGCAAAGATATCAACAAATCACAGGTGTCTGATCTGTACACCTGTACTTGACTTCCACAACCTGCAAAGGTGCATTTCTTATTATAATTATGCCATAAAAAAAAAAGTCATGTTCGAGTAATATTGTATCCTCTGAACAAAACAACAAAACACAAAAACAACAACAACAAAAAACACAAAAGAAAGGAACTGATCTGGTAGCTTAATCCTCTGATCAAAAACGAAGCAAAAACAAAAACGAAAACAAAACAAAGAACAAAACAAAACAAAAACAAAACCCTAGGGAACTATTTTGGTGACACTCCTGAGCTTTCTCCATCAGTACTGTCTCTCAATTCACACCTTGTGCTACATAATTCTGATAAAGATTTTGTCCACAACTTAAAAACTTTAGACTGGATTATATATGAAAAGTTCTGCCATTTTTCAGACACAAACATGATATATGGGCTAAAAATACTCTCAAAACATAAAATCAAAAATTACACACACACACACACACACACACACACACACACACACACACACCACACACACACACACAAAACATACATACTTCAATATATGGAGATCATAACCTTAATCTTAACTATTGTTGCTCAATTTCTGCACACACACACACACACACACACACACACACACACACACACACACACACACACACACACACACACACACACACACACACACACACACAAACATGTGGATATCATAATCCTAGTTTAAATTGTTGATAAATCCTGTATGTAACCATATGTTCTCTGGTATTTTCACCTCAACACAGGAGATTCTCCTTTCTGTTTATGATACAATACAATTGACAGGAAAGGACTATTAATGAATACATGTATGCCTTACAGTTGGGTATGGTCTTCTCCCTCCTCCTCCTTGTTCTTTTTCATCTTGATATATTTAACATACTCTTTCTTTTTTCTGTGATATTTCCCCTTCCTTTCTAATCTCTATGAAAATGGTAAGGAAGAAACTTAGTGTTTACTAAGTCTAGTCCCACCATTTACAGAATGACTGAATTCTTTTTTAATCAACCCCCTGAAAGGGAAACACTGATAAACAGACAGACAGACAGACAGACAGACAGACAAGCAGGCAGACAGACAGACAGACAAGCAGATAGACAGACAGACAGATGGAAAACAGATGAACAAATAGACAAAATGGATTAGTAGGAACATAGACAAATTTTAAAATGTGTCCATTAGTAAACAAGCATGAGAACACCGGTGGTCTAAATTTAAGCAAATTTCTGAAACTAGCCAAATCATGTTCTACAACTGCTGCACAGTTTGCATGCTCTGACTTTTGTGGGAGTATATGCAGACTGTTTTCATGTTTCAATAAACCACTGAATACTGACACAGCTTACAAGATCTTTCATGTGCATACCTGTTGTTCTATGTGGGTTCAATCTGCCTACACACACACACACACACACACACACACACACACACACACACACACACACACACACACACACACACACACACACACATACACACACACATATATATATGGCATAATGCTGAAACAGAGAGATTTTCTGTTGAACAAAACAAGGAAGATCAACCCCTGAAAGGAAAACAACACAAACAAATAAAAAAAAAGTTACAGAATTATTGACTGACAAATATTGAATTGCTATACCTGCATCTAGATTTCCAGGATTTTGAGGGGTTTTCTTTATTTTCTGGGTGTTTTTTTTCTTTCGAATCCTATTCTTTACACTGCCGATGTGTCCATACCCATGACACTGCTTACTTCATGTTCTCCAAAATACTTCAAACATCCCCCTTCAATCATTTATAGCATGGTAAAACTCGTCCCAGTTTCTATGACCATTCATGTTCTTGTTATCTTTGGCTTGTGACTTGGCTGCTGACTTCACAGAATCAGGCCTGACAACCACTGGGAAAAACCCGCTGGCTGCCCAGAAAAACAGCAAACTTGGGATCTTTTTCAGGGCATGTCAGACCTTGCTGAACAGCAAAATGGGCTGTGTCCGGAGCATCATGCCTGGCCACTTTCGTGGCCATTCAAACAACCATTGTGGTTGAAGTAAGACAAAGGTAGGAGCTTCTGTTAACTGTCAAGACTATAGTAAAAGGAAAGGAGATGGCAGCTACACAAGCTGGTAGCAGGGCAGGCTGCCCGAAAGAGAGATTAAGGCCAGATTGGGGGGAGAGAGGGTCTTTCATTCTCTCTTGGTCCTGAGGCTAAGCTGGACCTGGTTGGTGCGCGTTGTGTGGCTATGTCCTGTGGTATGTCGTCTCCCCACCTTCCCGTTAAGTTTGTAAACAATGTAACTGATGACTGGGTCCGAATTGGTCATACAATGCATGGACAGCCCCCCTTTGCTTGAAGAAATGGCTATCAAGTGGTGTCAGAGCTTGGGAGATGACTGTCCGGATAGTGGCAAGGCGCTGGTGCTCTGGGTCCCATCCACACCCTTGCGGTGTTTCTTGTTAACTTTGTTAACTTGTCCCTGATTCTGTGACCCATCCTGCCCTGATCTCTTAGAGACTCCAGTTTCAGTTCCCTCTAAAAGTCTAAGGTTTCTACGCCTTAAGTGAATTCAAATTGGGTCCTTGGTGTCAGTGGTTCATGGGAGACGGTTGGGGTCTCTCACTTGGTCTAACTCCACAACAACAGAGCAATTACTGTCGTTAGTAGGCAGTGTAGTCGTTTCATCAGAACAAGTACTGTTTAACACTAAAGTGACCCAGAAGTGTAGGGTCTCCTCTGGTGGGTAGTTCCCTTATGCAATAGACAACAGGTGTTATGATCAGAGCTGCTGCACTGATAGATGACAGATGATATTAAAGTAAGTATCAAGATTATGAGGATAAAATCAATGAATCGAGGATACCATATCTATTCTGTAGGCCTATTCACTATTCAGTATTCACGAGTTTCCTGCTTTTACTATTTCAGTATCACACTGAAATGAGACAACCAACCTGCAAATATTGTATTTCCGTAAACACACAGGGCTGTCACTGGCCCAACTATACCATGAGTATTTAAATTCATCTTCTGAAGGCTTCTAAATCTGATCTTCAATCAACCGTGTCAGACCTATCAGTAATAACAACATGTCATGTGTACAAATACCGCATGCATACAAAATAAAAGTCGAGAGTGATCGTCCTTACTTGTCTATAAATACAAATTTTCTCAATTAATTCAAATCCTTTACGCTTATGCATGTATAGCTGCTCAGCAAGTCTAAGTTTGGGTTTTGTTAAAAATATTTAGAATCTTCACTCGAGCAACAAAACTTTTAGAAAAGTGCAACTGTCGAATTGTAAAGTTATTTTTAACTTTGACCACGACCTCGGGTCGACTCTCACTCTTTTTTATGTGAGATGTGAAAGGTCACATAATGAATGCTATTTCACAGGTAAACAATTTGATGAAATTTTTTGTATTGTTTTTTTCTTGCAAAAACAGCTAGCCTTGTTTCCGTGCGATTTGTACATAGTTGGAAAAGACATTTAGCTCAGTGAATAATGGAGGTTAGAGTGAACTGAATGTGTTGGAGGCTGCATTTTGCGGCGTGCCTGTCCGAGCTCGGAGCAGCAGCAGGCTAATGCGTTTTTTTTTGCGAGGTTCCGTGCGGGCCTATCCGAAGAGCGCGAGTGCGCGTCGGTTGCCCTACAGATCTGACCCAGAATTATTTTTACAGAAAACGTGTCACGCATTGAAATATATGAAATGATGAATCTGCAGCTTGACTGTCACATGTTAAACAAATTGAATCTGTACAATTAAAAATGTTGAAATGTAGCATAAACGTCAAACGATTAATCCCACAATCAAAATTGGGCCACAGTGGTAGTACTTTACAAGATGATTTTTTTTTCTTCTCTCCTCCCACCTCACTTTAAAAGCAAATCATGGATATATTTTGAACAAGTAGGAATTGAGTCTCGTAGACAGTTTTTATCATTTGGCATTATAATTCTTATTGAATATTATATGTGGTAAACTAAACAGTAAATTGGTCTCAAGTATAACGATTAAGAACTACAGTTTAAAAATAATTTTTTTACAAGTTAGGCCTATATTGCATTCATTGTGTGTTGCTGGTTAAAAAAAAAGTGGTATTAAACTATTCTGTGTTTAAATTCATTTCATTCATATTATGATTGTTACATTGTGTTGGGTTTTGTAAGTAAATACTCTATATGGTGTTTCCAATTCAACTTTGGCATTAAATACACTCCCAAGAAATTTAACATATCCTTTCAAACATGTGTTATCATCCAACTGTAATAAAGGGAGAGTTTTGGTGTTTTCACCTTTGTTAAAAAGCATCACATATGTATTTTCACTTGATAGTTGATAACTCTGAACCATTGTCTTTCATGCAACTACTTAGGTTGTCAAGTTCGCACTGGTAAAGAATTTTTTTGTTTGTTTTAGCTTCTTTTTTTTTTTTTTTTTTTGAAGAATTGTCCAAATGAGAATGTCGTCTGCACACTGAACAACACTATGCATTCTTTGACAAACAGTTTGGTAATTCATGAATAAATGTGTTAAACAGTATGGGGGCTGTAACTGACCCTTGAGATATGCCCTTATCAGTATCTTTAAATGAAGTGTACACAGTCCACAATCTTACACATATAGATCACCGTGGTAACAAATATTTAACAATACATTTTATCTGTTATTTCGATGTTCTCTAACTTGTAAAGAAGTTTTGAATGTCACACATCGTATGCCTTCTTCACATTATAAAAAAACAAACAAAAAAAACGTAGCCAAAGTGCTTTTTCTATAAAAAAAACCGCCTTTTGATCTGATTTGTAGGTTTTACTAATGATCTGTGGTACATTGCCCTTTCCTAAATCCTTGATGTACCGGTATAATATCAATTTTTTCACAACAATGAAATAATCCGTTCTGAATAGTCTTTTCCATCAGTTTCCCAGTATGGGAAGTTAAAGCTATTGGTCTGTAACTGTTAGTGTTACTATTTGACCAAGATTTGCATTCCTTTCTGACAGGAATTACCATGGATTGCTTCCATATTTTTGGAAGAGCTCCATTTATCCAGCATTTTTGGAGAAAATTAAGTGTAATAATTCCTTCCACCTCAGAGGTAAATGAGTTAGCATCTGATAGGAAATACCATCTAAACCTACAGAAGATTTATTGGATGACAGAGATGCCAAAGTTTCCATGAAGGAATTCGTCAAGTTGAATGGGAGAGTTGAAAATCACTCTCGATAGAAGTGGGATCAACGTAAAAGTCTTTTTGTTCTTGTTTATCCTGTGATTACTATAATTTGATTTCAGATTTAAAAACCGGCTATTACCTAAAAGAAAAAAATGTAAGGAATGCATTGGCATTTTCAAATGAACTTGGAAACAAATTATCTTTGAACTTAATGAGATAGACTGGTAGTGGTAGTGTATGACCTTGTTTCATTTCTTTAACTTTTTTCCCCGCACCCTTTATATCTTTTGATTCATATTCTTCATTGTTGCTGAAACTGGACCAATAGTTCATCGTCGCTTGTGCTACGTCTATTACATTGAATTGTAATTTTTAGCCTTCTTCATATACAGGTGATATTCAGATGTTTTATTTTTCAACCAGATTTTATTGATTTCTTTGTTAAAGGCAATAGTCTGTTCACATTCCTTTGTCCAACACAAATTTCCACTGACTTTGCCTGATTTCACTGACATATACTCACAGAGAGAGAAAGCTGCTTTTAAGACAACAAAATTAGAATAAAATATATCTGTATTTTCATGTTTTATTAAGTCTGTGTCATATGACTGAAGAATATTATCAAACTTTCAAAGGCTCTCCAGTCGGCATTTTCAAATTGAAATTTCGAGGTTTTGTTTTCATTTGCAGAGTATGTGTACTGGCATTTGTTTTCCTCCAAGACATTAATCTGAATTGGTAGTTAATCACTACCCAAGCTGTCAATTCCCACAAGCCAAATGCAATTTGTTGTTAGCTCTGGGGAGATGAAAGATGAGTCAGCTATCAGCAGATTGCTATGAAATGTTCTTTAAAGTTTAATTGTTAAATATGTTGTTATTTGACACTGTTACTTAATTTCTGTGAATTGATATGAGGTTAAAATTAGATTTAAATGTTCCTCTTATCTTCAAACTCCGCACCCCTCCCCACCCCCCACTTCCACCTCCTTTTTTTTGCTTGGTCGAACATCATAGATGTGAACAGACATTAAATATAAGATTCCTTTCTTCCTTACATTGTGTATTGCACTTTTGCGTGGCGTAATATGCACTTTGTCTCATTTCATTGTGTTTGCGCACTTTTGTCTTTTATTTCATCATGTTTGTTTTATTGATTTTTTCCTTTCATAGTCTTAGCGTCAGTAATATGTTTATCAGTCTCAAAATGGTCAGGCTTGTACTTGTAGGGGATATGACTGAGAAGATAGGAAACACTGACTGAGTAACTTATTCGAATATTATTAGATTAAACACAGGTGTAAAGAGTTTGCAATAATTTGGAAGTATATACTACAGTGTACAGTTATAGTAAGAGAAAAAACACACACATAAAAATTACAAACAGTAATTGGACACAAAATTCAATACTTCTCTGAGCCAATAACCAGTTTAGTTGTTTAGGAGACACTGCAGTAGATAGTATCCCCCATCAGTCTCTGGCCTGTAGCAAAATGAAGCAGGTCAGGCATGCTGAGGTTGGTGAAGTCCCTGATATATGTTTTTACTACACAGCTCTTCCTGTGTTGACCCTGGTGATAAATAGAGATAAAAACTGCATGCTGTTAAAATTGTGAAAAATTGTTTCAGATTCTGTGGCCCTTCACATCCTGTTGTCACAGTGACCTCAGTTTTCATGAGTTGGAGGTTTGTTGAAGAACTAAAAAATGAATGGTATAGCGTCATTGAAGGAAAGGCATCGCAGAAGATGCACACACACACACACACACACACACACACACACACACACACACACATACACACATACACACACATACACACACACACACACACACACACACACACACACACACACACACACACACTCTAAAACAAAAACAGAAACATACACCAGAAAATGTATAAATTGTGAAAAATTTTAGAAAAAAAGAAATGAAAACAGAAAAACTAAATTTCTTCTACTTGTATTATTTTTTTCTTTTGTCAACAGATGTTTTTTTACGCAGACACAGGTTGATCATGAGTGCTACAGTCCACATTTCAAAGATGGATGCTGACACGGCCACCAGATTTATCACATCTCTCACAAAGTCTCTTCAGGCCGTCATCCATGGATGTCTGGACTTTGAAAAAGACATAGAGCTGGGTGGCTATGTCTTCCTGAAGGTGGACAATGCACAGAGAATTGACTATGTTCTAAGTGAAAAAATGCAGAAAAGTGATTTAAACTCAATGACTTTTCATAGCAATAGTTTCCATGCTTTGCCTCAGCCGCCTTCTGACCGTGATAAACCCTTGAAGGACAAAAATGACACTTGGACAGGCAGTGCAGACTCTGCAGGGAAGTCTGCAAGCAGTGAAAGAACTCATTCTAGGTCAAATTCTGAAAGTCCAATGTTGTCAATGACACATTCTGCTGTCAGTTCCAAAGTGTCACATCAAAATCCAGCTACATCAAACTCCAGAACTCCAAACAGTTTTATGCAACCAAAAAGTATGGGTAGTGATGAATTACAGCTGTCTTCAGGGCCTTTGAAATTACCAACTTCGAGTAACAGAAGTGCCACAATGACTGCCTCTGAGGGTTTCAGACCGAATGATAGGACTCAGTCTTTGACAGATTTCCAGACTGCGTTTCGCAATCCACCAGCAGCCCTCAGCAGCCAGTCTCAGCAATCTTCCTCAGCACACAGTTGGAGCCTTTCTCACAATGGCAGCAGCTCTCGACTTTCCACAAGCCATACTTTACAGCAGCAGCAACAGCAGAACAGATCAGGCATTTTGCCTGATGCTAGCGATATGGAAGTGGTTCACATCAAAACTGAAGAGGAAGATGATGTGTTCAACCTTCCTCTTCACTGCCAGCAAGGGGGATCAGAGTCTGGTAAGGAATACTTTTGACAACACTTTCTGTGCATTTATGTATAGGTGTCATCTAAGTCAGAGCAGGAAAATGGTCAAACTATATTAACATTGTCCCTTTAGTTTTTTAATGAATTAAATTTGGCGTCGTCATGAGAAGTAGGGGAAAAGCAAAATGGATATTCAGTGTTGAATATTCACAGCATCCTGTTTGACAGATTAATCCACATAATAATATGGTAAAATTTGGTCCAGGGAGTTGTATTTGTATGTTGGGTTTATAGCATTTATAAAAGTGGGACATGCCTAACTGATGTGGCAGAACCTGGTCCTGATCTTTTGAAGTTATTTTGGAGTTCATTTAAGAGGGAATCACCACTCTCAGTTAACAGACAGACTCCTTGAGCCTGCACAGCACCCTGTGGGCATGTAAGGTTTGAAATGGGGAGGGCAGAGCAGAGATGAAGGATCCTACAAAACACTGAACTAATACCCCCAGAATTACTTAAGCATAAAGATGGGCAGCTGACAGGCCATTTTTTGATGTTTTGGGCTGGGATCGTTTTTAATGTTGTGGGCTGGGATTGAACTTTAGACATCAGATCTTGAATCCATGGTTTTATCAAAAGAACCAACTAGTCCACGAAAACTTTGTGAAAATTTGTCCATAACATTTAGCCAAGAAATCCTGATTATTATCATAAATGCTGATATGTATAGCGATATTCAGCAAAGTCAGTTGGGGCTCACACATAATCAGACTTTTTAGTGGAGCAGGGAGAATGCAAGCTGTAAGGCAAGTTGACCGCATTTCAATATGTTGTTGCACAGTCTGCATCTTTAGTGGGCGTGCATGCTGGATGTTTCCATGTTTCCATAAGCCAGCCAGTGACATCACTTACAGGATTTTTAGTGTGCGTATACACAAAGGGGGTTTAGGCTTTAGCAGGTCTGCTCACATGTTAACCTGAGAGATCCAGAAAATCTCTGACCATTTACCCACCAGGCAAAGGTGTCTAAACGGAGTCCAGTGTTTACTCTCTTTACTACTACACCCATGAGTTATACTTTACTTGTGTGTGTGTGTGTGTGTGTGTGTGTGTGTGTGTGTGTGTGTGTGTGTGTGTGTGTGTGTGTGTGTGTGTGTGTTTCAAAACTGTGAAGTATGTGTATAAATGTCGTCCTTGTACCAGGTAAGAAGATGTGCACACTTGCTGTCAAACATACACATCAACACATCCATTCATTGACCCACACACACACTTTACATTTGAGAATAACAAGCACAAAATCAAAGGGAAGAATTGATGCATTAGCTGAAACTAAGAATATTGTTTAAGGATTTATCCAGAACGTTTTGTGCACACATCTGTTGTGATATATTTAGATTAAGTATTGTGAACAAGTGGTATCTTTTCTGTCTGAAATTGATTCATCATTATTATAACATAGCTAAACTGTGAGTATGCGCTGGAGCTTTCTTGTTCAGTTTTGTCTGTTTTCCATTGTTTTATTGGAGAACTCCCCCTCCCCCCCCCCCCCCCCCTTTCCCCGTGGGGATGCCGGGGTCTCTTTCAGTATGAATAGTATCCTCACCTTCTTGAAATTCTGTGCTAGAAATTTCCTCTTTTCTGTCACTCTCTTTGCTTCTGCCGTGTTCCTTTGCTTTCTGTCATTTCTTCCTATCATTTTCTGCCTTGCTGGTCCATTCACCTGTATGTGTTCGATAAAGTTTCACATACTTTTCCTTAGGATTGATAATTGGGTACATGTATTAAGTGCATGTTTGGCTTTAGGGAGGTGAGACATGCGGAAGCAATTTTAGGTTATTTATGCTTGTTTTTATATATATATATGTTTTGGTGTCCTTAGATAAATTTAAATTTGTAATCAGATATCTTTTTAAAATCCTCTGTGCAATAAATTGGACGAAATGGTCAATGCCAGGGGCATGTCCTTAGATCATGTGTGCGAATGTGTGTTCTTAATTTCATTTTAATTTTTTTTTCCTGTTGAAGTTTTGTATGTTTTGAGATGGTTATAGCCCTGATATGACTCTACGTATTCAACTGGGCTTTAAACAACAATAACAATAACAATTGTAGCTCTTGAGTTGATTAAAATATTTGTAGGCATGAAAATAACATCAGTGTTTTGGTAATTGGTGTAATACTTAATTCAAGTTATGAGTTCTAATGTTCTTCATGTGGCAGAACTAGGTTTCTGGTCAGGACTGCATTTCTATCTTCATGTCCTTCAGAATCCCTTGATAGTGGAGTGAGTGTTTTTGTCAAGACATTTGAATGTAAGCACATTACTCATGCTTTTTAAGAAAATGATGTCTTATCATAATTTAAAAAAATGAAATATGGATATTACAACACACACGCACGCACACACACACACACACACACACACACACACACACACACACACACACACACACACACACACACACACACACACACACACACACACACACACGAAAAAGAAAGTAAAAGCTGAAACATTTCGAGTGGCTATGCAAGAAACAAAAACGGGTCATGTGTGTCTGTGCATATATCAGCCAGGGTGTTTTCTGCAAGTTCATTTGGAAAAGAAGGAATGCTTTTTTTAAAAATTTCTTTGGGGGAAAATCTGTCGTTTTCCTGTGAATTGACAAAGGGAAAAAACATTTCAATTGTCATTCCTTCTTTTCCAGATGGTCTTGCAGTGCAAGGGAAAGCACCCTGGCTGGCCATGAGAATGCGACAGCCATTCTACTTTCCATACCCTCGTTTAGCTCGTTCCCAGAGCTTTGACCGGAGGATGAGCATGCCAGCCTCTAGTCCCAGATTTCCATTCTTCTCAGGGGAAAGCAGTTCAGAGGCTGCTTTAACTTGTAAAGTGTGTGGCAAGTCTTACCGCTCTAGGCAGGGGCTGCTCTTTCATGAACGTGCTAAGCACCAAAACGTGTTCAGTGTGTACTGTCCAGTGTGTGGCAAGGGATTCCAGCAAACCACCCACATGTATGGTCACATGGCCACTCATACCAACGTCAAAAACTTTCAATGCCAGGCATGTGGGGCGAAGTATGCACACAAGACTTCCCTTCAGCAGCACCTGCGCAGTGGTTCCTGTCGAGCGTCACAGTCTCAGATGAACAGTCCAGCTGGCCTAGATCTTTCTACATCACAGTTACTCAGGGAGTTTACACCATACAGTTTGAATGAGACACAACCAAGACCCAGTTCCAGCCATAGTCAAAGCCAGAGTCCTTTAGGCACAGACGATGGTGATCATGGGCATGCAGAAGGAGACATGGCCTTGAAAAGATTGGCACAATTTAATCAGACAAATCAACTTGACACTGACTTTGATAGGGGCGAAAAACTTGACAGGCTTACAGATAAGACCACAAATCCAAATATGCCTAAAGAAACTCCACCAGGCAATCTTAATTTGACAGGTGGAGAACAAGGGATGGACCAAGGAATGACAAGTTATGGAAATGAACCAAGGGGTTTAAATGCACTTGGTGAAACTGACACTAGAAGTTTGATTTTCTCAAGTGCTGATGAATCTCGGGCAATGGGTATGGCAAGTGCAGAAGTGAGGGGTCTGAATTTGACCAGTAGAGATGACACAAGAGGATCAGTGGCCACAAGTCCATCATCTCCACAAGCTCTAGGTGTAGATATGACCAAAGATTCACAAATCTGTGATGATACAGGATCAGCTGCAAGTGATGACACTCATGATCATCATGATGATGCAATTTATGGACATGATTCAGATGTTCCTGGAACAGTGTCACTGTCTCTGTCTGCAGATGATGATTGATTTCATCTTCTTCAGATATTCTTGGGGGAGAAAATCTTGCCAGATTCAGACACTCACGTAGATACGTAGATATATAGTTGTTGTAATTTATATATATAGTTGGTTTTTTTTCAACATTGACCAAAATTCTCTGTTAAAGATTTGTGGGAATGCCCTACACACACACCACACACACACACACACACACACACACACACACACACACACACACACACACACACACACACACACACACACATATACACACACACACACACATATACACATACACACACACACACTCACACACACATACATACACACACACACACACATATGGACATGTTTGTATGCACACACATGTATACCTGCTACATTCTGTTGCTCATTTAATTCAATCAGTTCAGAGGCAGAGCACAAAAAGTGTAAATTTGTCTCAGTGATTGTGAAAGAGTATGCCATCATTCAGATCATCCAGTCCTCAGAAGATTATGGCATTTTAAAGTGATCTGTGTTAACAATACATCCCGTCATTTAGACAGTTGAAAGTGAAGCATTTCTTTGTTTGAACAGAATGGACACCTCAAGGATTTCTTGACTGATCGTAGACTTTTTCGAAGTGGCTCAGTCTCATAAAATGTCTCGCTGCATAAAGACACCACAAAATACATTAATGTTGATAGACACAAACCATAACTCATTAACTGTGCTAATGTTTTGATAGCACATAACTTAACCATATGTTACCGTTGCTGAGCTTATGCACTTATAAGATATGGTATGTTTATTACAATCCCCCACTTAATAGCACGTAACTTAACCATATCTTTCAAGTGCAGATGCTCAACTAATGCCCTTTTGAGATATATGTTTATTTGAAATGGATTTAGAATCAACCCCTCCAATATACAATTATACAGACATACATGTATATCCATTTGATTGAAGTTTTACCTCTGCACTTGCTTCAGGTGATACAGCCAACAGAGGTTATCACTGTGGCAGAGGTTAGAGGTTATCACTGTGGCAGAGGTTATGTCCCAGGGATGTGGGCAAGAATATTGTATTATTTGAGAATCAGTATTTATCCAGAATTTCTCAGCTGTTACGTACAGGTTTATGAATCACGAAAATGTTGCCCAGTGTCCCGACAGTGAAAAAGGTCTGTGAATTGAGGTCACATTTAATTAATCCCTGAATAAGTGGGACTAAAAGGCCTGAAAAGGGTTAGGAGTATGCCATTGACGTTATGTTCTCTTGTTTGTGTTTAAAACCCTTTGACTCCTTTACTCTGTCCACTAGCATCCTGCATTGTCAACCACGCTAACAAAGCAAAAACTTACCATTTGACACCTTCACCCTATCCACCAGCTTCCTGCAGGAAGCTGTTGGGTAGGGTAAGGGATTCAACAGGTTAAGTTTTTGTAGCAAAAGGACAGGGTGCATGAGTCAGAGGGTTAGGTAATGCCAGCTGAAGAGAATGTGTACCTTTTCTTTTTAAATAGTCTGCTGATATTATTTGTATGATTTAGTTTTTTAAAAAGTTTTGGTTCGTAAAAGTTGTACGATTGAGGATAAAAATAAAATTTTGTCACAAAGTTGTTTGTTAACCTCAAAAATTTAAAGAATTGTAACCAGATGTTTTCATTCACAATTAAGCAGCAATTAAACATTTGTACGTTTTCTTTGGATATTAATGTTTTTGTTGGCGTGTGTGTGTTCACAAGTAGCACGCTGTTGCTTGTTGAGGCTTTGAAGCTATCAGTCCGTAAAAGAAGTATTTGTATTCAATATTAATTATGCATTAGAACTGCATCAGTCTTTTGCTGATGGGGAAAGTACTGCTTTATTCCACAGTCTTGGACTGTCATTAATTTTGTGTCTGAATAACAATACCTCAAAAGAATCATTATACATTCTGTCCAATCATTATACATTCTGTCGAAGTGCCATATTTATCATGTGTTGCCCCAGTAGATACTTCCCCCATCCACAGCCACTTCACAAAGTGAAATCAAGATGAGATCCAGATTTCAATTTGAATTTGTTTTTGTTGTTGTTGCTTTCTTCCAAATGACTTAAAATGTTGTTGTTGATTTCTGAATGATGACCTCTTGTTGTTGATTTATTTCTGATGAGTGGAAGACACCTTACAGAATTTGTTTTAAAGCTATTTCTTTCAGCATCTAGTCTTCATTGTATGTTACTATTACTTGCTTCTGGCTGGCATAAGCCAAATTATGTGTTGTGCATGTAGGACAGCAGATTTTGAAGAAAAGAAAGAAAATTTGCATGCATTTACAGTATAGCTTTGTTTTAACTGGATTGCATCATGCTGACTTTATGATCAGATATCATAAACATGCGTTGGACACGAATCTGATCATACAGGTTGATAGATTGGTAAAGTTTCAAGTCAAAAGATAAGGAAACTGATAACAGGCAAATACAGTCATTTTCCTTATGATGTAGATTCCCTTTGATGGTCTTTGGGCGTAGCAATCACAGTTTTTAGACTAACCGTAAATGTCATTGAGACATGGAAATGGTGGCAAAGTAAAAATGACTAATACTTGAGTAATTTTTACCCATTTTTGATGGTGACCGCAACTTTGGTAAAAACAGTGAAGATTCAGGTGATGACTTTGATAGTAGAATTCATGGATTCTGGCTTTGGATATGAAAAAATATGTGTGTATGTGCAGCATGATATCATTCACAAAAAGAAAAAATTCAAGATGGGTGATCAAATTTGCAGTGAGATATAAAAAAAAAAAGAAAGAAAAAGAAAATGTCTATGGATTGTTTTACATTTTAGTGTTAACTTATCTGCACAAGACACCTTTTTAGTATGATGTTTCAAAAGGCTAAAATATTTGTCTGTTTCCTGGTATCATGGCCACCAGAAAGCTGTGTCTCCTTTGAGAAAGATTGTCTGCTTTATGCAGTCTAACATGCAGTTATGATAATTGATCCAGGTAACTGTCCACAAAATACAAAATATTTAAAAGTAAACAACTGTATTTCTTTATAAGAAAGTCTGCAAGCTTAGGGTAATTGTAAAATGTACCTTATTCAGGGAAACATAATACAATCATATTGGTTGAATGGGTGTGGACAGAAGATAGTGATCATGATTTCTTTGCCACAAGCAGTGAAGACAGGAGATGGGTATCTTTAGGGAAAGGTTATTAAGACACAAGAAAAATTATTTCAAAGAAGGTGGTTAGATCTCATAGAAGGGTTCATCTTTGCATCCACTTCCAGCAGATTTTGCATCTGGCAACTCAGGAAAATCTTTTTTTTAATAAATATAATGACATACATCATTTTTTATATGCATCATAATCCTGTGTCATTACTTGTACCTATTTTGCAAAATGTATCTTTTTTCCCCCCCCCCCTATCTACAGACGACCTTTTTTTCATTTATAGAGGTTATTGGTGTTTAGCGTTTCCTCCACAATGTCATGTAAATGAAACTGGTGTCAGATTTTGTGTATGGTCTGAGGTCTCCTCCTTTTGTCGTAGGGTTTTATAAACTGTGTTATGTGAGTGTTCGGTTGAAACAGATTGCATGACAACACTAAAAGCTAAATAGACCTGTAGCTGTAAATGAACAGTGTGATTGAATGGTCATCACACTGATATTCCACGACAGTTTTTTTCATGCCAGTAGCCTAAATTCTTAATACAAGAATAATGGAACTACTGTCAGTGACCATGATTATGTTCTCTACCTCAGCTTATAAAGGTTTCAGATTTATTGTAAAAGCAAATCAAAAGGGATGTTTTTAATTAAAGTTTCAGGTCATTAGTGGAAAGCTTAAGCTTAATGTGTGTTGTGGTGCATTTTATCTTAAAAGTATAATAATTAATAGTTCAGTTGCATTGAGACTCAGGAGTAAATGCTAGTATATTGTTAACAATAAAGAGTATTGTTATTCGCCAGAGTTTTACAACAGATCTTATGTTTGGGTTCATTGTTACATATTTTTGTGCTGTTGTTTGATGAAGTGATGAAATGGTGTACATAGTATGTGCTTATAATGTACAACTCATGGATGTATCATTTATTTTTACGATTGGGATTATTATGTTGAATTTTATATGAAGTTCATGCTGAGATGTGGACTGAATTCCTACCTCGTTTTTGTAATTTCTTTTGTAAGTTATGAAACACATTAGATGTTATTACTTTTGTGTTTTGTGGTTTTATTTGTTGACTTCAGTCTTTTTTTGAAAAAGGGTGAGATTGATTTGAAATGATCCATGGCATGTTGTGTGTGTGTACATGTGTGTGCACGTGCACGCATGCATGTGCAAACTGAGGTCTTTTCTAATAGGTAGACACATGTATAAGAAGTTAGGATGGACTGTGGTAGAATGGGTGTACTTTTTATTCATATAAGAATAAATTTGACTTGATATTTTTCTTCATTTATTCTAAACAGATGAAAGTATGGCTATCTTGTAATCAGTAATTTGTCAAAATTCTTTTGGCATAAACATGAATAACCAGAAAAAAAAACTGATGACACTGAACTATAGATAGAATAGATAATCATTTTGAATAGATTAATCATTTCACCAAATGTTTATATAGGATACAAGAACAAGCATATTGCGGAGTCATTTTGTTATGAAACCTATTTGAACCATCCACTTTAAATCCTTTCACTCCACCAGCATCCTGCATTATCAGCCATGCTAGCAAAGCAGAAACTTAACCCTTTGATTCCCTCACCCTGCTGGAAGCTGGAGGACAGGGTGAGGGAGTCAAAGGGTTGGGATTTTGCAGTTGGCGGTTAGGGTGGGGGAGTCAAAGGGTTAACTGTTTCCTGTGTGCCACTTCAAGATAACTTTTTGATCTTTTCTGTGTTTACAGTCTCTTGTGTTCAGTTATCATCAAGATAGAATGTAGACCATGGTTGGCATGATATACCAGTCTGTTGAACTGATACAGTATATAAAAGATGTAGAATATTTTAGTGTAACAAGTAAAACTGATACAGTATATAAAAGACGTAGAATATTTTAGTGTAACAAGTAAAACTGATACAGTATATAAAAGACGTAGAATATTTTAGTGTAACAAGTAACATTTAGGGGGGTGACATAGTGATGAAATAAAAATAATGGATTCATGTCAGTCAATGAATTCTGTGTACAGATACTTTTGTTTATTATTTTAGATGTAATGTCTGTGAGGCTCAGACAAAGGACAAGATTTTTTTTCTACATCATGCATGCTTGCTCAAAATATAATATTATCGGGGAAAGAAGATTGTTAGTATGACTTGACCATCTTTAATGAAGAAACAATGTTTTTGGTGTGACTTGACCATCTTTGTTTAATGTATTGTCATACTTTTGGCAAATTTACATTGTACTTGTTTAACTGTTTCATTCCTTTACTCTGAGATGGTGGACAGAGGGAGGGAGTGAAAGGGTCAAATACATGCAAATGTTTAGAAATGCAATTGTTATTGCAGTGCATATGTGTGCTACATGTAACAGTACTGAAATAATATTAAAGTGAAATGCATACATGTGTGGGTTTCTTTTGCTACAGAGAACAAAAATGACATCTTCCAGTCATTGTCAGACCCCCACCTGTCAACTGCTGTCAGCATATTTCAGCCACCACTGTCATCCAATACCACCACCACCACTACTACTGCTACTACATACTTGGCTACAGAAGGCCACATGAATTGGATAGATTCACACCTTCCATCCATCTCTAACCAATCCAAGATGGACCACATGGACTCTTTCCAGTTGCAAAATGTAATGCAGCAGAGCAGTGGGAATACCAGCTTTCTGTCCACCCCGACTGGCCCTAGTCAGTTTGTCTCCATTTTGCCAAGGGTTTCAGAGGTTACGGGTTCAGATTCTCTGAAAAACCCATCTCAGACGGTAACCTGTAGTATTTGCAGCCATGTTTCCATTTCCCAGAAGTCCCATGCACGCCACATGACTCTCCGACATTTTCGTTACGGGGATTTTGCATGTGGGGAGTGCGGCAAGGTGTTCCAGACCAAACTGTACCTGAACCAGCACATGAAGAGTCATGGAGAACGTAAGTATGTCTGTGAGGTGTGTGGCCAGAGGTTTTTGTACAAACATCACTTGCCCCGCCATCAGCAGGCGGTCCATGGAGCAGTCACTTGTTATAATGTTCCACAGCAGTCTGATGAGTCCAGAGATGACTTACCAGTTGTCTTTGAGAATCCATCATGACAAACTTCTTAAAAGTAGTTCAGAAAAAAACTTCTTCGAGTAAAATGTGACGGTTCGTGGTACTAGTTATGTGTTTAAAATAAAAGAAGCAATTGGCTGAAGAACTTTTGTCACATATTGTTTACAAGTTATACAGATTTTTGTTCTCTCTTTTCCTGTCCATTTCCTACTCCACATTAATGGCCACATCATCTGGGACAGTTTTTCCACAATACTATGGTGATGATGATGGGGATGATGATCATGATGCTATGGAGCTCCATGCTGGATTGAGAATGTGTGATGAGGCTGTACTCTACGTTTACTTTCATAATATATCCTGGTATCCACTAGGCCTGAGAGATAAAGACATCTGTGGTGTTGGTCAGGAGATTTGACCAACAACCTCAATAACACAACCATGGAGTAGATGAGACTTGACTGTGTGGTCCAGTTTTCTCTGTGAACCCGTAGCACACCCAACTCTGGGTAGAAGTTGGGGCCAAAAATTCCTACAATTATTTTGACAGGATAGACGGGATTAGAACCCACACGCTTCCAGTCGGGAATCCATTGTGCTAACCTTTGTACCACAGCGACTGGTAGTTGTACAAAAATTCAGTTGGAATCAGTGTGGCGAAGTGATCAGTGCAACGACTACTATGTGGTTGTGGATTCAAATAGTTACACAGTAATTCAGTTAGAATTGGTCAGTGTGACGAAATGATTAGTGCAGTGGACTACTGACTTTGAGGATGTGGGCTTATACCTCTATCAGTCAAAACAGAACAAAGACTTACTGTGGGGTTTTTCAGCTCTGGCCAGCTTCTCCCCAGAAGTGGGCATTCTGTGGACTCTTTGGGAAGACTGGGACAATATAGTCAAGTCTCATCCATTTTACATATGCGTCCTTTAGGTTGTTGCTCAATTTCCTCACCAACATGCCTTACCAACATGGCAATTGTCTGCATCTTTCAGGCCTGGTTGATGCCAGGGTAAAGTATTGAAATAAGCATCATGTCATGTCTAGATGGAACGTTATGAAGATCATGCTTCTTATCATGAAATCAGTCTTCATAGCTTCGTGAAAGTTCTTCCCGACTTGATGGCCCTTCATGTCCCAATCGTCATGGTGACCTCTGTCTGAGTCTTGTACAGCTGCCACGCCTGAAGTAAATTCAGATTGGGGTCTTTGGTGCCGGCTGTTGTCAAAGAGTTGTGGTGGTGATGATTTCACTGAGGGGTCTCCCACTGGGTGTGGCTCTGCAACTGAATGATTACTGTCAGTAGCAAGGAAGGGACTTAGTAAGCTGGACCACTGTAGAACTTGATCAAAGTGACCTGCCAGCAGTGCACTGTCTCTGGTGAGTGGCCTCAACGTGGCTTGACATCTCTCTGTCCCATGGGCTTCCTGGCACCGAGATCTCAACAGACTAAACAAAGGGTTGGTGTGTGTGCCAGAATGAACAGGTGTGGGAGGATTACCACTGAAGCAGCACAGAAAATGGGGCAGCAAAATGAAAGAGAAAAAACACAGAAAATTCAGCTGGCCATGTATTGATCTTAAAGCTCTTAATAGCACTATCATTAAAAACATGTCTCCAACTCAAATCTTTGCTCATTGTTTAAAAGGTAAACCTAGTCAAGTGTGAGACACAAGATTGCATTCTTCATGTTTGATAAAATCGAGAAATCTTTTAGTACTAGTAATGTTTAAAATGAGAAACATTTTAGTACTAGCAATGTTTAAAAAGTCTACTCCAGATATAGGTTTGAGAATTTGGCATATTATCCTTTTGTAGTATGCAAGTGTTTGCATACATGTACATGTGTGTATGTGTGTGTGTGCGTGTGCGTGCATTAACATGTGCAGTCATGCATATTTGTTGTGTCCTTTGTAATTGTCGTAACAGCAAAAATAAAGCACTTGTAGACGAGATACCAGCCAGAAGATATCAAGCTTTAAATATATACACCTGATTTTATTGTTCATACATTGATTCAGTACAGATAAACAATTATGAGTAGTTTGTATAGACAAGACCGAGGTACAGTAGTGCTATGGGGGAAGGGATGGGTGCAAGTGTATCAAGGCCTGAAAATGCAAAGATACTTTCTGTTGCACCCAGAAAAAGGTATAGATATATTTCTCAATATCAGATGAAACTGTCAACAAGATGTTGAAACTGTCTGCAAAAAAATGTCTGTTGTGTTTATAGGCCGTACTGTACAGTGTTTTATGAGGGATGGCACATTTGCAAATGCTATTGTGTATTGCTGTCATGTCATCATTGCTATTATGTATTCCAGGTTAATAAGCCAAGTATATGCTCATGTTGGTAGAGTTTATACTTGCAGGATGCAGACACACAGTTATAAACACATGTTCCCATATGGATATGCACACAAAAAAATAAGGCAACTGAAGAATTCTCACTGAAGGATATGAAAATGTGGTCTTCAGGTTAATTCGAATTGCTAAAGTATCAAGCCACAAAATGTCTTCCAGCAGAGAGTTTTGGATCTGGTATGCACCCTTGGTAATGACAGTTTAATCACCAAAGGAGAGGTAGTGTATGTATTTACCTTTTGCACATATGTGATCTGCTGTTGTGACAATGGGGTCAATCAAGTCTGTTCTGGCTGTTGTGGGATTTGACGTCATTAAAAACTAGTTTTCTCTGCTGTAATTTGATGTAATGTTTTACAGATGTACCCTTTTCCAAACTTGATTTACAGCCGTTCGAAGATATGAATTGTGGGGACAGACATTTTGAGAAAATGACTTTCAAAGTTGTGATATCATAGATGACCAAATTTTCCTATCAACAGGATTCATGGTCCATTTTAAGTGTTCATATTTGACAGGCGGGTTTTATGCTGATTTGTCATTCAGACACAAAAGGACGCTTGATTGTTGAAAATTTTCTTCTATTCTCACTTGACAAATATCACAAAACTTTCATTTTAGTGACAATTTCAATAACCTAACATAAAAGAAAAGGCATTTATAAACTGAATACCCTAACATAAAAGAGAAGGCATTTGTAAAGTTTCGTTTTTATTTCAAGATCCCACCTTGAAGTGGTTCTAGATACTTAAATTGTACTAAAAGCTCAAGATCAAAATGACAGTCATCCCCATGTGAATGCCAAGGGCTCTTTCAGCATAAATAGTATCCCCATCTCTGGAAATTCTGTGCTAGAAATTTCCTCTTTTGTCTCATTTTCTTTGTTTCTGTCTGTTCATTTGCTTTCTGTCATCTCTTTCTATCATTCTCAGCCATGCTCGTCCATTCACCTGTATGTTTCTGCAAAGCCTTACATTACTTTCTCTTAATATTGATAAATAGGTACATGCATTAACCCTTTTCCTACCAAGAAAATAGGTCATTGTACTATTGACCAAGTAATGTTAGGAGAGAGAAAGACCAGAGGGGGTATTGTCAGAAAACAAGGTATATCTTGCCATTTTTGCTGCTTCAAACGTCGTGTAAAGGCAGAAAGGAAATGACAAGAGTATACTCCCTTTGCCGGAAAAGGATTCACGTCAGCAATGTGGTCATTTTCTATTTATATACTCGAAACTGAAACTACCGTTCAGGGCACGAAATCCTCGTGAGGCGGTCTACAGAGAGAGAAAGCCGAGTCACGAGGATCTCGTGATGCGGTACGGGATGTGTTAAGTGCATTTTTGGCCGTAGGAAATGTGATGTGCAGAAGCAATTTTAGCTAATTTAGGCCAGGTTTTACATACGTTTTAGTGTCCTGTTTACAAAATTGTATTCAGGTTTGTTGTATACTTAATTTTCTTTTCCAGAAGTTTCACTTTGAGGTATTGTGTACATTTTGAGATGGTTATAGCCCTACTATAGCTTTGTGCTGTCAGCTGGCTTTAAACTGCCATGATAATAACCTAACAAGTCACAGTTCCCAAATGATCCTTTGTGCTGATTGTGGAGAATAGGTTGTGCTGCTTTTCTACCCTATGTCAAAACATGTTACAAAATGTTAGTGATGTAAATGTACACTTCAACTATTCTGAGTCACTGTTGCAACATTGTTGAATGATGTTTGTCAGTATCCTCATCTTCTCACTTCCATTGATTCAACAGAAACATTGTCACTGTGTTGTGAAATGTACTTAGTGACAAAACTGTTTGTATCCTTTGTTTGGTTCTGTATACCTTGGTTTTCTGAGGTTTGAACATTGAACTGTTATTTTGGGAGTACTTAGTCTTTTGATAAAAGTTGACCTTTCAGCTGAACCACATTTAATGCTTAATTCTATTAAACAGTTAATAAGTTGTACCAATTCCTTCCCCTTGAAATGTTTTAGTCTTTTACTTAAATTTTTTTTATTGTTTGACTCTGTTGGTGTGGCTCAATGGACTGATGGTTCTCAAACTTTTATATCATCTGGGATTTCTTTTCTTTGGAAGTGATACAACATGTGACTGAATCCACTCTTTGAAGCAGTCTTTAACTCCCATATGATCTGACATAATACTATGAGGATCTTTGTTGTTTTCCCTCCACCATGTTTGAGCAACTTGGGAGGGGGAAAAAAACCAACCTTCTGGTCTCCATCCCTCCATCAGCATTGATGGCAGATGCATCTATAACCTACAGTTTGGTCATAATGTTGTCGTTATGGCAGGCATCAACACTGAGCTACAAGATCTCACTAGTGGATTTGTTGACAGCACAAAGGCATGTGGAATAGAGGAGCAATGAGAAGAGCCAGGTCATGGTTAACAGCACATTCAACAGCAGTGCAGAACTCTACATGAATGGTGTTAGTCAGGAAAGTTGAGCAACACCCACAGTGATGTATCCGTGAAGTGGATGAAACTCGACTGTGTAGTTCCAGTCTTCCCAGATTCGGTTTCAGTTTCAGTTTCAGTTTCTCAAGATAATGTCTTCGTGCTTGGAATGAATTCCATGTACACTAAGGTCACAGGTGCCATGTGATGGAGAAGATCCAGAATGATCACAGCACAAGCCTTAAGCCTGCACATAAACTTATGAGCTGGAAGGGTCCTGAGATCCTGCCTAGATAGTTCCATAACTCTGGGGTCGTAGGGGAGTGAGGTGGCAAACCTCAACTTTTCCCGGGGCCAGCACCACGAGGGCGGTGCCCATCCACTCTGCCTCGTTTCAAATTCATATTCTCATTTTTTTACCAAGACTTCAGAAAGGCAAGAAGGCTAACTGGTCTTCAAGGGGTGGGACCTTGGAAATCTACCTCTCTCTCCAATGTTTTATACCAAGGCAGCCGGGCAATGCCCTGCTCTTCACGATTTTCGACTCCCATGGGATCTGTAGCATGCGCAGCCAGGCACACAGGTCCGACTCGTTTTTCATCGCTTTCCGAAGGACTAGATTTCAGTTCGATTTGCCGGTCAAACTGAGGAGAAAAGTCGAGGCCTCTACGGGAAGTGAACTCTGGAACCTCGAGTTTAGTTATTGGCAGGTGAACATCTGAACCATTCTTCCACTCTTCTCCCCTTCTCAATGAATCCATAGCATGCTCAGTTCTTGAGTGGGAGGTAGGTGGGGCTGAGGTTGATTATTTGTGTCAGGCAAGTCTTTACCAAGGTTAGTTGATATTTTTAACCCATAAATATGTTCACTAAAATTCATAGCTGTACAGTTTTGAATGGGTACTGGCTATCTTTATGGTCACATTTGATCTTTCTGTAGAACCACAGGTTAGGTAAAACAAAGAAATGTGCCCGTACATTGAAACATTGCAAGAAATTTAAGATTTTGTTAATTCATTTTGAGTGTTACCAACAATGCTTTTTTGTGGGTGAAACCAGACACATGAAAATAGAATGGGATTGCGTATTTAATTAGTGAAACATTTCTGGTATATGTTTTTGTTGTTGTTATCATTGTTGTTGAATTAACCCTTTGACTCCTGCACCCATCCACCAGCTGCAAAAACTACCCCTTGACTCCCTCACTCTATCCATCAGTTAGTATATAGGGTGAGGGAGTCAGAAAAATAAGTTTTTGCTTTGCTAGAATGATTGACATTGCAGGAAAGGTTTAACAAAAGTTTTTGTTAATGTTTGTTTTGGTAAATTTCAGATATCAGAAAGTTGAATGGAAATAAATCTTTTTGACTGTTTTTGTTAATTGTCTGCATCTTGTTAAAAATAGTGGAGGAAGAAGAGGGAACAAGTACTGATCAATCCCTGGAATCTGTGCAGGTTGATGATCTTGATCAATACTGTACATATAAGTATAATCAAAAGTCTTTTCCTTGATAGTTGTGCTTGATGGTTTTGTTGTGACATGATGATTACAGCACAATTATTTCTAGACAGTTATGATTTTAACACCCATGGTAAAACACTTTATATATTGTCATAAGAAATGTAGATAACCAATCTCCTGTACTTGGCAAGGGGGCATTTTTCACTTGGCATATTATGAAAAATATGTTGTCCATATGGCTTTTAATAGTACTGGTTTATAGTACCAGTATGTTGTGTATGGCCAAAAAGCAAGAATTAACTTCAGGAAACAGGTATGTAAATGAATCAATTGTATCTTGGTTGTTTCAGCTGAAATCTAAATCGCACTGACTGCCAACATTCAAGCAAATGAGAACACAAACACAGGAAAATAGAATGAGAATGCAAATTTGATATACAAAACAAGACTGATGCAAATTTTCGACCAACCAGCCTTTGTCAAAGGTACATAAAGACAACAAAGGAGTAGTACACAAAACTTGGGGCAAAAAACAGCAAGGTTTCAATGATGTTTTGTTTAGCAGGAGAAAAAAAGTGATGCTAGATTTAACATCTGGGAAGTCTTGCTGTTTTTTCCCCCCAAACTTTGTGTATTTGTTCTTTGTTGTCTGTGTATGCTAGACAAAGGCCAGTTGGCCACAAATTCCACTTGTCTTGTTTAACATATTAATCGTTTGAATCATGCACCCTGTCCACCAGCATCTGGCATACTGTGAACCATGCAAGCAAAGCAAAAACCTAACCCTTTGACTCCCTCACCCTATCCACCAGCTTCCAGCAGAAAGCAGGTGGATAGGATGAAGGAGTCAAAAGAGATTTAAGTTTTTGCAGTTGGTGGATCAGGTTGGGGAGTCAGAGGGTTAAATACACATTCTTATTCTATTTTTCTGTGTTTGTGGGTCATTTAGCAGAGCTAAGAAGTAGTCTATGCATACACTGGTAGTTGGAGTGAAGTAAAAAATGGAGGTCAGATGAGATAATAGTGAGGACTGCACTGGTTAAGAACACAAGATTTGTTCACCTGATTCTCTGTGTAGTGAAAAAAAAAATGTGTGTGAATTTAAAACATGCATACATCGTCAAACAGTTTTTCTGTGTGTTGATGTCACTGCAGCTTAACTCTGTTTGTCCTACCTTGAGTGTTTTGTACAGTACCCAATACTTGCACCACTGAAATGCTTAAGTGTAAACGAAAGAAATGTTAATTAAAACTTGATCTTGTTTTGGGAAATGACTATGTAGACATGATGTTTGTAAATCCATGTGTGAAGTTCCCTCTCTGAAGCTTAATTATAACCAACTTCTCTAAAATGTATCAGTGGAATGCATGTACTAAAACTATTTTGTCAGATACTTGTATGTTTTTCTTCACCCTAATTGTGTCATTGTCTCTTATGTTTATTTCCAAGTTTGCCTTCATTGGATCATTGTGTTTGTTTCATTTTTCATTTCTTCCTGATTTTATCTCTTTTTTTTTTTCCTCTTTTTTTCCCCCCACTTTACTCTGAGCGGATGATTGTGTTTATTGTCCGGTTCATTCTGATTGAATCATTGTCTTATGTTAATGTTTTCCATTTATTCTGGTTGGTCATTGTGTTTATTTTTCAAGTTCATTCTGATTGGATCATTGTCTTACATTTATTTTCTTGTTGATTCTGATTGGATTGTTGTCTTTATATTTAATTTTCTGTTCATTCTGATTGGATCATTGTGTATATATGTGTGTTTGTTTATTTATTTTAGTTTTTATTTATTTATTTATGTGTTTATTTATTTATTTACTGATTTATTTTGTAGTCGTGTTGATAATTACATTGTGACACAGAAGAAGAAACAAATCCCATCATTGTTCTGGTGTACATTTTTATATACATTTTTGAACTACGTAAATATATTTGTTATGAAAGAATTTGTTCAGAAAAAAAGATGTGTGACGGATGCTTGTGTTAATGCATATGTGCATGTGTTTGTGTGTTAACAACTGAAAGGGACTGGAGTGAATGGTGCAAGGCATTTGTAGTGGAAAGAGGAGGATGGATACAAGAATCATACAGACATGCATAATTAAAGCCTTATTTACTTTGCTGTTTGCAATTGCTGGATTAGGACCTGGAACTCTGAAAACAGAAAATCAAATATATGTCAACAAAAACATTTTTGACACACAGTGTCTTCATTTCTACACACACATCTTTTTCAAATAAAATGATCACCAGAAAACTTTCATGGATACTCACTCAGATCTGTGTCATACATAACATCTTCTTGCAACAGTTCTTGTCCTTTACAAAGGCTGTTAGCTTAAAGAAAATCTCAATTACTCAATTCACTTTGTTATCATAGGACAATAAAAACACACAAACAAAAGAAACCCACAATATACCTTTGCAGTCAAACTTGACAATCACTGAAATAAAGCAAGCTTGGAAGCTGTACTGAAGCTGCATATATCAAATCAATGCGACAATAGAACAAAAATTACACATTTGGTCTTCTGAATTTCTGAAGATGCACAAGCTGACACAAGTCTGTTAATTTTTTGTTTGGTTTGGCTTCTGATGATTTGAAATCACTTAAGGGAACCATCAAACTGCACTGTGGTAATTCTTTACATTTCAACTCACAGTTAATTTAGTTTCCAAGAAAAGATTGTTTTGATTTACTTCTGGAAAGAAGTTTAATTAAGAAAAAACTTTAGATTCATATACTTAGGGAGAAACCCTGATGAAAACAGCAGCAGCAGTAAAAGGGAAAAAGTGCTTATCATGTCCATGAACACAAGGACTTGCTAGGTGAATGGCATAGGACAGTATTCATCTCCAATGTAGGACAATAGTTAAATCAATTTGTCTCACAGCTTATGGCTAATGCTGGTACACACACAACCCACAACACCACACACACACACACACACACACACACACAACACACGCACACACACACACATGTAAGCACACAGGTTTCATTGACAAAATCATTTTCTATTGCCAAAGAAACAATTTAGTTCCCCTTGACTAACTCCAGTAACAGTTAGGGTCTACTTTCTTGACCATCTGACAGTTGTAGAGTTAACCCTTTGACTCTGCATGCTGTCCACCAATTGCAAAAACTTAACCCTTTGACTTCCTCACACTATCCACCAGCTTCCTGCAGGGAGTCAAAGGGTCAAGTTGTTGCTTTGATAGTATGGTTGACAGTGCAGGATGCTGGTGGACAGGGTACGGGAGTCAAAGGGTTAATGATCTTGGTCCAAGGGGAAGTGGTCTCATTCTCTGTGTAGTGATGCTATTACATGTACACAGGCATTATCTTAGTCCAAGGGAAAGTGCCCTCATTCTCTGTGTGGTGATGCTATAACACAGGCATTATCTTGGTCCAAGGGGAAGCTGGTCTCATTCTCCATGGCTGCATCCATAGTCACGTTACCATGGTGGGACATCTCTGATATCTCTCTCAGTCTCTGTCTTTGATAGCGTAGGTGACGAATTTTCTGAGACAAACACTTGATGAACTTGCTCTGATAACAGATAGAACGTAAACAGAAAAGCAAGTCAAAATGCTGCTGAAAGTGTATGTATTGTATGAAACATTCCTCTTTTCTTTTTGTTCTCATTTTTGTATGAAAACAGGTAGGCTATTTCCTGCACTATTCTTTGTGGGTTTTTTTTCCAAGTTCAGAACTAGTAATGCAGTTGCTCTTCTAAATACTGCATAATTTCTCACAGTGTATATCATTTGTTCACAATTTGGTAATTGTTTGGATTCTTCAATGCTCCTTTTACATGGGAAAATTTATCGAAAAATTGTGAACATGCGTGTGCGTGTCCACCTGAGTAAGTTAAATGTATAGCATGGAAGTCCTCATTATTTATTAGACTTAATGAAGAAAACACAATTTGGTGAACAGATCTGCCATAACTGGAGGTCATGCATTAAATATTTGCTATTGTATTTGCTGAATTTACAGTGCTGGCAGACACAAAATGTTATAGTAGTACAATACTTTCGCAGCTGTCAGTGGATGGATTTTAATCAACTTTTGGTCACATCATCGGTCTAAATAGTTGCAGCCACTGTGTAGGCCTACATTGTCTATTTTCAAAATTGCAGTTAAATTTTAACATTCTTACAAAGATGTAGGAAAGAGGTGTGCTGCTGCTTGTGCACCAACATTTCAGCAGATACACATTTGTTATTTTAAACTGCAAGATATTTTCATGTTTCAAGAAGAAATGTCCTCAAGGCAACTATCTATGACTTGTTCATTTTACATACATATGGTAACACTGCACAACTGACTTCCATCCCTTTAGGTAATAAAGGTCACATTTGCAGTCTTTGAAGCTCTGCGTGCATGTGCATGTATGCATCCAAAATTTTTAGCACATGATTTTTTGTTTGAAGTAATGATATCCTGAAATGTTGGATATTTATCACTTTTGAACCATATGCTGCAACCAATGTAAAGTTGTAATTATTAAGGTTTGAAAGATTATGATCCATTATTTGTACTGCAGAGACTGAACATGTGAAAATAGTTCTGTTCTTTTTTCCCCTAAATTTCTGTGATGTTTATTGAAATTAGAAAACAAATCCTGTGCTTTTCTTTTCATATGTTTATCAACCACAGGACTGATCTAACACATTGATCTTTGATGACCTCATTCAAACAGAAACAATGGAAACATTAAAAACATCAATAATGGAAAAAATTCAAAAACAACAATATACAGATGAACAAAACATGCTACAGACAGTTCACTTACCCAAGGTCTTTTGCCAGGAGCACCAATACTGGGGTAGTGACTGTAGACAGTCCTGCCGATTCTCTGGTAGACATGGCTGTCCTTCAGTTCATTGGGGAACATCTGCAGGTAGAACTTGGCGGCCTCTTGAACAGTCTTCACCCACACCCAGTGAGGCACCTGGCCCATCATGTTCATGTCCAGCAACATCTCGTGCACCTGATTGCTGAAGTGTGGCAGAGGTACAATCCTTATTGGGCTTGGGAATGTTGAAGGTAGATGTCCTAAAATGGGAAACAGTGAGTGTATATAGTTGTTCAGCCTATGGGTGGTTGGTCGTAGTTGTTCATATATAACTGACAGAAGCTTGATATGACAATGGGAAACAGGCAGCGATAGATCAATAGACAAGATATCAATTTCCAATAGAGAAACACAATAGATGATAACTAGGCCTACTTATATGAAATGATTATGTATGTACAAGTTTGTTCAAGGTGTTCATCATTAGTGTGAGTGTTTTATTTATTCAAGGTGTTCATCATTAGTGTGAGTGTTCTATTTATTCAAGATGGTCATCATTAGTGTGTAGAATATAGAAAGAGAGAGAAGAGGCAGACAGACAGTTTTAAAAGAATCATTGCACTTCGGTAGTTTTGTTTCTGTTTGTTTTCCACCCCACCCTTATTTTTTTACATCCGTTTGACAGCCACAGAAGCTGGTATAATGATGGTGATGACGGCAAACATGATAATCATGATGCTATGGAGTTCCAGTCTGGATTGAGACTACATGACAAAGTTGCACGATGCTTCCTTCATAATATGGTCTGGTGTCAATTAGGGCCAAAAGATACAGACACCTGCGATGTTGGTCTCAAGATATGAGCAATACCCTCAATGATGCATCCATGAAGTGGATGAAACTTGACTGTGATTGTGGTTTTCCCAATGAGCTCAAAGCACTCTCAATTCTTGGTAGGAGGCGGCTGAGGCTGAAAAACCCAACAATTTTGACAGGATTTATGGGATTCAAACATACAACCTTCCAGTCATCAGTCGATTGTGCTAACCTCTACACCACCACAACTGGTCATAATCATTACTGTGATGATAAATGTCATTCTTGTGTACATATATTAAAAATCGTATTTATTACTAATAACTGTGTTTAGTAGTGACACTAATAAATCAGAACAACATTGAGGCAGCTGAAATGTGATTTCCAAGAAGAATGTTAAGAGTTCCAAGGAGAGCAAACAAAATAAACGAGACAGTCTTGAAAGAAGTAAACACAAAAAGAACATTAATTAAGACAACAAGCAAAAGACAAGCAACATGTATGAGGCAAGAAAAATCTGAGCACCGAGTCACAACAGGAAAGGTAGAGGGAAAAACAGCACCAGGTAGACCCTGGGAGAAAATATTAATATTGCAAATTGGCTACAAACAAAAAGGATAGGAGATATACTTGCAGCAACTAAAAATAGATTTGTATGGCGTGCCATGATCACCAATGCCATGCAGCATGGCACATGATGATGATGATGATTGACACTAATGTTCTTTCATGATTTCATGTTGTGTTTTATTGTGTTGTCTGTCTGGTTTTGTGTGCCCATTTTTTGTTTGCTTTGGAAAAAAATGCAAGGATTTCTACTATTTTAACGCTGATATAATCGCAATATATTGGCTATAATCATTACATTAGTTTAAATCTACACTGACTTCTACCATGTTTATTGTTTTGCTGAAACAGTTCACAGGCATTTATGAAAAAAACAACTTTTCTTATGTCCAACGTTATGAGGGTTCTGGTCATCTCCTCCCCTCCCTGGACAGCAAAATAAACAAGTCTTGAAAGAGGCAAACACAAAAAGAACATTGATGAAGAGGAGTAGGGAAAGACAACATGTATAGGACATTTTATAAGGCGAGAGAAATTTGAGCACCTACTAGTCACAACAGGAAAGCTGGAGGAAAAATGCGCACCAGGTAGACCCAGGGAGATGGGTGGGGACAAAAAGGGTAGGAGATATATTGGCAGCAACTAAAGATAGATTTGTGTGGAGGGCCATGATTGCCAATGCCATGCGGCATGGCACATGATGATGATGAACAACACTGATGTTCTTTTTTTCTTGAATTCATGTTATATTTCACTGTGTGTCTTTGTATGCCCATTTTTACAATGCTGACAATAATACACACAATTTGTTTGCTATAACTATTAATGTTAGTTTTAATTAATCTACATTGGCTTCTGCTATTGTTTACTGCTGTACTGAACTGGAGTTCACAGGGGTATACGAAGACAGCTCAACTTTTCTTGAGGCCAGCATTATGAGGGTTCTGGTCATCTCCCCTCTAACATTTATGTGTGCCAACCCATTTCTACATTTATTTGTTTCCCTGTGCTTGAGCCATAACTCACCTTTTCTCCTCTGCATAAAATCCTGACCTCACTCAATCCCCTCTGCAGCCTGTCTCCACTCGGAGGGGAATCACATTGTAATATATAATTGTATATAATATGCTCTCTATAATTTTCCATTGCTTTCATTCTTTCTCCCCATTTATAGCCGTGTGCGTGTGCGTGTGTGTGTGTATGTGTGTGCGTGCGTGCATGTGTGTGCGTGTGTGTCTGTTTTAGCGCTTAGATTTGATTTTATCAAGATTTTGCGCTATATAAAATATTGTATATTATATTATTATTATATTATCTATTTACTTGCATGTTTTGTCCTATCTGTGTTTGTTTCTGTGTATGTTTGGTTGTTTGAAACAGTGTGCTGGCATTTCAATGACTACATGAAGTCATGAATCATTGAGTACCACTTACTGTGACTGTCTTGATATTACTCTTGACATTTCTGCTTGGACATTATAGTTGAGTCTCATTCTTTTCACTCATGTTTCATTGGTGGTACTGCTAAAATACTTTTCCTGCATTGTGGATGTTGGTATCTCTGAAGTCTGGCTGACATTTGGATATATTACAAACAACATTCTATACAGTCCTGTCAAAGTCTCAATCCAATATGGAACTCCAACACAACACCATTATCAATGCTATGAACAATCACAGTACCATTATAAAAATCATCCCAAATTCTGTAGCTTGTGCGCTAATCTCATGATGACTTCAGTTTTGATTTCTTCTGCATCTACCTTTAATTCTCACTGATGTTGGTGTTGTTACTGATTCATGGGAATTATTGTTAGATGAATGCTTTCTGTAACAAGATTTGTTACAAATTCCAAAACTGCAAAATATCACAAATTTCAAATCAAGCATGTTTCATGAGTGACTGTCCTCAGTCAGAATTTTGATATTGCTTTATGCTTGGAATCTCACTAGACTCTATGTTCTAGTGCTTGCTTTCAGTACAACAGGAATGATGGTCACATTTTTAACAATCAGGCTCTTTAGAACAAGTTAGTCATTATCATAGCAACTCTACAGTTATGTACTTGTGCATGTGCATAATTAGAGTTTATTGACCAACAGCTTCATTGACGCGAACTGATGCAGACCTATAGCTTTATTTGAGACAATCCAGGTACAAGTTTTGTTTTTTTTTGAGATCTGACTTAGATCATGTGGTGGGATGCAGGTTACTTATCATGGTATCAAGAAACATTTCTATTGTCATTATCGTGTAATGTTTAAAATATGTATGTTGCTTGAATGCTGATACAAAATATGAAGCAATTTAGGTCTACATAGTATGCAGTCCCATTACATTACTGTCAACTAGTTGAATGAAGATCTTACCAAGTTATCAACCTACACACACAAAGAATCTCAAAAAAATCTTGTGAACTTTCAGAGCCCAACACCATCTTTAAGCAACAATTACTAGCCCAAAGCAATCAAGACAGTATTGACTCTAACATCATGAAAAGATAATGGAGATGGATCGGGCACATCACTGGAAGAGAGCAGGATAATATCATCCACACTGCCCTTCACTGGACACCAGACAGAAGACCCAAAACGTCTAGGGCCAACAACAGAAGGAAACTTTAGGTCCTGAAACAGACTTGGGGTACTGTACAAAGGCTGGCCCACAACAAGTGGAGGACCCTTGTTGCACTACATGCTAATGGCATAATGGGCATTAAGAAGGTAAGTTGGATGAAACATGACATGCTCTCGTCAGTTTTGCCACTTATATAAGTAGCCTACTAAGTTAACAAGAAACACCACGAGGGTGTGGATGTCCACCACTCTCCAGACAATCACCTCCCAAGCTCCCGATGCCACTCGAAAGTCATTTCAACAAGCAAAGGAGGACTGTCCATGCGTTGTATGGTCCATTTAGACCCAGTCATCAGTTACCTTGTTTACAAACCAAACAAGGTGGGGAGATGACAAACCCTGGGACATAGCCACACAACGCGCACCAACCAGGTCCAGCCCAGCCTCTGGACCAAGAGAGAATGGAAGACCCCTCTCTACAGCTCGCATAGCAGCCGGCTCCTTCCCCCTTACTATTGTCTCAACATTTAGCAATTGGAAGCTCCCAATGTTGTGTTACTTAAACCAAAAAGGTTGTTTGAACGGCCATGGAAGTGGCCAGGCATGATGCTCCAGACACATCCCATTTTGCTGTTCAGCAAGGTCTGACATGCCCCAAACGGAATCCCAAGTTCACCGTCTTTCCGAGCAGCCAGCAGGTCTCTCCCTGCGGTCATCAGGCTTGACTCCCTGAAGTCAGTGGCCAAGCCACAAGCCGAAGTTAACAAGAAACATCACAAGAATGCGGATGGGACTTTGAGCATATATGCCTCGCCACTCTCCAGACAATCACCTTCCAAGCTCCTGACACAACTCCATACTCATTTCATCAAGCAAAAGGGGGGATATCCGCACGTTGCATGATCCATTTGGACCCAGTCACCAGTTACCTTGTTTATAAACCGAATGGCAAGGTGGGGAGATGACAAACAGATACTAAACTGTCTTATCATGACAGTGTCTCTTCAACATGACACACTCTCGCCAGTTTTCCCACTTTAGATAAGTAGCCTACTAAACTGTCTTGTCATGACAGGGTCTCCTCAACATGATACACTCTCATGAGTTTTGTCACTTCAACCCTTTGATTCCCACAACCTGTTCACCAGCATCCTGCCTTGTTAACCATGCTAGCAAAGCAAAAACTTAACCCTTTGACTCTCCCACCATATTTACCAGCTTCCTACAGGAAGCTGGTGAATTGGGTGAGCGAGTCAAAGGGTTAAGTTTCTGCAGTTGATGGAAAGAATGTGGGGATCAAAGGGTTAGACAAGTAGTCTAGTACACTGTCTTGTGATGACAGTGTCGCTTCACCCCCTTCCTCACACACACATATCATTATAAACCCTTTATTGTTGATTAACATTGTTGTCATACATATATTTTAAGAATAACCATAACTTAGAAATTTTAAAAACGAAAGACATTATGAGTAAAATTTCATTTTTCCAAAAAACAAACAAAACCAAACAAACAAACAAAAAAACAAATAGTAAATAACAGTGTATTACAGCAAACTATAAAGACAGTAATCCTCATTGTTGTGATACCAAGTAAGTCAGTCAAACCAGTCACCCAGATGATCAAACTTTTCTTTACTGTTTGATGGAAACGAGATAGGTCTCTATTATGGTTATGACACACACACACACACACAACACACACACACACACACACACACACACACACACACACACACACACACACACACACACACACACACAAAGTCAATCGAACCAATCACTCAGATGACCAAACTCTTTCTTTGTGTTTGATGCAAACGAAACAGGTCTCTGTCACAGTTATGAACACAAACGTGTGCGTGCGCTCACACACACAGACACACACACACACACACACACACACACACACACACACACACACACACACACACACACACACACACACACACCAGTTTTCAAATGTTTGCAAATGTGGAATGATCCTGATTCTGCCATGTTTAACAGAGGGTCTTCACCAGAATCAACTTCTTTGCAAGTTTTTAGTCATAAGACTTTCTTCAGACCAAATGGCCCACTGGGCACTGCTTTCATTCTCCCTGGAAGCCAATGACTGATGTGGTCACACGGTGTAAGAACTTGCTGGTGTATATGTGGCAGTAACAGAGACATCAGATGCAAACTTCATGTCATTAATAAAGTTTTTAAACTATGTTACCACCACTCCAAGGAAGCCCATAGAAATTAAACCAGTTATGCAGTGGGCCATTTAGTCTGACCATAAATATGGATGCTACTATTCAAATGAAACAAGAAAAACATTAAAGAAAAAGATTAGGAAAAGACAAGCAACATTCATAGGCCACTTTATGAGGCAAGATAAATTAGAGCACCTAGTCACAATAGGGAAACTGGAGGGAAAGAAAGCACCAGGTAGACCCAGGGAGAAAATGTTGGACGGACTTGCAGAGTGGCTGAGGACAGACAGGACTGGAGATGAATTTGCGGTGACAAGGGATAGATTCGTATGGAGGGCCATGATCAACAACGCCATGCCGCAGGGCACATGATGATGATGACTGTTCATATCTATGTTCTGAAGAAAGGTTTGAGACAAGACCAGAAACAAAACTGAATTAGCTGATTCTGGCGTGGATCTTCTATTTATAAACTAACAGGCTTTTTAAAGCACCGATATTCCAAAATTGCACAAGCTGTTCCAAGTTCACATGATCTCGACTAAACACTGAATTAATGTATAGCATGCACTGGGTTAAGAAATTATATCCACAAACAGCAGAGATCCACAACCATCTCCCTCCCCCTCCGCTCTCTCTGTGTCTTTCTCTGTCTTACACACACACACACACACACACACACACACACCACAACCATCTCCCCCCCCCCGCTCTCTCTCTTACACACACCACACACACACACACACACACCACACACACACACACACACACACACACACACACACACACAAACACACACATGCCATTATCATCATAAATTATTTATTTTCTGATTTTCATTTCAACAGTATTCTGACATTCACACAGGAATCGTCATAGAAAGAAAAAAAGAACAAATCAGACACAAAACTATGGATGAAGAAATATTTGATGATGGGCATTTTTTCAACACAGATATATTTAGATTTAAAGCTCCACACTCACACACATAAACATGTGCGTGTAGCAATCTGAACGAACCCCCCACTTTTTCAAAAGCAAAACACAAATACTGATAAAGAATCAAATGTGTGTAGTCATACATACACAACCATACACAAGTGATACGATAAGCATGGTCACAGTAAAGGAATGATTGCTTGCCAAGTATATGGGTCAGTTTCAGTTTCAGTTTCTCAAGACGACATTTCCGCGCTCAGAACTAATTCCATATGCACTAAAATCATAGGTGCTACGAGATGGTGATCATGGCAGAAGCCTTAAGTCTGCACATAAACTCATGAGCTGGCCAGGTCCTGAGGAAACAGTTGCCAACAGCACCTGGTATTCCCAGGCGGTCATCCGTCCAAGTACTAATGGGGCCCAACGTTGCTTAACTATGGTGATTGGACGACAACCGGTGTTTTCAACATGGTATGGCCGTTGCCTAATGGAGATGCGAGGTCAGCAGATACAAACCCTGGCTTCAACACACTGCTTCAGTCACCGAGCTGGTGGGCACTGTCCCTCTTGAAGGAAGGGGAAGGTAAAGTAATGACAAATGGGCAAAGCCTTCACAATACTGGCCTAAAGAGGAGCTGAGGTGTCTAACATTTCACTGACCAATGATTGCTTAGGTTGAGAGAAAACCTATAGTTAACAGTGTCTAGATATACAGCAAATTAAAGAATGTAGTGTGTCATTAAGAGAAAACATGTATGTTACTTTAAAATTCATAAAATTAAAGACAGCAACATACTGTCAAGAGAATACCCATATGTAGCCTCAATGTACATAAAATTAAAGAACTGAGAATCTACCAAAGAGAAAATGTATATGTTACCTCAAGATATTTAAACTAAAAAATATAGTATACTATACTGGATCAGTTCCGAAGCTGGCATAGCAATGGGCTGTACAATTTCTCTAATACATTCAGTTGGCAATGGAGGTCATCTTGTCGGCAACAGTGAGCCATTCTAATCCAGCAGAGCTTGGAAATGGATACCATATGCCCTTTCTAAAAGCCTTAATGGATGACACAACAGTCCTTTCCACAAAGGACAGGAAGCACATAAAGTTCTGATGCAGTTAGACCAGGTAGTCATCTCATCCAGGATGACTTTTTAACTAAAGAAATAATGGAGCCCCTCACTGCAGAAAGGAAAAGTAGTTCAGACTGTAGCCAACCACGTCAAGCAAATAGCAGAAGAAAGTGTGGCTTCCTTGGCAAAGTCTGGCGCCTGCAGTTTTAGCTGATTCCAAAGAACCTCTGGCCTTACCAATAAATAATATCAGCACTAGCACTGCGGAGTTTATGGAGGCTAAAATCAACAAATACACAAGGAAATGGCTTGATGTTCCATGTGGTCTTGCTAACATTCTGACATTATGCTCTATTGTCACCATGGAAAGCTGAAGCTACCCCTAAAAATCCATTGTCAAGGCGTATAAGGCGGGGACTTCTGCTGTCCGGCTCTCTCCAGATTTTCTTGCTACTTGAAAGAAAACCTATATGTTATTAGTATCTCAAGTAATGAAACATTAAAGAATGTAGCATATCATTAAGAGAACACGTTTACATTACTTCATGATATATATGGAATCAAAAAATGTGTTATCAATAGAAAGCCCATAAGTTACTTAACGGTATGTAACATTAAAGAATGTTGCATATTATTAAGAGAAAACCTACAAATTACCTCAAGATACATAAAATCAAAGAATTTAGTAAGCATATAACATTTAGGAAAAATTTACATGTTACCTCAGGATTAACAGAATTAAAGAATGTAGATGGTCATAAAGAGAACACCTATATTTACGTCAAGATACATAAATCATATAATGTAGTATTATGTTATCTAAAAGATGTAAAAAAAAAAAAAAAGAATGCCCCTGGCGTTGACCACTTCCTCCAATTTATCACACAAGGGATTTAAAAAACATACCTGAATACAAATTTAAACATAACTAAAGACTCTAACACACATATAAAAACAGGCCTAAATAACCATAAATTGCTTCCGCATATTTCATTTCCCTGGAGCCAACAATGTACTTAATAATACATGTGCCCAATTATCACTCCTAAGAGAAAATACATAAGACTTATTGAACACATACAGGTGAATAGACCAGCAAGGCAGAAAATGATAGGAAGAAATGACAGAAAGCAAAGGAGGAAGAAAGAAACAAAGAGAGTGACAGAAAAGAGGAAACTTCTAGCACAGAATTTCCTAAGATGGTGATACCATTTATACTGAAAGAGCCCCCAGCATCCCAGGGGGATTTATACTGGTTAGTATAGCACCAAAAAGGATATGTGGTAGTGTAGAGAGAATCTCACATATTCAAACATGAACTTTAGTCATCAAGTGACTGCACATACATTCATTACCATCAGATTGCTTAATAGCAAGTTGGTGAAGGGTGAATGAAGTTGAGAAAGAAAGACAGATAAGTGCCGCACATCTGCCTCCGATGACAGCTCTTGCATGAATGACAAACTCTCGCGTTCTCCCTCTCACTTGATCCAGAATCCTACGGAATTCTGGGAGGCAAAATTTCCATTTTCTAAGATTGATGTCTTTGCGTAACAAAGCAGTTATACCTACTTACTATTGCTATTACTCCTACTTCTATCAACTATGTATCTGTCTGTCATAATGATAATAACAACAATTTTTATAATGCCCGTCCTTATTACCTCGACTACTAGACCCTTTACAGATATGCACATAAGGTTGAACACACACACATATGCACGTGCTCTCACACACAACACACACACACACACACACACACACACACACACACACACACACACACACACACACACAACACACACACACACACACACACACACACACACACACACACACACACACACACACACACACACACACACACACACACACACACACACCACAAACACACACACACACACACACACACACACAACACACACACACACACACCACATGGATACAGCACAAAACACAAGCAAACACGTTCATTCATACATGAGGAAAAGGTACAGGTATCAGGCAGCAATTCAATATTTTTAGGTGGAATTTTAGCAGCTGTCTTTTGAACAGACAAGTTTTGGACTTGGTAAGAGAAGTTTTTAAGTGCAGATTGAAAGTTCAGCAAAGGAATGGAAGTGCTGTAGTTGAAAACAGAATGAATTCGAAAATTGATGCAAGAGAGAAGGGCGAGGGAATTGACGTTTTCGAGTTCAGAAGACAGATATTGTTAGTAAAGGAACAAGACTTGAGTGCACATTTCAGAGTTCAGAAAGACAGATAAGTGCTTAACATGTAAAATGAACAGATCGAGGAGTATGCAATTTCAGAGTTCAGAAAGACAGGTAAGTGCTTAACATGTAAAAATGAACAGGATCGAGGAGAGTAGGCTACATTTCAGAGTTCAGAAAGACAGGTAAGTGCTTAACATGTAAAAATGAACAGGATCGAGGAGAGTAGGCTACATTTCAGAGTTCAGAAAGACAGGTAAGTGCTTAACATGTAAAAATGAACAGGATCAGGAGGACAGTACATTTCCGAGTTGAGAAAGACAGGTAAGTGCTTAACATGTAAAAATGAACAGGATCGAGGACAGTACATTTCCGAGTTGAGAAAGACAGGCAAGTGCTAAACATGTAATAATGAACCCATTCACGGCAGGGTAAATGGGGGACTTTACGCACAATTTTTTTTCTAGAGCCAGACTTAAACCAGTACAAGTCAGATTGCAAGGTGAAAAGCTTTATCTGTATGTAAACAAGCTGATAAACAAAGTATCCAAAGGCAAGCATAAATACTGTCAAAATGATAGATAAGCAAACAAACAAACACAAAAAGAATTTCAAAGCAAACCATTTTTCTTAAAAGACAACATCCAAGAAGTGTTCATATGCTTTAGTAGTTGTCTCTAGAATTCCAACTATTTTCAGACGCACGTGTGCACACTGTTTTGCCCATGCTGTACAGTGCAGTACAATCTGCATATTCTGTCTTCAGTGGGTATGCTTACGGGGTGTTTTCAGGTTTCCATAAGCCACTAGACAATGACATGGCCTACAGGATCTTCAACATCCATAGCTGATGTTCTTCATGTGTATACACATGAAGGGGATTCAGACACTAGCAGGTCTGCACATACACTGATCTGAGAGATCAGATACATCACCTTTCACATACCAGGTGGGAAGTACTGAGGCAGGATTGAACCTAGACCTTCAAATTAAAACACCCACTTGACTATCGAGCACATGTATGCTTTTGCTTATGTGAATAAAACATATCTTAGTGAGTATTTATAGTCCCAATAAAGACGCCCTGGTGTTCCATAATACATTAAAAGAAACAATCAAATTAAAACAATATAATCATTGCTGTCGTTAAATAGAATATTCCTATGAATCCAGATATGGGCTGTTATAAACTATATACACATTACTAATCCCAAGGCAGAAGAAGCAGTAGAAAATATGACAGGAGAGCTTAGTTTGACAGATGTATACAGGGAGACAATCCTGAATGTAGACATCATATAATTATGACGAAAGCTAACCCCAGTAAAACAAAACTGATTCCATCATTTTCTAAGGTTTAATCATTTGTATTAGTGTCTTAAGTCTAAAATACTGATGTCTTTCAGGTTACTACTCAGACCATTTTCAAAGGTCTGATTGTTTGTACTGGTTTTTCACCCTTTGACTCCCGCACCCTGTTCACCAGCATCCTGCACTGCCAATCACGTTAGCAAAGCAAAAACTTAACCCTTTGACCCCCTCACCCTATCCACCAGCTTCCTGCAGGAAGCTAGTCGATAGGGTGAGTGAGTCAAAGGGTTAAGTTTTTGCAGTTGGTGGGTAGCGTGCAGGAGTCACAGGGTTAAATTTAAAACAGAGATCCTTTCAGAGCATTCATTACAAGGCGATTTGGAAATTTCATTGATCTCTTTTGAAAGATGAACAGTATGTAAATGAATAAAGTCTAATGTGATAAAAGAATATGCAATCATCACTGTGACTCAGTTACCTCATTCACAAGTTTAACAACACACAACCAAGAGAGAGGACAATGCCAATCAAGCATTTGACGCAGAATCAACATACAGTGCAAGCATAATCAATGATCTTATCAGTGGATATATACACCTGTCTTTTCACAAAATCAGCTAGTGGTACCAGACTTGCAGGTGCCTTCTAACAAACCGTACTATCATGCAATATAATACAAATGTCTACACGGTCGTCTATATCAGACTGAAAATGGCATTCACCACTTGTGGCTACATTCATCATCAAATACAGCCTTACTGTACAGCAGTAAATGAAAGAAGAAAAATGTACAACTTACGAATATGAAAAATAACTTCTACATAATGCCAAACATCACAGTTATTAAAGACAACTTGAAAACAAGAATTTGGTCACTAGCTCCAAAGTAATGATATGGCCGCTTTGGTTTGGAGGAAAATATATCCAAAGTTATATACTTAAGCAGGCTACATGGAATCGAATGTAGACAACAGACAAGCAAAACTTCAACCGAGTCTACTCTGGGTCATCGTTCATCCCTTCAGGTTCATCATCATCAGCCACACACTGAACAGCACACCAGTTCTGTTGGGAAGTGTCTGCTGCTTGGAAAAAAGCAGGCTGGTGTTTGAGGATCTCATCAATGTGGACCCTTTCCATCTTCCTCTTGGCTCGTAGTTTCTTCATACACTCCCTTTGTCTCTGCTTCATGACCTGGTAGCGGGCCGGGTTGGTTTGCTTGATGTACCGGCGGTACTGCACATAGCGCGACTCGCCTTCAGTGGGGGTGAACGATGACAGCGGCATGTCCGACATCCACATTCTGGGCTTGCGCGATCTGTAAGGGTGACCTTGCCCATCAAGCAGCACTGGAAAAACAATGACAAATAAATACTAATTAAAACTCAAGCAAAACAAGAAGTACTAAAGCAATTAGTGATTTTCAGCAATGGAAAGAATGTGAAGAACTAGTGGGCACTAATTCTCAGCAAGTGAAAACAAAATATATTTACAAATGGTGGCTGAAGAATATATCATGAAGGTTATGTACCTATGAACTTGTGCATTTCCCCACAATATCTGGCAAAGTCAGTGGCAAAGTCTATTTGTTTTAGATGTTTAAACCTCAATTCCATGCAAGGCAGGAAGCACTTTTCTGGAGAAGGAAGGGGGCGGAGGAGAGTTAGCAACAATGTTATTTTTTTTATTGCTCTCATTTCATTCCATTTTGACTTGATGTGAAATTGCAATGTACCTCATACGGAACTGGCGATTTGCATGAATGACTCAGCAAAGTCAATCCAACACTGAATCAAAATGTTGGAAGAAGATGATGAAGACTAAGAACTCATACTTGTGTACTATTTTGCTTTAGCTTCTTCAAAAATAACACTCTGTTTCATGCTGCATTTACATGAGCTCATTCTAAGTCAGTATGGAAGCTTCCCAATGTGCTCTAAAACACTAACAGCAAGTTAGACAACCAAAGAAGATAAAACTATTCTAAATCTATCTCACCACTGATTTTCTTGTTTGTTTGTTTTGTGTGTTTGCATTATCTCTGTAGTATTAGATTCACAAACTTGTAAATACTGATCTCATTTTATTGTATTTTTCAGTCCATCCTGACACAAAACGCATGTACAATGACAAGAAAAACAGCTGGCAACACTTATTTCTATTTCTGGAGCTAGGAATTGCTGTGTACATCACACCTAGGCAACATTGTCTTTTTTTAACAAAGTTATCTGGAATTATTGGAGTTATTTCAAGAGTGATTCACCAGGCTCAGACAGCTCCATATGCGCTCCATCCAAACCCCCCAACAATTATCTGACAGGTTTCCTGAGCCTGTACAAAACCCTATGTGCTGGCAAAGTCTTGAAATGGGGAAAGGGGAGAAGGGACCTGTCTGACACCACCAGAATGAAGGAAACATTAAGATGGACAGCGAAGAGGCCAGTTTTTAAAGTTGCAGGTTGAGATTGAACTCAAGATATCAAATCTTGAGTCCATGGCTCTACCAATTAGCTTGTGTAGTTAAAGATCCTACTTTTAATTAAGAGAGAACTAAAATTAAACCTCGCCTCTTTATACAATGGTGTTAGTCACTTTTTTCTCTTACCTCCCCTTTTCTCTTTCATCTGCTGTGTAGGCCTACTGGTATGATTAATTATATTAGAAAATGTTATTGTTTGCATGCCTTGTATCGATACATTTGGCTTTTCTGCATGCATCCATGCACAGGTGTATGTGTGTGTGTGCCTGTGTGCATACTTGCATGGTTCTGTTTGTGTGTGCATGTGTGCATGCGCGTATGTGTGTGTGCATGTGTGTGTCTGTGTGTTTGTCTTTGTGTGTGTGTGTTTATCTGCCTTGTCTGTGTGTGTTTCTGTATGTGTGTCTGTGTATCTGTGTCTGCATTCAAATGGAAGTGTGTGCATAAATGCATAACATTTTTAATGATGACATAATTAATTTTAATGATGACCTTATCACTATCGTTTTCTCTTTGTGTTCAAAACATCTGTGCCATGTTAAGCTTATATGTTTGATTTTATTGTTGACATTATGTTTGAGTTTATCATTGACATTATGTTTTTATTACATAGCATTTTCCGTAAAGTGCCAAGTGCTTAGGATGTTGCACTCTATAAATCTTCTTTATAATCATTATCATAACTTTCTGTGAGTGTAATAATTTTAACCTTGACTAGATAGATAGAGAGAGAGAAAGTCAAACAGACAGATAGATAGACAGATAGATAGACAGACAGATAGATAGAGATAGATAGATAGATAGATAGATAGATAGATAGATAGATAGAGACAGATAGATAGATATGTGTGTGTGAGAGAATGAGAGAGAGAGGGGAGAGAATAAGTGCATGTTATGTGTATGTGTGTTCATGTGTGAGTGTATGTGCATAAGTGTTGTGTGTGTGTGTGTGTGTGTGCGTGTGTGTGTGTGTGGCATGTGTGTGTGTGTGGGGGGGGGGGTGCGCACGGCATAAGCATAAATGTGTGTGTGCATGCACGCACATAAGCATAAATGTGTGCGCGTGCGTGCGTGCGTGCGTGTGTGTGTGTGTGTGTGTGTGTGTGTGTATGTGTTGTGTGTGTGTGTGTGTGTGTGTGTGTGTGTGTGTGTGTGTGTGTGTGTGTGTGTGTGTGTGCGTGTGCGCGCGAGCGCGCGCGCGTGTGTGTTTGCTCGCACAAAAGTGCATGAAATAGAGAAGGAGACAAACACAAAGATAGACAGACAAAGGAAAGACAGAAATGAGAAAGTTGCTTTCTTTTCTCTCCAAGGGTATAGACATTAGCACATAGGCCAATTTACTACACTTGCAGCTGCTAAGGTACTCATGAGAGAGAGGAGGAGGGAGTAAAGAAGACAAACAGATACGCAAAGAGCTAGAGATGCTGGCAATGTCAAAGACAAGTTTAATAGTGAAACAGTTGTTTACTCTTTAAAAAAAAAACACACCAAAATTCACATAAAAACATGTTCAAGGGGATAAACAGAGTGCCTGTATGGGAATCTTCATCAAAGATCAACACAAAACTGTTACAGTTCAGACACAGTCAAACACAAGAAATCATACATAATGAGGGCAAGAGCCAGCCATACTAACAATAACACCACAATTCATGCTGTATTGCTTGTTTAACCCTTTGACTCCCGCACCCTATCCACCAGCTGAAAAAACTTAACCCTTTGACTCAACCACCCTATCCACCAGCTTCCTGCAGGAAGTTGGTCGATAGGGTGAGGGAGTCAAAGGGTTAAGTTTTTGCTTTGCTATCACTGATGGCAATGCAGGATGCTAATGGATAGGTTGAGGGAGTCAAAGGGTTAAAACAAAAAAGTTGTTCCATCTACTATCAAACAGCCAATCAATCACTCAACAATAAAAAGATTAAAAAGACAAAATGTATTCCTTCCCCTCCTCCCCTCATTTATTTAACAAGTAAGTGTTCTTCTCATGGTTAAAATGTCTCTTTACAATACACACGATCACTTGTTGTGTTCTTCTCATGGTTGAAATGTCTCTTTACAATACACACAACGAACAAGTGATCTTTACCACCCTATATACTTAAATACCACAAAATAGAAATGAAAAAAAGGATGGGAAAACACAGAAGAAAAGAAAACCACAATCAATTAGTGATCTTTACAATCTGATCATTACAATCTTAAATATCTTAATGAAAAAAAAAAAAAAGACAAAACGAAAGAAAGAAATGACAACATCATTTACTGCTCTACCTATATCACTGAGTGGTTTTGACAATGCCATTTTCATGACTTTATGATTACTAATGAACTATCCCACTGGACCACAATTTTCACCATTACACAGTTAATCTGAACATGCCCCATGTCTCCATCCTAACCCCTCAACACAACAGTATTTTTCATACAGACAGGTATACATAAAGTATACATAAAGCTGTTATCTGGTCTGTCAGCTATCATACTGCCAGCCTGCCTGTCAAAAAAGACCACAACTTTTGCTATAGACAGACTAGAGAAGATTAATTAGTTTTTGGTATGGCGAAATCTGATGCAAACATGCATTTATAAAAAAGCAAAATGAAATTTAAGAATGAAAACCAAATACAAAAGATACATACTATCAGTCTTGCACAATGATACACAAAATGAAAACCTAGTTATGAACACAAATCACACAAAACAAAGATTACAGATTACCTTTCCACATTAACCACTGGCTTGAAGTGAAATAAAAGTGATGTAATATATATGACATGATATCTGATATATTAAAACGTGATGATAATATGATAAATATTGATATGATATATATATGAAATGATATAACCTAATATGACATGATAGGATAGGACAGGATAGGATGTGATATCATGTGATGTGATATGATGTGATGTGATGTGATGTGATAAGTGATGTGATGTATGATGTACTGATATGATAAATTATGATATAATATAACGTGATATATGATATATGATATGATATGATATGATATGATTTATGATACAATATGATATGATATGATATGATAAGATACAATATGATGTGATATGACGATATAATACAATTGATAGGATCTGATGATATATGATTAGATATGACAAGGCATGATATCATAAATTATGGTATGGTACATGGTATGATGCTATGATATGACATGCCATGATTTGAATGACAAATTATGATATGAAACAAAATGATACAATACGACACGGTATGGTATGGCATGGCATGGCACAGCAAGGCATGACATGGTATAATAAGATATAGTATGATACGGTATGGTATCATAAGATATAGTATAGAATGAAATCCAGTCAAATGGATTAGGCCTTTTGCCCTGAGTTTTTAGAAAGGTCAGATCAAGTCAAATGAGTGATTAAGAAGTGAACAACAACAACAACAACAAAAAACACTATATAAAAAAAAGAAACTTGTAGTAATACTAAGCATTATCTAAGAAAAGCAAAACAACATGCAAGGAAACAAGATACGATGACATATAGAACAAAATCAACAGAAGATAAAACAAAATGGACATCTTTGGTGTATGTAAGCCATCAGATAAAAATTGTAACAGACATAATAAGAGTACTAAAAGGTAAAAACTAAAGACTGTTCCTAAACTGAAAGTTGTTAGGAAGTGGGGCGGTAAAGACATCACGGCTGTCCTCTAAGAGCAAGCCACTCTACTCTGAAAAAAAAATGAAAGAAAGATATCCAGTATTAAAACACACACACACACACACACACACACACACACACACACACCACACACACACCACACACACACACACACACACACACACGCACACACACACTCACATTTATGTCTTCAAAATAAGATAGCAAAATAAAATCACACTCACATTTATGTCTTCAAAATAAGATAGCAAAATCAAATAACACCATTTCTCTCTAGATAAACCCTAACCGGTAAATCCAAACTTCTGTCTCATTGTGGCTTAATGCTTTTCATTCTTACAACATCACTGACATCCTTATCTACCAAGAAAAACCCATGGGGATGCCGGTTGTTCTTTCAGTATGAATAGTATCCCCGCCTTCTGGAAATTCTTTGCTAGAAATTTCCTCTTATCTGTCATTCTCTTGTTCCTTTGCTTTCTGTCATTTCTTCCTATCATTTTCTGCCTTGCTGGTCCATTCACCTGTATGTGTTCAATATAGTCTTATGTACTTTTTCTTATGATTGATAATTGGGTACATGTATCGAGTGCATTTTTGGCTCTAGGTAGGTGAGATATGTGGAAGCAATTTTAGGAATTTATGCCCGTTTTTAAGTATGTTTTGGTGTCCTTAGGTATGCTTAAATGTGTATTCAGATTGGTTTTTGTTTGTTTGTTTGTTTTTTAAATCCCCTATGCAATAAATTGGACGGAGTAGTCAACACCAGGGGCAACTCCTTAGATTATGTGCGCAAATGCATTGATATGTGTACTTAATTTTTTTTTCTTTTTTTCTGTTGAAGTATTGTGTATGTTTTGAAGTGGTTATACCCCTGATATGGCTCTACACAGTCGGCTGGGCTTAAACAACAACAATAAATAACAATAAAAGAGAAACCTTCTGACCTGAAGAGAACTGACTTATTTATTAAAGTAGAACTGAGGAATGAATGGATATTCATCAATTCAAATTGGATGAAACCAATCATTTAATCAAACAATCAACTAATAAGGTTATTGATACAAAAAAAAGACATACAGTCTATTGTTGAAACCAAACAATCAACCAACAAGGCATCAGCCAAACACAGTCTATTGTTGAAACCAAACAACCAGCCAATAAGGCATCAGCCAAACACAGTCTATTGTTGAAACCAAACAACCAACCAACAAGGCATCAGCCAAACACAAGTCTATTGTTGAAACCAAACAACCAGCCAATAAGGCATCAGCCAAAAACAGTCTATTGTCGAAACCAAACAATCAACCAAGAAGGCATCAGCCAAACACAGTCTAGTGTCGAAACCAAACAATCAACCAATAAGGCATCAGCCAAACACAGTCTAATGTCGAAACCAAACAACCAGCCAATAAGGCATCAGCCAAACACAGTCTAATGTCGAAACCAAACAACCAGCCAATAAGGCATCAGCCAAACACAGTCTAGTGTCGAAACCAAACAATCAACCAACAAGGCATCAGCCAAACACAGTCTAGTGTCGAAACCAAACAATCAACCAACAAGGCATCAGCCAAACACAGTCTAGTGTCGAAACCAAACAATCAACCAATAAGGCATCAGCCAAACACAGTCTATTGTCGAAACCAAACAATCAACCAATAAGGCATCAGCCAAACACAAAACTGGAAGAGTCTATCATGTAACCAAACATTCAACTACTAAGCCATCAACCAAGCCAAAGACTGAGAATCTACCATTTAACCAATCAATCAACTAATAAGGCATCGACCAAACCAAAGAGACCATTTCATCCTCTCACTGCTGCCCATGCTCACCATCCCCACCCCCACCACCACCATTGTCATCATCATCATCTACAGATGGATACACAGCCATTCCACTCTGAAACAATGACGAAACATCAATGTCTTGAAGAACTGAAGGCATGCGGTGTCTGGGACTCAAGTTCTCTCCTGGTTCACGTCCTCTTCTCTCGGCCTTTCTCTTGGCCCTCAGTTTCCTCATGCACTCTCGCTGTTTCATCTTCATGGCCTGGTAGCGGGCCGGGTCACTCTGCTGGACGTGGCGACGATACCTGACATAGTAGGGGGACTGATATCCCATAGCGCTGAACGACGACGATGCCACGGGACTGTCTGACACCCAGTGTCTCTTCATTCTCCTGTTGCTCCACTGGTACGTCTGGTAAGCTGCCACTGCTGCAGGGGGACATAACAAAGAATGAGTCAATGCTAATACTAATGAATATTGTGTTCACAATTAAATATCACACCAATGCCCATATGTACACACAGACACACACACATACACCCACAAACACAATCATGCATGCACACACACACACACACACACACACACACAAACACACACAACACACACACACACACACACACACACACACACACACACACACACACACACACACACACACACACACACACACACACACACACACACACACGGATATTCAAGAGAAAAGAAAAAAAAATTAAAACATACATAAACAATCGGACACCTGAACATCATATAGCGATGAAAAGTGCTGACAAAAACTGTAACAGAATTATAGAACAAGCCAGAGAACTGTATTGGACAACATTCTGTAAATCTGAAATAAATAATCACGCAGACATGCGTAAGATTTGGGAGAAACTAAAAGTAACGAAAAAAGGGATCAGTCTGCCGTCATTTCCAATAAAACTAGCCAATAATCCTTTTTCAAGCTCGTTGAAAAGGCAGAAGCTTTTGAAGATTTGTTTGCTGAAGTATGCTATACTGACGGCCTTCCTGTTTCCAGTCAAAATCATAGGGAACGAGAAGAAAAGACAGAGGTTTATAAGGACCCTGCCCACATTATACCCACTACATGAACGCATCAATTACACTTCAAAAATTAAAAGATGCCATTAAGTCTATCCCAAACAAAAAAGCGTCAGTAGGATTAGATGCCATTTCTAATCAGATGCTGAAAAATTTACCCGAAAATTTTGTAATCTTGCTTATACTATCTTTAAAAAATGTTGGAATAGTAGCAAAATCTGGACTATTGGAAACGGACAATAGTGGTTCCTATACTAAAAACGGTAACACTGATCTGAAAAACTATAGGCCAATTGCACTAACGTCCCACGTCTGTAAACTGATGGAGAAAATTATTGTACACCGTTTGTTGCACTATTGTAAAAAGAATAACGTTATACCTATCAATCAGGTTGGTTTTCGAAAAGGCAGGTCAGACAAATTCCTCAAGAAAGGACCCACCAAAACAAGATCAAACCACCGACACAAATTTGTTCATCTCAGCTCCTCTTCTGACCCATACAAGTTCAGTTTCTTCCCATCAACCATTCCCGCCTGGAACTCCCTGTCTACAACAGCAGCAGAGACTCCCTCCTTGATATCATTCAAGAGGGAGCTCAACAAAATCCCAGTTTAGACCCCCCCCCCCCCCCCCCAACTAGCCTAGCGGTAAATGAAGGATAGGGTTGTGCCGGTCCAGGTCTAGACCTGGGGGTCGCTACGATTACCGGATTAGCCTGTCCAGATACCAGGTTGGGCTGGTTGGGTCCCCCCTCCCCCCCCCCCCCCCCCTTTTTTTTTTTTTTTTTTTTTTTTTTGCCTGCCGCAACACGCTGCCCCGGAGCTGAACTCAGGAGTAAGCGGTTGGGGTTTTGAGGCCACCTTAGATCCCTCTCTATCCTTTTGTTGTCCCAAATAGACCTATTTTTGTTTTTTATCCTACACCTCTGCGCACACAGGTCAACAATAGTCAAGGATGACGGCTGACCTTACGTACTGAAGATTGAATTTGAAGATTGAAGCAGTGGAACTCTTAATGAAACTAACCACTGACATAAAGCGACAATTTGCAAGACGTAAATGTGTATTGGCCACATTTTTTTTATATAACCAAAGCATACGACCAAGTGTGGCACTCCCGATTATTAGTTAAATTAAAAAGCATAGGGCTGACAGGTCGCGTTTATAACTACGTGAAGTGTCTGTTGCCAGTGTTGGAAAACCGAGTAATTCAAACCAGAATTGGAAACGTGTATTCAACAAAACGAACCATTCAAATGGGTATCCCACAGGGATCAGTTACAGCACCCCTCCTCTTTATGATACTAATGAATGACTTACCCAGTAGAATATCTAAAGATGTCACATTAGTCCATGCTGATGATCTATGCGTGCGGATGCCGGTAAACATGAAGAGGAAAGTCCTTCTCGTAGTATCAACTATGCACGCAAACTTTATCAATTAGAACTTGACAAAACAGCGCAATACATGGCAGAAAATGGGCTCCATCTATCTACGGAGAAGACAAAGATAATTTTATTTAATAGTGGGTCTAACCCAAACAAAATGCCCACCTTGAAACTACGAGATTCCGTTCTTCAATTATCAATATAACCAAACTATTAAATTCTTAAGAGTTTTCTTTACAACAAAATTATCATGGAATCTGCATATCGACAACTTACTCACGAAAGCCCAAGAGAGTCTAAATTTTTTTTTTAAATAGTGTGCAAGCAACCATGGGGACATGATCCATCAACACTTGTACATCTATCAATGTAAATCTTTCATTAACGATTAGATCTAAACTAACAAATGCCCAGTAAATATTCTTGAGCGCATCGAGACACTTACTAGGTGTTCGTCTGTCGTCGTCGACAATGACTACGGCTTCATGAAGTTGCTTTGAGTCAGTGTGTCCGGAGGTGACTGATCAATCCGATCCGGGCACAGAAGTAACGTCCACAGGTTGGACATCTATGGTCGGTTACTGTGGTTGAAGGGTTTGCAGCCCTAGCTTTCCGTGCAACTCGTTTTTCTTGTGCAGATTATAATAATAATAATAATAATTACAATATTTATATAGCGCAAAATCTTGATAAAATCAAATCTAAGCGCTGAAGCAGACACACACTCACGCACACAACACACACACACACACACACACACACACACACACACACACACACACACACACACACACACACACACACACACACACACCACACACACACACACACACACACGCATGGCTATAAATGGGGAGAAAGAATAAAAGCAATAAAAGCAAGAATAAAAGCAATGGAAAATTATAGGGGTGTGTGTGATAGGGACCCCCTGGGCTAGCCAGGACTGGGAATGCCATTTGGTCATTGATGATTGGACCCAAACGACCCTGGGGAAGAGCCCTGAACTGGAAGATTGGATACGAGACACTTCTGAAGTGGTACATCCGGTTTTGATTCTTCTACGCCAGACTGTACGGTCGAGGGCAAGGTTTTCCCAATTCTCCCAGTCTATGTTGAGGACTTTAGCGATGCCTTCAAGCTGTCTTTAAACCGTTTTCTCTGGCCTCCAACTGTTCTCTTGCCAGACGCTAGTTCTCCGTAGAGGAGTTGCTTCGGAATTCTGGTGTCAGACATCCGGTACACATGGCCAGCCCAGCGAACTTGACTGTTTTGAAGTAAAGTGTAGATGGAGGGGAGATTGGCTCTTTCTAATACTTCTGTATCAGGGATCTTCTCTTGCCATCGGATATTGAGAATCTTTCTGAGGCTTTTGGTGTGAAAATGATTCAATTTCCTTGCGTGTCTACTGTAAACAGTCCAGGTCTCACTGCCGTAGAGGAGAGTGGTGAGGACCACCGCTTTGTACACTTTGAGTTTAGTTGTGGCCGAGATACCTCTTCTGTCCCATACAGTAGGACGCAGCCTCCCAAATGCAGTGCTGGCCTTAGCTATGCGTTTGTTGACTTTCTGTACTTCGTCGTCGATATGCACACAACGTGATAGGGAACTGCCGAGATATGTGAAGTTGTCGACTGCATGTAGTTTTGTGCCCTTGACCTCGATATTTGGTTCAGTATATGGAACACTTGGAGGAGGCTGATACATGACTTCGGTTTTCTTGGTGCTTATTGTAAGACCGAAGTTTTCGCAAGCAGTTGAAAATTTGTCCATGCATTGTTGCATCTGTTCACCACTGTAAGCATTTAACGCACAATCGTCTGCAAAAAGGAGGTCACGAAGAGTGCTGTAACTGCATTTAGTGGTCGCCTTGAGGCGTCTTGTGTTGTACAACTTGCCGTCTGTGCGGTAGCGTATATCTATGCCAGGGTCTTCTGGACAGAATGCATCTGATAACATTGCCGAGAACATCATAGAGAATAGTGTAGGTGCAAGGACGCATCCTTGTTTCACGCCATTGCTGACTGGAAAGTCTCTGGACATTTCTCCGTCATCAAGGACCCGTGCCATCATACCATCCTGGAATTGTCGCACCATATTTACGAAGGCTGGAGGGCAGCCGAACTTCGCCATTATCTTCCACAGCCCCTCGCGACTCACCGTGTCAAACGCCTTTGTCAAGTCGACAAAGGTTGTGTACAGTGCTCGGTGTTGTTCCTGCGCCTTTTCTTGCAGTTGACGAGCAGCAAAGATCATGTCCACCCTACCTCTCCCAGCCCGAAATCCACATTGACTCTCTGGCAACAGACCCTGCTCAAGATGATTAGTGAGGCGGTTCAGCAGCACCCTTGCTAATATCTTGCCTGCAATGGACAGTAGTGATATTCCTCTGTGGTTGTCACATGATTGTTTGTTTCTCTTCCTCTTGTATAGGTGGACTATTGAGGCATCCTTGAAGTCTTGAGGGAGTGATTGCCTGTTCCAGAGTGTTACAAACATCTCAGTTAATCTTTGTGTGAGCATTGGACCTCCCGCTTTGTAGATCTCAGCAGGTATGGCGTCAGCACCAGGGGCCTTGCCACAGGAGAGTTGGCCAATGGCCTTTGTGACCTCTTGTATGTTAGGTGGTACATCAAGTTGGCTGTTCTTTTCTATTTGAGGGAGGCGATCAATGGCTGCTTCATTTATTGAGGAAGGGCGGTTCAAGACACTATCGAAGTGATCCGCCCACCTTTCAAGAATTTCTGACCGCTCGGTGATCAACATTTCCCCATCCGCAGATAGTAATGGAGAGGTGTCAGATGACGTTGGCCCATAGATAGCCCTCAGGGCGTCATAAAACCTTTTCGAGTCGTGACGGTCTGCATATAGCTGGATTTCATCAGCCTTGTCACTTAGCCACTTGTCTTGCATGTTCCTGAGTTTTGCCTGGACTTGTCGGCGACACTCCATGAATGCAGTTTTCTTTGAATCAGACTTTGGGTCACACTGGTAGGCAAGATGGCGTCTGTGCTTCTCATCCAGAAGGGTTTGGATATGCTGGTCGTTTTCATCAAACCAGTCTTGATGTTTTCGTGTGACAGGTCCTATTTTCTCTAGGACTGATGTATAGACATGGTCCCTGAAGACTGCCCACTCTTCTTCGACACTAGCATTACCAAAATGAAGGTCAGCCAGCTTGACGTTCAGGTCACTAATGAGAGTCTAAATTACTACAAAAACTACAAGTACAGAATGCAACAGTTTTAAACTTGCGCTTGGTCTTCCGATGCATGTTTCCAACCTCCGTACACACGGTGAGATTAATATATTGCCGCTTGATGAACAAAGGAAGCTCGTCTCTAGGCTACCAAATTTCTGCTAAGAAATACCACCGTTGAAAATGTTTTGAGACCTGATATAAATTTAAGATCAGACATTGATTTTCCGAAACGAGACATGAATAGCTCTCGAATTGATCTAGAAGTGGGTCCTATATCTATAAGACCTTCTTTTCTCCAGTACCCTGTTGGGAATTTTTAAGAGCAAACTTTGACAAACACCACACTGATTTAAAGAAAGAAGATAATATCAACTTATTAGCGAGTCGAGTTAAATGTCATATTGAACACTTTTATCCCAATCATTTAAAAATCTACACAGATGGATCATTAATTGAGAAAAAAGCAGGCTCTGCGTTTTTAACACCAGCTCTTAAAATAGAGAAATCTTTCCATATAGGACCCAACAAATCAACATTTACAGCTGAACTCTTTGCAATACTGATGGCTTTGAATTACTTAGTAAGTTATCCTCAGAATATATCACAAATCCTTTTTTGCGTTGATTCTAATTCTGTGCTTCAGGCTCTTGAATTAATGAAATTAGACACTAGATCTGAAATGGTAATAGAAATTAGCCATTTAATTCATTTCTTACTTTCTGTTGGATACCATCTCATTGTTCCTTTCATCATAACGATGTGGTTGACAGGGCTGCCAAACGAGGAGCTAAGGGTTCACCAGAATCAAACAACATAAAGCGTTCTCTCTCCTTGAATGAATCTTGTAACTTAGTGGACGCGTATGTTTGGAAACTGTTTCAAGATAATCAGAAAAAGTACAATACTAATAGCTTGAATTTTATTATCGGCAAAATAAGTAAACAGTCTACTGTAAACAGATCTATACAGTCCCTTACGTATAGGTGGAAACTCTATGCATTCAAAACAAAGTACACCAGAAATATTGTCTGTCTTTGTGGACAGAAAATAACGACCAGTCATTTACTTTCTTGCATTAGTATAAAGCGACACATTCCCGTACTTTCTACTCACACAATTTCCGACATATTTGAATCATCATTATTATTAACATAAGAATTTTTCGTTAGCCTGTCTAAAAGTCCAATAGTTCAATATTTATGATTCGTTCATCTTCCTGTTCATAGTTCCAGTTAGCTAGTTTATTGTAAATATTTGTTGTAGTATGCTACTTCATTTGTTATGTTTACGCTCCCCTCTGACATTTGCCTTGTCTTTACTTCTTCTTTTTTTCACATGGTTTTAGCCCGAATGTTTTTGATGCTCGAGTGGGCTATAAGTAATATGAATTTAAACTTGAACTTCCTTTTATTTATTTAAAAAAAATTTTTTTTTAACCAAGACTGACTACACACAAACACCTGCATTTGCCCTTCCTGTTTCTACTCCCCTTCCCCACATCGCTTTTTTTACGTATTTGTTTTTTCCTTTATTTATTTATCATTATTATCATTGTTATTATTGTGTTTAATTTATTTATTTAGTATTTTTTGTTTATTTGTCTAAAATCACTTAAGTGAATAGATATTAAACCAATGACCACACACACACACACACACACACACACACACACACAACACACACACACACACACACACACACACACACACACACACACACACACACACACACACACACACACACACACACATTCTTCTTGGAAATGAACATGGCAGATTTTGAAAAAGACGTCATGAATATAAAAATGAATGTATTGTCTTCATCTTTAAACATCTTCCTTTTAATCAAATATTCTAAACTACTATCCAGATCTGATCACATAAAAGAGGAAACTGAAGCTGAGGAAAATGAAATCAATTCTTGTGAGGACCTATTATTTATCCAATAATAATTAAATGCAAGTTAACAATTTCATTAAGTACTGTTTGTTCATTTGATTTGTGCATGTGAAAGATGAGACATTAACGATCGATCTTCTATTTTGAAGGGAACTAGCTAAACATTATATGTGCTTTTTTGTCATCCAGGTTTTACTGTACACAGGGCTAAACTGTCTAATTTAAATGACTAAATATTCAAACATACTACCTGTACGCAAGTCTTTGCACACAAACGATGCTGACAAAACAGGGCACAAATCTTTTCAAAAAATGTGCCAAAATGCACCAGGTGTTCCCAAGCGTTTACTCATCCAAGTGCTAACTAGGCCCAACATTGCTCAGCTTACTGCACTTTTGGTACTGTCAAAGTAAAGAGCAAGAAGAGGAGGGAGAGAGAGAAAAACAGAGAGGAATGGAAAGACAGAGAAAAAAGTGGCAAACAGAGAGGGAGATGGATGTGGTGTGTGTGTGTGTGTGTGTGTGTGTGTGTGTGTGTGTGTGTGTGTGTGTGTGTGTGTGTGTGTGTGTTGTTTGTTTGTTTGTTGTGCGTGTGTGTGTGAGAATGTGAATGCACAAGTGTGGGTCTGTATGTCACAATGTGTGTGTGTGTGTGTGTGTGTGTGTGTGTGTGTGTGTGTGTGTGTGTGTGTGTGTGTGTGTGCTGTGTGTGTGTTGTGTGTGTCTGTGTGTGTGTGAGTCTTGTCCGTTGTATCATTGTGCATCTGTGTGTTAATGAAAGTCATGCTGTATTTGCTGGATTGTTTTACGTTTTTGTTTTGTTTTGTTTTTTGTTTTTTTTAAGCAAAGCGTGTTCTTTGTTCATGAACAGAATGTTTACACATTGGGTCACAGTCTAACTGAACACTCACACTCACCACAATGTTGTCAAGAAACCATAAGCTTCAAGAGAAACGTCCACTGTTCAAGTCACAATGACACAAAACTATCAGCGCTGTTGGTGCAGAATTATCAGGCGTTTGTTGGTAAACCATGATCAGGTTTGGACCAAGGGCTTGGCCAAACAAGGTTCATGAATGAGAACAGGACTGGTCTATCTGAAGACTAAAATGATCCAAAAACAATGTGAGAAGACATCCAAGAGAACACTGTCTCCATTAACCCTTTGACTCCTCTGCAGCCTGTCCCCCAGCATTATGCATTGTCAAGCATGCAAACAAAGCAAAAACAACCCTTTGACTCAATCACCCTATCCACCAGCTTCCTTTGACCCGCTCACCCTATCCACCGCATGAAGCTGGTGGACAGGGTGAGCGAGTCAAAGGGTTAAGTTTTTGCAATTGGTAGATAGGCTGCAGGAGTCAAAGGGTTAAACTTATTTAAAATATTTACGTGTTTAATGCTTTAGCCCTTTCATTCCCTCACCCTATCCACTTGTTGCAAAATCATTATTAACCCTTTCACTTCCTCATCCTACCTTCCAGCTCCTGCAGGAAGCTGGTCAATAAGACGAGGGAGACAAAAGGTTCAATTTTTAATTTTTCTAGTACAGGTTTTGCTTTTCTATCATGGCTGATGATGCAGAAAGTTGGAGGACACGTTGAGGTAGTCAAAGAATTAAGGATACAAAGGATGTACTTGAATTCTGATAATTTAAGAAACTCCTGCAGGATGTGTGTATTTGTCAGATATTTCAAAGACCCATCTGTTCTGTGCACACTGGCTGTCAGGGAAACATAACTAATCCCATTTCATAGATTGCTTTCTTCCTTTTGTACATTGTGTTTAACAGTGGGGAGAGGGGGAGACAGAGAATGAGTGGACAGGACATAAGTGAGGAGTAAGCATCTGATGTACATGTCTTATATAGTTAATTCCAGGGTGGACAGTCCTCTTCCTCAAAACCAGGACAAGACTGAACAGGTGGCCAGAGACCACACGTGGGACCTGGTAATAAAAATACTGGTTGTAAACCGCAGTTTCAGTTTCAGTTTCTCAAGATGACGTCTCAACGCTCAGAATGAATTCTATATGCACTCACGTCACAGGTGCCATGTGTATCGTGATCATGACACAAGCCTTAAGCCTGCACATAAACCCATGAGCTGGCCGGGTCCTGAGGCCCTACCTAGACTATGTTTTACCTAGTCTATATTTCATACTGGAATAATCTTGGTTACATGTAAATGACATGTGTATGTGTGTATCTTACTTTCAAAAAAGGAACATACATATAAAGTAAACAAATAAATTGGTGCATCGACCAGGAAACCGCAAGAACCCAGCAACCCCGGAAATGGACCATCAGAAGAGGCTCCTGCTTCACGTGGAAGAGGCCATAGTGTATAAACGCCTTGATGGTCTCAAGGCAAGCGTCTTCAATAAAACACTAAGGGAAAACACTCCTAAGAATGCTTTAACAGGAATGGTTCCCCTTTGCACTGTTTGGCAATCCTTGGTGCTCCCTGTATTTGACACTCAGGCTGAAAATCTTATGCCATTTCAGTATGTATTTGGCACTCAGGCTGAACATTTTATGCCGTTTCAGTATGTATTTAGCAGTCAAGCTGAAAGTCTTATGCCATTTCAGTATGTACAACACCTGACTCCTTGATGCCCACAGTGTGCACCTGAACAACTTGAGACGAAGCATGCAGATATCAGCAAAAGACCGAAATCCACTGGCAGGACAAGGACAAGATGGTATTCGCCTCTGATGTTTGTATCTTTCAAATGACAAGATGAATTTGTAATCAAAGACAATGAACATGATCTTGTACATCTGTGAACAAGAATGATGTGGTAGCTTTTAAAATTTATATCAGTGCTTCTGCATACACTAAATTCTGCATCTTCTGTGACATGCAGACAGTCCAAATGAGTTTGGAGAATTGCACTACACAAGAATGTTTGAATGTTTTACTGTTATTATTACTTCCTTTGTGTGGTGTATAATTCTCATTCTGAATCTCTCTCTCTCTCTCTCTCTCTCTCTCACACACACACACACACACACACACAGAGAGAGAGAGAGAGAGAGAGAGAGAGAGCAGAGAGAGAGAGAGAGAGAGAGAGAGAGAGAGCAAGAAACGCAAATATAAGAAACCATACCTGATGGTAATTTATATTTTCAAAAGCAGCTTCTGTATACAAATACACTTGAGAATATTCATAAACTGTACAAACTATTTCCCACAAATTTACCATACAGCCATGATACAATTGGAATTTCTGTTCTTACAAGAACAGCAGAATAGTACACCTATACGAACTACTCAGTGCAGTCTCTTTCATGTAATAATGAATGAATAAACTTGTGAATGAATGAAAGAATGAATGAATAAATGAATACACACACACACACACACACACACACACACACACACACACACACACACACACACACGCTATCTACTGTGTACCCTTTATTATTCAAACTTCATCTACTTTTCTGTGTTAGCAGCAAACAAAAATACACACAAGACGTTTAAATATTAAAATTGTTACACTAAAATTATTAACCATGAGTACAAGCAATTACGATATTTCATCACCGTTTCTTGACATTATCACTTTTTAAAATGAAAACAAGTTTAACTACGAATACACCCCCCCCCCCTTACACACACGCACAATTTCTTTCCAAGTCTCTCTACTCTTACAGCAGTTCCTCAATACTTGCCAACAAAATCATAGGTCCCTATAACACACATCTGCAGTTATCCGAAAAAAAAAGTTTCGCCATAATCACTGGTCTCTGATAATTCACAATGACATATTCTCTAGAACTTTGACACAGAATTTGGAGTTTGTTGAAGATGAATTGACTGCTCCCAGACAATTCCATATGCACTCCACCCAAATCTGCCAGTAATGATATTGCAGACTATTTGAGTCTGCCCAACACACTATGTCCTTGCAGAGTTTTAAAAGGTTGAGGTGCAGATAATAGCATTTTTGAAACATTAAGCTCACACCATCTGAATGACTGAAACATGTGAAACATTAAACTCACACCATCTGAAACACTGGAGCATGTGAAACATTAAGCTCACACCTTCTGAATGACTGAAACATTAAACTCACACCATCTGAAACACTGGAGCATGTGAAACATTAAGCTCACACTTCTGAATGACTGAAACATTAAACTCACACCATCTGAAAACTGGAGCATGTGAAACATTAACTCACACCTTCTGAATGACTGAACATTAAACTCACACCATCTGAAACACTGGAGCATGTGAAACATTAAACTCACACCATCTGAATGACTAAAGCTATGAAACATTAAACTTACACCATTTGAAACACTGGAGCATGTGAAACATTACCCTTTGACTCCCCACCCTGTCCACCTGGATCCTGCATTTTCAACCATGCTAGCAAAGCAAAAACTTAACCCTTTGATTCCCTCACCCTATCCACCAGCTTTCTGCAGGAAGCTTGTGAATAGAATGAGGGATCCAAAGGTTAGGTTTTTGCAGGTGGTGGATAGGGCGCAGGAGTCAAAGGGTTAAGCTCACACCATCTGAATGACTGGAGCATGTGAAACATTAAGCTCACACCATCTGAATGACTGGAGCATGTGAAACATTAAGATCACACCATCTGAATGACTGGAGCATGTGAAACAATAAGCTCACACCATCTGAATGACTGGAGTATTAACTTAAAGGCAAGGAACAAACAGGCCACTTACGGAGCTGGCTAGAAAGAGAACTCAGTATATCAGATATCGGGTCAATGTCTCTATCAACATAGCCAGCCAGCTCATCAGTCTATGCATACACACAATTTACAATATCATCATCATGTGCCCTGCCACATGGCGTTGGTGATCATGGCCCTCCATACCAATCTATCCCCTGTCGCTGCAAGTAGAAATCTACGATATACACAGACAATACTACCCACTCCTCACTTACACTATTGGCTTTGCATTATGCATGTCATTTACAGTACACTAAGATACTTGTTTTCAGCTTTCCCAGTCACCTTTCAAAACGCACTTCCAGGCTGATGTAGGTGTAGTTTTACCTGAGGGTCAGGGGTTTATGTCCCCTATTGGGCACTCTTGAATTTCTAGGTGGGCCGTTGGCTCAGTTGATACTCATGATCTGGTGTCCTGACTTCTGTTTCAGCTTGCAACATAAACACTGGCTTGTCCCCTGCCCATCTCAAGCTTGCAGCATAAACACTGCCCATCTCAAGCTTACAACACTGGCCTGTCTGCTGTCCATCTCAAGCTTACAACATAAACACTGGCCTGTCCCCTGCCCATCTCAAGCTTACAACATAAACACTGCCTATCTAAAGCTTAAAGCATAAACACTGCCCATCTCAAGCTTACAGCATCATCACTGCCCATCTCAAGCTTACAACATTAACACTGCCCATCTCAAGCTTACAGCATAATCACTGCCCATCTCAAGCTTACAACATAAAGTTAAACACTGCCCATCTCTAGCTTACAACATAAACAATGCCCATCTCAAGCTTACAGCACAGACACTGCCCATCTCAGCTTACAACATAAACACTGCCCATCTCAAGCTTACAACATAAACACTGCCCATCTCAAGCTTACAGCATAAACATTGGGCTGTCTGCTGCCCATCTCAATGCTCCAATCATTCTGGTGGCGTCAATATTGTGGTTCACAGATCCATATCTTTTCTGGCAGATATGGGTGGGACAGATAAGGAATTGTTCCAATGCGATGAATCTGTCTTCAGCAAATTCTATATCTAATTTAAAATACACAGATCATTCATCAGCACAATGTTATATTTCTCAAAAAAATTCTTGTGTACTGACCTTTGGATTTCAACATTATACATGTCAGCCTTCACATGTACTGACCTTTGGATTTCAACATTATGCATGTCAATCTTGAGAACTGTTGCATGGAGATCAGCTTCAAGACCTCCTAACAATGACGATGTAATGAGCAGGAAAAGAGCAAGAAAAACAGAATGGTCTGATCATATGCAATTTCTGTGATACCAGTAATGATAAAAACAACGACAACAACACTAATGCCATACAAATATAATTACAAGGTGCTAAAATAATAATACTATATTAAAAATAAAATAATAACATAAATGTACAAGGTGCTAAATCTTGATACAAGATTCAAACCAAAGTACATACTTTCATCATTTACTAAAGCAATCACCCAACAACAACCAAAACTCCAGGGCACAAAGTATCCGCAAACTGTGTGGGGGAGGACAGGAGGGAAGTGCTTTCGTCTCACATCGTACAAGCCCCAGCAATCAAGGAGGAGGTGTCTGATACTCAATGGCTCGTAACATGGTATACACCATGGTGTTTCTTCATTTTTCAAAAAGGTACAAACGACTGTAGGATGTATGACCCGAGTGTAACCAACACAATACTGTCTCTTTCTTACGGTTAAGCAATTGCCTCCAAAGCGGAAAGGGAGTCAGAAAAAATGAGGAACTCTTTGTGTTTAGATTGGGACACCATTTTTAGTGCCAAAACCAAAGCGACCAGTTCAGCAGTATTAACGGAACTGTCAGACGGAATATGTTTTGAAAATGCTCGATTGGGAATCTCGGAGCAGAATGCAGTGGGCACCTTCACCAGAGTTGGATCCATTAGTGAAGATTCTGTGGGATGACGGAGATTTCTCACACAGTTCCACATAAAACGATTTGTACGCCAGTGAACTGGTATTGTCTTTACAGAAGGAAGCAAGATCAAAACAAACCTTTGATGTTTTCAAGGTCCATGGTGGGCTATCTGGAAACTTCGAGAAATCGTTAACAACTGCTAAATTTATATACAATCGCAAGATCAACTATAAACCGAAGATAAGACTTGCCTACTGCCACTTAGACATATAGATATGTCATGGTCTCTTTTTCATGTCCAACAAACACAAATTCATTTACACTCTTTGAGTTGTGTTTAACCAAATCCATCTTAGAAAAGAGACTATGGTGAGTTGGCAGAAGACAGAGATGGAAAGAGACAATCAGACAGACAGACAGACAGAGACAGAGCAAGGCAAAGAGGAATGGAAAGAGAAAGGTGTTGGCAGAGGACAGAAATGGAAAGAGACAATCAGACAGAGGTAGAGCAAGGCAAAGAGGAACGGAAAGAGAAAGGAACTAAAATCACATGCAATGAAAAGGTCTGAGTACAACCTACCCGGATATTGCCCAGTAGATAAACAGTTTCCTGATATATAAGGTCAACCCGGATATTGCCCAGTAGATAAACAGTTTCCTGATATATAAGGTCACAGCATGCACAGACCTATGGTGTCTGAATCCATTTCATGTGTGTAAGTTTTCTTATGCATGCACAACATTTAAGAATGCACATAGGACATTTAATGCACATTTTAAAGATCCAGAAAAAGTCATCCTGTGGATCTGCTGGTGTCTGAACCTATTTCACATTTATACACATGCACAACATTTAATACACAAGCTAAAGAACCCCAAAACAATGTCAACATTCAATGGCGTATGTAAACAGAAAAATAACATGCACACCCACCAACAATGAAGTATGCAGACTGTGCAGAGAAATAGAATATCCACAATGTGCAGACTGTGCAGAGAAATAGAATATCCACAATGTAAGCCAAATAATGTGTACATATGCATTCCAGGAAACACTGCTTGAAACAAAAACATAATAAATAATAAACAAAAAAGAAAGAGATAAGAGACAAACTGACAGAGAGAGACAGAAACTTCAGAGAACGAACTTAAGAGAATGGACTTTTTTCCCCCTGAAAATTCAACAAATGTGTCCACAAAATGACTTCAACTAGACAAACTCATCCACAAAATGACTTAAACCAGACAAATGCATCCACAAAATGACCAACCAGAAAAACGAGTCCCCAAAATGACTTCTTATCACCTTCTAGCTCACCTAAGATTTTAACAACATGGACCCCACTTGTGAACAAAAGCCTAGCTGGACTCTTCTTCCTTTACCCTGGGTGAAGGGACGTCCTGGTTGACAGAGATGATATATTCTTCCCCCATAATGTTGGCCCGCCTGCCCCCCATCAGCAGGCGCTCTTGCCGCAGTCGTTCCTTGCGACGAACGTGACGTAGTCGGGTCAGCTCTAGCATTCGCTGGTAGCGCTCTGGGTCCTGCCGCAGACGTTCTCGGTAGCGACGGTGCCTTTCTCGTCGGGCCGCGTTCTTGTCAAGCTTGCTCTGTGTCTTGCAAGATAATTCCCTAGGCTCATATTGGTACCCCACTTCCACTGCAATCGGAAAAACGCCTGGTGTTAGAAAGTGGACTGAACTGGATGTATACTTTGTGTATATCCTTACTGCAAACTTTTCATTCTACGGTACGCAAATAAATTTTAACTATATGTAGATGAGAACAGGAGCAAAATATTCCTCATGTTATGTGAATAAGACACATCTCTCTTTCTCTCTCAGTCTCTTTCTCTCTCTGATTCTCAGCCCAGTATATGTCAGATGATATCAACATTACAATACACAGTGTACTTGTACATGTGATGAGATACAGTAGTGCTTATACAGATGTTGATGCTTTATGTGCACTGTATCATTCTGCTTAAAGATGGAAGTCTTTTTTGTTTATGTTGTCCAGTCTTTCAGAAACAACTTCATTTTTTAGCAAGTATTTCAGAAAACCTAATATTTTAAAAATTTATTCTGCTATTACCTTAGATAACAAAAACACTATAAAGAACTGTGCAGTATTTCTGTATCTATTGTTTAAAAAAAATACAGATTTTGCTACCAATTAATCAGTCATAAATGTTTCATGTATTGTAAGTATACTATAACTGTTTCGTGTAACATGAGTATAAATGTCTTCTCGTTATTTATGTATACTGTGTATGCTATGTTCACTAGACTGTTGAAGCATGTGGCCATAGAAGTTAACCAGTTGCCTCTCACCCTCCCTCCCTGTCCCCCCCCCCTCTCTCTCTCTTTCTCTCTCTCTCAAGAAGAAGCAAGGTGAACTAACAGTTTGTGCAAAAGCGTTACAAAATATTCTGTCTCAGTTTACTTAAAATCAAAGAAACAAATTCAAAGGAACAATAAAACAAACAGACAAACCACATAAAATGTAGAGGTCAATAAATAGCTATGTACTGACTACTACTGCAAAGAGAAATGTGACGAAAGATGCAAAGCTTATCTTCTGTCAAGTGACACTTGGTGATCAATTCAATCAAACAATAAAATGAAATATCATCTCAAATGCAGTAATGGAGAAACCAAGATACATGGAAAATCCTAAAAGAAAAAAATCTGAACAGTTCTGTTGAAAATAAGAATATGTACAGCATTGTCCCACTGGAATGTGAGGTGCCATCAATTTGCCCTGCTATCATAGGCACATGTCATCATCATCTTTACATTTCCATGCTTTCTTCTGAACTTGATGGCCTTAGACAGGCGCGAATGACTCTGCCACTCTCACAATTCTCTCTTAAATTTTGGTTCATAGCTTTTAACCGAACTTTTATCAGTCGCAACTATCCAATGTAAAAAGTTGTCAACATCATTTTTGTACCTGTTAAACAGAGTGTCTGTAAAAGAGATGTGTGCCCATTTCTGATCTCCAGTAAGGCAGTGTGGAATCCACCTTTCCGCAACAGCTCCAATTCCATCCAAATTTACATCTTAAAATTGCATGAACTGATCAACAATTAATACCAATATCATCAGTACTCTCTTTGCTGGTCTTCATTAAAAAGTTCTCTAACTTTTTGAAGATTTTTCTGTCAGTAGCTTCAGCTTGTCTCTCCAGACCATGCTTCCCTTGATCATAACTTCATCCATCTTTAAACAATAATTCATAATTTGATTAAGGAATAATTGGGCCAGTTGTGTGTAAAGTTTCAGAGGACTGTGACAATTACTTTTAACAATTATTAGGATATTCTCCTATTCATTGGATGATTCTCACAGCACACTAGCTGCGTTTTATCCTAAAAAAAAAATTTTTTTTGATAGTGCTTCTGCTTTTGATGCTGCTACCAGTAAAGCACTACAATGAAGATGATCGTGCCACTGATTTATAGGAATGATTTTATAATAATAATCTACTTATCCAAGGAGCTGCATTACTCAAGCACACAAATTGCTTCTGTTGGAACTGCACGAGGACTAGTCTGAACAATGGATGGTGAGGTTAAAATCAACAACATCCAAGCATCTTCTCATGTTATTATGTACAATTATCATGATAGCCATAATTAATCCTTTGTCAGTTGTTATAAATAATTATCCGCTTCCAAGATACAAACAAAGGAGCAAAGATAACCTGGAGCCTAAAATGTGTGTGTTTGCACGGTGAAACTGGACAAGAAGAAGGGTGAGAAAGGAGGGAGGATGAGAGAGAAACATCATAGAAGGAGAAGGCTTGTGTGTGTGTGTGTGTGTGTGTGTGTGTGTGTGTGTGTGTGTGTGTGTGTGTGTGTGTGTATGTGTGTGTATGTGTTGTGTGTGTGTGTGTGTGTGTGTGTGTTGTGGTGTGTGTGTGTGTGTGTGTGTGTGGTGTGATCGCATGTATGCCTGATCGTATGTGTGTGTGCATGCTCAAGTGTGCATGAGCGCATGTGCGTGTATGTATGTGTGTGTTCCTGCACATGCTCGCACATGTATGTGTGTGTGAAGCAAGCTCACTAGCATGTGTGCACTAGATCAACGCGCTGAAGCAGTGATCGTGTTGAATATTTTCACATACGAATACCAAATTAACAAGTCTTTCCTGACTCCAGAAATCTTTCTCAAAAATAGATTGACATGTCCCTCAAACAGACATCCTGCAGTTGATGGAGAGACAGTCACACAGACACACATGTATGCGCATGCGCGCACAAAACACACACCTACCTACACACACACACACACACACACACACACCACACACACCAAGCTGGCCTTTGAATTTTGTAAAAGCAGACAATCATTTTGATTCAAATAATGAATGGAAGACAGAGGAAAAACAATGGACAGAACACAACAAAGGAACACTGAAAGTGGAGCAATGATCTTGTGGCTAAAACTGTAAAAGCACAAGTCTTAAGAAGCCACACGTTCTAAAATGTCCAGGGATCAATGACCAATACAGACATTCTTCTCTCCCTCACCCCTACCTCCCAAGACCGTAACCCTTTGACTCCCGCACCCTATCCACCAACGGCAAAAACAAACCCTTCGACTCCCTCACCCTATCCATCAGCTTCATGCAGGAGTCAAATGGTTACGGTTTTGCTTTGCTAGCATGGTTGACAATGCAAGATGCTGATGGACAGGGTGCAAACTGTGAGGGGGAGGACAGGAGGGGAATGGGGTAAGGACAGGAGGGGAATGGGGTAAATAAGTGGGCATGTAGAGGGGGAAATCATTGCTGGGCGAAAAGGTATGTCTTCAAGCTACAGACGTGAAGGAAGACAAGAGTATGCTACCGTCGAATAGACAGGGGAAGATTGTTCCAGATGAAGGACGCAAATAATATCCATTCAAACATGTTTTATAAGTCACGAGCTTTTCTTGGACAAAACTAAAAGCCCCAGTTTGATAAAACAGAACTGACAAACACTGACTGCTGAGAAAGCTCTGATGAGTCATTCTGTATTATATTTTCTAGACAGTTAAATTTTTTGAGACAGTGTCTCAGCATTTTAAATAAATTCCATATGCATTAATGCCACAAATACCATGCAATGGGAAGAGATCCAAAATGACCATAGCATAAGTCATAAGACTTCTCATAACACTATGCACTGGCAAGATCAGTTCATATTGCTTATAGCCCAGCCGACTATACAGCTATATCAGGGCTAACACCACGTCAAAAAAAAAAAAAAAAAAAAAGACAACCCCTTAAGATAAGAGACAACAGTTAAAAACCATGCTCACGGTTAACCGTGCAAATTTACAATGCGATTTAAGAAAAACGGACGTAAAATCAGATCAGGTGAAATCTATTGATCTCATGTAAAAACTGGAAAATTGCATCTGGAGTCCGCCGTTTAGTGCTTTCGTCTCACATCGTACAAGTCCCAGCAATCAAGGAGGAGGTGTCTGATACTCAATGGCTCGTAACATGGTATACACCATGGTGTTTCTTCGTTTTTCAAAAGGTACAAACGAGTGTAGGATGTATGACCCGAGTGTAACCTACATAACACTGTCTCTTTCTTATGGTTTCCTGCAGCAGATGTGAGAATTTCTTTCAGGCTAGGGCGGATTTGGAAAAGTTTGTTATCTGTCTGTTCATTCCAATCCTCCTGCAACAGATTTCTCACGTAACTGTGTACTTTCGATTTGACATCTGTGTAAGGAATCAAGGATTTAGACATCTTTACCCTCGTGGCCTTCTTGGTCAGGTAGTCAACCTTTTCGTTTCCTCCAATACCAACATGGCCAGGAATCCAGGCAAATACAATCCTGTAACCTTCATTTGTAAGAATAGAATACAGTTCAAAGAACTTCACAAGTTCAGGGTGACTAACATTTCAGTAAGCAATTGCCTGCAAAGCGGAAAGGGAGTCAGAAAAAATGAGGAACTCTTTGTGTTTAGATTGGGACACCATTTTTAGTGCCAAAACCAAAGCGGTCAGTTCAGCAGTATAAATGGAACTGTCAGACGGAATATGTTTTGATAATGCTTGATTTGGGAATCTCGGAGCAGAAGGCAATGGCAGCAACACCTTCATCAGACTTGGTTCCCTCAGTGAAGATTCTGTGGGATGACGGAGATTTCTCACACAGTTCCACATAAAACGATTTGTACGCCAGTGAACTGGTATTGTCTTTACAGAAGGAAGCAAGATCAAAACAAATCTTTGGTGTTTTCAAGGTCCATGGTAGGCTATCTGGAAACTTCGAGAAGTCGTTAACAACTGCTAAATTTACATCCACTGGCAAGATCAACTGTAAACCAAAGATAAGGCTTGCCTAGTGCCACTTAGACATATAGATATGTCATGGTCTCTTTTTCGTGTCCAACAAACACAAATTCATTTACACTCTTTGAGTTGTGTTTAACCAAATCCATCTTAGAAAAGAGACTATGGTGAGTTGGCAGAAGACAGAGATGGAAAGAGACAATCAGACAGACAGACAGAGACAGAGCAAGGCAAAGAGGAATGGAAAGAGAAAGGTGTTGGCAGAGGACAGAGATGGAAAGAGACAATCAGAGAGACAGACAGAGACAGAGCAAGGCAAAGAGGAATGGAAAGAGAAAGGTGTTGGCAGAAGACAGAAATGGAAAGAGACAATCAGACAGAGGTAGAGCAAGGCAAAGAGGAACGGAAAGAGAAAGGAACTGAAATCACATGCAATCAGAAGGTCTGAGTATAACCTACCCGGATATTGCCCAGTAGATAAACAGTTTCCTGATATATAAGGTCAACCCGGATATTGCCCAGTAGATAAACAGTTTCCTGATATATAAGGTCACAGCATGCACAGACCTATGGTGTCTGAATCCATTTCATGTGTGTAAGTTTTCTTATGTATGCACAACATTTAAGACATGCACGCAGTACATTTAATGCACATTTTAAAGATCCAGAAAAAGTCATCCTGTGGATCTGCTGGTGTCTGAACCTATTTCACATTTATACACATGCACAACATTTAATACACAAGCTAAAGAACCCCAAAACAATGTCAACATTCAATGGCGTATGTAAACAGAAAAATAACATGCACACCCACCAACAATGAAGTATGCAGACTGTGCAGAGAAATAGAATATCCACAATGTGCAGACTGTGCAGAGAAATAGAATATCCACAATGTAAGCCAAATAATGTGTACATATGCATTCCAGGAAACACTGCTTGAAACAAAAACATAATAAATAATAAACAAAAAAGAAAGAGATAAGAGACAAACTGACAGAGAGAGACAGAAACTTCAGAGAACGAACTTGAGAAAATTAACTTTTTTCCCCCTGAAAATTCAACAAATGTGTCCACAAAATGACTTCAACTAGACAAACTCATCCACAAAATGACTTAAACCAGACAAATGCATCCACAAAATGACCAACCAGAAAAACGAGTCCCCAAAATGACTTCTTATCACCTTCTAGCTCACCTAAGATTTTAACAACATGGACCCCACTTGTGAACAAAAGCCTAGCTGGACTCTTCTTCCTTTACCCTGGGTGAAGGGACGTCCTGGTTGACAGAGATGATAAATTCTTCCCCCATAATGCTGGCCCGCCTGCCCCCAATCAGCAGGCGCTCTTGCCGCAGTCGTTCCTTGCGACGAAAGTGCCGTATTCTTGTCAGCTCCAGCGTTCGCTGGTAGCGCTCTGGGTCCTGCCGCAGACGTTCTCGGTAGCGTCTGTCCCTTTCTCGTCGGGCCGCGTTCTTGTCAAGCTTGCTCTGTGTCTTGCAAGATAATTCCCTAGGCTCATATTGGTACCCCACTTCCACTGCAATCGGAAAAACGCCTGGTGTTAGAAAGTGGGCCGAACTGGATGTATACTTTGTGTATATCCTTACTGCAAACTTTTCATTCTACGGTACGCAAATAAATTTTAACTACATGTAGATGAGAACAGGAGCAAAATATTCTCATGTTATGTGAATAAGACACACATCTCTCTTTCTCTCTCAGAGTCTCTTTCTCTCTCTGATTCTCAGCCCAGTATCTGTCAGATGATATCAACATTACAATACACATTGTACTTGTACATGTGATGAGATACAGTAGTGCTTATACAGATGTTGATGCTTTATGTGCACTGTATCATTCTGCTTAAAGATGGAAGTCTTTTTTGTTTATGTTGTCCAGTCTTTCAGAAACAACTTCATTTTTAGCAAGTATTTCAGAAAACCTAATATTTTTAAAATTCATCCTGCTGTTACCTTAGATAACAAAAACACTATAAAGAACTGTGCAGTATTTCTGTATCTATTGTTTAAAAAATTACAAATTTTGCTACCAATTAATCAGTCATAAATGTTTCATGTATTGTAAGCATACTATAACTGTTTCATGTAACATGAGTATAAATGTCTTCTCGATATATGTCACTAGACTGTTGAATCATGTGGCCATAGAAGTTAACCATTTGCCTCTCACCCTCCCTCCTCCCTGCCCCTCCCCCCCCCTCTCTCTCTCTCTCAAGAAGAATCAAGGTGAACTAACAGTTTGTGCAAAAGCGTTACAAAATATTCTGTCTCAGTTTACTTAAAATCAAAGAAACAAATTCAAAGGAACAACAAAACATACAGACAAACCACATGAAATGTAGAGGTCAATAAATAGCTATGTACTGACTACTACTGCAGAGAGATGTGACGAAAGATGCAAAACTTATCTTCTGTCAAGTGACACTTGGTGATCAATTCAATCAAACAATAAAATGAAATATCATCTCAAATGCAGTAATGGAGAAGCCAAGATACATGGAAAATCCTAAAAGGAAAAAATCTGAACAGTTCTGTTGAAAATAAGAATATGTACAGCATTGTCCCACTGGAATGTGAGGCGCCATCAATTTGCCCTGCTATCATAGGCACATGTCATCATCATCTTTACATTTCCATGCTTTCTTCTGAACTTGATGGCCTTAGACAGGCGTGAGTGACTCTGCCACTTTCACAATTCTCTCTTAAATTTTGGTTCATAGCTTCTAACTGAGCTTTTCTCAGTCGCAACTATCCAATGTAAAAAGTTGTCAACTTCATCTTTGTACCTGTTAAACAGTGTCTGTAAAAGAGATGTGTGCCCATTTTGATCTCCAGTAAGGCAGTGTGGAATCCACCTTTCCGCAACAGCTCCAATTCCATCCAAATTTACATCTTAAAATTGCATGAACTGATCAACAATTAATACTGTCATCAGCATTCTCTTTGCTGGTCTTCATTAAAAAGTTCTCTAACTTTTTGAAGATTTTTCTGTCAGTAGCTTCAGCTTGTCTCTCCAGACCATGCTTCCCTTGATCATAACTTCATCCATCTTTAAACAATAATTCATAATTAAATCACGAATAATTGGGCCAGTTGTGAGTAAAGTTTCAAAGGACTGTGACAATTACTTTTAACATTTATAGGGTTATTCTCGCTATTCATTGGATGATTCTCACAGCACACTAGCTGCGTTTTATGCTAATTTTTTACCTGATAATGCTTCTGCTTTTGATGCTGCTACCAGTAAAGCACTACAATGAAGATGATCGTGCTACTGATTTAAAGGAATGATTTTAACATAATGAACTACTTATCCAAGGAACTGCATTACTCAAGCACACTAATTGCAGGGTGAGAAGGGAGGGAGGATGAGAGAGAAACATTATAGAAGGAGAAGGCTTGTGTGTGTGTGTGTGTGTATGAGTGTGTGTGTGGTGTGTGTGTGTGCGTGCATGCGTGAGTGCGTGCGTGCGTGCATGCACGTGTGAGTGAGTGAGGTGTGTGTGTGTGTGTGTGTGGTGTGTGTGTGTGTGTGTGTGTGTGTGCGCGTGCGTGCACGTGCGAGTGAGTGAGTGAGTGAGTAACATTATAGAAGGAGAAGGCTTGTGTGTGTGTGTGTGTGTGTGTGTGTGTGTGTGTGTGTGTTTTGGTGTGTGTGTGTGTGTGTGTGTGCGCGTGTGTGTGTGTGTGTATGAGATCGCGTGTGTGTCTAAATGTATGTGTGTGTGCATGCTCAAGTGTGCATGAGTGCATGTGTGTGCATGTATGAGTGTGTGTTCCTGCACATGCTCGCACATGTATGTGTGTGTGCACGCATTTGCATGCATAGGCAAGCTCACTAGCATGTGTGCACTAGATCAACGCACTGAAGCAGTGATCGTGTTGAATATTTTCATATATGAATACCAAACTAACAAGTCTTTTCTGACTCCAGAAATCTTTCTCAAAATAAATCGACATGTCCCTCAAACAGACATCCTGGAGAGAAAGTCACACAGACACACACATGTATGCACGCCACACACACACACACATACACACACACACACACACACACACACACACACACACACACACACACACACACACACACACACACACACACACACACACACACACACACACACACACACACACACACACACCACACACTAAGCTGGCCTTTGGATTTTGTAAAAGCAGACGATCACTTCGATTCAAATAATGAATGGAAGACAGAGGAAAGACAATGGACAGAACACAACAAAAGGAACACTGAAAGTGGAGCAATGATCTTGTGGCTAAAACTGTAAAAGCACAAGTCTTAAGAAGCCACACGTCCTAAAATGTCCAGGGACCAATGACCAATCCACAGACATTCTTCTCTACCCCCACCCCTCCCTCCCAAGACCTTAACCCTTCACTCCCACACCCTATCCACCAACGGTAAAAACATAACTCTTCGACTCCCTCACCCTATCTATCAGCTTCATGCAGAAAGCTGGTGGATAGGTTGAAGGAGTCAAATGGTTAAGGTTTTGCTTTGCTAGCATGGTTGACAATGCAAAATGCTGATGGACAGGGTGCGGGAGTCAAAGGGTTATGAAGTGGCGGTCTAGGAGCAGTTCCTTTGGATAAGATGACAGACAGAGGTCCCCGTGTGCAACATGCACTTTGCACAGGTAAAAAAACCTGTAGGAGAGAAGAAAGGAACAATGCAAATATTATTGCTATAATATTTTTCCCTGAATGTTCACTATGACCAAAAAACTGGTTCATTCCCATTCAAATTCATGGTTTACATTATGATTTCTCACTGGATACGATTTGTAGTCTAAACTTGGTCAACATCTATCCATAAACATTTAAGAAATACATCTTCTAAAATTCTCTTCGCTTTTTTTTTTTTTTTTTTTTAAATCACTCGTTACATTACATTACAGCCTCTTTGAGAAACGTGCACCAGATGCCAGGTGAAATCTATGTTGGATTCTGGCCAAAAACAGAGCAGTTGTGTGCCGCTCTGCATTAGCTGGATATGGTAAAGTGTATGATGCTAAAATAAGATAGTCAAGCCATTTATTCAATCTTCCTTTCCATGTGCCTTTAGATATGCTCTTCAAACTATGACCTTTATGACAGGCCAGCTACGTCAGGTGTAATATTGACACTTTTCCTATTAAGTCGTGTATTTAAACACACTGTGGTTACAATTCATTACGATACAATCTAGACATCTTTCAAGATATTTCTGTGAGTACACGACTCAGACATTTATGGCCAATCAAGCTTAGGCACTTGTGACTTCTCACCGGGCCAATCATATTGACAGGACATCTATACACAGCTAAAAAATATCACTGCTACCATACATATGATAATAATAATAAATAACTGCTACCGTATGTATGGTAATAATAATAGTCACCATCATCATACATCATCATCATCATTATCATAAACCATTCTTGTACAGTTCTATCCTCCAAACCCATTTCCATCTACCCTACATATTTACGATACACGAAATGCAATACATTCAGATGCACTGATCTATCATACTCACAAACACACAATGTATCAGAATGCATACTCACATGCATGCACACATAAACATATTCACTGTCTTAATCATAAATATGCATACCTATGGTCATAAACATACATATATACATATATGTGTGTGTGTATATATTTGTTTTACTATACACATGCATGGTTCAATGTGCTATCTGAATACTCCTCCCCCAATTGAAAGGGAACTGAGAGGGGGAAAAAACCACCCTCACCCAGTCATATTTGTTACCTTCAAAAACAATGCTTAATTCTGCACCGAACTGTTTCACACTCTTCTCCCTGACAACTGAATGCTGCATGTAGACACTCTTTTGCTGATATTTGAAGTTACAGGCTTATTACCAAGACAAACACAGCAAATTACCTAAAACAGAAAAAACAACACTGTATTATTTTCACCTTTTGCTGTTTTGATGTGCTGTCGTTCTGGTTCTCATATCAACAGCTTCTTTGATGTCTGTGGTGTGCTCCAAGACTGTTCTATTGTTCCGTGCCACCCCATTATCAAAATCACACATTACTGGTATTCATCAAAAGCCCCGGAAGGAGAAGCAGTGACTTTACAAGACATATTGACAACAATACACCCACATTTCACAAGCACAGTCTATGGCATGTTCATCTGATGCTGATTCATGTACTGAGTCACTGTCACTGATGTGGCGCCGTTTTTGCATAGTGTCTTTTCTGCTATCACTTCAACAAGAAAACATTTCATAATGAAGTTCACAGATCGGGCAACAAAATCATTCTCTCTCTCTCGCCCCCTGCCCCCCCCCCCCCCTCCACACACACACACACACATCACTTGTTCAGTCATTTGTGAGCAGTGTATTAGTTATAATAATTGCAGAGCCTTTCCCACAGGTACTGGTGCAGAAACAGGACACTTTTTTTCATAATGACAGACATGGACAGATTCTGGAGTTTTCGTCTTATGTCTGGTGACTGCCGGTCTGGACAGATTTCCAGCGAAATTCACCCCTGTCCAGAATCCCACCAAACAAACATAATTTACACACTCCACACAATGACAATATTTTTTTCCTATACTAAGCAAGTCTTGAAACATTCCCTACAGCATTCCTGTTCTTTTTGCAAATCCTGAAGAAGCTTTTACTGTTCTAATATCAAAACTAAAATAGCAATACACTTCCTTAAAATCCCACCTCTTGCCTTATAAAGTGTCTATGCTGTCCTCCTTGTCGACTACTAACCATGCAGATGTATCGCCACTTTGTTACTGCTGGGCCACAGCATTAGTCAAACATCAACGAACTCCTAAGGATATACCGTAGTATATGTTGGTGTCTTTTTACAATTTTTTGCTTACAGTTTGTTAAGTTTTACCATGAAATGATTCCTTTATCTTCAGCTGTTTTAAAACATCCGCACTATATCTTATCTCCCCAGCTTTACAAATCCTGGGAATTATATCTACAAGGCCTAACAAGCATAATCATAGGTAGACTATTTAATGTTATTCTCTGGCAGTAGTTAGCATAATCCTCCTTCTCTCTTGATAATCTTGCAAAAAGAAAAGGCTGTCTCACCATCCTCAGGTCCTTGAAGAGGGAGGTGGTACAAATCTCAGGACTCTTTGGTCAGGGTGGATCCTACTCTCTCTCTCTTGTCGCTTTTATCTTCTCCAACCCTGAGCAGGCTTGACCTAATAACCATTCACAGTTCGGTGGACAGGTCGTAGAACATACAAAGCTTCATTAAACAGGACTGAGTTCATGAAATGACTGGACTGTGGGAGCTCTTCTTCTATGCAATATAGACCACCCTGATTTTGACAACTTTTTTTATTTTTATAATTCTACCATTTCTGTTATATTGTTCATCACCTGTTACAGTCAGCACCATCGAGTTCGATGGTAGCTGCAGCAGCAGTCACAACAACTCTCCTCCATTTATTTGGTCTTTTCTGTGCTAATACGTAGGCCTTCAAACTGCTAACAGTGATGATGTTGTTCATATAGGAGGTGGGTGGTCTGCCCAGATTTCTTCTGGCCTCAACTCTTTCTTGCTGTCATTATGGTTGTGTTGGTGTTGCAGCTGCATGGCTAAGTATCTCATTTTTCTTTTGTTGATTTCTGCCAGCAGTTGGTGTTGGACTGTGAGTTCGTTCATATTTGTTCTTTCATTTGCCCATTTGGCTCTAAGAAGGCGCCAGTAGAACCACATCTCTGCTTCTCTGATCTTATTTTCAAGTTTTTCTGCATGTCCAGGCTTCACAGTCGTATAAAATTACTGGCCAGACCAGACATCTTAGACTTTCAATCTCAATTGGTATACTTGTCTTTCCACATGTTATGAAGTTGGATCATTTTTCTGTTTTACCATTCTTGCCCCTTATTTCATGTCTTTAGTACAGGTATCATCATTAGCTTTAACTGAGCCTAAATATTTAAAATCAATACTATTTTCTAATGCACTCTTGAATATCTTGATGAGCTTGACTTTCTTTCTCCATCAAAAGGCATTAGTTTTGTATTTTTGGCATTTAGATTCAGACCTGACTTTCTGTCCGCTGCCTCTACTCTACACTGAAATTTTTTTTCGTGCTAGTGATATTGTCTGACATCAGTACAGTATCATCAGCATATCATAGATTTGTGATTTTCAATCACCAATTTTTATTTCTATGTCGTCTACGTCTATATCTGCTTCTCTCATAACCTGTTCTGTTTATATGTTGAAGAAATGAGGTGAGAGAATGCATCCCTGACATACTCCGTTTTTGATGCTAAACTATTCACAATTTTAGATGTTCCATCCTATAGTTGCTTTCTGGTATGTACAGGAACCCAATAAAAGAAATCAGATGTTTGGGGAAGTCCACCTTCTTCATGGTATCAAAAAGATAAGATGGTGATTGGTGATGCATAACACTGTCAAACATTTAGCTGTAGTTGATGAAAGTAATGCAGGCTTCTTGTGGGCTATTTCTGAGTTTCTCGATCATGATTCGTAAAACGAGTAACATGTCAGTGGTTCCTCTGTTGGCCCTGTAACCTGCTTGACAGTCTGACATCTGCTCTTCCATTTTTGATCTTGTTCTGTTTAGTACTATGCCGAGCAGGATTTTGTTGGAGCGACTGATGAGAGGAATGATTCTGTAGTTGTTACAGTCTTTGATGTTTCCACTCTTGTGCAACATGTCAAACACTTGTAGTTTCCAGTCTGTTGGCCATTCACGCATTCTCGATATGTTACAGTATTGATAGTGCAATATTTAAAATTCTTGATTTGCCAGTGTTTTTCAGCAGGTCTCCAGGAATGTTGTCTAGTCATGATGATTCTCCAATTCTCAACGGACTGACGGCTGCTATCACTTCACTTAAAAGAGGTTCTTGTTTAGGATGCCGAAAATCAAAGTTGGGAGTACCTTGTGGATTTATTGCCATGGTGTCATCGAATGTTTAGGATGCCGAAAATCAAGGTTGGGAATACCTTGTGGATTTATTGCCATGGTGTCATCGAATACGTGTTAACCTATTCATGCCATCTTGCAAAAATGTCTTCTGTATGGTTAAAGACACTGACCATACTCCTCATATAATCCTATTCCTTTTCCACTCCTATCTAAACCTGGAGATCTGGTAATCATTTTCATATTCTAATTCTCATAAATTCCCGACATGTCCCCCGTCTTCCTAATTCTGTGGGTATATCCTTTTAAAATGTGTTGACACATTCTCATTTTCCTCTGTCTACTTTAAATTTGTGGGACAATTTAGATCAAACTAGTTTGGTAAATGTTCATAAATTAACTTTTTCTTCTTAAGTGGGTGTATTCCTTTATGTCAGACTGTCCTGGTACATTCTCATCATATTCCTCCTCCTCTCCATCTGTCTCCTCTTTCTCTCCCGGGCCTGCTCTCTGTTACGCTGTGACTTGACCGGATCCAGCTTCAGGCGCTGTCGATACAGTCGCATGTACTCACGTCGGCGCCACCCTGCACAACCCATATGTCTTCGTTAGTTCCTGATCTAGGCTTTGTCCACTACAATGCCAACTCATTGCAAGTACTATTCTATTACATTATCCCTTTCACTTCCTCAACCTATCCACCAGATTCCAGCAGAGAACTGATGAATAGGGAGAGTGAGTGACAAGTTTAAATGAATCCAGTAACACTTGCTTGTCTAAGTCTGTGACTATGATTCACTACTCTTCAGTATAGTCTAGTCATTCAATATACCTTAAATAAGTTTTAAAAAAACAAACAGTGGAGTACATTGTTTACATCGATCTCAGGGGGCAAACTAACATTTGAATAAAGATAAGTTAAAAATGAATTGGTTTATTTATTCTGAAATTACAACAAAATGGTGGCGAGTATAAAAGTTAATAATCCTTCCTCTGGTTGTCTCAGGAGAGACCAAGCTACGGGAGTAAACCCTGACAGAAAATCATCACTTCCTTGTTGTCTCGGGAGAGACCAAAGCTATGGGAGTAAACCCTGATAGAAAATCACCCCCACTGCCTTGTGGGTAGTCGTGGGAACGACAAGAGCTAACGAACAGTGTACAAAAACTGATGGAAGGCAACGGGAAGCCACCATCGTTTCCTCCCAGGAACATCATGGCCAAATAGAAAAAAAAAGAAAAAAGAATAACATAAATAGGGGCTCCAGTACTGACAACTTCTGTGTAGAATTAGAGACAGCCAAAGATAAAGGTAAACCACAGGACATTGCAATAATAATGGGAGATTTTATTGCTAAATTGGAACAGGAAAAGTAGATGACATAAATAGACCTCATGGCTTTGGCACACGAGACGAAAGGGGAGAGAAACTTGTTGAATGGGCACAAGTAAATGAATTCGTAACAAGAACTACTTGGATTGAGCAAACTTCATCATCATCATCAAGTGCCTTGCCACATGGGTTGGCGATCATAACCTTCCATCTGTTTCTATCCCTTGTTGCTTCGAGCGCCTCTTCCACCCTCTTTGTCTTCAGCCACTCCACAAGTCCATCCAATATTTTCTCCCTGGGTCTACCCGGTGCTCTCTTTCCCTCCAGCTTTCCTGTCGAGACCAGGTGCTCCAATTCCCCTTTCCTCATAAAATGGCCTATAATGTCGCCTGCTTTCCTAATCTTCCTTATCAATGATCTTCTTGTGTCTGACTCCATCAAGACTGTCTCGTTTTTTTGTTTTTTGTTTTTGTTTTTTTGTTTTTATTTCTTTGCTGTCCATGGAACTCTCAACATTCTTCTTAGAAACCACATCTCGGCTGCCTCAACCCTGCTCTGGCTTTGCTTGTTGACCGTCCACGCCTCACAACCGTATCAACATTATTGGTTGTATATAACATTCAAGAACTCTCTTCCTGATGTTAATTGATAAGCATTTGTTGGTAAGAATGCTTTTCATCTTCTTGAATGCTGTTTTGGCTTGGCCGATTCTGCTGGCTATTTCCGATGTGCATCTACCGTCTGGTGAAATGATCATTCCCAGGTATTTAAACTTATCAACCTGTCTCAAGATTGTGCCATTTGCTGTTATTTTGCATGAGTGGATTTCATGTTTTTTGCTGATCACCATGACTTCAGTCTTCTTGCTGTTTAGTTCCAACTCCTAACCTTTGCTTTCTATTTCTTGTATATTCACAAGGTTTTGTAGGTCCCTTTCATTTTCTGCAATTAGCACGGTGTCATCTGCGTATCGAATGTTTATCATTTTTCCTCCAACCTTTAATCCAAGTCTTGCTCTAGATTTCTCATGATGTTTTCACTGTAAAGTGAAAATAGATCTGGTGACAAAACACAAATTTGTCTGACTCCTCTTTTGATATTGTGGAAAGAGCTTGTATCGTTTTCTATTCTCATTTCAGTCGTTTATTCCCAATACATATTTCTGATTATTCGTAGATCTTTTCCATCAATATTGAGTCTTTCTAGTTGGTTGATCAATTCTTCATGTCTTACCCGATCGAAAGCCTTGGCATAATCAACAGAGCATAAATATAAATCCTTATTCATCTCGATTGACCTCTCTATGATAGTTCTTACGATGTATACGGCATTAATAGTTCCTTTCCCTTCGACAAATCCACACTGTTCTTCTGCTATTTCTCTTTTGATTCTATTCCCTGCCCAGGAAGTAAAACTGCATACATCCTGACAAATAGTAGATCAAAAAAATTCTTTGCTGATAACAAAAACCTTACCAGGAGCAGACTGCAACAGTGACCACAATCCTGTTAGCAGAAAATGATATATGCCCTTTGCAAACTATCAAAGAACGGTTCGACAGGGATGTCAGAACTGTCACCAGATTCGTTTTCACTTTACAGAAAAAACAGAAGAATGCCCTGTAATAAAACTTGAAGGAAAATTATAAACAATCTTCGTTATGCAGATGACATCATTCTAATAGCAGAAAATGAACACCCACAAAATCTAGTAAATATAATAGAAATAGAAAACAAAAATAAAGGGCTAGAGCTAAATACTAAGAAGACTGAAGCCATGGTAATCAGAAAAAAAATCCCTTCATGTAAAATAACAGCAAATGACACAACACTGAGACAAGCTGATGTTTAATTATCTGGAAACAGTCACTAGACTGCAGACGCACTTTCAAATTTCCAGCAGAATTTGACCAAGTTAAAACAGCATTCTTATTGACAACTGCCTATCCTTCAAGAAGAACGTTATTCAGTGTTATACAGAACCAATACTGTTATATGGAAGTGAGGCATGGACAATCAACAAGCAAAATCAGAAGAAGATTGAGGCAGCTGAAACTTTTTTTTTTTTTTTTTTTTTAGAACTGTTAAGAGTTCCATGGACAGCAAAGAAAACAAACGAGACAGTCTTGAAAGAAGTAGACACAAAAAGAACTTTAATGAAGTCAATTACAAAAAGATTAGCAACATTTATTGTACAGTTTATGAGGTAAGATAAATTTGAGCACCTAGTCACAGCTGGGAAGCTAGAGAGAAAAAGAGCACCAGGTACACCCAGAAAAAAATATTAGTCTGCGGATTGGATGGGGGCAGAAAGGGTAGGAGATATACTTGCAGCGACAAAAGATAGATTCATATGGAGAGCCATGTTCACCAACACCATGCAACATGACACTTGATGATGATGAATCTTCCTTGTTTCCTTTTCTCCTTTGAAGGCTCATCTCATTTAAAATTTTGCTAACTCACCACTCACCCCATCTCACTTCAAATTCTGCATTCCTGTATTCTCGCCAACTCTCTGACAGTACGAGTATGTGTATGCATCCATATATGTACGCATACAAGTACATGTGTATGTGTGCTTGTGTGTGAGCAAATGAAACAGACAGAGAGAAACGGGGGGAGGCTGGGAGATCAAGTCAAAAAGGGGGAAATGAGAGAGTGAGACCAACAGGCAGAGAGACTGAAGTACAGACAGACAGAGACAATTTGAACATTTTGATGATTTAATCTCTTTTAAAGCATTCAGCCCAAACAAGTCAGGGGACTAATTTAAAGATAAATACCAACACTGAAAATAATAAAATTCAGCGACAGACACGTTAACCACAACATGACCAGTTAACACCATAGTATCAAACAATAATCATGCTGTTTGTTCAGCTGGTCAAATCCGTTATTTATTCTAATGCACCAAATAAGTACGAACACACACACACACACACACACACACACACACACACACACACACACACACACACACACACACACACACACAGCACCCACAGGTAACGACATATGTTCTTACATTTATACAAACTTAAATCCATTAAAATATGGAATAGTGAAGTGCTGCCGAGGTATCTGATTTACAATTTACCATTTATAACATTTCAATTTTGTTGTCAAAGAAGACAACATATCTGTCAAGGTCAAGTTTGAATTTCCTATATTTTACAGCATAAAACAAATGTTACCATGGTAAGAATGATACTGTCATCATCTCCTCTTCATAAGGAAAAGACTACGTTCATATCTGCTTGACGAGAATACTGCAAAATTATGTCATATTTGGAAGAAATACTAGCATAAGCAACAAATTGAAAAAGGAAATGTACTTCATCTTCCACGCTATTTTCTACACAAGGGGCAGGAGATATTGTCAATATTTTCTGTTGAAAATCACCACTGAGTATTGTTTTTAAATCTATAAATCCTGAATCTAAACTTTGCAAAATCATTTTTCGCGTACTTATTTGAATTGCTCGCAAGATTTTTTCAGGTTGAAATACATCTTTAAAGGAATAGAACCAAGTGTATTTTGCATTGCTTTCCACATCCCAGTACCAACGTTACTTAACTCTTTGACTCCTGCACTCTGTCCACCAGCATCTTGCATAGTCAACAATGCTAGCAAAGCAAAAACTTAACCCTTTAACTCCTTCATCCTATCCACCAGCTTCCTGCATGAAACTACAGGATAGGGTGAAAGAGTCAAAGGGTTCAGTTTTTGCAGTTAGTAGATGAAGTGCAGGGGTCAATGGGTTAAAGGAACAGAACCAAGTGTGTTTTGCAATGCTTTCCATATTCCATATTATTTAAAGTTAGCAATGGGCCAGTCTTCTAAATTCAGCTGTTAAGTGCATTTCAAAACCAATGCCTTGGTTCAGCCAGACAACACTGAAACCATTTTCTGCAAGCATTTCCTTTATTTGTGACGTCCGGTTACATTTTCAGACTGATCTTGTAATAGTAACATTTCATAGTCTGTCTGCGTAGTATTGCTATATATCCAAGCATATAGTTCTGGTAATGTAGTAAGTTTTAATCACTATTTTATGCATTTAACATACGTTCTTATATAAAGTGTCAGTTTCAGTTTCAATTTCTCAACATGACGTCCCCACGCTCAGAATGAATTCTATATGCACTATCCTCACAGGTGCCATATGACGGAGAAGATCCAGAATGATTACGAAACAATCCTTAAGCCTACACATAAACCCATGAGCTGGCCAGGTCCTGAGGTCCTACCTAGATAGTTCCATAACCCTGGGGTCGTACGGGAGTGAGGTGGCAGAGACCTCAATTTTTCCCAGGGCCAGCACCATGAGGGCGGCGCCCATCCTGTCTTCCTCGCTTCAAATTCATATTCACGTTTTTTTTTACCAGGACTTCAGAAAGGCAAGAAGGTTTTTGGTCTTCGAGGGGTGGGACTTGGGAAATCAACCTATCTCTCCAATGTTTTATACCAAGGCAACCAGGCAATGCCCAGCTCTTCACAATTTTCAACTGCCATGGGATCTTTAGTGTGCGTAGCCAGAAGGCACACGGGTCCGACTCGTTTTTCATCCCCTCGTGAAAGACTAAACGTTCAGTTCGATTTTCTGATCAAACTGAGGAGAAAATTCGAGGCCCCCACAGGGAGCGAACCCTGGAACCTCAAGTTTAGTTATTGGCAGGCGAACATCTGAACCATTCTGACACTCGATACCTCTAAGTTTCTCCATAAATGAATCTATATGAGGTATGTAGCAGTACACCAATAAATCTTTTCATAGTACAAGTGTGAACTTTGTCAGTTTCAACAAAGCTCGAAATTTCAGAGGCATATGTCAGGACTGGATAAATTTGGGTATCAAATAATTTCGGTAACTCCTGTTTTGCGTACTTCTGACAAGGCCAGGGTAAGGCTAAGCTTTGTCAGTTTGTGGTAAAAAGCGTGCCAAGGCACTTTCATGAATTAATTGCTGTAACTTCGTCTGAACCATAAAGCCGTTTTTGTAATTTACTCAGATGTCCATCCTGCGTTTGTTTTCGTAACATTAACGAGAGAGAGAGAGAGAGAGAGAGAGAGAGAGAGAGAGAGAGAGAGAGAGAGAGAGAGAGACAGACAGAGAGAGAGAGACAGAGACACAGAGAGAGAGAGACAGACAGACAGAGACAGAGACAGCGAGAGACAGAGAGACAGACAGACTGACTCAGCGAGACAGACACAGAGACACAGACACAGAGAGAGAGACAAAACGACTGACAGACAGATAGATAGACAGAGAGCAATCTGCTACAACACATTAACAACGGAGTTAATTTTCACCATTCCAAGTTTATTCAACATAAAATAAAATAAAATTTAAAAAAACACACCAAGGAATTCAAACCATTCTAGCATCTTCATTTTCCAGCTGCTTTTCTGTCTGTCTGTCTGTCCTGTCTGCTTGTTTCCTAGATTTTAAAACACTTTGGATAACATGACCTTAAAATGAGCAATCATGCTGAAACTCATTAATGTAGATTATGTGCTGACAGGGAAAACAAAATGCAATACTAATCTTTCTAGACACAGGAAGAAAATCCTTAGTGACAACTTGTAAGACTTTCTCAGTTTCTGGCTTGTTGAACACTTTAAAATAGGCCATGCCTATTCAAATTTATGCATTTGAATGTTTGTGCTGTACCACCAATTACATGACCCAAATTTAACTTGGGTTACGCTCCACCGATACACAGCATATAGATATGTATATACCTAATCACAGACAAACAAACAGATGCAAGAAATTGATTTTAATAATCTCCCCATCTTCAAAAGTGGAATACTGATAAGACTGACTGACAAATGAGAGTATGTTTGTTGTCTGTATTGTGACAATTTAAACCATGCAAACACAGACTAATGACGGAAATATGACAATCAGGAAATATGACAATCAGTGACATGACTAAAATTGACATGACTGATTGAAAAATAAAATTATTCATACAGGACAATAAAAATTTATGTTTTTCTATCTGTGACTAGATGAATAAAAACTCAAACAGCCCATAAAATGTGTTCAAAAGTAATGATTTCACTTTTATCATATAGTCACCATAATACAAGACTAGCAGACCTCCCCTCCTCACTCTCACTTGCTCATCGCTTCCCTTCACACACACACACACACACACACACACACACACACACACACACACACACACACACACACACACACACATTCTCTCTCTCTCTTCCTCTCTCTCTCAGTCAGGCTGGCTGGCTGGTTGGTTGGTTGGTTGGTTGGTTGGTTGGTTGGTTGGTTGGTTGTTGTCTCGAGTTCAATCCCAAGCAGCAAATATAAAAAACGGACCTGTTCACCGCCCATCTTAACGTTTCCACAATTTCTAGTGGTGTCAGCTTACTATTTCAAAGTCAAGGTCCCCTCCCCACTCCCCAATTTTAAGACCTTGCCAGGGCATAGGCTTAGGCTCAGGGAAGTATGTGAGGAGGGCAAACGAAACTGACTGTCCAAGTGCAATAATTCCCTCTTCCAGAAACTCCAAACTCTACACTTACACACACACCATTTTTATCATAACCTGGCTTTCTAATGTTATTATTACCATCTTCTAACAGGACACGTTATCAGTTTTGAAGAACCATCCCCAATACTTCATTAAACAGACAAATATACAACTGTCCACATGAAGTATTCAGCAATTTATCAAATGTCCCTCATATCCCAGCACTGATTTGTACTAAGCATGATAAAGCCTAAAACAAACCTTGCAACTGAGAAGTTCACACAGATTCTTTCACACTGAATGTTACATCAAATAATGACACTAGAATAAGATCACAACTGTACAGATTTTTGTTAAGGATGGACCAATTATAAAATGTATTAATACTATTATACAAGCAGTTGAAATGGAAAACACTGTGGATAGCAGTAGAGACATGCAATACAATTTTAGTTTCAGTTCCTCTGCATGGCGACTCAGAATGAATTCCATATACACTGACGTCACAGGTGGCATGTAATGGAGAAGATCCAAAATCAGGGCACATGCCTTAAACCGGCCTATGAGTAAACCATGAGCTGACAAGAACCTGAGGTCCTATCTAGCATATGGATTTCATATCTTACACTACAGACATGCTAGTAAAATGAAGTACTCAAGAAGAAAATCTCAAAGAGAAACTGTTATGGTATTTCTATCAGAACAATAAACAGTGAGTATGACAATGAGTAAGTTGCTTTCTCTAGACAGAACAGGACACACAAATGTAGGCATACACGTTTGCATGCATGCATGCACGCACACACACACAT
>CM060307.1:47086180-47193680 GCA_030674185.1 Monoplex corrugatus
CACTTGTTTGTTTCTTCAAGGAAACAACGAATCCAACAATATGTATGTAGATGCCAAGGTGAGGATATTAATACTCTGCATGTTTGCATGCATGCTTGCGAACACGAGTAGGAGCATGCATACATGTGTACACGAGTGTGCATGTATGTGCATGTGCGCGTGTGTACGAGCGTGTGTGTGTGCGTGCATGCATGCATGCGTGCGTGTGCAGAATAAAGGGTTGAAAACCGACAACGACAAACTATCAAGCTGGCACAGAATGAGGGCAGTGGGCGACAGACAGACAGACAGCCAGCAAGATGCTTGCAAATAGACAAACTGAAGGAGTAGCAATGACAAAGGAAGCTTGTGGAAGATTTTGTTTGGTGTACAAATGCAGAATAAAACATAAAAAACTCGAAAGACACTTGGAATATAACACACACACACACACACACACACCTCTCTCTCTCTCTCTTATCTCTCTCTCTAAACATAAAACACTCGAACAGACCTTAGAAAAAAAAAACCCACACTCTCTCTAACACACACACATACACACACACACACACACATACACACACACTCTCTCTCTCTCTTTAAACATAAAACACTCGAACAGACACTTAGAAAATAACACTCTCTCTCTGTGTCTAACACACACACACACACACACACACACACACACACACACCACACACACACACACACACACACAAACACACACACATTTTAAATAAAACATAAGCCAACAATTTCACCTACTTTATTTTCCTTTTCAACAATAAACCAGAACATTTAAATCTTCAGCAGCTGTCACTGACAGCTGAGACAGTGTTGTAAATTGTAGCCTTTGACGTTGTAACCTAGAAGTGGTTTCAACTAGTTCTAACAAATTTTCCGTATATACAAACACAACATCATACATCAGCTTCTTTATGCTGTCTGTCTGTCTGTCTGTCTCTCTCTCTTCTTTCTCTCTCTCAATTTTTACTATAACTTGTTGGTACAATGTACATGCTAATATTCTCGTTGAACTTTGCAGGTACACAAGCATGAACATTCTCAAATGAATATGCATGCACACATGTGTGCAAAAACATAACTATGCATGCACACACGTGTGCACAAACACATCTGCAGCAGCAGCCGTAGCAACACACCCTTTCACATATTTTTGCTGGTCTACAAATCGTGACAAATAGGACTACATCAATGAACTGGATCATAGTAATCATTAACAACTCTAAAGCCATAGATCACGATCCACACATGTAAAAGGACACAGAGAGGGGGGGGGGGGGCAGAGAGAGAGAGAGAGAAAGAGAGAGAGACAGATAGACAGACAGAGACACAGAGAGAGAGAGAGAGAGACAGAGAGAGATACACCAAAAGATTAATAATTACATTTTCACTTTTTCAGGCTCAGTCATTAACAAACAAAAAATTATTAGTTTATAGTTACTTTAATTATAGCCCTACTGATGACATACGGACACCATTAAACTTTTTTCAAAGACATGGCTCTGAGTTCATTTTACTGTCTATCTTAACATTAGAATCAGCAGACACCATTAAACTTTTTTCAAAGACAGAGCTGTGAGTTCAATTTACTGTTTATCATAATGTTAGAATCAGTCTGGTGGTATCAGCTGAACATTTCAAAGGTCTTGTCACCCTCCCCCTATCTCCTCTCTTTCTTCCACCTCCCCCCCCCCCCCTTTATATGACCAGACCTTGTCAGAGCATAGTGTTCTGCAAAGCCTTAAGGGGCTGCTTGATCATTATATCAATGGCAGATTTGGGTGAAGTGCATATGGAACTTCAAATGGGACATATCCCTCTTGAACAAATACAAATAGATAAGCTGGACTGTGCTGGAAGACCAAGTTTTCCTACTTATGTCTGAAATACGAATCAAGTTTAACTAACACACACACACCACACACACACACACACACACACACACACACACACACACACACACACACACACACACACACACACACACACACACACACACACACATCAAAAGATACACCAAACTCCAGACTCGTAGAATGAATAGTTATTGTCCATCCCAAAGTTGACAACTTCACGAAGTCACTATGTAAAATTGTACAACTCAGAAAACAGAAGTCCAGTAGACATCTCCAAGATTGCGTGGAATGACTTCCCTAAGAACATAATTGTAACTAGATCAGTTAGCACCCCACCCCCACCCCCCAAAAAAAAAGAGAGAAAAAAGACAGAAACTGATAAAAACAGGAGAGAAAAACATGTGCTACAAAACAAAAACAAAACAAACAAAAAAAGCTCACTGAGTACTGAGCATGGTGAAAAGGTTCTATTATCTTTAGAGGAAAAATATCTAATTCACATCATCCTCACAATAAATCCAGCCCGACAGACAAAAATTCTCTTCAAAGGATCAACAAAGACTTGAGATCTTAACCCTTTGACTTCTGCACTCTATAAACCAGCACCCTGCATTACAAACCATGTCAGCAAAGCAAAAACTTAACCCCTCACCCTATCCATCAGCTTCCCACAGGACTCTGGTGTATAGGGTGAGGGTACAAAGGGTTAATTTTTTTGCAGTTGGCGGATAGAGTGTGGGAGTCAAAGGGTTAACATTCGGTAAAACTCACAACCAAGAAATCCCGCAGAACGGCACATCCCTCATATCCACCAACCCCCATCCTCCTTCACATGCAGCCAGTAAGGGGTGGGAGAGAGAGACAGGCAGACAGGCAAGCGGGCAGACACGGACAGGGACAGAGGAGACACACCAACAGGCAAAGATACTGTTCAGTGGATCAGCTCACTGACTAGTTACTACTGAAATAAAATCCCAGCGCGCGCGCGCACACACACACACACACACACACACACACACACACACACACACACACACAACACACACACACACACACACACACACACACACACACACACACACACCACACACACACACACACACACACAACTGGTGTGAACTGGTAAGGAAAAAAACCGCGTTTTTTTTTTAAAAGCTGAACCAGTTATCATCTAAATCGAACTGAACACATCAACTTAATAAATACTTTTTTTTTAAATCAAAGCAAGCAAATCACTGATCCAGCTGAATAAAAAAAAAATTCAAAAATGTATTTCAAAAAAAAGCGGGGAAGGTAACAGGATTCTGTTCTTTGAATCTGGTCCACTACCTGAGTTATTGAGAACCACATCGCGGATACAGGATGACAGACGACTAACTCAAAACTAAATAACCAGACGCCTTCCTCATCAAGTGAAAGACCATCTTCTGTATTTGGACTGACTGCTTCCAAATATATTGGTAATGCCGACATTGTATTCACATCTCCAGCTTGAGTTTTAGGTTTTAAGAATAGTGATGATATGTTACACACATCTCAAACATTGTCACTCAGCAGATCAAGAAATTCTGGTATTGGCTGTTTTCTAATTATACCTGACTACTCAAGAAGCGAAAATACCCGTCTGTGCTTTTAACCCGTCTAAATCAGACTACTGCATGCCTTATGACAGTTATTGTTGACTTGAGTTGTTCTGGATAACATTTTTTGCAAAAGGCAAAGCGCATAAGAGCTTGCTTCCAGAGATGTTGCTCTATGCAAATGTTTAGAATCATCACTATTATCACCTCTGTTCTTTGAAGTCATCAAACCTGGCAGAAACAACCAAAAGAGTGAAGCAAATCCACGAGAACTATCAAGCAGGTGTACTGGACCTGTCCTCAGAAGGATCGGACTCTGCTACACCCAGGTGCTGAGGGTCTGTGCCTGATACAAGCTCAGATTGTGACCTGCCCATCGCATGTTCAAACCGGGACCCAACTCTCTCATGGTCAGACAGGGATCTGTTCATCATGTACTCTGGCTGGGATCTGTCCATAAAATGCTGAGGCTGGGAGTTATACTCACTAAAGCCGAAGCCAATGCCACAACTCTCTGCTTCTTGCGAGCCATGTATCTTTGTTGGTTAACCACCTGGCGAGCTCTGTACTCTCTGCGCAGTTCAGGGTTCTCTTTCAACTTCTGGCGGTAACGTCGCATGGACAGGGTGCTACTTTTCTGGAACGAAGCGGCTGAGGCACTAGAGCGTCGTCTTCTGTCATCCTTTGCCATGTTCAAGGTATGGGCTGGAAACGTGGTGCCCAAATAGTTGAGAGCTGGATGCGTCGTTGCAAACCAGACTGAAAGAAAAGAAACAAGTGGAGTTTCAGAACTGACAAATGGGCACGATGTTTGTCACACAATATACACTGATCAAGGTAGGCATCGATCCTAATTAAACTTTCAGACTTGAAGCACAAGGTACTGTAACACTACTAATTAAATTTCAAATGTAATTATGACATCAGACGCTCCAAGTCTCTTTATGTCAGAAATGTTGAGCATACGCTATAGAGGAAAGTTATCAAACAAGCAATATAGCAAAGCTCCCTCAACCATCACATACATAAAAACAGCATGGATTTGTAACCATTTTCTGAATTACCACTGACTAAAATACTGAAATGTAAAGTAACAGTGGGAACCCCATCACCAGGCAAGCCTTAAATACCTCTACTCAACGCAAAAAAAGTACATAAATCTTACGCAACATGACAAAATTGGGTAGCTGTCTACATGTTGAAATACATCAATCTTGTCTGACATCAGAATATCACATGGCCAAGAAAAACTGGCTTGCTACATACTGTTAATCTCTCTGATCTGCAACATCGATTTGCAAATTGTTCCATCCATGCTGAAAATATATTTCAAACAAATAAACAAACAAAAACAAAATCAAACAGAAGACAAACAACAAACAAAAGATAAGTGCACAACTGAAGTGTAAGCTGCTGAAACCATTGTATCTGTCTTTGATCATCATGTTAAATACGAGAAACTTTGGTTGATAATACTATAAAGTACAGATGATCAGTCTGAGCTAAATTTTATATCAAAAACAGGAGAAAAACAATGTTACGGCTAGCCAAGTTGAGTACTGACAGCCAACCAGTATGTGTAAATAAAAGACAACTAGCTATACTTTAAAGTGAATGAGACTGTGAGGCTGAAGAGAAAATAGGAAAAACTGGGGGGGGAAAAAGGGGACGGGGCGGGGGTGGGGGTGAGAGAGTGAGCAGAGAGAGTGAGACACTGTTTTACTGTGAAAGCCATCAGCCCAAACACAAACAGGAAGTCATGAAAGGGGGGGGGGGGGGGGGTGGTAGTAAACAAGATACATATTTTCACACAGTATCGGTCTCTCATTTCTCCAGATCAATCATGCATTACAAAAACACAATCCTAATAATTATCATATGACATATGCATCATTCTTTAATCGGATTATTGGTTCAAGTTCAAGTTTGAGAGAGGGGACGGAAAGAGACTGAGATACAGAGAGAGAGACAGAGAGGAGAGAGAGGAGAGAGAGAGAGAGAGAGAGAGAGAGAGGAGAGAGAGAGAGAGAGAGAAGAGAGAGAGAGATTTTTGTCACAAGGTGTCTTAAATAACCATTAACAGATATGCTTTCTCCTACAGATTTTTTACTTCAGATCAAGTATTAACCCTTTGACTCCTGCATCCTGTCAACCAGCATCCTGTCCTGTACTGTCAACCATGCTTCCAAAGGAAAAACTTAACCCTTTGATTCCCCCACCCTATCCAACAGCTTCATGCTGAAAGCTGGTGGATAGGTGGGGGTCAAAGGGTTAAGTTTTTGTAGTTGGGGACTAGGGTGCAGGAGTCAAAGGGTTAATGACTTTTACCAGGTACTAAATTCACTGCATTCGTTCAACATCACAATGATGTACATTCACAACAACAAATCACCATCTACCTACCTAGACTCAGTCTTCTTGCTTCTGTCTAGCTCCAGTACCACAACAATGTTGTCCACTACAAACAATCAAACAATGGGCGTTGTGTGGTTGAATGGGAGCATAGCACATTACACTGTTGTCACCATGCTGTGTTCATTCATGTATTTTCTTCCTAATTCCTCAGTTAATTTCAATTGCAAACATAGTCTTATAGCCAAACTTCTGGTATGACTTTATAACAAGGTGAACACCAGTGGGGTATGCTCTGATGGTTGGTGAATCCTTACAAGAAAGCTGAGAAGAAAAGCACATTCTGTTGGGTTAACTTCAAATAATGGCCCTTCTCTTTGGGAGAATTCTGAAAGACAAAAATGTAGAACTCTTCCGAGTGTCTGGTTTAGATCATTTTGGACCTGATTGATCACATGGCATCTGTAACGTCTGAGCGTGGAGACGCCATTTTGAGCAACTGACACTGTGTAGTTGTGGTTGTTTGCTCTTGATAAAACTGGAGAGAAAACAGCACTACTCCTTGGCTAAGTTGTCAGTCTTTGTTCTTGATAGGTTCCACACGATAAAAATCTACAGTTTCTATACAGATTTTGAACAGTTTGTTCTAACCAAAACTAAAAGATCACAATGTACAAAGTGCATCTGCAAACAGGCCTTCTTCACAGCAAGACAATGAGCTGCTTTCAAACTGGGCCATGTCGACTGAAGGAGCGGATGAACAGCTCAACAAGTCTTCTTTAAACTTTTGCGGAAAGTCTCCCACTGTTGTTGCTGCTGCTGAGCCTTCCTCTTCGCCTGGTGTCTCTGGTGGTAGAGGCGCTGTCGCTGCTTGTATAGCTGGTCCAGATGAGGGTTCTGTTTCACTCGCTGTCTGTGCCTTCGCACGTACTCGTTCTGCTTCTCTCTTTGGGACTGTGGCAGCCCTTGACCTCCTCTAAAGTTACTGCCGGTATTACCACCTTCAGTGAACAAACTCCAGTCCCATGCTGCACAAAGAAGACAAACTATGTCCATTCACTTGCATTTTGTCACTTTCAAAATGTTCGTGGCTGGACAGGCTATGAAGGTTTGACCAGCCAATGTATTCACCTTCATTGTATCTATTGATACCACTTACAGTTGTGTTATGTATACTGAGACTGCTGCTCCCCCTCCCCCCTCTTACATTCTATCAGCATTTCTGCTTCCCTACACCATATGTCTGCGGAGCAAAATAAAAATGAAAATAAAAAAAGGCAAATGTATACAGTGTGAATGATTATAATGTACCACTTAGCATTGAGTAGTATCCAAATTTTTATGTCAAAACTGAACTGATAATCTAATTTCAGGATATTTTGGTAACTGATTTGAAGTAAGTCTTACAAGTATGCCTTTATACCAATTCTAAGACAAGAACAGGATAAACTCTGCAAAGGAATCAATTTTCAAACAGGTCAGTGGCAGTTCGTCCAGCATTTAACAAAACTGTCCATTTCTAAGCTGTGGTGTTCTGTGGGGTCGACTTCGGACAGTAAAAAATATATTCTGTTGACAACAGCACAGTGAATATTTCAAGGTCTAGTTCAATATCAAAGTTATCCGGAACATTTTCCTACATACACTATTATGAGGAGAAAATAACCAGTTACAGTCATCAATCACACATTAAGTCTCCTCAAGAGTATGTTCTGATGTTTTAACTCCTGCAGTGTAGATTGGTTAAAACAACTATTTTGATTCAATGATCGACTGTATTTGTTGATTAAAACAATTATATCGCTGACTATTTTGACTGTCTGTTTACTGGACCGATGGTTTGGTTCACTAAAGGATTTGGGTAATAAGACAGTCAAGACTTAGCTAATATGTTGAAATTATGTAAAATTGATTGACTTGTAAGCTGATTTTAATAATATAAGACTGAATGACTTGTACAGTGATTGGTAATTTGACAGAACTACAATGTTTGAGTTATGATAAAAGATGCAAGAATATCATGAAGTGACAATATACCTATGGTATTTATGGTTTCTTCTCATTCTATCCATTCTATTCAAATCGGTTGTAGAATTATGCATACAATTCAACAGAATCCTGTGATCTCATCCCCAATCCACCCCCAAGTATATACTGTGGACTAAAGCCGATGTACAGTAAAAAAATTTTTGGAGTTCTGATATTTCTCTCTCTCTCCTCTCTCTCTCTGGTGCGCGTGCATGCACACATGCACACGCACATGCACGCACACACACACCCCACACACACACAAATGCACGAGATTCATCTTTATTAATTAATGAACAACAATATTTTTCACAAATCAGTAGCCCAGTCAACAACTTAAAGCCATATCAGGAGCGCTGTAAAATAAAACTGAACAGGCAAGCTGATCCCTCAGTACGTATTAACTATTCCAAAACACAACACAAATTCTCTCAGATATTCCACATTCACTTTGCACTGTACTTTGAACATAGCCTAACCATGGGTCATTCCAAGGCTGAAAAAATGTTATAGAACCAGACAGGTTGAAAAAAAAAAACATCTTTCATAGATACAAATATTTTAGTATGTGGATCTGGCTCTGCAAATGAGTGTTCACTGTAAGTAGGGAGCTTAGCGGGCAGTGTATTTAGAAAGTAGGATCAAAACAAGCACTGTTAAAATCTACCAAAATGAGTTAGCAGCAGTGCAGTCTCCTCCTCGGGGGGGGGGGGGGGGGGGGGGCGAGGATTTGACATCTGTGGTTCCCATAGGTACCCAGGCACTGAGACTTCGACTGAATGAACTTGGGAGTTGGTGGTGTTTAGTGGAGCCCAACTGAGTGATGTGTGGTCAGTGCCATTACTGTGGCTAAGAAGTTGGGACTGAAAAAGTTGTAAGCTAATGGTAAGGCTGTCCCATACAACTGGTGCTGAAGGATAGGGTGATAAACTTTTCACAGAGCCAGTATTATGATTGTAGCGCTATTTCTTCTTGATCAATGCTTTACTGTTCTTGACCCCAACAGGGTCTGGTACCATTCACACCTGGACGGACTGGACACCTAACACACAAAGTTTTCTCAAGGCAGACATGAAACCCATGCTAAAAGACTGGAAAGATGGAGCTTTACCTCTACAGTCACCAGGCTTCATGTACCACAACAATTAGTACTATAACTGGAAATGGAAAGAAGGAGCTCTTTTTCTATGGTCACCAGGCCTCATGTAGTCCTACTATTAGTACCATTACTAGAAAAAACACAGTGAAAATGCTAACTTAGCAAATACCACTGCAGAGTGCCCATCCCAGTGTTCACAATCACCATCCATGTGTCAAGAGGAAGACTGTCAAGCACTGGATGATTTTGTGTGGAGTCTTTCCGAATAACTTCCAGGTCAATGAACTCATAAGCAGAGAAAAAAGATGACAAAAAGACAGAAAAACTGCAGCTGATGCATCGTACCAGGACCACAAAGTAGGGCACTGTATATAAATGGGGGAAAATTACCTTCAGTAACCAAACGGGAATCCATATTCGGTCGATCAGATGACTACAACAGCCATCCAATAAATAATGAGAATGTTCTACTAACTTAACCCTTTGACTCCCACAGTCTGTATTGTCAACTATGCTAGCATAGTAAAACCTTAACCATTTGACTCCCTTGCCTTATCCACCAGCATCCTGCAGGAAGCTGATAGGGTGAGGGAGTCAAAAGGTCAAGATTTTGCGATTGGTGGATAGGGTGCAGTAGTCAAAGGGTTAAATAGGCACCTGTTGCAGAACTTTGAAGCTTTACACACACCTGGCCCATTTATTCCATGATCTAATGATCGATTCCCATCTGCTGGGAAGGACTGAAATGCCCACTGCTAGGCAACCAAAGATTTTATGTTTTACCTGCTTGGATACTTCCACTTCCAAGTCCTTTATGTCGTAGAAATGTACACCTGCACCCCATTGTAATGACGTCATAAGTGACGTCACCCTTTCTGCTTTGTGGCAAGATGTGTTGTCATGTAATATCAATGGTGAATCATTTAACTTGTGTTTCACTATCTTTCAGATTGCAGGTCTTAGTGTTTTCACCAGAAACATCCTGTTTGTTCTGAACTTGAGGGCCCTGAATTGACAGGAGTTTACCACTCTCACGATTGTTCCTTTAATTCTGGCTAATAGCTTCTAACCCAACACTTAGGCAAGCTTACATATCTGCCATTCTGATTTACTTATACTAAAAAATAGGAGACAGAGAGAGACTGACAGAAAAAGAGAGAGATAGAGAGAGCAAAAAAGAAAAGAGAGAGAGAGAGAGGAGTGTGTGTGTGTGTTGTGTGTGTGTGTGTGTGTGTGTGTGTGTGTGTGTGTGTGTGAGTGTACTTGAGAGATAAAGAGAGGGCAGCGAGCAGGTGGGGGGGGGGGGGGGGGGAGCAGTGATCAAAGACAAATAGACACAAGGTAACAAATTACATGGTAAAATACGACAATATCAAGACATTCTTTCCCAAAATTCTATACGTATTTTGTGAAACAAGTAGAAAAAACTGCTTTTGGCAAAGTGTATGTTGTTTATGTGTGTAAGTGTATTTGGCAAGGCTATTTTAAGGTGAATCACACTGCATGAGAAAGCTGACACAAAGACCTTTCCAGCTATGTGCAGTACATGGGATTGTATTTATTCAGTCAAAACGGCACAATCTGATTGAAAGAATTATCACATTTTAACCACGTTGCTGGAATAAAAACTTGCTTTTGAACAATTTTACCCTTTAACTCCCACACCTTATCCACCAACTGCAAAAAATTAACCCTGACTCCCTCACCCTATCTGCCAGCTTCCTGCAGGTGGATAGGGTGAGGGAGTCAAAGGATTAAGTTTTTGCTTTGCTAGCATGGTTGACAATGCAGGATGCTGGTGGGCATGGTGTGGGAGTCAAAGAGTTAATGAAACTTTTTTTTGTACATTTATAGGTAAGTTTGTATAATGCATTTCTGCTGCAAACAGATAATCACCCAGACTGACCCTCAGCATCAGGTTTTGCCACTACTGTTGTTCCGCCTATAGGAGTTAGAACTAGTTTCTTGTTGAAGGTTCACACATGGTTGTTGATATTGAAAAAAGGTAGGCCCCTACTAATTATCACATTACCCGAAATCATAATAATGATATAAATATCAAACTTTAGGTCCCTTTCTCTATGCAAACTGATATAGATACGTTACTCTATAACAATTATATAATTTCAGAAAAACGCAATTTCTTATTTTAATGCATATGCCTGTCTCACAATCTCTATGTGCTAGCTGGTTTCTGTTTTGTCTCTTGTGCTAAAGCCTGTTGTGTTTGATTGTTTATCCTCTTTCTTTGAACTACAATATAACAAATTAACTATACTGTTTAATACCTAACATGTTACGAACCACCATGCATATATTGAGAAAAACTACTTAACAACTGTACAATTAATGGTTTGTCTTTGGCCATGGTATGTGTGGTTTTCTTGCCTCCACCCTATCCACCAGGCTAACTCTGGGGATATCCCTCATGTTTCCTCTTGTAATAGTATTTCTGACAGTACTGCCGCTGTTTCTTTTTGTGCTGCTCATAGCGCTGTGGGTCTTGCTTCAAGCGCTGCATGTAGCGGAGTTTATACAGCTTTTTCCTCTCTCTCAGATAATGAGCAGAATGAAGCGGCCACGGTGACACTGTGGACATGGGGTTTGCCTGCGACATGTAAAGGTCCATGCTCCGTTCTGCAAGAAGAAGAAGAAGAGTGTGATCTGTGTGATCTTTGCTGACCTTTACAACTATTGACAGAAGACGGGAAAGAGCTTCTCATGATATGTAGCACTTTTTGAGATCATTCAAAGAAACTTTGGAGTAGCGACAAAAGGTAAATAATACAATGCATTCATTTGTCATGACAAAGAATTTTCAAAACTGTGAAAACTTTTCTTCTTTCAGAGTGAACCGGGTTTTCCCTTGATCTGTTAAATTCTCTGACTGGGTTTCACACAAATGTAATTGTAATCTTCTTTCTTTGCTACTTAATAGATTCCCTAATTTTCATGCTTGCGATAAAATCTCAGACAAAGCAAGAAGATCACGCAATTCTTTGACTGCCTTTTTAACATTCTATACATTCCTGCTTTGAATCTCACTTCCGATATAAATATACCAATTTATTCATTTTATGCCACTACAAATGTAACGGTCTAATTAATTTTAAACTATAAAAGAAACAGAGTATGCTTCCAATAACGATGTTAACAAATCTCAATGCAATGTATTGTAAGATGAGTGAATTAATTCATGAAATTCATGAACAAAACACAGGCAAGTCACTTTTTGGCCTAAAAAATTGGGAAAGGAAAAAAGCAAACATTTAAGAGTGATTACTGAGATTGTCCATGCACCTACTTGTCGCAGTTTGCTCAAGAATCAGTCACAGCAAGCAGTTGATACAAATAGACTACATCCATTATGTTAAATATTGTTATATCAAATACACGTTCTGTTCTATTTTCATGTTTTTCTGGTTCATGTTTATTTGAATGCAGATGGTCACAATTATTTTCAAGTTTTCACCCACTAATGCCATGGGATGAAAATACAAAATAAACCTGAAAGATGCCATACACTTGTAGATAAACCCATAGATTTGGAGCAGTTCTGAGCTTCTACAAGAATAGTTAGTATACAACTGCTTAAAGTCTCTCTAGTTTTAACCCTAATTTTACAGTTCCTAAGCCAGTATGAACTCTTACTGTTTTTCCTTACCTCTGCCAGTAACTGATGCACATTTGCATATATACATACTCATCAGCAGCCCCACTTATTCATACATGTCACTGTAACGTTTGAACTAACACAAACCCGATTCCTGCAAATTGCTTACAAATGATTCCACAACTGTCCAACCCACCCATCCTTGCCTCTTACAAATAATTGAAGGGAGAGGTTCATTTCCCAGGTCCCTCCCTTGAAGGCCAAGTAGACTTTTTGCCTTTCTGAAGTCTTGACCAAAAAAGAAGAAAAAAAATTATATATATGGGTGGTGCTCTAGCACAAAGTTCTCTACGGGGAAAGCAGAGCGAGTTTCACATGATAAATCCATACTGACAAAAAGATATGAATGTGAGTATGAATATATGAATATGAATATCTATACACCTACTGTGTGTGTGTGTATGTGTACGTGAGACAGAGAGACGATGACAACTTGGGTCAAGGGCCACAAACCTAACAGGCTGAGTGAACAACTTGGGTCAAGGGCCACAAACCTAACAGGCTGAGTGAACAACTTGGGTCAAGGGCCACAAACCTAACAGGCTGAGTGAACAACTTGGGTCAAGGGCCACAAACCTAACATGCTGAGTGAACAACTTGGGTCAGGGGTCACAAACCTAACAGGCTGAGTGAACAACTAGGGTCAAGGGTCACAAATCTAACAGGCTGAGTGTACTCTGATTCAAAAGTGTGTGTGGTGTGTGTGTGTGTGTGTGTGTGTGTGTGTGTGTGTGTGTGTGTGTGTGTGTGTGTGTGTGTGTGTATGCACGCGCACATTGTGCATTGTGCAGTGCAACGAGCATGCTTTTGATATGGACTGTTTGTGCCATACAAGTGAAATTATTAATCTCATTATTATAAATATGTCAAATTTTCCACATCTATCGCCATCACTGAGAGCAAGGCAAGAGTAAGAGTACAGTATACAGACAGAACAGTGTTTACCAGAATTCAACAATTTGTGGTCGGAGGATGAGCACCACAGTGTCTTAAGTGCAGCTTATCCAAAAGTTGTCAAACAACCAAGTACTTAGACTGGATATTAATTTAACCTTTTGACTCCCGTAGTCTATCCACCACCAGCTGCAGGAAGTTGATGGATAGGGTGAGGGAGTCAAAGGGTTACGTTTTTGCTTTGCTAGCATAGCTGACATTATGAGGTGCTGGAGGACAGGGTGTGGGAGTCAAAGGGTTAATACCTCTCCTGTCCCTCAAACTTTGGAACTTTTTTGTCTCCCAACACCGAGATACACACATACATGTAAGAGAGAGAGAGGGGAGGGGGGGGGTGAAAGAAATGGGAGGGAGGAAGGGGGAGAAACAGACAGACAGAGACTGAGTTCAGATTTCAGGCGTGCAGAGAGAGCGAGAGGAAGAGAGAGAAAAGAGAGAGAGAAAGAGAGAGACAGAAAGAGAATAAAACAAACAATACAGAATAAGACGTGACATATGAAAGTGTGTAGTTGTTTGGTTTTCATACTATGGGCTCTGCCCTTGAAATAACATGTACATGTTACACAATAAAACTTTTTTGTCGTTGTACATCTATAATGTTTTATCATACATCTAACATAAACACAAACAACAAACAAAAACAAATTGGACATGGTTCTGTAATGAAAGGTGGTCTTTCACTATAAATGTGTTTGTAACTGATATAATGTAATGCAGCTGGCTAGTACTTTTTCTTTACAACAGATGTCCTGAATCATATTCACCACTTCAGACAAATGCAAACAAAAAAGTCTGATTCCAAATTAAAACACTTTATTGTTTAACTAATGTCTAACACATGCATAAAATCATGATGTACATGGGCCCTATTCCAAATTAAAGCAGGTGATTATCAACATAATGTCTAACACATGCATAAAACTTTAAAATTTTCAGTAAGTTTACTGCCAAATTAGAACACTTTACGTATTCTATGACACATGCATAAAACCTTAACAAATTAACACGGTCTAATTAAAACCAACAAAAAAAAGTCTATTTTCAAATTAAGACAATTTGTTATTCATTTGAATGTCTATCATCACATCCAAGTTTAACAACTTAACAGAGTCTAATCGCGAAGTTCTTGTTCATTTTACAAATCTAAGATGTACAAGGGTGAATCAAAAAGTAATGCCTTTCTTTAGTACAGGAACAATTACCGACACAGGAACATGTATAATACATCAAAATGAAGCTCAACATAGTCACCGTTTCTCTCAATAGCAAAGTTCCACTTCGAATGCGGGTATGTTGACTGTGCTTGGAACCACGTTTTCACTGCAGTTTGCATTTCCTCGTCACTGGCATAATGTTTGCCTCTCAAACCCTCTTTCATGGGGCTGAAGAGATGATAGTCTGAAGGCGCTAAGTCTGGTGAGTATGGAGGATGCCGTAAAGTTGTCCACCCGAATGAGGCGATTGTCTCGCTTATCCTGATGCTTGTGTGTGGTCGAGCATTGTCATGCAGAAGAAGGACATTATCGATTTGCAAATTGGGTCTCACTCGTCGGATTCTTGCTCTGAGCCTCGTCAGGGTCTAAATGCATGCCTATGTTTATTGTTTCTCCTCTTGGCAAGAAATCAACAAGAATGACACCTTGAGCATCCCAAAAAACAGTCGCCATTTTTCCAGCTGACTTTTCCGTCTTGAACTTTTTCGGTTTTGGTGATGTAGGGTGGCGCCATTCCGTTGACAGTCTCTTTGATTCCGGTTCATAATGGTGAATCCATGTTTCATCACTGGTAACAAGCCTTCCAAAGAAAGTGTTGTCTCTTTGACTTTGTTCAAGAAGTTCAGTGCAGACATTGACCCTGTCAGTCTTGCGTTCGGTTGTCAGCTCTCCGGTACCCAACAGGCACACACATTTGAAAACCCAAGTGATTCAACAATAATATAAGCACTTCCATGGCTCACTTCAAGGTTTTCTGCCAACTCCTCAAGAGTTATGCACCTTTCTTCTCTAATCAGAGCATCTGCTTTTGTTTTATTGCAGGATTCACAGAAGTGGACGGACGGCCAGAACGGGGTTTATCGGTTACGCTCGCAGTTCCCACCTTTTTATCATTCAGACGACAGACCCACCTGCGAACATTGCTATAATCTAAGGTATTCTCCTTATACACATTCTGTAATCGTCTGTGAATGTTCACATGAGTTTCCCCCTCAGCGACAAGGAATTCAATCACTGCTCTTTGTTTTTGACGCAGCTCTAAGGGGGCAGCCATTTTGAATTTTCCTCACACATCTATGAACCGGAAACATACCAAACAAAATATTTCAGTCCGTAACAGTTATAATCATTTGTAACTGAGGAACATTTCAAGTAATTTTATCAAAAACTTCGTCTGAAATAAACAAAATGACATTACTTTTTGACTCACCCTCGTATGTAAACCTTTCTTTTTAAAACATCATATACCTCACAAAATAACATTAGAATAATCAGAATGTACTGAACAAAATCACCACCCACGAAAGATGTCTCACAGTTTACAATAATCTTTTTAAAGATTTTAACATATACATAAAAAATGAAACAAAGGAAGGAAAGAAAAACTGAAAGAAAAATCATCACAATATGTGGACAAAAGAACAGGTATGACTTCCATACTGGCTTTCGGAAATGAACCAAGGACACGCAGGTTCTGAAAATGTCTGTATCCTTATAATTTACTTGACACTTGTACTTTAAGCATACAAGATATCACACGGACACACTAATGCACAGCAATTAAAAATTGTCATGCTTATTGTATTCATACACACTTGTACACATTCATGATTCAAGCAAGCACGCACACACACACACACACACACACACACATACACAATACGATTCTGGGGGGGGGGGTTTGAAATACACATGTAACTTCTGCAGGCCTTAGTAAGAGCGCTCTCTCTCTCTCTCTCCTCCTCTCTCTCTCACCCACTCACACACACACACACACACACACACACACACACACAAACAGGCAAACACAAACGCACACATACATATGCACACACACACATAATGATGCACGCACTGACACAAACATGCATCATCTGATATCACTTGAGGTAACCATGAAAAGATGTTAAATGAAAAGACAAACACGCACACTGTACTGTTGTATCACCTGTCTTTGTTAGGATGTATCAAACACAAAATGTCTGCTCAGTTATGCATTCTGTAATAGGGACCAGGATAACAGACGGTATTTCTACATCTTTCTGTCTGAGTGGCACAGCTTCCAAAACTACTAGCGGGGGTTTTGAAAGCGGAGTTACAAGGATGAATAAAGCCATGAAAATTCTGAACAGGTTTTCCTTTTCATAGCAGTTAAGAATAAACTTACCTAACGGCATGACATGATTATTTCGATTCAAGTAATCACACCAAGTGTTCTTCTGTTTTCATACTTTTACAACCCTAAAATCAAAGACCAAAAAACAACACCCCCACCCCACCCCCAGATTCACAAGTACTGTATGTCTTTCATGAAATAGGGTAGACCTACATCACTATCTTCTCTCTTTCAGTTTAGCTTTATATCTCTGATCATACTCCCGTTGCCTTTCCTTGTACAGCTGCCGCAGCTGGGGATCTCTTTTCATCTTCTCCCGGTAACGACGCACACTTTCTATCTGTCTCTCCCTTCGACAAAGGTCCAGACCGAAGGAAGATCGATCGTGGGCTTCAGGATTCATGGGCAGATGGTGAGCTGGAAGGCCCCCTGGCAACCAGACTGAAAAACAAGAACACCCTGGTGATCCTTTGATATCGTCACACCACTGCCATAGGGTGATACACTGTTTGCTCACTGACATTCCTGTTTCCAACCATCCTTTATTTCAGATCCTGCATTGAGTGCTTCTGTCAAAGATGCAAGTATCTATATAATAGTTAATGGTTATGTCCAGCAACTGATACGTTTGTATAATTCTGTTCTGGTAGTTTTCTCCAATGACAGACATTCCTCTATTTAAATGCATATTTGTGTGTGACTGGATCAGTGGATGGTTGTTAGCAATTCACTGTTTCACAGTTCTCTTTAAAACGTTCTCCTTCACCATATTCACCTGTACTATTAATATTTTCTTTCAGAAATGCGGTTTGGGTTAAATTAATGTAAAAGATTTTCTCCAAATGAGAAATTTCCGTTTGTTAATGAGTTCATACAGTGAACAAATCAATGTTCTCTTTGCCAGATATCACTTAGACTTGCAATTAAAGAGCAAGAAAATGTGTAAGAAAGGTATGTATTTGTGTAAGAATGCTTTAAACCTGATAATGTTTGTTGAAAGACCATATCGTACCAGTGATACATATTTATGCAAAATTCAGTGACACACCAAACACTGCAAATCAATGACAAAAATAACAAGAAAGTCTGGCCATTATTATAAATCTCCTTTTCTGTGATTTATAAGCATGTCTTCAGCAATGTTTCTTTTAAAAAACAACTAATCTCAATGAAAATTTTTTCATCAGTTTCCAAGCAGCATCAAACATCTGATGTACACATTTGTTATAAATCAGTTCATAAATAACCAAGATATACGTATTTATTCATTTTTACATTTTTAATAACAGTGGACAACATGCATTTATTTGAACAGAATGCTATACAACCAAGACCTAAACTCAGTATGTAGTCTAAACTTGGTCAAAATCGTTTGAAAATAGACTAACACTTGTAACACATGCTTCAGTGTAGTTTTGAGCTTAACCTCTATGTCTTAATGAATGAAATTTGCAGGAAAAAAACTTTGTCCAACAGCACTACACATTTGTCCTCGATTTAGCTAAAATCCACACCTGAACAACAGAGATTTCTTCTGGAAAATATTTTCTTACTTTGGGGCACCTACTTACACGATTAAATACTGGATCATCTTTATGCAGTTGTGACAAATCATTGGAAGACTTGTAAACCAAAATATCAAATAAAAAATCTATAAACAGCTGAAATATGCTTGTAAACTTTTTTTACGCAGACATACAAATGCAGATCTCTGACATGTAAACCTTTTTTTTTTTTTGCAGACATACAAATGCAGATCCTCTAATATGTAAACTTTTTTTTCGCAGACATACAAATGCGGATCCTCTAATATCAAAATAGCATTTTTATTTGTGCAGTATTACCAATATTTTTCAAATCTCCTGTTTTAAAATGGTAAGACTTTAAGGAAATAGATTTTAAGGAAAGAACACTTAAATATGGACAACATTCAGGTACACCACAAAGGAATTATTTTCTCACTATGGTCTAAAAGTAGAAGAGGGCTTTCAAGTTAATACAGATGGGTCAGAACAGATCAATGAGAAGACACGCTAACAACATAGCAGATTGAAATGACAGAAAATTAAAGAACTGAAATCTTACATCTTCAAGGTGAATCTATTATTCTGCTAACAGTTTCATCATCTTCAAGGTGAATCTATTATTCTGCTAACAGTTTCATAAGTGCAGCACAAAGTAGAAAAGATATTGCTCTAGTCAGATCTTTGAAAATTGGAATAAGCTATGAATAGATGATACAACACTCAATGGCACTGCTAATATAATGAATGCCCACACATAAATGAAGTTTTTGTCTTTCACATACTGCCCGTTAAAGCACACACCCTGCCATATTTGAGCTACCATGCCAGTTCTGGCTACTAAACACGAGAATACATTCCTTAACTATGAAAAAACACAACTGGTCTGGAACACTCAATAACTGATGACAGGTTTTTGATGGTATGTCTGCACATTCACAACTGCACTCTGTAGATCCAAGACAGATACATGATCTGTCTCACTGTTTTGGTATGCAAACATTCCTAATCCTGTTTATTCAATGACTCATGATGTTGTTCTTGTGATGCCCTATCCTCAGCAAGCTTTGCCAGATTCATGGTTTTGGTAATGTGAGGCAGCTTATGCTCCTTCTTCCACTTCATCCGCCGGTTCTGGAACCAGATCTTCAGCTGCCGGTCACTCAGATTCAGCGCACGCCCCATCTCTAAGCGGCGGCGAGGCGTCAGATACTTGTTGGTGTGGAACTCTTTTTCCAATTCCAGGATCTGATATGGGGTGTACATGGTCCGGTACCGTCTGGTTTCTTCGCCCTCTGCAACCACAGGCACAAGCAGGCGTTTAGCTTCTGAAGCCACATCAACAGCAAACCACTTTGCAATGGATCATCTGTTCATAAGCTGCCATACAGCCTTCTCCCCTCCCGACCTCTATTCTCACCACTTCCATCTGCTGATTGGGAATTGGGACAGAGTAGGAACTTTGTAGAGATAGTTACCTAACATCAATGCAAATGCATATATATGTATTTACAATTGGACAACTGGCCAGCTGTAGTGTGTACGAGGTATAAATCAAAGTAACTGGTTTTAAAATTTTGCTTTTGTAGCTGTGCACATACAGTATCACGTAATTAATTACAGATGGATTACCACATCCAGACCAGAGCTGCAGAGCTGTACTGCTGGCACTGTGTAAGTGCAAATCATCATCAGTGGTGGAGAGAGGATGAAACATACAGAAGTGTATGGACTATGATGATAGTGATTATGACAATGACAATTATGTTAAAAGACTACTACAAACTCAAATCCAGAAAATGACAAAGAACGCATGATAACTTTTAAACAGCAGTTTAATGATTCCCCTACACTGGCTACAGCAATTGCTCTTCGACACCATCAAAATGAATCCCATTACAAACTGCAGTCAATGTTTGTTACTATGTAGGGGTAAAAAATATTCAAAAGTTCGTTTCTTCCTGTCTTTTGTTTGTTTCATGGCATTTTTAATACAACAAAAAGATTTATAAACGTAAAAGGACATTTAGTCTGAAGATGCAAAACAAGACACAAATACTACAACTGCAGTAGCAAATTTCTTGTATTCTTTTAACATTTTTTCATCTTTTGCTGCACTTGGTTTGAAGTGGTGGGATGTGTGCTGTCTTCATCATGCAGCTTAGTAGTGGTAGATAATGTGTGTTAACTAATGTTGCGTTTCCCTTTTCTGCAGGAACTTACAGTTTCATTTATTTCATTTTCACATGCAAATAAATAACATAAATCATTATTTATCTGAGCAAGGCATTCCAAATGGTATTCAGTGAGCCTATAATTATGTACACTGCATCAGTTTTGTTTGTTTTTACATTGCTGTTCTTTTGAGGGGATGTGCTTTTATGCAGAAATCAACTGAATTTCTCTCCTCCTCTGCCCCCCCCCCCCCCCCCCCACCCCCCCTCTTTCTATTTGGTCTTGTCTGATCTTTTTGTTCCTTTACTCTTAGGTCGCTTTTTTGATATACTTTACTTCATGATGATGATGGTAACATTCCTATGTGTTCTGTCTCAGTCTCTTGCATGATACACACACACACACACACACACGATCGCGCGCTTGCGCGCACATGTGTGCATTCATGTAAACACACATGCATGCGTACATGCCATCATCAAACACACACGCGCGCGCACACACACACACACACACACACACACACACACACACACACACACACAGTGAGAGAGAGAAACAGAGATGTACTAATATTATCATTGTAAGTACAAATGTAATTTTCATACATGTATGTGAATGTGTATATGAGTCATTCTCCTGGAGACTGGTCAGTTGTGACCACTGCTTTTAAGACGCCACTATAAAATTATTTTTGAAAAATAAACTTACGGTATTGTACTTCGTTTGTAAAATGCTCCAGTAATTAAAGAAAATGAAAAGAAAAGTTTGTGTGTTTCATATTTTTTACTCTACAGCACTTCTTGTTGGAAAAATGAGCAATTTCTGTAGCTAGACTTGTGACAAGAGTTCGAACTGGTAGATAGATCTCAATTACTTCCTACACACATGACCGAAATCAACACAACCTGTTTCGACAATGAAGAAAGAATGTCAATGTGTCTCTGACATCAATTTTTACTGCATAGTATCCATGGATGATTGATATATGCTCAGCGATTGATCAGTGTCCCGCGCATTTCATACGGTGTCTTCACTGTAGCAATAACTCAAGTTAAGTCGTGCCTTTAAAATAGAAGGCACTGGGAATTTCCGATGTGATTCATTAAAAACACAAACATTTTTCATGGTGATTCACGTCAATAAGTGACATGAGAGAGAAGAGGAGACTGAGAAATAATCACTTGATTACGAATTGTGGGCATGGCGTTTTCAAAACCACGAAACACTCGAGACAGAGGATCTATTTCGTCAACTTCCCTGAACTTTGACCGACCCTGATGTATGAATCTCATTTCCCTCCCTCGCAGCAGGATTTTGCACTACTTCTCAAAGGATATGTCATTATTCTGTATATTTTGAAAAATATCACTTCACTGGCCATTTTAACAAGCACATAAATGCCCTTTCGGTGTCTCATGTAACACATGAGACACTGCAGGATGATGAAACATTTTATCATATTTCACCAAGTTTCAACTATTGTGTCAATTTATGCATTACAGTTCTGTATACTACAAATATCAAGCTTTCATTTTCAGTTATCATTAAAAAAAAAATGGGGGGGGGGGGGGTTATTTGTCATGTCACAATACTGACCAGTCTTCAGGAGAATGACCCATATACACTATTATATATTAACTGGACTCTTCTCTCCAATTTCCACGCTGTCCTTCTTCTTACTCTTCCTTGTATTCTTTCCTTGATTTTTTTGCATTTTATGTTATCCCCTTATGTACTTTTTGTGTTGTAGTGGTAGTTGTAAGCAAATCTATGCTTGTATATTAGCAACAGGTTTCAAAAATTGTTTTTAGTTAACAGCTTTTTCCTTTTGAAAAAAATAAGTCACTGTGCTTGTCATACAAGCGCACACACGCGAATGTGTGTGTGTGTGTGTATACGTGTGCGCACATGGTGTGTGTGTGTATGTGTGCGTGAGAGAGAGAGAGAGAGAGAGAGAGAGAGAGAGAAGAGAGACAGACAGACAGACAGAGGCAGAGTGTGTGTGTGTATGTGTGTGTGTGTGTGTGTGTGTGTGTGTGTGTGTGTGTGTGTGTGTGTGTGTGTGTGTGTGTGTGTGTGTGTGTGTGTGTGTACGTGTGCGTGTATACATGTGCATACATGTGTGCATGTGTGCGTGTGCATGTGTGCTGGTGTTTGTTCTTTCATTTATTGTCTTTTCACTTCATGTTATGTTAGCGTGTGTATGTGTGCATGTACACTTGCATGTTTTCTACATGTGTGTGTGTGTGTGTGTGTGTGTGTGTGTGTGTGTGTGTGTGTGTGTGTGTGTGTGTGTGTGTGTGTGTGTGTGCGTGTGCGTGTGCGTACATTGTCCGTTTGTGCACTTCTGCATGCATATGTTCCCATGCTTGCACACATCATTGGCTGTGGTCTATTCAATTCAACTGGTGCTGTTTACAGGACAACCAACAGTACAGATCATCTCGTTTATACCCAAGTATATTATTTGTTACCTGTCTTCACAAAATTGCCAATTAGTTGCATATTTCCCATTCTCAGTTTTACCTACCAGGAAAAAAGTTCTGCCTCTAAGCTTACAATGACATGAATTTTATTTCTCTATTGAGAAAATTGACAGAGATATGGTGTTTTAAAACCACGTAAATGCAGATTTGGTCATTTCGAAAAGACAAGTTTCAAACATTTTGATCACTCAACTGATTACTCAGCAACAGGTCTAAATCTCAACAAAACTTATTAAGAACTTTGTAATTAGACAAAATACAACCTGATACTTTTATGCGTTCAGTGATTGTTGGTGTTCTTTATAGTTTATCTTTAGTTATCAAAATCGTACAATTGTAGGCCTAGAAAATAGTAAAATCACTAAAATCATCTTTCTGAATATCAAGATTTATTCTTTGCAAAAATTAATGGAAAATGACAGAACGGACAGCTATGCACCTAAAACTGCTGAAATTTTAAACCTTTGACTCCCTTACCCTATCTACTAGCATCCTGGATCATCATCAATGATAACAAAGCAAAAACTTAACCCTCTGACTCCCTCACCCTATCCACCAGCTTCTGGCAGAGCTAGTGGATAGTGCAAGGGAGTCAAAGGGTTAAGTTTTTGCAGCTGGTGGATAGGGTGCAGGAGTCAAAAGGGTTAACTGTCACTACCTGATCCCTGACCACTTTTCCAGGCCTTTAGTACACCTCAGTCTGTGCAATTAATTGGTGATTTGGTCCAAACAGGTCACAGATACTACAATACATGTATCAACAGACAATGACAACAGAACAGAAACACATTCCATCACCATACACCATTTACTGCCATAAGCATTGAAATGACCAATTTTTTTTTGCAATACAATGTTTCAATCCTTTGACTCCCACACTCACTCTACCACTGCAAAAACTTGACCCTTTTGATTCCCTCATCCTAACCACCACCTTCATGCAAGAAGTTGGAAGAGGGGTTCTTTGCTTTGTTAGCATGGTTGGCAATGCAGAATGCTGGTGGACAGGGTGTGAGAATCAAATGGTTAAGAATAATAAGCCAACTGTGACAATTTTAAACCAAACACATGACTACATCAGGAACTATTTTCCCCTCAGGAAGACAGACACTATATTTCAGTCAACATCATCTCGGGCTTCTGATGCTTCACAAACTTTGATTGTCATAATAAATACTACAACTACTACTATTAATAATAATTACAGTATTCATATGGCACCAAATCTTGACAATTCCCATCAAAGTGCACTCATGCACCAGGCATATGCATACAAAAAAAAAAATGACAAAGACCACCTTACAATATTTAATACACAGACTGAGGGACAGAAGCAGTTGTAGAATTCATTGTTGTCTAACAACCAGGAGATCAAGACTGTTGACAAATTCTGCTATTTGGGCAGTATGGCGATCAGAAATGGATCTCTTGACGCTGAGAAGGCGCTGTAAGTCTCCAAGGCTAACTCTGCCTTTGGACAGTTGATAAAGAGGTTGTGACAAGAGCAAGGCATCAGACACGCCACAAAGACTGCTGTGTACTGAGCGACAGACTTGAGCACCTGCTGTACTGCTGTGAGACCTAAACTACCTAGTGACAACACATCCAATAGCTAAAACAAGTTCCACCAAAAATGTCTGTTTAAGATCTGCAAATCATGTGGCAAGATCAAGAGTCCAACCTTCCAAGTTCCACAAAAGTGTGGTTGCAAAGTGAAGAGTTTCTACTCTTCAAATGCCAGCTTCGTTTAATCCTTTCACTCCCCTACCCAATCCACCAACCGCAAAAAATTAACCCTTCAACTCCAACTGCAGGAAGCTGGTGGATAGGGTGAGGGAGTCAAAGGGTTAAGTTTTAGCTCTGATACCATGCTTGGCAATGCAGGATACTGGTGGGCAGGGTATGGGAGTCAAAGGGTTAATGGAGCTTGATGTCCATATGGAAGACAAACACATCCCACAGATGCTTCTGTATGGACAGCTGAAGCAATGATTACTGTGACCGGGGGAACTGAAGATCACTAAAATGTTACAAGGACACCAAGGCCAACCTCATGAAATGTGACATCAACATACAACTAGCAAGACACTGCTACAACAGAGTAAGCTGGCGACAGTAGTGTGCAATCACATTTGAACAGCACAGAACAGATGCTACTCAACAGAAGAAGGACCAATGGAAGCAGAACCCAAGGCCACAGGACCCCTTCCCGTGCAACACATGTGGAAAAGCATGTGACGCCAGGACAGGTCTTGTGTCCCACATGAAAATCCATACCAAGAGATGAGAGGACCAGTATGTGTCTACTGGTCTGACAGACCAGTAGACACATACTGGTCCTCTCATGCAGCCCATGTAGCACACACAGGACAAAAGTAACAAGGCTCTTTTATTGCTAAGTTCAAAAGAAAAACAGGCATATTTTCAGTGACATTTTATGGCAGCCCATGTAGCACACACAGGACAAAAGTAACAAGGCTCTTTTATTGCTAAGTTCAAAAGAAAAACAGGCATATTTTCTGTGACATTTTACTGCCAAGTTCAAACGAGAAAGAGAAATTTTGTGGCATTTTACTGCCAAGTTCAAATGAGAAACGGGACTGTTGTGTGACATTTTACAGCCAAGTTCAAAAGAGACAGGAATTTTGTGTGGTCTTTTATTGCCAAGGTCAAAACAGAATGAGGAACGTTGTGTAGAGGCATCATGTCCACATCACACACACTCACACCTACGCCAGCAGTACTTCCCTCACCCATCCCATCCTTCACAAAAACACTGCATGATGGCTCTCATTATCATCGTGACACGACAATGTTTGAATCACACTCCTTCACATCTTTGCCAGTGACACCTCCATCATCCATCCCCCTCCCCCCCTCTCACAAAATCACACAGCAGGATCGCTTTCACTGCAACCATGTCACTGACACTTCCTCATTTCCCTCACATCTTCTGGACTTCTTCCCCATCCATCCCCTTCTTCACAAAATTACTACATGACTACTTCCATGGTCTTAACATTATGTACCACCACCACCCTCTCTCTCTCACTAGAGTTCTACATACTGCTTTCATTCTGACCATGTCACCGACACCGATTCTGTTGTTTGCGTTTCTCCCGGTATTTTTTGTTATACTGGAGTTGTTTTGCTCGGTATAAGCTGTACTTGACAGGATCTTTCTTCAGCTCCTCTCTTAACTGCCGCATACGATGTTTTGCTTTTTCCCTTTCAACAGACAGGGCAATAGGGACTTGGGTCCTAGGCAGTAATTCTTCATAGTCCACGGGCCAGTATCCAGATGACACTGGAAATAAAACAAAAGAAATCTGGTTACACACTGGACTCTAGATTTTAAAGTTTGCGACCGATTTGATACCGAGTACCAGTATGAAAAACAAAGGATGAAAAATATACTTAATTGGTCTCAAGGGCAAAGAATGTTAAAACTGGGAAAGATCTAATAAACCTTTAAATGAAAGAGGACGGTTCCACTAACATGCATGCGTACTTTACATCCATTTGTATGTGTAAGTTACGTCCTTTAATCACCTACTGTACCCATGAAAATGTGATTTAACAGTTTAAATGGATCAACTTGGCATCTCTGTAATAATTGCCGCGCTTTCAATGAAAGACATAACTAAATATATATAATGGAACATATGTCAATTTAATGAAGCAGTCCACTTGTTGAAATGTGCAATTCGGAGTAAGCTCTTACCGATTTGCCGTACCGACTTGCTTATCAGTCTGCACAAGGAACTGTCCAGCTATAACAAATTACAGACTGGTAATTGTGGATTGATAACCTTGTATCAAAGCAGAAAAGCCTAATTTTCACCAAAAAGAAGACAGCAGACAGAAACGAGGGAGTTCGTAGAACACAACATCCTGAAAACGAGACAGGACAAAAGGCAGGAAATGGGGTTGTTTAAGGATGTTATTGTTATGTTTGTATAAATATTTACAGGGATAAAATCAAAAGAACTGAATACTGTTTCAACATGTTTTTAAAGCTTTTGAAGAATAGATCACAACCAAGTTTTGGTTAAAAGTTTTATCTAGGATTGGTTTAAGACAGGCTATGTTTAAGTGTACAGTAACAAATTTATGCCCATTGTCATTATCATGCAATAATAACATCCAGTACGCTGACTGTCCTACTCCTATGCAATATAGTTCACACATTTTCTGTAATATGAATTCTGATTTTCAACCTGTCACTGATGCTGTTGTCTGCGTCTTTCGCGATATCTCTTTTCATACTGTCGTTGTTTTGCTCGATATAGGCTGTATTTCACAGGGTCAGTTTTCAGTCGCTCTCTTAACTGTCGCATGCGATTTTTTGCCCTTTCTCTTTCAACAGAAAGACAGGCACTCGAGACTTCGGTCCATGGAAGTAATTCTTCATAGTCCAAAGGCCAGTGTCCGGATGATGGCACTGGAAATAAAACAAAGATTTCTGATTAACACGGTTTTGCATAGTTGACTTTGGATTGAAAATGATCTTACTCCAATTACTGTTGATTATAAGAAATGAAAGATGAAAACTGTGCTGAATAAGTCTCAGCTGGTTAAGAAATGACAAACTTTACGTCAAGGAGACCCTATAAACAGAAGTCCTATGGACAATTTCATCACTTTCATGGCCATGAAAATGTGCACCAACTCCTTAAAACTTCCTCACTGTTTCAGAAACTGTTAGGTTAGTACTAATGCCATGCTTTTAATATATTCTTAAAAGAATACTAAGCTGGGTGAAGTTGAAGATACAGAACAGGCACATCTCATTTGTTCATGTTCATCATCACAGTCTGCTCAAGACAGCACATCTATTACAGATCTACTCAGATAATTTATCGTATAAATGACCTAGTATCTCTGTGTAAATTATGCACCTATTTCATAAGTTTCTGTGTGCACTTGTGCCTGCGTCTCCGTGTTGTGCATGTGCGCATATGTTCATGTGCGCGTAATCACATGTGTGTGTGTGTGTGTGTGCATGCGTATGTGTATCTGTGCACGTGTTCATGCATGCCTATGTGCATGTATGTGTGACACACATACAATGTGCCATGCACACACACACACACACACACACACACACACACACACACACACCAGAGTTTCCATTCCTTTATTCACACCACCACGCCAAAAATACAAACAGAAAAAGCCTTTTCGTTTGAAATTGGCTTTTATTTTGACCATTTTAAAAGAGTAAATATTGTTAGAAACAAAAATTCTTAACTGATTATTTACAAGTCTACAAAAAACTGAAGCTGTATGTTGTGTGTGTGTGTTGTGTGTGTTCATGCATGTGTGCACACATGCGCACGCACATGCATGCATGCATGTGAGAGACAGACAGACAGACTGAAAGAGACAGGGAGGAGGGGGGAGGGGGGGAAAGAGAGACAGACAGAGAGAGGCGGAAAGGGAAGACAGACAGAGACTGAGACAGGATGAATCAGAGAGAGAGAGACAAAGACAGACTGAGACAAAGAGAGATTGAGACAGACTTAGGCCGAATATGTTTTCATTTACTGTATTTCAAATATATATATTTTAATACCATGAAACTAAATAGACAATCTGGTAGAAAAAACCAACAACAAAACAATCTATTCTGAATGGACAACACGAACAAAATCAAAATGCATTAAACTTGAGATGGCTTTATATTACTTTATTAGAAAAAAGGACAGACTGAATGTTTTTTAAAATCATTTTATATTCTTTAAGCAAACAAAGCAAAAAGAACGGTGAAACAGTAGATCATCAATTCTTTGTTTATATCTGTCACATAATCTAACAAATAAAATAACATTACATGATGCAGTTTCACTTTTGTTTCTCAAGATGATGTCTGCACGCTCGGAATAAATCCCATAACCACAAATGTCACTGTTACCTTGTGACGGAGAAGATCTAGAATGATCATGGTACAAGCCTTACGCTTGCAAATAAAACAATGAGCTGGCCAGGTCCGGAGAACCTACCTAGCCTATGCGTTTTGTATAAGCACTGAGGAAAAACAAGGCACAACAAAATGAAAACAAGCTTTTCTCGTGTTTCTACACAATTCTGTATACGTTTAAAAGAAGGTATAACCAGAAACGAACCATGCTCATTTCATTTAGTTCTTTCCCGTCCAATACCTATGCTAACCTAAGCATTCTTAAAGGTGAGTTAATTGTAATGATGTTAACCCAAGCATTCTTTCAGTAAACTCTTTGTTGAATAATCATAGCACATACGTCAACCACAGATGCTGAAATAAACCAAAACAATTCCTGACATAAAGCATAACCAGGAAAATTCCAATCTCCAGAATACCAAGTTGACTCCCCGCCCTCACCTCCCTGTCCAGACCAACATAGACACCTCCTGAAGCCTGTCTAATAGAATCATAGAAACAAATCACTCATAAATGCCGAAGAGTCACCAGAATGAAGCAATATGCCTCCCATGGAGTTGTCTTTTCCCAATGAATTGAAAACGGCAACCTATGCGCATTTTTTAAGTGTTCAGTGCCAAAAGAGCAAGCCTACAGACTGGTCACAAGTACTGATGTGAAAAGAGTTAACCCTTTGACTCCCACATTTTATCCACCAACTGCAGAAACTTAACCCTTTGACTCCCTCAACCTATCCACCAGTTTTGCTGCAGGAAGCAGGTGGATAGGGAGAGGAAGTCAAAGGGTTAAGTTTTTGCTTTGCTATCATGGTTGCCAATGCAGGATGCTGGCGGACAAGGTGCGGGAGTCAAAGGCGTAACCCAAGACCTAGCCCCATGTTGTCCGTCTTATTCCTTTCAATCATCAATGTCAGCCTCAGTATCACAATTTACATCTGCTGAAGTCTTTGCCTCATGCGTTCGCGAGCTTTGCGGCGGAGTAGGGTTTGCTTCTCTTTGTACTGCTGGTATAGGTGAGGGTGCTGTTTCAGTCTGTTTCGGTAGCGACGACTCATTTCAGTATTGCTCAGCCGTGTTCTGACCGGCTTTTCCATTGCAGGATACATCATGTAGCTGGGATGAGTCCAGCTCATTTCATCCCACCAGGACTGGCTATCCTCGAAGGCTGAAAATAACAAAAGAGCCAGTGCCAGTAACAATCTTATGATGTGACAGCTTTCACTTTCAGCTTATTATCAAAAGATCTGTCAAATGACTTATTCAGAGAACATCATTCACCTTATCTTTGATTTTTCACATCTCGGAAAAGGAATAACATATATATGCAATACTAATTCTCCTCTCTTTCCATCATCCTATTCAGGAATACCTTTCGTCCCTCTCCTCTGCCATAAAAAATATAACAACCCCTCAGAACAGTCTGAGTTATCAAACAAACTCCAGATACAACAGGTAACTAATTTTGACTCCCTGGTCGAAAGGCTTCTGTCAATCCATTTGCATTCATTCAGACACAACTCTTCTTTTCCTCATGTCTGACTTTATGCACCAAGAAACTCTGGGGAGGGGTTGACAGCAGAAGGTCTTTAGAGGAGACACTACCCCCCCCCCCCCCCTTTCAAGCAAGTGTTTCAGCCTAAACTCCTTACACTCTAAGGGGAGCGGGCCACATCCAGGTCACGACTCCTGGACGCTCTTCTACTGTCGCCATGTTTTTTCCGTGGTTGAACCTGTGCCTTCTTGTCCTATATCTGACTTCACAGATGTTAAATCTCCTAAGTTTAATGCTGCCCGACAATTCACAACGAGCACAAATCTTGCAACAAAAAGACTAACAAATAAACAAACAAAAACAAAACAGAAACTCGCATTTTATACATGTTTTCACAGTTTATACTGTTGCAGTTCCTGCTAGTGATGGTGCTATGTAAAAACTCACAGGAAAGCGAAGCAGATGGGTGTAATACAAATAATCAGATTCAGTCATGACCATGTGAAGAAATCACAGTTAACAAGTTCGCAAATATTTTGTGGTCTTGTAACAGCTGACACTGAGAAACAATTTACAACATCAGTTCATGGCTTTTCCTATCACGACCACCACCCTACCACAATATCATATGTCTTTCTGGAACTATCTACCAGCATAATATTGCTGCATAAGCGCTTCTGAAACAGTCCCCGTCCCCATCTATCCTCAAACCATTTATTTTCCAAATCAGTCACAGATCACAAACTGTAACAGTTTGCAGCTTATGTTAAACAAAGGTCTCATCCTTTCTTTCTGTATGAAAGAGTGTCGGACACTTGAGAATTGCTGTTGCCCTTCTGTTAGAAAAACATGATGGGACATCACAGCAAATCTGTAATCTCGCAGGAAAAAAATGTGGAAAACTTTTATTTCAAGGAAAAGATAGGAGGTGTTTAGTTTTCTCTGGTCTAGACCCCATGATTATTTATTAACAAAAAAATCATCCATACAACTGAGAAAATCTATGCATGTGAAATCACCGTGCAATGATCTAAATGTTACTTGTTTAATAAATATGAGAGTGCAGAGAAGAGCAATGTAAGTGGGAAACAGGAATGAAGACAAAATACATCATTCTATAACATTTTTTTTTCAAAGTAATCATAGACTTTCTTGTTCTATAACTGTGAAGGGCGATAAAAAAAAAAAAAATACAGGTTTAGAACCATTTTAAAGAACCATTTGAAAGACATATATGCATTTTATAACTGAGAACAAAATAATTACAGGCAAAAATATACGTACATGTACTTTTAATTTAAAGTTTTTAAAAAATATATTCGTTTCTGTTCACTTTCATTTATTGACTGCATCAGTTATCAGTTGCAACTCTTCTTCATATAATTGGTAAGGTAGCCGAAAATAGAAAGCTATCATTTACAATCCTACTTTTTGTAATTCTCTCTCCCCCTCACCATACCATACACATAAACAAGCATGCAAGCAGGTACATGTCTGTGTGTGCGTGCACATCAACATCCACAACAGACAGGTTCAGAAATGCACAGTAACAATAAAAAAAAAATTTTTAAAATACCCCAATCAGCACCATACCCACACCCACCCCTACTTTTTTAAAATAAACCACGACTTTTATCTTTCTCTCCATCAGTCCATGTAAAAATAAGTGGAAACTGGGTTGCCTTTTCGTTTTATTAATGGTATTAGAGGCAAACTGAAAAAAGAAAAGGAATTACTGCGTTGGTACCTGAATGTATACAACAATGTTCAAATGGAACTGCCTTGTGCCAGTCCAGTTTACTGAACTATCAACATTTTAAACCTTCCACTCACTCCTTTACCTGCTTTAACCCTCTGACTCCCTCACCTTGTCTGCCAGCATCCTGCATTGTCAGCCATGACAGCAAAGCAAAAATTTAACCCTTTCACTCCCTCACCCTGTCCACCAACTTCCTGCAGGAAGCTGGTGGATATGGTCAAAGTGTGAAAGGGTTAAGTTTTTGCAGCTTATGAACAGGCTGTACGAGTGAAAGGGTTAAGCTGGCAGATAGGGTCAGAGTGAGAGCAGTTTAAGTTTAGAACAAAATTTTTAAAACACACACACACACACACACACACACACACACACACACACACACACACACACTCAAGTCAGTTTCATTTGCCGATATCCTTCAACGCGTAAGGCAAAATGTACTGAATGATTGTCTCATAGTCCTTTTGCTGACTTAGTAGACTGTGTGTGCCAGTTGTCAATGGGCTCCAGTTGTCTGGCTCTGTAGCCCACATACTGACACAACTGATCTGTGGCCAGGCAAGGGACAGTTCATCTAATTTCTCCTACAACTTCTCTGCACTCTCTACATTTTTTAAACAAAAACTGCTTTGCAATGAAAACTCAATGGGTATGCCTAAAAAGACATAAAAACTGACTTCTTGTAGAAGATAAACACTGGGCATAAATTTTATGTGATTGTAAAAACTTTGTAGTGCTGTGTCAACTCTTCACAAAACTTACACACATTTATAATCCGACAATATACATAAAATGCACATACTTCAAATGGGCATCCCAATACACATAAACGAAACAAAATCATATTTATCTTATTATTGCCTTTCTTAAATTATTGCTATTGGTACACATAGAAGCCTGGTTGGCATAGAAGTACAGTTCCTAGCTCCTGCCCTCCAATTCTGCCTGTATCAGTTTGCATGGGTGCCAATCATGTCCAGGAAAAACTATGTGTTTGCGACCTCTAGTCCATCCAACCGGAAACAGGTAAGCCTACCCAGTTAGGGAGAGGAGAGGAACCCACCCTCACAAATTTTATCTGACCACCTCACTGCCCTTAAGACTCAGTTAAAGGTTAAGGGATTAACTTCACCCACCCCCATCACGTATGTTGTAGGCGCTACACGCGCAAGACAGCATTTTTCAATATAATTTCATTTACACAGTGTGCTGTAAAAGAGTGGTGAAAATACAATGCTTACCCCAATCCCTCCGTGGCCAGTGTTGATCCAACTGTGGTATTTGGCAGGGAAGCTTCCGCAGACATCTTCAATACCCCAAGTACATCACACAAGGAACTAACAAGGCTGTACTGTAGAGTACTGGGTATCTGCCTTTCCCTGTGACTTCATTTCGACTTGTGGCTGTGCTTTCATGTAACTTGAGGCCCATGCCCCAGTCACAGAACCAGAGATGCATGATAGGCAGTGTTATCATCATCGCGTCCATCTAAGGCAGACCTATTGTTGCGTTTCCCAAAGTTGTAAACCTAGGATGGAAAATGCTGCTTTACGTTCAATTTTATTAACTTTCCTGAAAATATAAACCTGGGATGGGCAGAGATGCTAAAATTCAATTCTTGGAATCTGCATTATTAACTTTATGATGGACATTTCAGCTGTGCCAATTTTTAAAAGCTAACTGAAACAGGGAGTCTTTACTATTCTGTTACTAACCATCATGGTCATTTTATACGCTATTTTACCACAACAGACTAGATATAAAGTTATTGTTTCTTTCCTCCTCACCACCACCCACTCCCCCCCCCCCCCACCCCCCTGCGCAGGACTCCTCGTTATCATCAACATTCTTGTAATCTCTTGGGCAGAGAAGCCATCAAAAGTAGATTATCAAAGGAACTTTAACCTTTTAACTCCCACACCCTATCCAACAACTGCAAAAACTTAACCCCTAGACTCCATCGCCTCATCCAGCAACTTCCTAAGGGAAGCTGGTAGATAGGGTGAGGGAGTCTAAGGGTTCCGTTTTTGCTTTGCTAGCATGGATGACAATGCAGGATGCTGGTGACCAGGGTGCGGGAGTCAAAGGGTTAAGATACTCAATTAATTCACCTACATAACTACACTGGCATGCTGACAATTGACTTAACAGAAGCACGCAAACGTGGATGACCTTTACTGCTAACAACTAAACTTCCTGCCTTGGATGGAAAAATGAAGCTCATCCCCCTCCCCCTCCACCAAATCCCAAATGTTGTAGTGCTTTGAATGGAAGCTTCCGCTTCAAGTGTTTTCAATGGACAGGCTACAGCTTTATCAATTGAATACTTCTACTTCAATATATCTCAAATGGAAATACTTCCACCAACACTTTTCCTTCTTCAGAAACTTTAAGAAATGTGCCAGATGCCATTCTAATACTATCATGTTTAAATCTTTTTTTTTTTTTCTAAACAGTTTCCATCTTTTAATCCTCCAACTCCCTCACCTTATCTACCAGTCAACCATGCCAGCAAAGCAAAAACTTAGCTGGTAGTTGCAGTTGGGGAGTCAAATGATTGAAGTTTTTGCGGCTGGTGGATGAGTGCGGGAGTCAGAGGGTTAACCAATTGTGAGTGGAAGGTAGTGGGGTAAATAAAAAAAGCATTTTTTGTTTTGTTTTGTTTTAACCTCATAACAAATCCTACTTGAAATCCTATTTCAATATTTATCTTTTTTTTTTTTTTTTTATTCTTGGCCAATATTTCAGCATCAATTTTTAGTGTTAAATTATAATGATTTGTGTTTCATGTTGTCATGAGAAGATGTATGTTGTGTGTGTGGTGGTGTGTGTGTGTGGTGTGTGTGTGGTGTGTGTGTGTGTTGTGTGTGTGTGTGTGTGTGTGTGTGTGGTCACTGTGTGTGTGTGTGTGTGCGCGCGCGCGTCTGTCTGTCTGTCCATCCGTCCTTTGAGCCAAGCTGATAAACTTTCCTAAATTAGATTCATAACTTGTTGCATGTTGAAAACATCAAGAGACAGACAGACAGACAAACAAACAACAGTCACAGGAAGAGACAGAGACAAACACACACACACTGAGAGAATGAATAAATGGGGACACACGCTAACATGAGGGAGAGGGAGGGAGAGAGAGAGAGAGAGACAGAGACATACACAGATCTGCAAATCTAAAACCTAAGTGACAGCACAGGAAGAGAAAGATGATGATATCTGAAACACACATACACACATGAATGAGAGAGAGAGAGAGAGAGACAGACAGACAGACAGACAGACAGAGACACAGACAGACAGACAGATTGGCAAATCTAAAACCAAAGTGACAGTACAGGAAGAGAAAGAAATGAGAATATCTGAAACACATAGTGATACACGAACGAGAGAGAGAGAGACAAAGACACAGAGAGAGAGAGAGAGAGACAAAGACAGAGAGAGAGAGAGAGACAAAGACAGAGACAGAGAGACGACAGACAGACAGAAAACACACACACACACAAAGGCAGACATAGACAGACAGACATCTGAAAATCTAAAACCCAAAAAGTGACAGGAACGGTGGAGAAAAAGATGTATCTGAAAACACACACACACACACAAACACACACACACATGAGAGAGAGAGACAGAGACAGACAAAGAAACAGACAGACAGACAGACAGATCTGGAGGTCGAAAACTAAAATGTGACAGGAGAGGAAAAGAAAGGGATGATGATATCTGAAACACACACACACACACACACACCACAAACACACACACACACACACACACACCATGAGACAGAGAGAGACAAAGAAACAGAGACAGACAGACAGATCTGGAGGTCGAAAACTAAAATGTGACAGGAGAGGAAAAGAAAGGGATGATGATATCTGAAACACACACACACACACACACACAACACACACACACACACACACACACACAATTACTTGCTTAACTCTCGCTTCCTTTTAATCATCAGGTATCAACAGGAAGAAAAAAATTAACAAAATCAAGTTTATCAGACCAAGATAAAAAAAAAAGTGTTCACATGATTGAGATACATGTACATAGTCCTCATCATTTAACCCCCTTGACTCCCTCACCTTATCCACCAGCATCCTATATTGTCATCCATTATAGCAAAGCAAAAACTTAACCCTTTCACTTAAAATTTTGCAGCTGGTGGATAGGGTGCAAGAGTCAAACGGAGTGCTTAACAGTTCTGAGCCTCCATCTCAGTGCTATGTCATACACAAATGCAAGAGAACAAAAGCACTGCTATTGTATAATAACTGCTAAAAAAACAACAAACAAACCAATTACGTCAAGTTTAACACAAAATCAACAAGTTAATACAACTACACCACTAAACTCTTCAAGATCACTAGTCGTGCATCCTCAGATTTTTTCTGAGCTTAAAAAAAACAAGCCACTGGAAAACAATACAAGCCACTGGAAAACAATATAATACTGTATCTGATTTCACTACACTGGCATCAGAACAGTGAAGCTCACTAATACCTCAAGAACTGCATTGATGTGTTACTTTTTTTGACAATACTCAGGTGAACTACCCTTCTATTATCAAGTATCAGCACTCAACCGACATCAGAATCATGGAATATGAACTGAAACTATGACCAGACTTAACATCAGAAACAAAAATATTTTAAAAACTAAAGATGATTGATGCAACGTTTGATTTGAGAGAAAGGATCCCCTCCCCCCAAAAAAACAACAAACAAATAAACAAAAAACATCACACACACACAAAAGAAAATAAAACCATGAAAATATGACAAATACAGGTCCTGATAACAGCTAAAATGACTAGTTCAGGCTGGTCAAGGTACACCTTGTAATCAACTGCTGTGAGATCTCTCCTGTAACATTCTCAAGTGTGTGTGTGTGTGTGCGTGTGCGTGTGTGTGTGCGTGCGTATGTGTGTGTGAGGACGTGTGTGTGTGTGTGTGTGTGTGTGTGTGTGTGTGTGTGTGTGTGTGTGTGTGTGTGTGTGTGACGACTGTTTATGGTGTGTGTGTGTGTGTGTGTGTGTGTGGTGTGTTGTGTGTGTGTGTGTGTGTGTGTGTGTGTGTGTGGTGGAGTGGTGTGTGTACGGCGCACGCGGCCTAACAGTGTAGGTCCATGTTGCTCTATTCAAGTTAAATGTATACAACACATTTCTTGGATTAAATGTACACGATAACAGAGAGGCAATCCATCCTTAATCTGCTGTGTACTCTCTCTGTCTCTCCAAGTCTCGCATATATACTTTAATTTTCACCCCACCACGCCTTCTGCACAGAATTTGTTCACAAGTTAAATCCATACTGCACTGCATCTACAGCTTCTATGCATTCACTTAGTTCTCACAAGTATATGTTTTGTGTCCCCTCTATTCCCCATGCATACACTGAAGTCGGTCATTAGTTCTGATGTATTTTTTGACAGTAAGTCTCATCAAGTCTTCTTCATCCCTTAACCCGAGGGTCAAAGGATCATAACCTCTCCCCACGACTCCTTTTACTGCCTTTCTTGCTGTTTGTTTTTTCCACCACTTTCTCCAATACTGATTCTGTTTTTCACGATACTGCCTGTAACGCTCAGGGTTTTGTTTTATGCGTTCCCTGTAGCGACGTGATCTCTCCAATTTCTTGAATCTATTCATCTGCAGAGACTGGAACGGCACATGAGGCACAGGTTGGGCCCGCCCGGGCCTGACAACTGTATACCGCAACCGTGATCAATTCCTCCCAGCATGCTCACTGAAATAAGAAACACAGTCCCTTCAACTGATGTGACTCTGGCATGCACTTTTATTTCCATAGGTTACAAGCCTTTTTTCTTCCTTTCACAGAATTATATGCATGTGATACAACTTTTTGTCTCTGATTTAAAATAATTCGAATAAAAAATGCCTGTGCTAAAAAGTAAGCAATAGTCAGGCAGGGCATTCAATTAAAAATGTCCATGCATGGTACAAGTTTTTTTTTTCTTCCCTATGTGTATTTAGATACATAGTAAATAGTCATAAAACAAGACAGACAGATCATATACACAGATAATATCACACACAAGTTTCACAAACTGTTTTTAAAGAACAGAAAACAAAACAAAAATAGAATTAAAAGAATGAGTTTGATTGATGAAACAAGAGCACTCACTCACCCTGACAAACAGGTCAGATCAAACAACTTAGTTTTTATATTTCAGAGCGGAAACAGCCAATTCCCATGAACATTTTATGGCTGTTTCTACAATATTTTATAACCTGAGTGTCAACAGTTATTAAGTCCTACTGAAAAAGCACAACTCTGTGAACATTTCACTGCTGTTTCTATATGACTGTGAACGCAATGTCAACATCTATTAGGTCCTACTGAGTATACACTATGATTCACTGTGCACAACACCTACTCCTTCAGCATGAAACTGCCAACATCAATTTACAGTAGCAGTCTTGAGGAAAATGTTTTAATGAAGTTACATGTAAAGCCCATATGTATCCCAAATCAACAACTAATGTAGAACAGACCTAACATTCTTCTCGCTTGTGACAACGCATGGGGAAATCATGAACACAGTTCTAACAGAATCAGGTTAAAGTTTTGCAATGTCCACAATCTGAACCATTTTCCATGGAAAAAAGGCCAAATAAAATCATTCTGTCACAATTCCATGGATTCATTAATTTCAAAATTGTTCAATTAAAAAGTGAGCAAGTGTGAGTGATGAGTGTGTGTGTATGTGCGTGTATGTGTGTGTGTGTGTATGTGTGTGTATGTGTGTGTATGTGTGTGTGTGCGTGCACATGATGCAAGTGCATGTGTGCACACACACGTGCATGTGCGTGTGTGCGTATGTGTATTTGTGTGGGTGTAAGTCTTTCAAAAATATCACTATTTTTAAGGTTAGGCCGGTTTCCCCCACATGGCTAAAAAATCAGGACACCAAAATTATCTACTGAATGCAGCACCACAATTTACTCAAAAAAACTTCCACGTGATGACTGCATAGAAAGCCAGAGTAAATCACTCCTTTTTGACATCTGTTCTAATTAAAAAGCCAACAACCTCTTAAGAACAATTGTGTCATTACTGCCACTTATCAGAGAAAATGATTTCAAAACTTCTCACACTACTTTAAAGGATTTTCCCCTTTATCAGACATTTTTCTTTGGTTGGTTGTATGTGTTGGTTGGCTTGTCTGGGGTTTTGTTGTAACTGGGTTAGTTGGTTGGTTGGTTGGTTGCTTGGTTGGTTGCTTGGTTGGCTGGTTGGCTGGCTGGTTGGTTGGTTGGCTGGCTGGTTGGTTGAATGGTTGGTGTTTTTTGTGAGGGCTTTTTTTCTTCTTCTCATTTTGCTGTTTATTTAGAGGTAATCACAGCACAAATCTGCATCACAAAGTAAAAGCGTGCACTCCTGTTAGATGTAATTATCCTTCACTGCTGATTATTTTGGCTATAGCGTAAGCCGAGAAATTTTCTAGAAAAATGAAAACAATATGCAAGGTCTACAATTTTTGCTCACTCATATCTACAAAACAATGTAAAAAACAAAACAACGTAGGCTCTATATAAAATGAATAAAAAAAAAGAACTTTGGGGGGTGGGGGTGGGGGGCAACAATGTAATTTGCAACACTGAACCAAACTGTCACGTTCTTCCTGAAATATCACTTTTTATTTACACCACACACACACACACACTCTCTCTCTCTCTCACACACACACACATACACAGATGATGACGCAGAAATAGAAAATTGGGCAGTCACATCACAATTTGAATAAACATCAGAGTTGTGTACAACGTATTTTCCTGTGATCAGATTATAAATAAATGAATGTATAAGTAACTGAATCATTGCTGTATGGCAATATTCTCCAAGCTCATTAGGACTCGCAGCATGTTAGGCATTTACAAGACAAAGAGTGTAACACATACAGAAACATCGATTTCACACACACACACACACACACACACACACACACACACACACACACACACACACACACACACACACACACACACACACACACACACACACACACACTACCTTCATACATGTATGCAAACGAGCAAATACTATCAACATCTAACCATACATAGACATACAGCTATAGTTGTAAACATATTCATGTACACACATGAATGATCACATAATACACGATGCCATGTGATCAGTAATTTGAAGTGAAAGTACATTCACGATTATTTAAGTCTTTCGCCTATCTTCTCCACTTGAAGCACGTCTGGAAATGATTTTACACTGTACATCTTTCTGCTGTGAAAGTACTGCTCGTGTAAGCACACACATGTATACAAGCTGTCCATAAGACTGCAAGCATTACAATACTTCACACTACTATACCTTTTAACTGATCACATGAACCTGACATACTATGGACAATCAACAATTTTCATTTCCTACAATTTTTTTTTCATTAATATCTGTTCTTTCTAGTCCCACCTCAGCTGTCTCCATATATACATGTATGCGTATTTGTGTCTTCAGCTGAACATCCTCTACTACTGCTAGTCACAAGCAGCTCATGGTCAGATTTTGAGAAGCTAGAGACACTGCAATGCTACTGACGTTACCTGATCACAGTGCAATGTGTTCTTATCTACTTTAATGCCACTAACATTACCTGATCTCAGTGCTACATGTGATCTACAGCTGGCTACTCAGCTGATAGTCTGTTTCATACAGCTGTTTCATTTTATTTCTGTATTTCTTGTTGTATAGTCTTTGGTGCTCAAGATAATTCCCATACAATGCCGGATTCTGTCTCAAGCGTTCCCTGCGCCGACGTTGGTACACTGTATTAGGCTTTGTTGCAGTCGAGGGTTTCACTTGGCTTGCTACAGATCTTTCTAAAAGGTTCATCCCATGGAAATGACCAAATTCCACAGAGGTCACTGAAAAAAAATTCATAACAAATTTTATGGTTGAATTATTAGTTTTTAATGTTATGAGTTTTAAGTTATGTAAATTCTTATTTGCAGTAATGTGACACGTCACACCAAATGTCACAATTCTCTCCCCTTAACAAAAAACTGAATTCAGGGACACTGAGCAAATAACACTTCAATAGATCAAAAGTAACAGACAGCCATTACGCCCATAGTCACTGTCATAGTGTCACGGAGGGAACCAGAACTAAGATTTGTGCTCACCTGCATGTATTCACAAACACATACTACGCATGCACACATACACACAAGCACAGGCACACAGTTTTCACATGCAAACTCGCATATATGACACCTAATACAAACACAAATACACAATGCACGCACATCTCAATGAGGCTGTCCCATGTACAACATGTACGCATACACACACGCTAGGGAATGGAGGGGTGGGGAAGACAGCGGCCAGATGACAAATATATTATCAAACAAAAGTAACATTTTTCACAACATGAAAGGCTGAAATATTTTAATTAGTATAAGCGCATTCCAAAACCTAAGCACAGAATCATGTGTGCATTCTTGTGTATGTATGACCAAGACACAATGACAGAAGGGAAGACAGAAAGAGAGGGAGAGAGGGAGGGAGAAATACACAAATGTGGAGAGGGAGAGAGAGGAGAGAGACAAAGTTTTACAAACATGACAATTAGGAGGGAGGGGGAGGCAGAGAGAGAGAGGAGAGAGAGACAAAGAGCTTCACAAACATGACAGTTTAGAGGGAGGGGGGAGAGAGAGAGAGACAGAGCTTCACAAACATGACAGTTTAGAGGGAGGGAGGGAGGGAGAGAGAGAGAGTGAGAAAGATCTTCACAACATGACAGTTTAATATCAATGGCACAGTATATTTCTTTAGGATCCGCAGTCCACAGTCACCCAATCAAAACAGCTAGCCGTTTTAACCCATCCTCCCATTCAGACACAGCTGAAGAAATATCAACATCTGGTTTTCTTGTTGGTAGCACATGTTTCTGGATCAATATTAAAAGATGTATCCTGCATGTGTCCGTGTATAGTACAAACCAGTACTGCAACATTGTTCCCACTAAAAAGAGTAAACTACTCTGTTTCCAGTCAGACCCTACTTCAAAGTCCTTTTGGTGGATTTTCACAACCACATCGTTTTATTTAGTTCTTTTCATAACTCCAGTTGTCATTTTTCTCCTGTGAGATAAACTGAAATCAACAAACTGATAGCACACATTCGTTTTCATTACAGCTATCTTTCGCTGCTACCTAACCTATTGTACTTTTAAGTGGCAGAAAGCAAACTGGCTAACAACAGTGTGGAAACAATTTGGAATGAACAAATATTACCTGTTCATGCGAAGGGCTTTTCATCCCCAATCTAGATTATCTGAAATGCCTAAATTTGCTAAAGTATTTCCTGTTGTATTGCTGTTGTTTCTCCTGGTAACGTTTCAGTCGTTCAGGGTTTTGTTTCAAACGTTCTCGGTATCGTCGCATTCTCTCTGCATTTTTAGACAAGCCAGTCTTAAAAGATGAATGCCCCGCACTGACTTCAGTGTTCCATGGGAACAAACTAGGTTGGGTACTGTAGTCTGGCTCCGACAGTTCTCTGTCCACTCCAGACGCCGCAAACAACACTGAAAGAAAACCACCACATGGTCAGACCCTTAAACACTGGAGAAGAACAAACTCCACATTCTCAACAAATCTGGCCAGTCCTGAACTGAATAGCTTACCACAGTATAAGGAACATGAACACACACACACACAATTTTCACACATATTTTGATGAATCTACCCTGTGAATGACACAAGCCCCTGCCTTACCCATCCCCAAATTACGACCCCCAACAGGTCTAGCAAAACAGAACATCTGTCATATTGTAATAAGTTCAATGAGTAACAGCGTATGTGTTAACTATTAGTGTTCTGACAAAAATTAAAATGGCAGTACCAGGAATAATACACTTTTTCCTTAAGACTTTGTCAGAGCCAAGACTGTTGTAATTTTTAACTTGGGCTTGCCATTCAAAGCATAAAGACATTTTATTTTGGTATTTTAATGTAAAAATATTTGATTTTCAATATTTAGCGCTTTGGGCTTCAAACAAAAAACACAGTAAGCTTCACAAGACATGAAATTCTAATGCCAATGGCACAGTATTATATCTCCTGAAATGCAGCAGTGTGGCACCAACAAATCGCAAAAGCTAGCCACAGCGAATCATTAGATGCAATAAATGTGATGCACCAAAAGCTCAGAAGCCAAAACTTATAAATAATTCAAATTTATACACAAAGTAAGATCATGGCCATACAGAATATTTGCTTTTAAAACAGTAAGCTTCAATCATTATTACCATGCAGTATCTGTATTTTTTCCTTGATGACAACACAAGCTTAATTATCATTACATGCCAAAATCTGAGGTTTTTCCCCCTCTTCTTGACAACACAAGCTTCAATCATCATTACCGTGTAGAATCATGTTTTTTTCTTTACGACAAACACAAGCTTCTGTCGCCATTACCATGCAAACTTATTTTTCTTTCTTGCTGACAATTTCTACCATATTACCATGCAAGATCTGTTGGTGGTTTTTGTCTTATGACAACACAAGTTTTCATTACCATGTATATTTTTTCTTAGTTGATTAATATAGTCATTTTTCTTGTTTGACAAAACAAGCTTCAATCACTATTACCAAGCAGAATATCTTTTCCCCCTTTGTGGAAAACACAAACTTTTATCATCTGTGTGGCTCAGAAAAAGAAATTTTGTTAACTGTGGCCTCCGGTCCATCCGAATGTGAATGGGGGTATCCAATCCAATTCAATTCATGGTTGGAGAAGGTACAGTAGTGAGACAGGGGTGATGGTCACTTCTGTGGTGTTGGCTTTGACAAAAAGTTAAGACGTCTGTTACTTCATTTTCCTACGACTTTCCAGTAATAACAATAATAGAATAATCTGTATTTTACCTTCCAATAAAATTGACTACCAAACAGCACAACAGAGTCAGCAAAAACAAAAACAGTAAAACAGAGAAAAATACGTTTCTGATCTTGATAAATCCTATCTGGGGCAGTGAAATGTAATCAGGAATCAATAAATACTAACCTTCCTCAAAATAACTAATATCCAATAATGTCTAACCCTTTGACTCCCGCACCCTATCCACCAAATGCAAAAACTTAACCCTTTGACTCCCTCATCCTGATGACGGGGATGATGGGGTCATAGGGTTAAGTTTTTGCTTTGTTAGCATCGTTGACAATGTAGGATGCTGGTGGGTGTGGGAGTCAAAAGGCTCACAAACAAATACAATATCACCATCAGCTTGGTCTATCAGAGTGCATGATGTCCTTTTTTTTTTGTTCAATACATTCATTCCGGTTTTGAACATCACAAAAAACAATATAATTAATCAAACAATCACAAAACAAGTAATCAAACAAATACAGCACGTAACTGAACAGCCAGTTTCTGCACACATACACAGAAATCACGTTGACATTCGCTGTTGCAGTCTTTTCTTTTCGCGATAGCGCTTTTCATAAAGACTTTGCTTTTCCCGGTATCTGCGATACAAGAAAGGATTCTGCTTCAAACGTTCTCTGTACAGGCGACTCATCTCTGTGTTCCTATTGTACCTTGCCCCTTGTATGTGGGAATGAACAGGCATTGGCTGCCACCTAGATGAAAAACTCCCCCAATCCAATGCTGAACTTTCGTTGAACTGATCCGGGCCCACAGCACACACTGAAAATAAACAAAAGAAAAAGTTCCTTACATCTATAGCTTTATTCCCCTCCTATTTCTCCAATGAAAATCTACAAGTTCTACACTATATCGTCTAATCCACATTTGGTAATATGGAACATTTTTACTGTGTGTTGGTGGAAAGCAAGTGAGAATTCAGTAACATCTTTTCACTGTGTGCAGGTGTGCATGAAGAAACAAAGAGGAAAAGAGAGAGGGGGAGGGAGGGGACACACACACACACACACACACACACACACACACACCACTGAAACACGGTTCACTAAGGACACCAAGCCATACCCAGTAAGGGAAAGAGGGAGAGAAAAAGAGAGGGCGGGAGGGAGGGGAGAGAGAGAGAGATTGTGTTTGTTGTGTGTGTGTGTGTGTGTGTGTGGTGTGTGTGTGTTGTGTGGTGGTGTTGTGTGGTGGTGTGGTGTGCGCGTGCGCGCGCGCGCCGCACGCGCGTGTGCATGAAAAAACAGGCATTCGAAGTTAAATAGGAATCTAAATCATGTACTTTATGTATGGTATGGAGATGAACCAATTCACTACTAACCAGTATAGGGTATTTAAAGGATGTTTACCATTTATGATCTTAATTTCAGTTTGTCAAGAAAACATTATATGTACAGCACTAATATGCACAAACACCATAAAACATTATATGTACAGCACTAATATGCACTAACACCACAGACGCCAAATGACAGAAGGATTATACAGAAGACCAAGAACTGACTTTCACACAATGTAGACCATATTAATTTTTAATTGCAGTACAGCAAAACATGCAGTCAATACTCTGTGTATTACTGTGTGTGTGTGTGTGTGTGTGTGTGTGTGTGTGTGTGTGTGTGTGTGTGTGTGTGTGTGTGTGTGTGGTGTGTGTGTGTGTGTGTGTGTGTGTGTGTGTGTGTGTGTGTGTGTGTGTGTGTGTGTGTGTGTGTGTGTGTGTGTGTGTGTGTGTGTGTGTGTGTTGCATTTGTGAGTATGTTGTGCTTGTGTGTGCATGCACGTGCATGTGTGCGCGAGTGTTTGTTCGAAATCACTGCAGAAATGGTCTCCATAAGACAAAATTCTGGAAACAAACATGTGAACCCACTGAAGAAGTGACATGACAGGAAATGACAACATTACATAGGAGAAGACAGAATGAGTACGAAAAAAGCACAAGTGGTTTGAGGGACATACTGGGTTGATTTCATACCACTTTTCGCGCGCACATGTGTGTGTGTGTGTGTGTGTGTGTGTGTGTGTGTGTGTGTGTGTGTGTGTGTTGTGTGTGTGTGTGTGTGTGTGTGTGTGTGTGTGTGTGTGTGTGTGTGTGTGTGCGCGGTGTGCGTGGTGTGTGTTTGTGTTGATTTCATACCACTTTTCGCACACGTGTGTGTGTGTTGTGTGTGTGTGTGTGTGTGTGTGTGTGTGTGTTGTGGGGCGTGTGCGCGCACGCACGCACGTACATGTACGCCCATAAAGCACCAGGGTAGATGAGGGAGTGGGGAGAGAAGAAGGGGAACAGTTCAACAGGAACAAAAGTACACAAGACTGGATAGATAACAGACTCTATTTAATGACAAATTAATCATTCAATACAAGAAGGAAGGAATCACAGAAGTTTTAACAACAAGATGCACATCCCCAATCTCCATGCAGCCATTAACCCTTTGATTCCTGCGTCCTATCCACCAACTACAAAAACTTAACCCTTTGACTCCCTCATCCTATCCACCAGCTTCCTGCAGGAAGATGGTGGATAGGGTGAGGAAATCAAAGGGTTACATTTTTGTTTTGCTAGTTTAGTTGACAATGCAGGATGCTGGTGGACAGAGTGCTTGAATCAAAAGGTTAAACTTAGTGAACAGTCCACACCTCCGCACTGGATGAACCAAGCAATTAACAACTGACTTTTCTCAAATATGTTAAAAGTACTGTTCAATTACTGATTTCATACCATTTCACATTATTTACATTTTCTCATGAAGCCGAGTCTCGAGGCACACTAACAACCTGGGTCACTAAAATTCACTCTCACTCTCTCTCTCATCAATCTCTCATTCACCAACACACACACACACACACACACACACACACACATGCACACACACATTTATATGAAAATGACCACACACACACACACACACACACACACACACACACACACACACACACACACACACACACCACACCCCAGCACATGCACACACACATTTATATGAAAATGACATTTTCACAGCCTATCTCCCACCAAGGCAATGTTTCTGGCCTGTAGTCAATAAATAAAATGATTGGTGCCTTGCATCAAGACTATTTAAAAGGAGTTTATTGAATGTCCATTAGAACACGTGCGCGCGAAAAGTGGTTTATTGAATGTCCATTAGTGATGTTGTAGTCTTATGAAATATTTAAAATTTTCACATCCTGGAATCAGACACTTGCTTGCAGGACTACAAGTCCAGAAGCAGCAAGTGTAATAATTAAGGCGAAAAAAGACTGCAGTGAGTAGACTTGCTTGTTGATTTTTCCAGAGTTCAGACAGGTTTTACTATTTGTTCTTCCCCCCGTTTCTTTTTGCACAAATTTCGCCCACTAACTTTTTGTGGCATGAATTCAGTGCAGACACTTCATCTCAGCAATGAACGTGGGGGTAGCGGGGATTAAAATAAAAAGAATGTTATCACTGTCAGAACGTGTAGATTATTTTTGCCTTCAACTGCATGAGAACCGCCAGGTTTTCCTGAAAGAGACCACTCATGAGATCGTAACACTTGACAGCCAGTAGGTACTGCAATCATTCCCAAAAGACCAGTTTGGTGTGGTATGTCACAAAACATTCTGATGGACATAGCGGTGGCTGACTCGGGCAAACTGGACAGAACCATCTGGTATCATGCCGGATGCGTTTTCTGGCACACACCCGACACTTGCGGTATGGCTTGCTTTTTTTCTGGGTGGCAGGGATTTCTGCTGGAGTGTGGTGACCAGTGAGTCGTATATGATCGTCCTTATTCACCTGATACATTGCTTCTCCTTCCTCCATTGGGAACAGCTGGCTGCCATCTGAAACAGGGTCAACCATATCGCTGCAGTGTGCTTAATCCATCCCCACTCGATGTCAGATACTGCTGGTATCTAATAACACAGATACCACAGTGGGGTTTTTTGGGTTTTTTATTACACAAACACGTCAACCATCATTCCAGTAAATCTGTGCTGGAGAAACACTCACCAAATCTTAAACTTCCCCTTCATTCAGTATGGTGTTTCAATGTCAGTATTCAATATGAAGCTTATTTCTTAAACACACAATCTGCCAAAAAGACAAGGTAGTTTCACTAAACGCAGTGATTTAACATTAAAGATCTATCATACGTGCCTGATGCTAAATTTATCACTTGACCATTATACAGGAGAAAAAGGAATGAAAAAAAAGTTCAGACAAGTCAAAAGTGTCACCAAACATTCAAAACATTTCCCGAATTTAACATATACAAATATACGCAGTATTCCGACAAGCCTATTGTTGGCATAACGTCTACTGATCTGACAAGAGTATTGCACACGCTGTTGTGAAAGGTCACTTAAGTGTTACACTAAAATCTACATGCACAACACTACAAATACTGCACTGTACAACACTGGAGTAAGTGTGAAGACTCATGTTTGTGCTCTTCTGTCTTGTGACACATTTTCAACATACACCAATGCGATGATTTGGTCCTATCTACAACCACTTCCATGAAGCTCGTTGTACCCACATGAATGCTACCAGTAGACAACTTTGGTGTGGAAATCTCCAAAACAGCCAGCCATGCAGAGAGCTGGGTGACTTGGACAAGAGCTGCAGAACCAACGAGTGTCTTTTCTAAATCCTTTTCTCAAGCATACACGACATTTTCTCCGTGGCTTAGGATTTTTTCCAGTGGGCGGGAATGCCCTCACTGATTGTGTGTGATCCTCAGACAGACGAACATCATCGTCATTATTTCCGATAGGTGGGAAGGCATGCATATTGAGGCCACCAGCATCCATAAGAGAATGTTTGTCTTCCTGGTGTTCAGCCTGACTGTACATGTCCAACGACAGATTGACTGGTTTCTCTTCTTGATCACCTGAAACATCCAAAATATCACAGCGCATCACCACACTGCGTCCTGTACTGCTGCTAACTGTCAGAACATTGTCTTACGCGTATTTCATCTATTACAGTGTGATAGGCTGTTAACTCCAAATAGTCTGACAGAAATTGCACAAAAACAAAAAACAACTACTGATTTACCAGTAACATTTAAAGGTCAAACATACCTTGACTGACGAAGTCATTTCAACCCTTATGCAGCCAATGTCGCATTAATGACCCTGGGCTGAGCGCAAACATCGCATTAACACAACAGACAACACAAGGAAACAAGCCTCGCAGTGGTTTAGCTATCTTGTAAGACAGTGCATGAAGCTGGACAATCACACGACTCATTCATTTGCTTCATGCAAACGTAGCTTAACCCTTTGACTCCTGCACTCTATCCACCAACAGCAAAAACATAACCTGGTGGATAGGGCGAGGGAATCAAAGGGCTATGTTTTTGCTGTTCCAGCATGGTTGACGATGCAATATGCTAGTAAATAAGATGTGGAAGTCAAAAGGTGCATTGGAAAGGTGCAGTTTTCAAAACTTTTTTTTTTTTTTTTTTTTGGGTGGTCATAGTGTGATGTCATGACCTAAGCTAATATACAGGTAAGATACCATCACACTCAGTGGATTATGTGGTTTGCTGTGGCTTACTGGTGAAAGTACTGAAACTAGATTTTGACTGCATGCTTTATTGAGCAAGCTCTTTTTCATGTTTTGTTTCTTTTCTGTGGTGTATGTGGTAATGAGTCTCATGAGTGACCGTTTACAAATAAAAATCATCTTCATAAATTATCTGACAATGAATGTTATTTTTTTTTTGTTTTCTATTTTTTTCTTTGACATCCGAAGAAACGTTCAAAAACCTTACCAACATTTTCAACCGAGCTTGTATTTCAGGAGAAAACATGATTTTAAACTGAGTGTGTGACCTCTAACTTGTAAGTCTTGGAGAGTTGATTCTGGCATCATCTGCAAATTTCGATGCTGGTGGCAAAGGGATTAACCCTTTGACTCCCACACCCTGTCCACCAGCATCCTGCATTGCGACCATTGCCAGCAAAGCAAAAACTTAACCCTTTGATTCCCTCACCCTATCCACCAGCTTCCTGCAGGAAGCTGGTGGATAGGGGAGGGAATCAAAGAGTTAAGTTTTTGCAGTTGGTGGATAGGATGCGGGAGTCAAAGGGTTAAATTGCTGCATAAAGAAGGCTCTACCACAACAGCCAGTCAGCAAAGAGCACAGCTATCATCTTTTACCTTCAAAAATGTAAGACACACAACCACATATGCCAGATGATTTTAACCAGAGACAAACATTACTTGTACTTCAAATCAAACATAAATCTGAGACAACAAAATAACAACAGGTCATATACCATTAAAATCCAATTTCAATGTTACTAAATTCATAAAATCAATGTCACAGAAAACATTTATCACAAAAACAAAACACAGAGCCTAAATCAATCCTTACATTCGTAACACAACACACAGCCTAAATCAATCTTCATTTGGGAGTCACACAAGATGAACTACACTCTTCATCCATATGTCAAAAAAGAAAAAAGTAATCATCCATTAAAAATCATAGTATAAGGAATGTTGAAAAATGTAACGGAAGTCACACATATAAAAAACAAGCAATGTGTTATGGGTTTTTACAACCACATTAACACAGAACAGAACAGAATAAAAACATTCTGTTCACAAGGTAATTGTCTCTTTACAACACAGAAAGGCACAACAGAATGAAAGCACTCGCCTGACAATTTTTTTTTTTTACGCTTACAACCTGAAAAGCACTACCAAACGGAATAGAAACATTCTGTTCTTTTATTTTTCAAACATCAGAAACATTTTCTCCATCTTACTGTGCTTAAAATGAACATGAACAGTAACACACACACACACACACACACACACACACACACACACATCACACACACATGTGCGCACGCACACACACAGAGCACACATATATCCATGCACATTATGCAAGCACACAAACTCGTCATTATCATTAAAAAGGAAAAGTCGATCATGATAGCAACTCCTTCCCACCATTAAATCTGAGGCGGTAACATCGACAATCTTCATTTCTTCATACTGAAGATTAGCCTCTGCAGTGCGCCATCATTTCAAAAGTTCAAAAACTATGTATCGAAGCAAGTATCTATCATCATCATGGATTGCATCTTCAAGGAACACTGGAATGTGCTATCATTCACACTTAAGCCAGACATATCATTATTAACTTGTCTCACATCAAGCCCCCCCCCCCCCCCCCCCCCAAGTCAATGTACAAAGCCTCCCTGCTTATCAACACGATGTAAACATTATTTCCATATTCAGAATCAAGCCAGTCTGTCATCCACTTCGGGAGAGAAAAAAGAGGAGATGAGTAAATACAAAAGTAAATAAATACGTAAAAATGAATAAAGGAGTATGTAGATACATAAACAAGATATGAGAACAAATAACAGAAAACACACTATGCATTCATACTTGCACACTCATATCCACACAGCATGATGGCCGACAAAACCACCACCACCAAGAACAATAACAACACACAAATAATGAAATATACAAAAGCTCATATATACATCAACAAACATACATGCAGCAGATGATAAAATAAAAGGCAGGCAATTATCATGACAAACTTAAAGATGTAAAGACAACAATCAACACACAGATATCCACACACACACACACACACACACACATACACACACCACACACACACCACGCATGCACACCACACACACGCACAAGCGTGCATATGTAACAGCCATCAATTTCCATTGTTACACTGAGGTTGTGATATCATACGTAGCGTTTTCTTCATATATGGTGTTTCCATTCTCTTTGACAGTGAAGCCCCCATCCAGATCTGTTATTGGTGACTGAGCCATCCGTGTATATGATTACATCTTTGGGGTTGCAACTTAGTACTTAGTTGCTCCATGAGTAGTTGAATTTCTGCAACTGTTTTCCCTTCTGGCCATTCAAAACAGTGTCTCCCTTGATTTTTCTTTTTTTGATTTTTGAAATGGTTTGGGATGTTTTTATTATTCCTTAATTCCTTCAAGTTCTGTCAGCTGACACACGTGCTGAATGGATTCCTCTGCTCATCAACGATTTTCCCTGTTGGTGTCTGTTGCCTTAAGTTGTTCTGACCATCTCGTGGAGTGGGTTTTCAGGTTTTTCTCATGCCCTGAAATATGCCTTCACTTGTTCTATTCGGTGTCTCAACTGCATAAAGGAAGATCAAGCAGGTATCATATATAGTCTTTGTGGATGTATCTTTAGTGGTTCCAAGGATCACACTCATCACTTTGTTTTGTATTCTTTCTAGTTTTAGCAGGTTTGCCTGTGACAACATACTGAGGCCCAGTTCATAATCGATGACATTCAATATTACAGCTTGGTATAGCTGAAACTGTACTACAGCTTGGTATACCTGAAACACCACCCATAATGAAAGATGAAGTTAGAGCAGCATTGAAAAGATGAAACCAGGAAAAGCCCCAGGACCAGACAACATTACCACAGAGATGATTGAAGCTCTGGAGGAATTCAGTATAGAAAAAATAACAGTCCTCCTAAATGAAATTTACGACACTGGAAAAATCCCCAAAGATATGTGAATATCAATTTTCACTGCACTTCCCAAGAAGACGGGGGCTATAGAATGCGAACTCCATCGCACAATCAGTTTGATGAGTCATGTAACCAAGATCCTATTAAGAATAATCATGATGATGACAAGGAATAGAATCAAAAGAGAAATTGCAGATGAACAGTGTGGATTTGTGGAAGGGAAAGGAAGTATTAATCCATATACATCCTAAGAACTATCACAGAGAGGTCAATCAAGATGAACAAGGATTTATCTTTATGCTTTGTTGATTTGTTGACTATACCAAGACTTTTGATCGGGTAAGACATGAAGAATTGATCAACCAACTAGAAAGACTCAATACTGATAGAAAAGATCTATGAATAATCAGAAATATGTATTGGGAACAAACAGCTGCAATGAGAATAAAAAACAATATAAGCTCTTTCCAAAACATCAAAAGAGGAGTCAGACAGGGTTGTGTTTTGTCACCAGATCTGTTTTCACTTTACAGTGAAAACATCATGAGAAACCTAGAGCAAGACCCTGGATTAAAGGTTGGAGGAAAAATGATAAACAACATTCAATATGCAGATGACACCATGCTAATTGCAGAAAGTGAAAGGGACCTACAAAACCTTGTGAATATACTTGAAATAGAAAGCAAAGGTAAGGGATTAGAACTAAACAGCAGGAAGACTGAAGTCATGGAGATCAGTTAAAAAACATGAAATCCCCTCATGCAAAATAACAGCAAAGGCACAACCTTAGACAGGTTGATAAGTTTAAGTACCTGGGAATGATCATTTCACCAGACAGCAGATGCACATCAGAAATAGCCAGCAGAATCGGCCAAGCCAAAACAACATTCAAGAAGATGAAAAGCATTCTTACCAACAAATGCCTATCATTTAACATCAGGAAGAGAGTTCTTGAATGTTATATATAACTAATACTGTTGTACGGTTGCGAGGCGTGGACAGTCAACAAGCAAACCCAGAGCAAGATTGAGACAGCCTAGATGTGGTTTCTAAGAAGGATGTTGAGAGTTCCATGGACAGCAAAGAAAACAAATGAGACAGTCTTGATGGAGGCAGATACAAGTAGATCATTCATAAGGAAGATTAGGAAAAGACAGGCAACATTCATAGGCCATTTTATGAGGAAAGGGGAATTGGAACACCTGATCACAAGAAAGCTGGAGGGAAAGAGAGCACTGGGTAGACCCAGGGAGAAGATACTAGACGGACTTGCAGAGATGCTTGAGGCAACAAGAGATAGAGACAGATGAAGTCCATAATCGCCAACGCCATGCATGCGGCAAGGCACCTGATGATGATGATGATGATGATGATAGCTGAAACTAGTGAAAGAAATGACGTTCTTCAATGCCTTTAGCCACCACTGTTTTTATGATTGAAAGGCCTTTTTAAAAAAAAGTCATTTGAGTGTAGTGGTCTCCACATGTTTTCTGAAGGTTGGACTAAGACTGGTTTTATTTGATATGTGTGTGTGTGTGTGTGTGTGTGTGTGTGTGTGTGTGTGTGTGTGTGTGTGTGTGGTGTGGTGTGTGTGTGTGCGTGTGTGTGTGTGTGTGTGTGTGTGTGTGTGTATGTGGTGTGTGTGTGTGTTTTTCCAACCAAAGAAAAAGAAGAAAATGGAAATCTGGTCTGGCTAGGCCATCCATTTCCTTTAACCCCACACCTTATATTTTACAAACAATGCCAGCATGAGGTAAAATCCGTTCATTTCTCTCGGCCAATATCACAAACAAGCTGTGTATATCTTTCATTCTATCCACACTAGACTACTGTAACTCTCTCTTGGCTGGACTTTCTGACGATAAGCTATCCAAACTCCACGATAAGCTAACCAAACTCCACAAATCCAAAACAGTGCAGCTCAACTTGTCCAACAGGAGAGCAAACAAAGCAATGAAAAGGCATTCTTGCAAAAACTACACAATCTACAAAAAATGAAAACTATATTGGCTACCAGTCAAAGCAAAAACAAAGTTTAAAATTGCCACCCTCTGCTTTCAATGTCCGAGTTCGAAGACAATGCCAGCTTCTGTGTCAGAACTTCTCCTGCCACACAAACCATCATAAGTTCTCAGGTCTCAAGAAGCTTCTCTCTTAACTGTACCTCAGTTCTGACAACTTGTTTTGGCCCAACATGAAACTCCCTTTAAACAAAGCAGTTGTCTGCTTATTTTTAAAAAGCACCTCAAAACAACTCTTTCAAAAGTATTTCCAAAAATCATTAAATAATGCCTGTGGCTCTTCTAAATCTAGTGGTATTGCAATCTGGTGTGTTGTGTGTGTGTGTGTGTGTGTGTGTGTGTGTGTGTGTGTGTGTGTGTGTGTGTGTGTGTGTGTATGCACAGGGGGTGCATGTATACATTATGTATATATATACACATTTGTGTGCTTATTTGTGTATGTATTGGTGTACGGGTACATGTATCCGTATGTCTGTACTGCACTTTATTGTACTGTATTGGCACGGAAATAAGATGCTGTATTGATGTTTTAATGTGCATGTATTGATCGTTGTACCACATTACTGTATTCACATCCCAATGTCTATGCTGTTCATAAAGTGCAACGACATTTTCTGACATGTAACAACGAGCATTTTCTGACATGTATGTATCTGTATCAGTAAGATACGTCGCTGTCGCCAAGACTTATGGCACTATCGCGACAGGTGGGGGTGTGCGCAGCTTTAGCAGGTTTACTGCTGAGATGATATCAGTCTTTTAAAGTTTTCAAGGGTTGGTGCTCTCACGACATTTTCTTCCAGATGGTTTACGCTCTGTAAACAGCATAATAATTGTTATCATTATTATCATGCCTTGATGTTCCTGTCTGAGTAGTCTCGTTTTGCTACAAACAGGAAAAAGAACAAAAGTCAATTTCAAGATCACAATCATTATGCAAAACATATCAGACAGTGCTCCAAAAGGCAATGAAAAGGGAGATTGCTGTCATGGCTTGACCATCTGGTTTCTGTTTTTGAATTACATAATTCCAATATTCACAAACTGTTATCATAGTCTAACGACCCCCTTCCCCCTCCTTTTTTGTGGTTTTGTTTTGTTTTTTGTTGTTTGTTTGTTCTTTTTACTAGCACTGCTCCTTATGTTGTGGACTCAGAGCAGACGTTACCAGCTTCCCTCAAAAAGAAGTTCAGTTGTACATCTTACTCCCCACCAATGATCTACTACTTTAGCAGTCATGTTCTGATTATACTTTTACAGCTTTCTCTTACGACAAAGAGCAGCAATGCCACATGAAATTTTTTTTCACTTTTCAGTTCAACCTTTTCAATACTTTCCCCTACCATTATAGCTCCTTTCAAACCATGAAACAAGCAGATTTTATTAAATCATTGTTTACTCACCTGATTTTTTTCTATTCACTACAATGGTCATTCTCACAGTTATAATAGGTCAATAAAAGTGTTGTATCTCTCTTTCTCTTCACACACACACACACACACACACACCACACTCTCTCTCTCTCTCTCCCCCCCCCCCCCCCCTCTGTCTCTCTAACTCTTGCATAATCAGCCTGTTACACATTCCATCATGAAGGTACAAATGCGAAATTGCCCACCCACTCCCCACCCCCCAAATCCCGCATTCTCACTTAAACACACACACACCTTCTCACATCATGTGCCAGTATGATTTTATCAACTTAATTCCTCTCTCATCCACTACAATGCTACATATTTAATCTGGTCAATCTACAGATCTGAGATAAAACCAACCTAACAGCCTGGAGTAGGAGGGGGGAGGTCTTGGAATGATTGCTGACACCTCTTTTCTACTTCTCCGCTTACTGATCATCAGCATCTGTCCCATTAACATCAGGTTTTGTATCTGCAGCCATGCTGGCAACCAAGTTTAGTTTATGTTTTGTGGAAGCTTCATGTTGAAATAAATTGTGTTTCCGAAATGTTGTGTTGCCTGACAAAAAGCTGTTTCTTCTGTCAGCAGTTTCTGAATGCTTTAAGCACAACTTGCAAAACATCTTTCTCTTTCCTTGGTCATATATTAGCCAAGGAAACTCTTCTAGCCATGTGTTCACAAATTCCCTGCGTCTGTTGGCCTCATAGATTTTGGATCTCAACAGGTTTTCTCCAAGGTTAGCCAAAACGGTCTTTGGTGTCCATCTTTCAGGATATTCTGTAACAGAAACCATGAACTCTGACAGACTGTTCTCTTGATCCTAAGCGACAATGTCTAAAAAAACGAGTGTTGAATATAATCAGAAACTCACTAAATCTGTTGTTATTAACTCTACAAAATTCTATTCAGTGTGACTTGACTAACAGACGGCTCACACTGTCATGGTATACAAAAGTTTAAGCGCAATCGACAGATGAATCTGAGAGATCACACTATGTCAGACACTAAAGGTCCAAGTGCAATCAACACTTGACCCTTCAGTGATAACACTATATCTAACTCTAGAAGTTCAAGTGCAATCGACAGATCTCAGTGAGTACACTATGTCCCACTTTAAGTGTAATCAACAGTTGAATCTCAGCGATCACACTATAATCAGACTGTGAAAAGCCCATTTTCCCCCATTTTTCTGTAAGTTAAAACGACTCGGCAATACAAGAAATGCACACCTATTGTCCTTCATTTCAAGAAACAAGGTTGAGATGTACACCTACTGTTCTTTATTTCAAGAAACACGGTTGAGATGTACACCTACTGTTCTTCATTTCAAGAAACACGGTTAAGATGTATACCTACTGTTCTTTATTTCAAGAAACAAGAATGAGATGTATACCTAATGTTCTTTATTTCAAGAAACAGGGTGGAGATACAATGAACTGCCCAGAAAGTTGTTGATTATGGCACTCAAGTACTTGATGTGAAGTTACATCCCACGACCCAAGTTATAAAATCCAATCAGAAGTTAAGAAAAATAAAACAATCACAACAACGAACTCGCTTGTGGTTTGAGTGGGGTTTTGCAGACCAATATTAATTGAGTCTGGATAGGATCAGGTGAGAGAATGCTTAAGTTCATCAGATTGAACATGCAAATGGCACAGGCAGGATCAGGAAGTGGGAGGGAGATTCAGAAGAAGGGAGATGTATCTATTTCACTCAATATTTTGTATTTTTAAAAGACCTATGCCATACACTGATACAGATGTCCATTTTGAAACACAGTTTCTCTTTTTCTGGTAAGGCAAGCCATGGCACAAAGAACTGGTCATTAGCTTCTTCGATCTGATCCGAAATCCATAGATCAATACTAATAACTTCCCAAACTTTATCACCTGTTTTCCCTTTAACAAATTGTTTGGTGAAAGGGAGGTGGATTACTGGTTCTATGGGTGGGTGGGAATGGTTGTTTACAGGGGAAGTAGTTACTCCTCCTGCATCTTCAGTATCTGAAACTGGTGTTGGGATTGGTTTAGTCAGTTCGGTCTTTAATGGCTAATTTTTGGCTCTCCATGATGTATAGGGTCGGTTTAGTACGTGTTCTAACCCCCTGACAATACCTGGAAAGAACAGTTCCACGCACTGAACGATGATACATGCAGAATGACTGTTTACTGCAAAGAAGCATATGAGACTGCAGACAGCCAATGAGACTACGCAAGTAGCCAAATGAGACTACACAAGTAGCCAAATGAGGCTACAATAGTAGCCATCAGGACTTGAAAAAGTCAAATGTGAGCAACCAAAAGTTACAGCCACAAAGGGGTCACTTGGTCAGTTCAATACAACGCTTGCTTGCACAGAACTATTACCACCAGCCAGTCAAAGTATCAACAGTTGTTCCCTCTATGCTCTTGGTGATGTCACCCAAAGAATTGTGGATTCAACAGAACATTTCATAATGAACTAGTAGCCGCAGAGTTGGCCTGAGGCATATGCTTTTTTTTATGAAACATGATAAGCAATTGGGTCACTTTGCTAATTTATTAAACATACCTCTGGGATGAATTATTTCTTTCTTGGTCTTTTTGTTGTAGTCCAGCAACAATTTGGTAAGGTCAGAGGTCAGACTTCTCGACAAGACTTACTGAAAGTCGACTTTGAACAACCGGAAGTTAAACTCATATTATGTCATAGTCATAGTCACAACGGAGTCGCTGTCAGTTCAAAACTACTCTTGCTTGCACAGAACTATTCCACCAGGCCAGTCAACAGTGTAAAAGAATAATATTAAATCATCTAGATTACCAGAAAGTCCAAAAAAATCGTGAAATATACGATCACAAATCATTGTTATTATACACAACAAAATAACTGCCTAAAAGTGACTTAGCGAAGGGAAAATAAAGTTGCAAAAGAAAAACAGATAAGCGCCACATGCCTGCCTCCAACAAAGCTCTTGCATCAATGATGAACTCTCGCATTCTCTCACATGATCCAGATTCCTGGCAGACTTTTGGGAAGCAAAACCATAATTTACTTTATGCACATGCAGAACGCATACATGCATGCTTCAAATACACAAACACATTATTTCAGGATGCAGCAAAACTGTTCTTTATTAAAAGTATGAGATTCACACAGAATTACAATGACCATTTCTTAAAATCCCAAAATGAAATTTACTTTACATATTCAAGAATTATAAATCAGAGCAACATGAAAGCACTTTATAGTTTACAAAATATTTACACAATACATGATTTAAATGATACGCAAAATGTCAAATGTTTATGTCAAACACATGATAAGAAACTCATGACACACCTGAAATGAAAAAAAAAAATTGATCAGTGTTCGTTAATTCACAATGCTCTTTCCAACACTGACTTCTTTCCAGTAATTTAAATCAAACTATTTCAACTACTCGTCCTTGAAGTTTTAACTTATATTCTTGACATTTTTCTCTTCAGTCTGCATAGATTCTGCAAAGATTCTATCGCTTTTATCTTTTCCATGATAGACAAATTTAGATTCCCTCCCCCACCCACCCCAACCACTGTTTAGTCATCCTCAATGACATTCAATGTCAACATCAACAATATGATAAACCAACTCGGGTAAGTAATACCAATCATAAGCCATTAAACATGCTGTTCTCACTATGTGACTCCAATCATCATTGTACAAAGATTTTCCCATAGCACACTTCTTGCGAAAACATTAAAAATCTGTCACAACAAATCATTTTGTAATAAAAATCTGCTTCACCTAAATAACAACAAAACAGCCCATGTAGGCCTACCGACCTTTGTTAACGATGGACTCATCTACAATCTGGACAGTATGCATTAGAAAGAAAACTGAAAAGCAGTCCAAGAACAGTTCAACATCATCATCAGTGGTGCCAAGAAACTGGATATGCCATCACCCTACCAAAGCTAGTAGTAACATTCCACCTGTTACTTCAGACTAACCTATAATAAACAGGCAGACAGATTATGCTAACTTGGAATTAGTTTTGATAGAATGGCATCTTCAGAAAACACGTTGAAACCACTATGCTCGTGAAAGCAAAGGCAAACAAAAGCACTGAATGATGTCATCTCTTCCTACTTCACCAAATTGGACTATGGACTAAGAACTCCCAACAATGTTACAGACCCAGAATGAAGCAATGATAGTGATCCGCAGCACCACAAAAGATAGCACCTGCTTAACCTGCCTTCAATGTAGTCTAGATATAAAATAAAATATGTCAAGGCATACTTCAGAGCCCTGGAAAACCTGCTAAATCCACTTTACACCAGGGTCAAAACAGCATTTAAACGCAGTTGCGTCCAATATGGAAAATCATGGATGAGACAGGCAGGAGAATGCATTCAGTGCATATGTCATCTGACAAGACTAGGCAGGCAAAAGGACGGTGGGAAATTTCCAAATGGTTTCAAAAGCCAATACAAAACCTGTCACACCAAAAATCTTTTGAGACTGTTGTGAATGGCCAAAAGATAAAAGTTGATGCAGTTAACACTAAGCAGATAAATCTCAAAGATGTTATAAACATGGATGGCTCAGTCACCAACCATTAATCTCGATGGGGTTTAACTGTCAAATTAAACAGAAATGAAGAAACTATGATGTGGTGGTGACAGTTGTGGTATTTGTTGGGGTGTGTGTGTGTGTGTGTGTGTGTGTGTGTGTGTGTGTGTGTGTGTGCGTGCGTGCGTGCGTGCGTGCGTGCGAGCATGCGTGCGTGCGTGCGTGCGTGTGTGTGTGCGTGTGTTCTGTGCGTGTGTGCGTGCGTGTGTGTTGGTTGGTTGGTTCGAGAGGGGGGGAGGGGTATGTTTGTTTTTCTTTGCATAGTCTTGCTTTATTGTATGCGCGTATGCGTGCGTGATTGTGTGTGTGTGTGTGTGGGGGGGGGGGGGTTTGTTTTGTTTTGTTTTGTTTTTTGCATAAGGGGTATAGGAATGAAACTTCCATGAGTTGGGATGAGTAGGGAATATTTGCGTTGGTGGGCAGAGGTTATGTATCCTTTTGTGTGTGTGTGGGGGGGGGTGGACTCCTGAGATGGATGGAGTAGGACGTTGATTATACTAAGAGGATGGTTGCTTTTTCATCTGCTTCTAGTTTTGGGGTTTTGTTTTACATTACAGACTCTGATATACATTACACTATGATGTAGCCTAAATTGTTCCAATGACAGACTGATACAAAGATATAAAATCCATATGCTAGGTAAGATCATAAGACCTTGCTAATAAATTATGCTTATGTGCAGGTTTAGATGAAGGCTTAAGCCATAATCCTTTTGGATTTTGTCCACCTTAAGATATCAGCAGTGTTAATGAATAAGGCATTTATTCCAAGCACAGAGACGTTACCTTAATGAGAAAGTGAAAATGCACTGAATCTTTAAACCATTGTTTAGTGATCAATACTATACAGTGACTCATGAATGGTAAAAATCTCTAGCTTATTAACCATTCAAACTAGCCATCTTTTACACTGATTAAACCAAGCCGACCACTCTTCTGGACAGTGAAAACATTACAACACTAAACTGAAAAGCTTGCTTCACCCATTGGAATTGTAATGCAGTGCACTAATAAAAATAATAAATACATCAATCAAGTCAGCATCTGATCACCAAGCTAAACACTAAAAAGGCAAACAAACCAGGCTCCGTTTCAGGCACCAGCCATTCAGTAGTAGATTTCAGTAAGTTTTAAGTGTAAAGAAATCATTTAAAAAGTAATAAAACAAAACCAGATGAACAAAACAACGTTTCAAAAACAAATTTTACTGACAGCAAACAAAACCCTAAAATCTTACAAACTGACAAGTTATCCAGATGTCCCTTAGTGGAGGATCCTTGAACACCACCTGATACAATAGAGACACTGTAATTCTAAATAAATTCTACAAGAAAATGAGTCTTCTCCTTAACAGATGTCAACTTGCATTTCGAATTTTCATAAATCAACACGTTAGCCCTTGGTTTTCTATTTTTAAACTGTGTACTGGAAAAAATATTTCACAACTTGTACAATACCAATACTACACACAAAACACTTTTTCACATCTTCTACAATGCCAATACTGCACACAAATGTGGTGTGTGTGTGTGTGTGTGTGTGTGTGTGTGTGTGTGTGTGTGTGTGTGTGTGTGTGGGGGGTGGTGTGTGCGTGGTCGTGCGTGCATGCGTGCGTGCGTGTGTGTGGTGTGTGTGGTGTGTTGTGTGCCGTGCCGTGTGTGTGTGCGCGTGCATGCGTGCGTTGCATGTGTGTGTGTTCACTGGTCAATATGAAATAGTTCAGGTGACAGCTTCTTTCAGAGGAGATTTCTAACACTGTGACCAGTGATGAGAATCAGGTGCTGTATGAATTTTCCTTTCCCACTGTCCGCTCATACATCTCCAAAATCTCATCCTTCTTTTTAAGAATAGCGAAAACTTGTGTTTTAGAGATTCCAAAGGCAGTTGCTAGCTGTCTCTGACTCTTGGTGCTACTTTGTCGGATTAAATCCACACGCAGGTGTAAAGGCAACAGGTGTCGTTTATATGCAGGTAGGGCCATCATGGAAAACAAGCGAGCGCTTTCATCCGGGTTTCCCTCACTCCAGTCATGGACTACTTGACTATGTTGCCACTGGTTTCCATGTCCTTGAAAAGGGATACAGAAAACAGTTATTTTACTTTCTTACCTTAATTCTGAGTCAAATCTGGTGCAACCAGTTAACAAGAAATATCACAAAAATACTATTAAAAAAATTCACTAATGAATAAATCAAGCGTTTTACTTACTCAGATACTCGTTTTATTTATTTTATCTATTTGTCACTTGCGAAATAGAATTCCAGTGAGACCAACACGCAAATGAAAGCATAGTGGTCGTAAAGGCCTGTCTTGGTCAATAATTTTGAGATAGAATTTTTCAAAGAAAACAAAATGTTCCTTCACAGAGTGCTCTAAATAATTCGGTTCAGTGGTGGCTGTTTCTTTGAGTTTGGTTGCCAAATGGAAAGGAAAGCTCCAACACCCCAACAAGAAAAATACACAATTTTTTAAAATTCACCTTCTTCCAAACTTTGTCATACCCCCATTTCCCTTTCTATCAAGGAAGGAATATGTGAAACTATCTTTCCAGGACTTTTCTTTTCAAATGAAATAAGAAACATCTGAATAAACACCAGGTATGCATACTAAAATGACAAAAACAAGACATATGCAATTTTTCAGCTGACTGGCCTTTGTCAAGTGTATACCACAAAACAAAATACACTAGATTTTGGACAAAACAGATCAGGCAACATTCAGGCTGATTTTTAATTAGAAAATCTCCTTGGCAAGTTTATTATTCTACAACATGATGTCTATAAAAAAAAATTAGTCACAGGATTGTTCCAGTTGGCAATTAGTTTCAAAAGACATGGTCGATTAATAATTCGGATTAATAATTCGCAGTTTTTCTTCTTCTTATGCATGATACAGCTTCTGAGGGTACTCCCTACCTAAGCATATAAAATCATACAAACCCACCTACCTGCCAAGCGAATTCACACAAAACCAAGGGAATTCAGACAAAACCTACCTACCAAGCGAATTCACACAAACCTACCTACCAAGCAAATTCATACAAATCTACCTACCAAGCAAATGAAGGAGATTTTAGCGTATCTGACTGTTCTTTATCCCCGTCTTTGGGGAGCTAAAGACAGAAATACTGGTGAACAATCTGGAAGGAAGAAATAAAGTCTTGCGATGAAATGTGAACTTGACAGGAAAGAGAACCACCTTTACTACCTAAAAGTAAACTAGGCAGCTCTTGTGGTTCCAAAACAAAAGTGAGCTTGATTTCTGTATAGAGATCTGCAGTACCCTACTACAGGTTTTTATATCTGTAAGACATTAGCTTGTCATTGTAATCATACTACTACTATTGTACTAATAATACTAGTGATGATGACGATGATGATTAATATGTGAATATTAAACCATAACAGCAAAGATACTTTGATGGGTGACAAGGGGTCACAAATGATGACAGCAGTCATAACAATAATGATTACCAACTTTTTTCAATATAAAAATGTGATGCTTTTTTTCTCTCAACATACAACACTGTTAACATCCTTTTACAAAATGCACTTTTCCCAGATTACAAGGGTACTTTCCAGTAGAATGAGACGTCTGTATAGCTTGAAAACGCATTTACAGAAAATGGAAAATTACGTCACACAAAACGTTAGTCTATGATGTGATTCTGTGCCAAATTTCGTTATTCATCTTTGATCCCTCTTACGGTTCTGACAGTGTATGTCAAGGCCCTGTCAAACACTGATTTAAAAAATGGCAAAGAAAATGGCGTTTTCAACAGCGGATTATTGCAGCTACATCAAGGTACATGTCGCCCTTGGAAAGAATGCATCCGAAATACTTGCGGACATGAGAGCTCTGGGACAACCTTCTGCTCTTTCGAAAGCAACTGTGTTCAGATGGGTAAAACATTTTGCAAGTGGCCAGGCCAGCATTGAAGACAACAGGGGGGAAATGCAAATAAGCAAAAAGCGCGATGAAAAGTTAGTGGCTAATGTGAAGGCAATGGTTGATGCTGATTCAAGAATCAGCCTTGAAGAGATCACTGACTGTCTTGACATTCATTTGTCGACTGCATCAAGGATCCTAAGAAATCAGCTTGGCAACAGGAAGGTGTCATCATGATGGATCCCTCATATTTTGACGCCAGAAAATAAGGGGGGTAGGTTACGTTTCTGCCAAGATATGCTGAAAATTTACAAGAACTGCGACCCTAAGTGGCTGGATAAAATTGTGACAGGTGTCGAACCCTGGGTGTACATGTACGAACCTCGGAGAAAGTCACAGAACAAGGCCTGGGTTCCTAAAGGTGGGATTCCTCCTCAAATCGCTCGTCGTCAAAGAAAGTGTTATAATTATATACCATCTTTTTCAACACAAAGGGGATCGTGCTACAGAAACCATGCAAACAAGGAGAGACCATCACCGGAAAGCTCTACAGAGACTCAGTACTGTCTGACATCAAGAAGTTTTATGCAACTTCCCGACCAACCCCAGAGGAATCAAGATTCTTCATCATAACGCACCTGCTCACAAGTCAAGGCTCCTACGAGAATACCTCGCAATCAAGACCATCCATACTTTGCCACACCCTGCTTACTCCCCAGACCTTGCACCCTGTGACTTTTACCTGTTTCCACATATGAAGAAATCACTGGCTCCTAGGAAGAAGTTTCAAGAGTCGAGCAGCCTTCGGAACAGCGGTTTTCCAGTGTCTGTTACATATAGTACCCAAAGAAGCCTACAGAGCGGCATTTCTACAGTGGATCAAGCAAATGCAGGAGGTGAATACTTTTACAGATGAAATGAATGATTTTTTTTTTTTTTTTGCCGGAGAGTCTTTGACATATAAATACGTTGGTCTCATTCAACTGGAAAGTTCCCTTGTACTCCAGTCAAAACGATGGATGAAGAGTCTGAATGGCATTAGAAACTGGGAGAACAGCTGATGTATCATAGAAAATGAAAGCTCTGTGTGTGTGTGTGTGTGTGTGTGTGTGTGTGTGTGTGTGTGTGTGTGTGTGTGTGTGTGTGTGTGTGTGTGTGTGTGTGTGTGTGTGTGTGTGTGTGTGTGTGTGTGTGCGTGCGTGCCTGCCTGCGTGCGTACGTGCGTGCGTTGCGTGCATGTGTGTGTGTGTGTGTGTGCGTGCGTGCATTTTATAAGTGTGTTTGATGAACTATGTTGTTGCAATGGTGTACTGTTGTATGTATTATATTCTAATATGTGCACATATCAATAATGTATTGACATAGCAACACCCCACCTCAGTTTCCCTCTTTTCTCTATGAAAAGTGCAATACACATTCTATGACATGAATTGTTTGAGCTGAACAAATCATTATTGGAATTATTATCACTCATTATTATTATTATTACTATTATTATTATTATTATATTATTATTACTATCATCATTTGCTGGGTTTCTGTTGGAATGTCTGTGATTAGAAAATATTAGACACATAAGCTGACATCAGGTTCCACATGCATGCAAATTTACAATACGAATTAATGATCACACACACACCCACACACACACACACACACAACACATACACACACACACACACACACACACACACACACACACACCTTACACAGCAAAAGACAAGATCTGATCTGAATGGGATTCAAGACCCACCATGTGCATGTTTGAGAGACCAGTGTTTCAGGGATAATTATCAGCAAAGGAAATAAACATACAAAACCGAATTTTCTTTTCCGAATGCCCCCCCCCCGAAAAAAAAATCTTTAAATCTTTAAATGCTGTAATGAAGAAAGGCCAAGACTACACTAACACAGACCAAGATAGAAAAAAAAAAGACACAATAACAGAAAAAAAAGAATAACACTGAATAACAGACACACAACAAGCTGACAAAAACTGAGATAAAGCCCACATTCATAAGAATTCGTTTACACAAAGTATCAGGACAAAGCAGCTTACACTGTAAATTACACATATCAAAAGTTCCTTCCTTGTTAAAAATTAGGCAGATGCAGAAAAAGACGAGCTGCGTATGCAGACAGTCATACAACAGCCCCCGCCAAGCCAGATGTCATATTCTTCACTTCCCACTTTCACATAACCATCACATACTCGCTGGCAAGTCGAACAAAACATTTGCAATATATACATCTATCTCTGTATAGTCATACCGCACTGTCTTCTTCTGTATAGCAAATCATTTTGTCAAACACTGTGTGTGTATGCGTGTGTGAGTATGAGTGCGCGTGCGCGCGCACATGCGTGCACCAATGTGCAGTGTGTGTATAGAAATGCACACCGCTCTTCCCTAGGACAGCATGGCACCATCTTTCCCACCCCTCTTTTTCTGCATGCATGCAAGTTTGTCGGCTGGTTAAATGCATTCAACACCACTGAACTAAATTGGTGAACTGTTAACACCACAGGCATACACTGCCAACTGAACAAATGTGCTGGCTGATTTGCTCATATATCATCCCTTGATATACCAACGAAAAGACAGGCAGAGTACCGGCATGTTTAGTTATCTTGCTGAGAGTAAGAACATATAGAGGGACAGAGGGGTGGGGAAAGGGACACAGGGGTGGGGGAAGGGACACAGGAGGGGGGATTCAGACTTCAGATGATTTATTCATAAGGACCACAACCCCACAGAACAAAGGTGCACAATCAGATCAAAATCTGAAGGGATAATCCAAGGCATTCAAAGTGATGCACCCCAAAACCTTTTCAAAGCAAAAATGTATGCACTTTCTCACACTGTAGAGAAGCAGAATCAAGTCCCCAGAATTCAGCACCACAATGCATAGTAAAAGAATTATTATGTACTATTTAGTACGAATTTCTTTATATTCAACAATGCATTTTTTCATATACTCAGGTCATTGCATGCAGAGGTAAAATTTGAATGTGTGCATGTGCGTGTGTGTGTGTGAGACACACACACACACACACACTACACACACACACACACACACACACACACACACACACACACACACACACACACAGAGAGAAAGAGAAAGAGACAGACAGAGACAGAGAGACAAACAGACCAGAAAGAGGAATGTAATGAACTAAAGAAAAGTCAATGTTTTCTGTGGTGTAGTCAGTTACACTGTTCAGCTGAAGTTCAATGCATGACTTCATATACATGTACAGAAATACAGAGGAGAAAGACCAGGTCTACAATTCTGTGAACTCGTATTTCAAGCACTCCACAGCAATCTATGTTGAACATTGTGATGTCTCAATCAACACTATTTGCATACACAAAAATGACACTCATTCAAACAATTTCACTTTCAAAATCTTTATTGCCAATGTGACGTTACTCTCTTAAAGAAACAACAAATGTTACCAAGTAATTCATTATGGATACTGAATAAAGCATATTAATTATTATACATAATATTAAACATGCACAAATGACAAACTTCATTACTTAACATGGCTGATCTGAGCATAAGTAATGTTTTATTATTCAAAATAAAGACATTTCTAAAAAAATTTTTAAAAAAAAAAAAAATGAAGAGCTTCTTTGCAAGGAACTTTCTACCTCGGTCTATCACAGCTTGTTAAAAGGAAGGTAGTAACTTTTCAACCTGTATTAATCGCAACTTGTAACAGCAAGGTAACAGTAAAATTAATGTTTAAACCTGTACATATGTACAACTAGAAGGCACTCTGTACAAAGCAGCGCAATGTAAGACATTGTTTCAGAAATTTTTTTTTACAAACTGAAAATTGCATCAGTGGTGTGGTGATGGTCTTTCTGTCACAGTCCTGTCTACCCATTTTAGGTACACTAGCACAGCAGAGAGAGAAAGAGAGAAAAAGCAGATGGATGGCAAACAAAAACTTGAAAAAGTGACTTGGTTGAAAGAAAGTAGAAAGTAGCATACCACCATAATGTCAGAATAAGTACTTGTTTTCATTTTTCTGTTATTTTGATTATTACTCATAAATCAATCAGTGGCACTAGACCCGTTTTCTGTCATTCTGTCAAATATTATCCTGCCAGTCAACTATGTCATTGATTAATCAATTCAATGACAGTGACAGGATAGAACAGTAGTACAGAAAAAAATAAATGAAATATATACAGAGAACCTAAATCAAACAAAAATAATCATGTGAAAAATATTCACTTAGGGGTTGGAGCTTCTTTCTCTGTAGATATCACTCCTCACATTCAACAATTTGTTCTTTGTAAGAAATGTAGTTCACAAACTGAACAAGCATTAGATGATAATTACGTACACTTTCTCTGTAGATATCACTCCTCACATTCAATAATTTGTTCTTTGTAAGAAATGTAGTTCACAAACTGAACAAGCATTAGATGATAATTACGTACACTCTCTCTCTCTCACACTCATTGTGAATTGGTCAAATCAGAGATAAATACACACAAAATGAACTAGGCCTTGATCTCATCCCCACCCATCCTTTTGTCTGTACTGTGGTGTTAAGGCTGATATACACTGAACGTTCTGAATGTAAAGTTCTCCTTTTCCCTTCAATTAAGCAACAAATTTACAAATCAACTGGCAATGCAGCAATACGAAGCAATACAAATGACTTGGCATTCTCTGTTCCCCTTGGCCATGGACTAACTAGCCTTCCAGCATTACTTGAAAACATTCAACTAATGACCAGAATACCAGATATTTTCTTTCTAGAAAGTGAATGTTACAGATTTCAAATTCTTATAATACAATTGAAAATCAGCAATAAATCAACAAGGTGTGTGTGTGTGTGTGTGTGTGTGTGTGTGTGTGTGTGTGTGTGTGTGTGTGTGTGTGTGTGTGTGTGTGTGTGTGTGTGTGCACATGCGCGTGCGTGTCTGTGCGCGTGCATGTGCAAGTGTGTGTTTGTGCGTGTGTTGTGTGTGTGTGTGTGTGTGTGTGTGTGTGTGTGTGTGTGTGTGTGTGTGTGTGTGGGTGTGTGTGTGTGTGTGTGTGTGTGTGTGTGTGTGTGTGTGTGTGTGTGTGTGTGTGGTGTGTGTGTGCGTGTGTGTGTGTTTGTGTGGTTTGTGTGTGTGTGTGTGTGTTGTTTGTGTGGTTTGTGTGTGTGTGGTGTGTGTTCTTTCACTAGCAGCCACTCAACTACAAATGGTTCAAAGGTCTGAACTAAAGACTGCTTCCACTGGCCCATGGGTTACTTCCCTTTGCTCTGCTATGACTGGTTGGGAAAAATGAGTCAATCATTTGTGTACCAAAATATGTACATATATATATATGTATCTAACATGCTTAGATTATATTATTTTCATCTGTACCAACTAAAATCTAAGAAACTTCTGTCAGAATGCAGCTAGTCCAAAGTTAATTCCAAGCATCAATGAAAACACCTGTTTCAGGTTTTCTGATCAAATTTTACAACTAATGGGATCAGCCTGCTGCCCCTATCTACTGTAGTGTGCATGATTACAAATTTCTGTTTTGTTTCTACTGCTTTACCTTGTATAAGCGTCTGTACATGTACGCGTACGTGCAGGTGTGTGCACTGGTGAGAGTTTGGGGAAAAAGCCTGAAAATGTGTAAGCAATTGTTTTTGACCTTTTGTCATTCTGTGTACTGAAAAATGTGCAAGTCTTCTCAAGTTCTTGCAGCAAAGCAATAAGCTAAACTGCTGACCAGTATGGGTTGTTGATTCCACCCCCCACCCCCCCGAACCAGTATGAGTAATACTATCAATCAAAAATAACTTTTCTGCTAATTGTAACACATACTGATCTGTCATTAACTCGAGAGAAGCACCACTACCAACTGCAAGTATATCTGACAAGTTGCAATAAGCTCTTCATTATATATATAATATATACACTTTTTTTTAAACAGTTCTTCCACATGCTTTCAATCATTATCACTGACATTTATCATCAATGCCTTAGACATGTTTTCATCAAATTAAATTTTAATATGATACATGATTCTCAATTTAGCACACAATTTCCCACTGGGATATGTGTATTCACATTCACAAATGGTGCCAATCAAAGACAGCCAAAGGTATGACAAGTTAATGAAGCATTAAAGTGCAAGACATGACTATAAATTTCAGTTTAAAATTTACAAATCTCAAGTCTAATGACGGCAAATTTGCTAGTATTAGTAGTAATCATATAATGTGCATGTGGAAGAACTTCCAGCTCGGCTATTGGTAACTTTAAGACAAGAGTAAAAATTATTGCATTTCAAAACTTATGATGAAACTGCAATGCAAAACTTGTCTTGCTGAACCACAAAGCTTAAAGTTGTGGCACAAATTTGTCTTTTTCATGACAAATTTTGCAATGCAACAAATAATTTAAACAGAAGTCCATCATTTCACCTCTGTATATGTGGTTTTTGTCTCTATTTATCATCATTTTAATTCACAACATATTCATTCAGAGCAAAATTTTAATGCTCAACTACATACAGAGGTGAAAAGATTCTTCAAGATATAGCAAGATATCTAACCATGTCACTGGCTAAAGAACAGTCAAACACAAAAGAAGCATAAGGAAACTTCATCTACTTCTAACAAATTAGTAATACTAACACATCTGTTGTGATCTTTGCTTTAAAATTGTGATGGGGATACCCAAGAATAGAAACAGTTAAGAATAGAAACAGTTAAAACATTTTCAATTTTATGTTCAATTTACATCTTTGGTTTATCTCTAAAATAAACTGCCTTTACAAATGTATCATAATAACCTGTAATTCCCACATTAGTTTCAAACCTGTTACATGTCAATGCCACAACATAGCCAAGTACATGGTAGAAATACAAACAACAAAACACCAGACAATTTCAAACATTTTGTGTTACTTGTTTTTCAGTTTTTACATATTTTTTTTTCCAAATCCATACTGACGTGGAAACACTAATTCAAATGACAATGAAGCAATAATGCCACAGGTCCTAAAACTGTGGGCAGGTCAAGATACATTAATCATCAAGCTCTGACACTGTATAGTCAGGGGCTACATTGGAGACTACGACCTCAATACTGTCCACAAATTTCAGTACTTGGGGTCCACCATAAGTGACAACCTCTCTCTGGACGCTGAAATCAGCGCCAGAATTGCAAAGGCCTCATCTGTCATGGCTAAACTGAACAAGCGGGTCTGGTCCAACAGCAGTCTCACTGCGAACACCAAAATGCAGGTGTACAGAGCATGTGTATTGAGCACACTTCTCTATTCAAGTGAAGCCTGGACCACATACGCCAGCCAAGAAAAGAGGCTCAACATTTTCCATCTCCGCTGCTTGCGACGCATCCACGGCATCTGATGGCAAGACAAGGTGACCAACACAGAGGTCCTCCGTCGTGCGGGCCTACAGACCATCTTTGCCCTCCTAAGCCATAGCCGATTACGCTGGCTTGGCCATGTGCGTCGAATGGAGGATGGAGGCATACCAAAAGACGTTCTCTACGGCGAACTAGCAAACCGGAAGCAAACTCCACGACGCCCACAGCTACGCTTTGTAGACGCATGCAAAAGGAACCTTAGAAGCTCAGGGATCGACCCAGACTCTTGGGAGACTCTGGCGGAAAACAGGGCAGCGTGGAGGACAGCCGTTCAGCAAGACGTTGTGAATGCAGAGAGGAGGAGAGCAGAAAGCGCAGATGAGAAAAGGGCTCTTCACATGCAACTGTTCTAGAAACCAGACAACAGCGACTTAATTTGTATGTGGCAGATGTGACAGAGATTGCCACTCAAGAATCGGCCTGCACAGCAGAAAGTGCACGTCATGACCACAACGCCTCCTGGTTCAGACTATCATCTCCTGAGATGTAAAGAGGCCGACACAATCAAAAGGATTAAGTTCACTCAGAATGCACCAGTCACAAGTCCTCTTTTAGCTCTTCAGTTGGCACAGGGTGCCTTGCAAACCCTTTGACTCCTGCACCCTATCTAGCAACTGCAAAAACTTGACCCTTTGATTCCCTCACCCTATCCACCAGCTTCCTGCAGAATGCTGGTGGATAGGGTGAGGGAATCAAAGGGGTTGGATAGGGTGAAGGAATCAAAGGGGTAAGTTCTTGCCTTGCTAGCATGGTTGGCAATGCATGCTGGCAGAAAGGAAGTGAGAGTAATCAAAGGGTTAAGCTATTATCTATCACATTTGAACATCACAAGAGACTTGCTAAAATTCTCCAAAGGCTCAGCTGCAACAGCAAATCACACAAACCAACCAAAGACAACCTGACAACTTGTCAAAATTGAAAATATCCCTTTCTGTCCCGCATTCTATCCATCAGCTTTGCGATTAAGCTTAATCCTTTCATTCCCTCAGCCTATCCACCAGCTTCCTGCATGAAGCTGGTGGATAGGGTGAAGGAGTGAAAGGGTTGTTTTACTTTGCTGTCACGTCTGACAATGCAGGAGGCTGGTGGATAGGGTGAGGCAGTCAAAGGGATATTTAGACACTTTATCAGAAGAGAATCTGTAAAAATGCTTTGGTAAGGTAATCTTCCTTTACATAATGGTGATAATGAGATAATCACACACCAAATTCATTTGACAATGAAAACAGAAGTCACTGGAGTTGTATTCCTTCTACAGTTATAAATAAAACATTTAAAGGCCAAGGCTATGCTTAAGTGCAGTGCTGACGAGAGACAAGTGTAGTGCTGTGAGACTAACTCACTAAGTCAAGTACTTCAACTCCATCCGGCAAAAAGTCCAATTCATGTATGTTTAAAGTACTAATTCCCATAATGGGCCTTCCAAATTTACACATTAGAAACTTCCTACAAACTAGCCACAAATTCTTTGCTGTTGCAACATTCTTTGTTGATAGGCACACAACAGAGGTAGTCAACACAAACACACACACACACGCGCGCGCACACACACACGCACGTACATAAACAAGCTCAATACACACATGATCTAACATACACACAAGCTGAAAAATAGGGTGGAACTGAAAGATCAGAAAGCACAGGAAAAAAGACAGAAGAAGCCAAAACATCATTTCTAAATTGAACTCTGTTCATTGCATCTGGAGTGTGGGTACACTATGATATAGTATGAAGCACAGCACATGCTAATAAAACTGGGGGTTTGTAGATTTTTCATTAAGGAGATAAATACTTGGAGTATAGTATATTAATTAATCATCCATTAATCTTCAAGTTCATTTCAATGTGACAGAAGCTGATTGCTGAGTCTTTCTAATTCCTTTCAAGAAGATAGGTGTTGACTTTTCATCAAGAAAATAAACACAGTGGAACCCTCCAATAACAAACTTGCCTAAAATGAATTGCTGTCCACTTCCTTCTCCTTCCCTCTTGTAAAATACTGTCTATAACATACATAACAAGCAAAACCAATGATTATGTCAAAAGGGGGTAATGGGTTGATTGCAGTGTGATTGTATGTAAGTATGTTGTGTTGTGTGTGTGGTGTGTGTGTGTGTGGTGTGTGTGTGTGTGTTGTGTGTGTGTGTGTGTGTGTTGTGTGTGTGTGTGTGTGTGGTGTGTGTGTGTGGTGTGTGTGTGTGTGTGTGTGTGTGTGTGTGTGTGTGTGTGTGTGTGTGTGTGTGTGTGTGTGTGTGGTGCGCGCACACATGTCCATGTGTGTCTGTGTGTACTTGAATGTTCTTTTTGGATACTTAATCATTTAATGACAGAACTGTCATGATGAGCCATTTCCCTCTTATTTTTAATGTTTCTTTTTTCTTCTGTTTTTCTCTGTACAGGCATGCTTAATGCGTGTGCATGTTTGTATGCTGTCATGATGTGCACTTTTCTACTTAGAGAAAATTTCTTCCTTTTTCTGTCACAGTGCTGCGTTGTGTTGGGTTGCATTGAAATTGTATGTTGTACTGCGCTGTGTTGCATTGTTGTTGAGTTTAGTGTTGTGTTACTGTGTGCATGCGCGCATGTATGCATGCACATGTGTGGTTTTGTCTCCTTGCTTTGCTTACATTCATCAAAACTGATAATCGAAAGGTTTTCACACTTGCTCTTTTCATTTTCATTCATGCAATATAAAAGAACTGAATTTGGAGCCATGCAGTTATATAAAGTTTTGACTAGGACAGGGTGTACTTCTCTCTCTCTACACACACACACACACACACACACACACACACACACACACACACACACACACACACACACACACACATACAAACATACACACAACAGAGTAACATTACATGACAGAAGCAATACAATTTAATAATCTAATGCAACATGTTTTTAATATATCAAACTTTAAAAAAAAAAATTCATGTCATATGAAAATGCCCTTTCTGGCACAATTTCAGTTTGAATGATAAAGTGGATTATGCACTCTGATACTGTTATAAACTTTTATTATTACTAAGCAATATTTCAAAGGTATACTGAAATCTATCTGGGCTCAAAGAGTAACACACTAAGTTAAACTGATCTTTCTATAAACAAGAAACCAATGGGCTATCTGTTCATCTCTAATACTTCCACTCTGTGAACTCAATGAAACTCAAAGGCCGATAAACTGGGCTGTGACCCATAGATTCAAAAATCAAATAAATTTGTCCAAAAGACTTCCAACCCAAATATATTAACTTAAGTCAATGCTCTATAAATAAATAAAAATGAAAACCCAAGTTATACTCTTATACTTTCAAACCTATATTAATCACTCATTCAGTGATTCACTGTCACTCCAGAGACTACACACTGGAACAAACTTCTGCATGAACTTGATACATGCACTAAAAATGCTTGTTGACACATTTTGTCTTCTCACACATACACACACACACACACATGTATACACACACACACACAATTTCATTCTTTACCATATGTGAATGTTTGAAAGGGTGGAAAATGATGAATCTCCACACAACACAGATGGGTGGTGGAGGAGGGGGGTAGGCGACTGACTCTCTACACATAATAGAAGTCTTCTAAAATTTACCTGGATGGGCAACATGGGAGAAAAGAGTAAACCCAAACATCACACAGATCATTATAAAGACAACTGACATCACTTTCAAGCATTACAAATGATGGTCAAACTGTACCCATGATCCCCCTTTTCCAATGCCTTCAGACATGTTTGGGAAATTACGACTTTGAAAACTGACCAATCAGAATCTAACATTTTAAAAAAATGTACCCATCAAAACTTGAAATGTTCAACTGCAAACCACTACCAAAACCAGCTAAAGCTGTCAATAATTACGTATGTAAATCCAAAGCATGAAGGATCCATCAATAATAATAATAATAATAATAATTACAATATTTATATAGCGCAAAATCTCGATAAAAATCAAATCTAAGCGCTGAACATACACTTACGCACACGCGCACACACACACTCACACATGGCTATAAATGGAGAAAAAGAATAAAAGCAATGGAAAATTATAGAGAGCATATTATATACAAATATATATTACAATGTGATTCCCCTCCGAGTGGAGACAGGCTACAGAGGGGGGATGAGTGAGGTCAGGATTTTATGCAGAGGAGAAAAGGTGAGTTTTGAGAGCGGACTTGAAGGAGACAAAAGTAGGTTGCTGACGGACAGAGAGAGGAAGTTTGTTCCAGGAAAGTGGACCAGAAACAGAGAAGGCTCGTGGACCATAGGTATTGAGCTTAGTGCGTGGAAAGCGAAAAGTCAGAGGATCGGAGGCAGAGCGGAGGGTACGTGAGGGAACATAGATCTCAAGTAGGCTTGACAGGTAATCGGGGGCTGCGTTATTGAGGCTTTTGTAGCACATGGTGTCTAGTTTGTACTGTATGCGCTTTGATACAGGGAGCCAGTGAAGTTGTGCCAGGAGAGGAGATATGTGGTCAGCTTTTTTCTTTTTGAGTACAAGGCGTGCAGCATTGTTTTGAATGCGCTGTAGGATGTGAATGGTGGAGGCAGGAAGACCAGACAGGAGTGAATTGCAATAGTCAATGCGAGACATCATGAAGGAGAGAACGAGTTTTGCAGCTGTTTTGACAGAGATACTTCCTGATCAGGCTTATACGATGGAGGTGATAGTAGCAAGATCTGGCAGTTTGAGAAACAAAGTTGTTCATGGAGAGGGGTAGAGTCAATGCAGACACCAAGGTTTTTAGCTGAATCAGAAATTGGGACTGATGTGTTACATAATGGGAGAGAAAGAGGAGGCAGCTGAGAAAGTTTCTGACGGGTGCCAATGAGGATAGCTTCTGTCTTGTCGTCATTAAGCTGAAGTTTGTTGAACAATGATACTGCCATTTAATTATTTAAAACACAAAATCAATATCATCTGCATTCAGACCTGTCATTCACTTTCAATCCCTTCTCTCAACTTTCATCAGGCAATGTATGGCATTCTGGCAGTATTTACTTGATGTAATTGTGTCCCTTGTTATGACACGAGATCGCTCAATGATTTAAGGGGCTCAATTTTCAAAGGCCCGATTCCATCATCTCTGTCCAAAGATGAAGTCCACTGCATGATGTCCAACAGCTAGTTCTTCAATCTATCATCTGTGACATGAAGTCACACAAAGTAGTCCATTCCTGAACCAAGATGGCAAAACTGAGCTCTTACATATGGTACACTGAGCAGAGCTCACATCAAAATGTGCACTGCAAGTGCAAGATGGCTCTGAGATGGAGCTGAAAGTTATCCATGACAACAACAGTTGTTGATGATGAGACTGACTGTCAGAAAAATATTTGAAATATGGAATTTGTATAAGTATAATCTTTCCAGTCAACATTATTCATCATCATCATCATGTGCCCTGCCGCATGGCGTTGATGTTCATGGCCCTCCATATGAATCTATCCTTTATCACTGCAACTACTTCTCCCACCCTGTCTGTTTTCATCCAGTGCGTAAGCCTGTCCATTATTTTCTCCCTGGGTCTACCTGGTGCTCTTTTCCCCTCTAGCTTTCCTGTTGTGACTAGGTGCTCTAATTTTTCTTGCCTCATAACATGATCTATAAATGTTGCTAGTCTTTTCTCAATCTTCTTCAACATTATTCACACAGTTAAAATCATTTATGACTTCTCAAGTAAAAAATGAATGAATAAAATGCAAATCAAACAGCAATGCAAATCAAACAGGATGCAAAATCCATATTTAATAAAGATCTATATCCACAAATAATGGAAAAATTCTCGCCGAGTTTCTTTTTCCCAACCCACAAGCACAAAAATAATACTATTAATACAATGATTCATAATGTCAATTCAAATAATTTCTTCCTGCATAAGACTTCAAACTAATGCTGAATAGCAGAGTTCCCAATTTTTAAGTACTTTAAATTTTGTTGTATGTGAAAAAAGGGAATGGAAAAAGTTGGGCTTCCTAACTTAATTCAATCATCAATTGGGTTTTAGACACTTTCCAACAAATCAAACAGGGCAATAAAAACAATGAAATGGCCAAGTGACAAGAAGACATACACATGTACATGTATATAATATGTGCACAGTAACATGAAACAGGCTTGTAATCTTTCCTGGCTTTGCTTCGTTTATACAGTACCAGAATCATTATCTTGCAAAGGACGTGTATGTAATTATCATTCGACTAATCTGTAACAATACTAGCACTACACTACAGCAACAAAAATCAATACCAGGTTTTCCTTCTTATCAGTAAACTATTCTAAGGTAATATATACATTGCCAAGCCAGTGACATGGTTATGGTGTGGTGTGCATGCTGATTTTGAAACATTAAAAGTATCAATCATCCAAGCAAAACAAGTCTCAGGGATGTATTAAAAGCAAAAAATAATTATGCACAATTCAACAAAAATTAAAAACACACCAGAGGTTGTCCCTTCTCTTTGATGAATTTAAGGTACTAGCAAGTAATGACACAATGCACTGCTTTTACAACTTTTTTGTGTATGTATTAGATTATTTTCCTGTTTCTGCATTTAAATCTAAACATAAATCAAAGAGAACTTACGTCAAAACTGTTTTTACACACTAAAGCAGCAGATGCTCTACTGAAACAGTAAACTTTCAAGACCACAATTTTGCACAGTGGAAGCCATACGAGTGGAAACAAACTCAAAATCGTTACTTACCTTTCAAGATCACCAATCACCATGATGCATCATCTTTCACTACATGTCAGTTGAATATGATAAAACTTCAAGATGTAATGTGTCTGTCACTAGATGTCATTTGAATAGGACATGATAATTGATACACTGTTGATTAAATCAGTACATGGCCTTTGATAAGGATAAATCTTTTGGGGGGCAAAGTACCAACCTACTTTAATTTGGAACTGAAATATACAGAGTTGGTCATTTTACAAATTTAATTTCATGCCAGAACAGTAGCAAAATTCAGAATCCAACTAAAAAAAACAAACACACACACACAAAAAAAAACAACTACAAATTTAAAACCTATAATAAATGTGTCTTAAGAAATTTTTAAAGGGTGCTGGCCAGTAGCACATGTGTCATAAAAACAATGTCTATCAAGCCACAAGCAACTCTGCATATCCACATACTGTGTTCTTCATAGTTTTGGAGAGTTCTACTCAGTGCCGTTTTTTTTTTTTTTCATTGTACCACATTGATTTTGTAAATTTAGTGACTAAGTCAAATTTCATCACATTTACCAGTCAACACGGAAAACTGGTTCGCACAACAGACTACTGACTGGAAGATTGTGGGTTTGAGCCTTCAGCAGTAAAAAATTTGGCTCCTACCCAGAGTTGACTGTGCTATGGATTCACTAGGAAGACCTGGGACCACACTTAGATTTCATTCAGTAAAAAACTTAATGTGTCACTGTGTGTTGCTCAAATTTCTTCACCAACATAGCAGGTGTCTGCATCTCTCAGGCCCAAAAGTATGCACTGAGTACAACCCTGTTATGCAACCTCAATCTGAATCTATGGAACTCCATAGCATAATCACTATCATTCCTGATCTCATTATCATTTTATTGAGAAAATTTGTCCCAGATTCTGTGGTCATACATGCCCTGCTTTCAGATGACCTGTCCCTTTATACAATCTCAATCTGAAAATACTCCAATCACTACCATCCCCATTCTCATCATTAGTAACAGCGACCTAACAAAGATGATTAATGAGCCCCTCCTCCCCTCTAGAAGTCCGCACAAGAATGACAAGACTGTGGTCCTTTATGCCATGCTTACATACTGATCTCACTGAGATGAATTTGAAGTTCCTCCTCCCAAAAAGAACAGCTTCAGACTACTCACAATAAAAATCACATATATACTTCTAGAACTAATAAAAGTTAAGAATAAATAAAACCCAGAACACCTATAGATCGTACATGACAAAAACATTTCAAGTCAGTACGACTCAAGTAACAGGGAAAACCCATGAAAAACATTTGCAGATGACCATGTCCAAATTCTCTAACATAGAACTTTCAGATTTACTGTGAACTACCTTTCATTATAATAACCATTTAGTATGTGCCATCAAACCTGTGTTTTTACTTCTCTTAATCATGGCAGTAGGCAAACAAATGGCATTATTACCAATATAATCTGATCATTAGTAAAGAACTTATTTATCAACAAAAGCGAACTATATACCATTCCTTAACAAAAATTACCATTGAAGGGTATGCAAATAAGACCCACACAATGGAAGACAAAACACAAGCTGACTCGCATTTAATCAAGTGCCCCCTATGAAGAGTCTAGGATATCAGTCCTAGATCCTACGTAAAAAGACCTGTTCACTAACATCTAATTCATGATGCTGTTTTGGAGTTAGATGGACCAAATGTCTGATTTGAGTGCCAAGTCTCCAAAACATATGCCCTATTCTTCCCATTGTATTGCATGTTGCAGATACAGCACACATGATTTTAATAACTTTCTCATATTAAGAAAAACATTTTCTAAAATAAATATGCCAGTAATTTATTACCTACAGGCTAAACACAATGCACTTGACATATCATCATCACTGATAACTTTCTCAAATGTCTTCAATTCACTCAATGACGCCCTTCCCTTCCTTCTTGTGGAGGCTGAATTCCAGACATTTAAAAAAAAAAAAAAAGATTTTTCTACCATTGTTATTGGTGGTGGATTTGTTGTTTTTTTTTCAACTCAGTTTTGGTTTTGTATACATCAGTATGTCTACCTTTGATCAGAAAAGACTTCCATTTACTTACCTTGATAATAACCTTTATTTCTCATTGCAACAGCATCATTACAAACTACAATGCAGATTTACACAACCCACATCCAACATAACTTGAAATTTTGCTTTGAGATAGATGAGACTGTTACTGTTGTTTTCTTTGAGATCAATGAGACTGTTACTAATGTTAGTGCTACTGTCATTTTTGTTTAAAGCCTAACTGACTGCACAGAGCCATATCAGAGCTATAACCCATTTCAAAACATACAGTGATAAACAATACTCCAACAGGAAGAAAAAATTAAATACACATATCAATGCATTTGCATATAAATAGGTATTCCAAAGTGCTCTTCGCGGGCGGCGAAAAGTACGGCAAAGTGCGATTTTTCACTGGTTTTCAACTTGCTCGTTCTCAACAAAATGCAGTGTCAGAAATAAAAAACATAGATCATGTTGGTCTGTGATCCTTTAAGCTTTGTTTAAAGTCAAAATAAATCAATAAGTGTAACATTTACCGTTTGAAATATGCTTTTGATGATGGGTACTAAATTGCGATTTTGCTGCTACTGGAACGACGAAATCGGAACGCGGTTTTGACACCTACCTTGAAAACTCGCCTCGAGGAGATAAGCTGGGTCAGATATCAACAAACCATTTACACTGTCAAAAAGAAGACTAAATTTGCTTTCATCCGATGTAAAAAGTGAACTGATAGGCTTCCATTTAGTCGGTCGTTTCGTGCGTTAAAAACTTCCGTCGATGATTTTGCAACCTTACTCAAAACCAATCTCGCCATATTTTTCACTGTGCAAAAGGTCAAGGTTTCAACTTTCAATTTCTGCTATTTGCATACGGATTCAACCACTGGCTGTTTTCCTCGAGGACTGAGAACAACGCAACCTATTTTCGCTTTCTCTTAGCGTCTGACGCGCAATGGCGGACACGCGCGAAGATCGTTCAGGCGAGCAGATGGACGTCGAAGTTTACGTCGACCGCTCCAGCCACGACGAATCAAGCGATCAACTTATCTAGAGGGTAAGTGAAATATCTTGCAGTTTGTTTACTATTACTTTTCGACATTTTCTTTCCTGATTTTAGAATATAATTGTTTGGAAAGCGCACAGCTGCAGCACCCACAGTATCATGAATATGTTGGAAGGTAGGGGTAGGTGACGGTTTGGGGTGCGGTAATTTTACAGAGAGTGAGATCAGGCATATGATTAATCCTACCAGACCGAGTTCCCGCTATTGTGGGAATGACGAAAATGACTATATACCGAGTTCCCGCTATAGCGGGAATAGCACACTCACATGATCGTCACTTTATCAAGAGCTAAAAACAGCTACCGAACCGTTGCTAAGCATCGCGTGAGCGTGTGTTCAGCCTATTGCAAATGTCTGCCTTTGTGTTGATGGTATTTTGAGGTGATTTGATCATGAAGCGAGCTAGTGATGAACCAAGCACTTCAACAGGTAAACGGGCGAGGCCAACTCGCTTCACAGTTCAACAAGTGGTGGACATTTTGCAGATTGGAGAATTTGATCAGGAATACGTTTCCGATTCAAGTGACGATGATTACGCTGATGAAGCATTGAGTGAAAGTGATGATTCTGAAAATGAAAGAAGTAGGTCGAGACAGAGTGTTGGAAGAAGGGGCGTGCCCATACCCCTCAACCAAGTGATAGGGGAGATGCTTGTGTGATTGAGGGTTGGACTGGCATTAGATGAAAGGTAGGCCTATTTTCTACAATCTCTCCACGTTTCATATAATTCTAACCATTGGTGTGCATGATATGAACAGTTTTCTAACGTATATACATTTTTTTCAAAATTTTGCTCAGGAGGCCAGGCAGGGGCACAATTTCGCTCAGGGGCTAAGGTCTGGTAGGGTTAAAGGAAAATGTTTACAAAAGATTTTTTTAATAATCCATGCCTTTATTATATTTATTTATAATGATGTTAATGAGAGATTAGCGATTTATTGTGGTCACGTGACCAACGCTTTGATCGATCGATAGTCGAATTGGCCGAGTGCCCTCCCTTGACTTCACTCGATCTGGTTCAGTATCGTTCAGCAATTTCACAATGTTACAACCTTTTTCTTTTCTGCCTTTGTGTAAACTTCCTGAATGGTAGGCCCTACCATTGAAACAAATTTGCATGTTTATCAATCCTCTTATTTTTAGGCCCAATATTATTATCACCTAGTTCAACAGCTTTAAAAGTTTATTATTATTATTAATATTGTTATCATATTTTTGTTATTGTTATTATTTTACTATCATTATTCATTATTATTTATCATTATTATTATTATCATTATTTCATTATTAGTTTACTATCATTCATTACTATTTATTATCATTACTATTATTGTCATCAAAAATAATATTTAAACAAAATAAAGTAGGCCTACCAGGTTAATGGGCTGGACACTATGAACCTTCCTAACTACTAACTAGGCCTATAGTGTTTATGAGATAAATTTTGTTGTGCTGATTTGAGTAGGCCTAAATGTATGGGACATTTTACTTTGCCCACTGCTTTGTGAGTTAGGGTAAGGTATTATAATTTTATTTTCAAAGCTGACAATAATACTGGTAGGCTTCTTACAGCTCCACACCAATCTCTCTCTCTCTTGATCCTTTCTCTCTTTGACAGGCAGGGAAGTTAATTGAGCAGGGGTACAAAAGTCCTTGTGTTCCTGCATGTTTTATGTTCTTGTTTTTTGGATATGTTTTTGTTTTGGTCAGTATTTGCCTCTTGCTCTGTATGTATAGGCCTGTTTGTCCCTACAAATGGGATTTTCACATTACGCTACAGGATAGAACAGATAGATGTACTAATACTTTCCCTCTACACTATTTTTCTCACAGATGATCTCTTCATGAGGATGAAGGAGCGATTTCTTAAGACTGGCAGAGGGCGGAGACCTAGTCTTTTGGACAACTTTGACAGCAATGATGATGAACTGCATCTTAACATGTTTTAATTTCCTGTCACTTGTGAAGGGGAATCACTGATCATAGACACTGACAAGTATTTTTTTACATTTCATTACAACATGTTTTTTGTAAAAAGAGATGATTTCTATCTTTTGTGCTTCCAGTTTAAGTTGAAGGCCAGGACAGTTATCTACTGTGATTAAGCAACAGTGAAAGGTCAAGACAATGATGTGGAAGCTTTTGATAATGTTCTACACACAGTTAACCTTTTCGCGACGCACCGGTTGCCGGGAGACGGTGCCAAAAAACTTCCCTCCCGACGCACCGTACCCCCAGTGCGGGTAAGGCGTCTGTTCCCCACAGACGCACCGACCGTACAGTGCCGGTCAAGTTTTGAAAAATTCTGGCAGCTTTCACTGTAAATAATATCCAAAACAACTGTCAGTACTGTTTAGTAGAAGGTTTCAGCAAAGGGACAGAGTCTGTTTAGTTGGTGTAGCTTTACAGTTGATGGTTTGACTGATAACGGAATAAAGTGACCCCCCTGACCAGGAAATTCCAATGCCATGTGTTAGGTCTGCACTATCTTCCTTCATAAACTGTTTGCTAGCTACCGGGCGTGGGAATTCAGGAATTATTATAAACTTTACCATCCAAGTTGACTGCTCTCTCTCTCTCTCTCTTTCTCTCTCTCTCTCTCTATCTCTCTCTCTTAATCTCTCACCTCACTCTCTCTTTCTTGCTCGCTCTGTGTGTGTGTGTGTTTGAGAGAGAGAGAGAAGGAAAGAAAGAGAGAGAGAGAGAGAGAGAGAAGAGAGAGAGAGAGAGAGAGAGAGAGAGAGAGACAGTGGTTTCAAAGGTTCCTGTAGACTTCAGTACAGCACAGTACAGTTACTACTGGGACGTGAGCTTGCGTCTGGGTTATACTCTTGTGACCTACGTTGTTCTTGTCGTAGCGATGCGTATAAGTGTTGGAAGTTCTTATTTGAAAATAGTATGCTAGCAAAGATCACGTTTTGAGCTTTCTGGTAATATCAAATACTTTGCCATCAATCGTACTTTTGTAGCTGTAAAATAAAATAGAAAAGTAGTAAAAATGGTGCGTCAGCAGGGAAGAAAACAAACGCCGACGGCCCGGCGGCTGGGAACTCGCCGTGGTGCGCACTGGCCGTCTTGAAAGAATTAAGGAACAGTTAAAGGTCAAGACATGTTTTAATCGTTGTTTAATGATAAAAAAACCCAACAAATTGGCATGTAAAAACTATGAAGATGACTTCTTTGAATGAATGTTGTTGATGTACATGTCTTGTTTGATTCGATATGTAAACAAAACGCATTATTTGTTACTATTATCAGCTGACATTTGTTTAAATTTTGTCATCTGATTTTTGTTTACAGAAAGATTGAAACCTAATGTCTTGTTTGTTATACTGACAGATCATAAAAAACTGATCATTTTGGTATATGGTACTTTGCAGTAGGATGAATGTGACAGAAGTTACGGAGTCTTGCAAAAAGCTAAAATACACATTTTTTTCAAAATAGGTATTTTATCCTTACCCAAATATGGTTTGATTAAACATACAGATGTCTGGGGTTGTTTTACATTGAAAGAGTTTGTCATGCTGAGCAATTTGATATCAAAACCATTTTTGTAACTTTAAAGTGAAAAAAGTTATGGTGCACCAAATATGTGTAAAATTCGCCATTTTTTTCACTGTGACAAATCGGCATATTTCGCATTTTTGACATCTGATATCTTTTCAACCAGCTTTCAGATGAAGCTGGAAAAAATTAGGGTTAAATTCCTTAATATGTTTATCATATGATTCATTTCAGTGTTACTGTATTGTATTTCTTAAAGATAATGGAGTTTGAAATTAATGAAAATGGGTCCCTTGCTCAGTTGTTTAGAATGGCGGCGTCCAATTTTGCTATTTTTTGTCATTTTCATAGGTCTGTATTTTTATTGATATGCATTTCTGTCCATGTTTTTTGCACATCAACTTAACAAGTAAAAACCTCCTCAGAAATGATTTTCTGGGCTTGTGTGATTTTATATGTGTGTTCAAGGCATGTCTGAATGTGGCCTAAAAAAGCGTGCGAAATTTTTCTAAGTCCAAAAAGAAAGGAAAAAATCATAAAAAATTTATTTTTTATCCCACATTAAAAAATAAAGTATGTATGTGTTCAGAATGAAAATCTCTATTTTCCCAGCTGATTTTTATTCAGATAAGTTCAAATTTGAAAATCACTTTGGAATACCTAGTTCAAGGCATGTCTGAATGTGGCCTAAAAAAACGTGCGAAATTTTTCTAAATCCAAAAAGAAAGGAAAAAATCATTAAAAATTTATTTTTTATCCCACATTAAAAAATAAAGTATGTATGTGTTCAGAATGAAAATCTATTTTCCCAGCTGATTTTTATACAGATAAGTTCAAATTTGAAAATCACTTTGGAATACCTAATATAAAGGAGGGGGGGGGGGGAATCAATGAGACTGAAAATGACCGTGATTTGAGTGATGCCTATATTCAAATTATCAACAACTGTTACTGACATTATAAATATTACTATAAAGATCATCAGCCTCTACAAAACAATGCTGCTGAGCTGTTCTGAAGATTTGTTAGGTACTAATAGGTGTCAGATTTCAAGACAAATAATTTGGTGAGTATTTTTCTAATGTATGCTCCAAGTCCAACATACATTAAATTAAACAACCTCGACTAAACAGCTTCAAGATTCTTTGCAGTTTTCTGCCTCATCTGGTGCTTCTGTGACTTGAAATGGTCTAAAAGTTTATGGATGCCTGCTCAACTACAGTTAATATAATATAACCGACTTTAAAGCAGCACAAGACACAGTAAGCTCTGCCAGCCTCTGTTATTTTTGAAAGTCATGTGCTCATTTCCATGACATCAATTTTTTATGAAATCCACTCCAACCACGGCTTATTTTTGCAGTCTTTGTCAAACATTTTTGCTGTGGCAGACTCTCTCTCCAGAATATCGACTCGAAACATGGTCACATTCTTCAAAAGTTTTGCAATCAGTTCTGATAACAGGCCGTGCCTGACAAACAAAAAACACCTGAAGTGACTTTAGTGGAAAATGATAACGGATTTATCCCCCCAAACAAAATTTCGTTATCTGCTACTAGAGCTCAACAGACTGACAGCTATTTCACAAAAGAAAAAATTCAGTCTAATTTTTTTTATTTTCTCGGAAAGCACTGTTTCTTTTCTTGGAAGCAGCCTGTGGATTTTCTCGGATTTCCGAGAAAATTCTGAAAATTTGGAGCCCTGTCTGTACCTATTGTAAGTATTACAATTATCATGATCATAAAATGAAACCCGTTCTGCTCTAGCCACTCAACAGTAAATTTTAACACACACCAAGTTTGAAAACAAAATGATCATGGGAATAGGCGACAATTACATTCACGCTGAAATCTGTAAAGTGTGCATCATTATAGCTCTTTCAGCCTTGTGTTTAAAGAGGATTTTATTCTCAATTTGGACAATGTCAACAATTGGTCCTGGAACACGTGCAGCGTTTGTGCATATATATATATATATAAATATATACAGATACAGGTCCTTCAGAAGCTGATTCAGTCCTTTTGTTTAATCATAATCAATCATCAAAAATAACATAATCTACGCTAGTCACCAATCATTACAATACACTTGCATGAAATCACTAATGTCTCTTCCACAACTCAATGAGTCATCCAAAAAGCATCATGGAGTCCATGACATCAGTCCACAGAGCAGTTGTGTAACTTATAATACAACCACAATACAGACAAAACACTGTTTCCACTCGAAAACTGATTGCATAAATTGAAAGCTGAGGAATGACATACACGCATATAATTCAAGAACAAATGCTATTTCCATTTTTTTATTCTATCAATTCGTACCTTCCCTTAAGGCATCATTTTCTTAAATGGTGAATTTGTAACAGAAAATTTCTAAGAAATCAAGTGAGAAGAAAAATTAAACAGTAAAAAAGGATTATAGATCTCCATTGCTCAGCTTTTCCTTTATGCAAAACAATTCAAGCCCCTACTGCTGACATCCCTGAGCTTGTCATGCTTGCAACAGTACAAAAGAAAAAAACTGGACACCAACCTGAAGGATCAAGGCCACCAGGATCTTGTGATGTTCCAGGCATTGGATCAGCGGACTGTGAACCAGGGGCGCCAGGACCGGAGAAACCAGGAAACACAGGACTGGAATAGGCAGCAGGGTTTTGATGAAGCAGAACAGGATACAAGTTTGAACCCGAATTACTGTTTGAGTCATCTCTTGTATGTGACCAGCCTGAGAAGAAAAAAATAAACAAAATGAATAAACAAATAAATACATGAATAAAAAAAATACAAAAAGAAAAAAGTACTTAGATAATTAGCCAGGTACCTACAAACACACAATGATACACTATATATACAGTTCACCCATTTATCAAATTAACAATAAACATTTTAGTCTTTAAATCAAGGAATAGGCCAATTCTCTTCAACAGTTCAAGTATTCTGAAAACGGGGATTCCCCCCTAAATCCTGGTTTAGCTAAGTATATAACCACACTAGACCAAGCACTACCCTAATAAACAATCCTCTCTGTCTAGCCAATTCATTTGTAAATAGAAATCCCTACATCCACAGCCCAATCAATCAGTATTCTCCATGCTCAGCTTTCCCAATCCTAGAGCAGACCATTATCTTTCTTGGAAATCTCCTCCTCATGAAGATCAAGCGATATGAAGGAGAACAGAAAGATGGGAATTAAAAGTCTGATGCAGTAAGCATATGTAGCTAAAAGGGTCCATCCCCTAATGTGCACTTCCCTCTGCTGATGGGGGAGAGTTTTGTCTACAGGTGCTGTCTCCACTGAAGGAGGGAACAGTGGGGGGATGGATGGGTATGCATGAGGGGGGGGGGTCCCTGCCCAGCAGCTGCTCGAGGGCCACCTTATTCCTGGGTAACCTAGAAAGATTTCAAGAGCAGCCCTACACTGACACAGGGTCACCACTCTAAACCATAATTGCTTTTTAAGGGGCAACTGGGTGTTCATTCCATACAATTTACATGACGGGATGCATTACTCCTAAGCTCCCAGGCAAGGAGTATTGCTCCACTGCTGGGCACTGGAACGATTCAGATCTCAATCCCAAACAGGATTTCTCTAAGGGGGAGTACCATCCCAATTCAAACCTGACAAGTACCCCCCCCCCCCCCCCCCCCCCCCCCCCGAACTTCCCGCTTCACAGGAAATGTTCAAAAGTGTGGAAAGAGAAAATCATGGAGGTAGACAATCATGTCGCTTGTCTGTCAGAGATGTAGTGACTCATTCCAATGACCTGGAACACTCATTCCAATGAACTGGAACAAAGTTCTGCAAGAGCTATGATATTCCTGCCCAAGATCTTGGAAGATTAGGCAGAAGAAGCATGAGCCCGCTTATTCTTCCGTTTCTGAGCCTCTGATGGAGCAGCAGCAAGATCACTTTCAAAAGGGGACAGGACAGCTTTGCAACTGAGATCAGCCAGTCCTGGATCAAACTGCCTTATCTTACATCGACGCCAGTCTTCCAGGATACACACCAGTCTTCCAGAATAATGCCAGTCTTCTCCAGCACACACACACATCTCTTACATCGCACCCAGTCTTCAAGGATACACTGACTTCTCTTACATCGTTGCCAGTCTTCCAGAATACTCACTTCTCTTACATCGCCGCCAGTCTTCCAGGATACACTGACTTCCCTCACATCACCGCCAGTCTTAAATTAAACTGATTTCCCTCACATTGCTAACACCTTGGATCAAACGAACTTTCCCCACAATGCCTTGATGATTTATGAGTTTGGAGTTTGTTCAAGAGAGGTTCTGACTGCAGACAATTCCATATAATACTATGCACTCCATCCAAATCTGCCATCAAATATCTGGCAAACTCCCTATGACTGCACAAGGGACATAGTAAAATTAGTATATGAAACGCTAAGCTGACAGCAACTGAATGATGGAAACATTAAGATCTGCAACAAACTGGCCAACTTTTAATGTTTCAGGCTGGGATTGAACTCAAAATCAATCTTCCGTCCGGTTTAATGAGAATAATTTTTTTCATTGTATCACCCACAGCCTGAGTCAGACTCTGCAGACTATGACAATACGACAATATAATTAATATAGGTCTATCTATAACAATTAAGACAACACCGCAAATGAACAACGAGATTATTTGTTGTTGTTGCTGCTGGGTTTTTTTTTCTGAATTATTATCATTTTTTTCTCCGAGGAGTGTGTGTGATTCTTTTCTTAAGCCAATTTGATACACTCATGCATTAAATGCTTTGCACCACCGTTCATGTCTTTATCAAAATATCTAATTTTCAAATGTTAGCTTGAGAGTGTGCGTACGTCTTTGTACAATCTGCACTCGTGTGGGTGTGTTGTGTGGTGTGTGTGTGTGTGTGTGTGTGTGTGTGTGTGTGTGTGTGTGTGTGTGTGTGTGTGTGTTGTGTGTGTGCGCGCGCGCATGTGTGTGTGTGTGCACACGCACGCCCATGTGTGTGTGCGTGCATGCATGGAAGGTTTTATAAAACATACACAGCTGAATGGAACAGTAAGACAGAAAAATATTTTGGAAGAGACTACAGAAGGAAAGAAATCAAGAGGAGCCAGGCAAAAACATTGAGAGTGGCAGAAAAAGAGTAAATTTCCAGCACACAACTTCATGAAGGTGGGGATACCTACCATTTAATTTAACCGTTTAAACTGATAGAGCCCCCAGCATCCCAACGGGTGGGCAGGGGGTTAGAGTATGTGTGCATGTGTGTGTTTATGTGCAGACTTCATTGAGTGAGCATGCTACATACATGTAAGAATGAGACATTTTATAAAACTACTTCCTAAGTTATTAAATGATCCACAAACTCTATCTTAATTGGAGCACTTTGCCTGTAAAAATTACAAATAGCAAAATGTTGTATTCCTGTGTTTACAAGAAGCAGAAGGAGGTGGAAAAAAAAAATAATCCAGACTGACAATCAGAAAAACAGACACAACAATGACTTTTTACCTGTTTCGCTGCCGCCTCCATCATCGTCAGCAGCCTCCTGTTTAATCCACATAGCACCATCGCCTGTACGAGGAGAACATGTGTGAGCTGCTGAAGGTGTTGTGTGCGGCTGTCTTGAGCCTCCTTCACCAACATGTGAGGCTAAAGACAACAGTTCATCCTTACTAATTTGTTCTAACTTCACATCACCAATGTTTAGACTTTCTTGTTGTGTTACATTTTGGCTGGTCACTGTTGCTGACGGTCCTGAATGCTGCCTGTTGTTTTGCTGAAGACTGCTGCTGCCTCTGTTGTGAGTTAGAGGTGGTCCTCCTGCACCACGCACTCGCTGAGCTTGTCTTTCACTAGCACTAGGAGAACCCACACGCTTCACACCTCTTGATGGAATGGATCCCGAGTTCGTGCTCCCTGGTACCACCCTAGTTTGATCAACAATCATAATATCATCATCTGAGTCTCTACTGTCTCTGTTACTGGCACCAGACTTTGAAACAGAATCTCTGCTGTCTGGTGTCTTGTTTTGGTCGAGTGGCTGAGCGTGAAAACTATTGCTGACGAATGTGACAGAGTTCTCATCATTTTTGCTGAGCCTTTCATGCAAAACATAGTCTACCTTTTCTCCTGTGTCAATATTGAGGTAAATGTGTCCCACAAGTTCTACTCCCCTCTGAAACTCCACATAACCATTGCATAATGACTGCAGAAACTTGGTCAGTGATCCAATGAACTTGGATGATGAATCAGTATCCATTGTATTTATAACTCTTATAAGTTGTTCTCAATTCTGGAACAGAAATCAGAAATCATGTCAATAAGAAATATGACAATCACCAGAGGTTGGACTAACCCATCAGAAAAAAAGAGAAAGTGTAAGATGGTCTGAGGACATGCTCCTCTGGAAAAATTTAAAAATTAACTGAAAATCATGCAATCTGGTGCATTTTGAGCCATACAAACATGTATAACTTTGTAAAATTTCTATAATTACAATTCATGAAGTAGGTTCAATTTTCAATAGGTCAAGAAAATTTCTTTACTTGAAATCATACAATCATGAAATGGTTTAGGGCCTACATTCATAAATGTAAATACACATATGATGTTGACCCATTGCATTAATGTATATTATACCTATTTACATAAAAATTATTATCATGTATTTGCATAACATTTGTGTTAAATGCTGTTGACACACGATCACAAAGGGCTGTGGCTTCTTCGAATAAAACATCTCCTCTCTCTCCATATCAATTATCATCGACCGATGTACAGAAATAAATGAATGTAATGCGAACTAGTACTCTTCTTGTTGCTGATCATAGTTTTAGTGAGACAGTATAATGTTATCTATTGTTTTTCAATACGTAGTGACAACTTTATCTGGCTGAGATGGATTTCTTACTATCACTCTTCAACTTAATTTTTGGCAGCTAATATGCTAACATTAGTAACAGTCAAAGCCTGCACAATTTCAAATATTCATGCGATCTGAGGGTGTGGGTGGGGGAGAGCAGATAAATATTTATTTCAAACATTGGGCGTTGAACACAGGCCCCTTTTCTCTTTCTTCCTTTTATTTAAAGTCTTCTTTTGTCTTAAACATTAGGTCACTTTTGTTTTCATTGAAATGCAGTCCTGTTGTACCACTAGATTCATGACAGAGTCGGCTACTTGAATGAATTCACTGCACTGCTGATGTGTTCATACGCTTTTGTGGGGGTTTTTTTTCGTTGTTGTTGTTGTTTGTTTGTTTTTGTTTTTAATGTCATGTAGGCCTATTCTATATTGATCTGGTGAATAGTTATGACGTTTTATAAATTGGTGGAGGTACTTGATTTTTATCTTCATAAAAACGTGTGCGCACACACAAGCAAGGGAAAAAAAGTTCTCAGCAAGTAATTTGTTAGTGACGTTGATCGGCATGTGACGATGCAAATGTTTTGACTTTTGTCCATGAATCATTGAATGTAGTCGTTTTTGTGTATTCAGTATTGTAAGCTCTGTGTGTGTGTGTGTGTGTGTGTGTGTGTGTGGTGTGTGTGTGTGTGTGTGTGCGTGCGTGTGCGTGCGTGTGTGTGTGTGTGTGTGTGAGTGACTGAGGGAGGAGTGAGTGTGGGGGAGTGTGTACAAACCAGTGTACGACAAAACTGTCTCAGGTACTCGACCGGAAGAACGCTGTCGTCAAACCGATTCCAACTCTTTATGCACTCAAAGTCAAAGTTTGTCTTGGCCGTTTACTGAGAGTGAGACATCAATATGACAATAGCCATTTAAAATTAAATTAAGGGGGAAAAAAGGGGATCAAATTCTAGAAACATAAATTAGCTTAAGAAAAAAGATCACATGCCAGGAACATAAACTTAAAACTAGCATATTTTACACGCTTGGGGGTCCCACGTGCAATTATACAAACACGCTCCGCAATATCATAATCTACACAACACTACTTTCAGCTTCCGAACGGTGGATACCCCAAGATGGCGGCGCAATAGAACGCAGCGCGGCGCGAAATCGCCACTCCACTTATACGCTCTATGAAAATATATCAGCAGCCATGTTTGTGGCCGTTCACGCATTCGTTCCTTCACACTTAAAAGTTTCCTTGCCATTCCCTCACCTGCAAATACTTAACAAGAACACTTCGCATTTACAAGTAGTGAATGAGCAGCAAAACGCTCCAATGCCACTGCTTTCATGTATGCTGTAACAAAGAAGACCGGCGCCCACTTGCAGCTTACGAACGCGACGCCATCTGCATCTAATGACAGGGTTTTAACACAAAAATTCTAAATCTCTATCTAAATTAAAACAACTACCAGCGTTCAAGAAAACAGGAGCCAGAAACGCAAAGAAAATACACTAAAAGCATGTCTTCATAATACAAAACAAAACAAACTCAAATTTTCGGCCAACTTCCTTTGTCAAGCGTTCACAAAAGACAACAAAGATCACAAAATTCAGACGCAAAATGAAATCATAAAGCGTTTGTGATTTGTGCTAATTGGGAAGCAGAGGAGACTAGAGCGATGTCATGAAAGAACTGACATGAATTCTACCTTGTAAAAGTGGTCGTGCCATATCATCATCATTATCATCATCACCACGTGCCTTGCTGCATGGCGTTGGCGATCATGGCCTTCCAAACAAATCTATCTTTTGTCGCAGCAAGTGCATCTCCTACCCTTTCTGTCCCCATACACTTTGCAAATTAGTCTAATATTTTCTCCCTAGGTCTGCCTGGTGATCTTTTCCCTTTAACTTTTCTGTTGTGGCTAGGTGCTCAAATTTCTTTGGCCTCTTAGAATGTCCTATAAATATTGCTTTTTTTATTTCCTAATCTTCTTTTTTATTTTTTTATTTTTATTTTTTCTTTCATTTGCTTCTTTCAAGACTGTCTCGTTTGTTGTCTTTGCTGTCCATAGAACTCTTAACATTCTTCTCAGAAACCACATTTCCGATGCCTCAATCTTGTTCTGACTTTGCTGTCCACGCTTCACATCCGTACAACAGTATCAGTTCCACATAACACTCAAGAACTCTCTGATGTTTATTAACAGGTATTTGTTAGTGAGAACACTATTTATTTGCTTGATTGCTGTTTCAGCCTGGCCGATTCTGCTGGATATTTCTAATGTGCATCTGCAATCTGGTGAGATGACTGTTCCCAGATATTCAAACTTACCAATCTGTCTCAGTGTGGTACCATTTGCTGTCATTTTGCATTTGGGGATTTCTTGGTGTTTTTTGTTTTTGTTTTTGTTGTTGTTTGTTTGTTTGTTCGTTTTGTTTTGTTTGTTTGTTTGTTGCTTTTTGTTCTGTTTTGTTTTTGTTTTTGTTTTTTACCGATTACCATGTTTCAGTTTTCTTGCTATTTATAGCTCCAGCCCTTTAATTCTGATTTCTATTTCTATTATATTCACAAGATTTTGTAGGTCTTTTTCATTTCCTGCAATTAGAACGGTGTCATCTGCATAAAGAAGATTGTTTATCATTTTTCCTCCAACTTTTATCCCAGTCATTCTTCTAAATTTATCATGATGGTTTCGCTGTAAAGTGAAAACAAATCTGGTAACAGAACACATCCCTATCTACCCCTCTTGATATTTTGGAAAGTGATTTATCATTTTCTACTGCCATTGCTGCCGTTTGTTCCCAATGAATATTCCATATTGTTCTTAGATCTTCTTCATAAATATTGAACTTTTCCAGTTGGTCGATCAGTTCTTCGTGTCTTAACCAATTAAAAGCGTTAAAATCTGAGTTCCTTTCCCGTCAACAAATCCACTTTGTTCTCCTGCCATTCCTGTTTTGATACTATTCCTTGTCTTATCATGAATATTCTTGAAACAATCTTTGTCACATGTTTCATCAAGCTGATTGTACGATGGAATTCGTATTATACGACCGCTGCTTTCTGTGGAAATGCAATGGAAATTGACTATGACATATCTGTACAGATTTTTTCCGGTATGATAAATTTAATGTAGGGGGACTGTGTTTTTTCAATACTAAATTCATCTAGAGTCTCAGTCATTTCTAAAGTTATATTGTCTAGTCCCGGGGCTTTTCCCTGTTTCACCTTTTTCATTGCTCTAACTTCATCTTTCACTATGGGTAATCTTTCAACGTTCTTTCTTATGTGTTCTTCGTTTCTGTCATCGTCAAAAAAGGTCTTTACTGTACTCTTCCCATCTATCTAATATTTCGTCTTTTTTCCTTAATAATCATGCCCATTTCTTGATTTAAAAAAAACAGTTGATGTGCATGTCTTTTTCCTACGAGCCATTTCTTCAATACCTTTTAAACATAAACTTAGGGTCTGTTTTGTGTCTGTCTTCTTGTTCTTTGCGTTTTGTTTTCAACCAAGCATCCTAAGCTTCATTGCATTAAAACCTGTGAACTCGACCCATTGCCAGCTTCTTTTCTCACCCATTGTCTCGATACTCTTCTCCCTCACATCACCAATATCATTAACCATTCCCTCTCAACTGGCTCCTTTCCTTCTTCTTTCAAGTCAGCAATTGTAAGACCTCTTCTAAAAAAGACGACTCTTGACCCTGAGAATTTGAAAAACTATAGACCTGTGTCAAATCTTCCTTTTCTCTCCAAGGTCTTAGAGAAAGTTGTTCTTGACCAGCTGTTAAACCACCTTCATTCCAATAACCTTGTCTATTCCCTTCAGTCTGCTTACCGTTCTGGACATAGTACCGAAACCGCTCTTCTCAAAATCTGCAACGACTTACTGACTACTCTCGACTCTAACAACGTATCACTTTTGACTCTCTTGGACCTATCTGCTGCCTTTGACACTATTGACCACTCTATCCTTCTCTCCCGTCTACATCACTCTTTTGGGCTCCATGATACTGTCTTGAACTGGTTTCATTCTTACATCACCAATCGTCTGCAAGTAGTTTCTGTCAATGGTCTTTCTTCTAATCCTTCCTGTCTGACTTACGGAGTGCCACAAGGATCTGTTCTGGGCCCCCTACTTTTCATTCTCTACACCTACCCTGTCTCCTCTATTGTCCAAGAACACCTGCTTCAGCATCATTCTTTCTCGGATGACAATCAGCTGTATGTCTCTGGGCCTCTCCCTGACCTTCCCATCATGATCCAGAAAACCCAATCTTGTGTAGCTGACCTGAAGGATTGGATGACTGATAACAAACTGAAATTAAATGAAGAGAAATCCGAATTGATCTTGATCACCCCACCCAAACTCCAAAATCACCCCTCTCTTCCAACCTCTGTCACACTTGTTGACTCATCTATCCCTCTCTCCCATTTTGCCCGTAACCTTGGTGTAACTCTTGATCAAACCCTGTCCTTCCACCAGCATGTGAGCAACGTCTGTCGGACTTGTTTTCTTGAACTCCGCCGAATTGCTTCTATCCGCCACCTCCTCTCAGAAGACACGACAAAGGCTCTTGTCTGTGCATTTGTTCTATCCCGTCTCGATTACTGTAATGCTCTTTTTTCTGGTTCCCCCTCTCATCTCATTAACAAACTTCAGAAAGTTCAAAATCATGCTGCCCGTCTCATCTTCCGCTCTTCAAAATTTAACCATGTTACGCCATTGCTCTGTTCTCTCCACTGGCTCCCTGTTCAGCAAAGAATATCCTACAAGATTGCCTGCCTCTGCTTCAAATCTATTGAGTCTTCCTGTCCTGAGTATCTCACCCATCTGTTACATCTCTACACGCCATCTCGAGCTTTGCGGTCCTCATCTGATACCCGTCTCTATAGTATCCCCATAGTCCGCACTAAAAGGTTTGGGCAGCGTTCTTTTTCCTATCAAGCTCCAACCATCTGGAATCAGTTACCTCGCTCTCTTAGATACTCACCCTCTCTGTCCACATTCAAACGCTCCCTCAAAACTCACCTGTTTCCCAAAACTGGTAATCTCTGCCCCCTTCCCCCCATGTAATGTAATAGTGACATTATAGTGTCTTAGTGTCAATGTGTCATTGTATTTGCATGTCATGCTGTGTGTGTGTTTGTGTGTGTGTGTGTGTGTTTGTGTGTGCGTGGGTGCTTCTGTGGGCGTGTGTGTGTGTGCTTGTGATTCTGGTTATATGTTTTGCCATTGTAAACGCCTAGGGCATTAATTTGATTAGGCGTACTAAATGTTCATAATAATAATAATAATAATTGCACTTATTCCTGGTGTCCTTTTCTATCTTTTTTGTATTCCTCCTTTTTTCCGTTTACCAGGTTCCTTCGTTCATCGCTCAAGCCTAAAATTTCTTTTGTCATCCAGGGATTTCTTCACGAGTTGCATTTATTGAGTTGTTTAGAACACATACATTAAATTTTGGTCGAGTTAATTCATCTGTCTTTAAGAGTCCAAGATTTGGTTTGATGTTATTTTTGGTGCCATATCATTGTTGTTTTATTATGGAGAAGGGCTATGCCGAAATATTGGAAATCAAAAAAATAATCGTGTGCTTCTTCAGCGCCTTGTAAAAAAGAAAAAAAAAGAAAAGAAAAAGAAAAACAATATTACGGCATGACTACTTTTACCTTGTACATTTCAATTCAGAGTCACTTTCTTCAAAACATCACATTTGTCTCCCCTGCTTTCTAGTTACCACAATTCACAAACATTGTATGGTTTCATATCAGTCGTTTTCTCCTGCTCATCCAAACCTCAGGAAAGTCTCGCTGTTCTTTCCTTAAGTTTGTGTGTGTGTGTGTGTGTGTTTGTTCTTTGCTGTCTTTTGTGTATGCTTGACAAAGGGCACAACCTCCAGTCTAACAATGGAAACTGAGGCAGTACACATCATGATGATGATGATATCCACCAGCTTTAGAGACCTTAAAGACATTAAAGACCTTTTTGAAGATGACAGAAACGAAGAACACATTATAAGAAAAAACGCTGAAGGACCACCTATAATGAAAGATGAAGTTAGAGCAGCATTGAAAAAGATGAAACCAGGAAAAGCCCCAAGACAAGACAATATTAGTACAGAGATGATTGAAGCCCTGGAGGAACTTGGTACGGAAAAAATAACAGTCCTCCACATGAAATTTATGACACTGGAAAAATCCCCAAAGGTATGTCAAAATCAATGTTCGTTGCTGTTCCATAGAAAGCAGGGGCTATAGAATGCGAACTCCATCGCACAATCAGCTTGATGAGTCATATAACAAAAATCCTATTGAGATGATCATGATGAGGACAAGGAATAAAATCAAAAGAGAAATAGCAGAAGAACAGTGTGGATTTGTCGAAGGGAAAGGAACTATTAATGCCATATACATCCTAAAAACTATCATAGAGTGGTCAATCGAGATGAATAAGGATTTATATTTATGCTTTGTTGATTATACCAAGGCATTCGATTGGGTAAGACATGAAGAATTGATCAACCAACTAGAAAGACTCAATATTGATGGAAAAGATCTACGAATAATCAGAAATATGTATTGGGAACAAACAGTTGCAATGAGAATAGAAAACGATATAGGCTCTTTCCAGAATATCAAAAGAGGAGTCAGGCAAGGTTGTGTTCTGTCACCAGATCTGTTTTCACTTTACAGCGAAAACATCATGAGAAACCTAGAGCAAGACCCTGGATTAAAGATTGGAGGAAAAAAGATAAACAACATTCCATACGCAGATGACACCGTACTAATTGCAGAAAATGAAAGGGACCTACAAAACCTTGTGAATATACTAGAAATAGAAAGCAAAGGTAAGGGGTTGGAGCTAAACAGCAAGAAGACTGAAGTCATGGTGATCAGTAAAAAACGTGAAATCCCCTCATGCAAAATAACAGCAAACGGCACAACCTTGAGACAGGTTGATAAGTTTAAATATCTGAGAACGATCATTTCACATCATGCACATCAGAAATAGCCAGCAGAATTGGCCAAGCCAAAACAGTATTCAAGAAGATGAAAAGCATTCTTACCAACAAATGCCTATCAATTAACATCAGGAAGAGAGTTCTTGAATGTTATATAGTACCGATAATGTTATACGGTTGTGAGGCGTGGACAGTCAACAAGCAAAGGCCAGAACAAGATTGAAGCAGCCGAGATGTGGTTTCTAAGAAGAATGTTGAGAGTTCCGCAGACAGTAAAGAAAACAAACGAGACAGTCTTGATGGAGGCAGACACAAGAAGATCATTCATAAGGAAGATCAGGAAAAGATAGGCAACATTTATAGGCCATTTTATGAGGAAAGGGGAATTGGAGTACCTGGTCACAACAGGAAAGCTGGAGGGAAAGAGAGCACCAGGTAGACCCAGGGAAAAATATTCAACGGACTTGCAGAGTGGCTGAAGACAGAGAGGGTGGAGGATTTGCTTGCAGCAATAATGGATAGATACATATGGAGGGCCATGATCGCCAACGCCATGTGGCAAGGCACTTGATGATGATGATGATGACGATGACGATGATGATTACTACTACTACTACTATTACTACTACTATCATTATCATTGTTGTTGTCATTATTATTATTATTATTATTATTATCATCATCATCATCATCATTATGTTATTGTAGTTGTTGTTTCCTCGTAAATGTTCAAGATAGTGTTCCCATGTGCAAACACTGCACAAACTACCGACCAAAGACAGAGGCGGTTGTGCCAGCAGCCTCCATGATTCATAATACAGATGACAATACTATCAAATGGGTCTTCCTCTAGATGTCCTCTCTGTTCTTCAGGCCCTGGAGAATGACCAGCTCGCCCATCTTATCAAGACCTTCCAGCAAGTTAGACAAACCAGAAAAGCAGTCCGTCGGTCCCACATACTATGGGATACCATGAAATGAGACAGTTGATAAGCTAGAACACCAACCATAAGACAGTTGATAAGCTGGAATATCAACCATAAGACAGTTGATGATGATAAACCATAGACTGAGAATAAACCAACCATAAGACAGTTGATGAACTAGAATACCAACCATAAGACAGTTGATGAAAAACTTAGAATAGAACCAATCATAAGACAGTTGATGAACTAGAATTCTAACCCTAGAACACCAACCATAAGACAGTTGATAAGCTGGAATATCAACCATAAAACAGCTGATGAACTAGAATACCAACCATAAGACAGTTGATGCGCTACAATACCAACCATGAGACAGTTGATGAACTAGAATACCAACCACAAAACAGTTGATGAACTAGAATACCAGCCACAAGACAGTTGATGAGCTACAATACCAACCATGAGACAGTTGATGAACTAGAATACCAACCATGAGACGGTTGATGAACTAGAATACCAACCATGAGACAGTTGATGAACTAGAATACCAACCATGAGACAGTTGATGAATCAGAGAACACCAACCAAATATGAGTGTCAACTGCAACGAAAAGTGGAGCATCATCAGATCACTCTTTAACCCTTCGACTCCCACACCCTATCCACCAGCTTCCTGCAGGAAGCTAGTCGATAGGGTGTGGGAGTCAAAGGTTAAGCCACATACAGAAAGAAAGGATGACTACCACTGCCTGTCCAGACAGCAGCAAGTGGTCCTGATGAAACTATGCACCAGCCAAAACTGGCTCAACGGCTATATGATTCGCAGGTTCAGATTGATTCCTTCACAATCCTGCTCCTGTGGTGAAAAGGACCAGACAGCCGAACGCATATTGCAGCAATGCTGCCTCCTATCAAGTGGAGTGAAGGAGACATGACGGAGTACAACTCCTCTGACCACCTAACTCCAAGGAAGTGGCAGGAACTAAAAAAAGAACCCTGACCATTTGGACGTGAACAAAAGAAGAGAGAGAGAGAGAGAGAGAGAGAGAGAGAGAGAGAGAGAGAGGAGGAGGAGGAGGAGGAGGAGAACAAGAAGAAGAAATGAATGGCATATTGATTACAGCATCAGATTAATGACAGGAAGGTTGTGGATTCGACATCCTATCAGTCTGAAAATAGCATTATGGGACTTTCAATCCTGACCAGCATCTAATAGGTTTGAATATTCAACAGAGTCGAGAAGAAAGACTGAAGACGCACAGCCGAGTGTCACTCACCTCAAATTGTTGATGGACGCATATTTTAGGGTGTTGTTCGAACATCCTGACTGCAGTTGCCTGAACTTTTCAGACCTGGCTGACATCAGCATAATACTATGACTGTACAATTAGAATATAGCTGCAATACTCAGTTTTCCACAAGACTGTCATCGTCATTCTGATTCTTACTGTTGATCACAGCACTGATGAAATGTCTGACCTCACATTTAAAATTTTTGTAGCCTTTTATAAAATATTTGACCTTACAAATCTTCATTTTTTGTGATCCTTTATAAAATATTTGGGCTCACAATTTCAATTTTTGTGATCCTTTACATCCTGCATTTATGGTGACCTCAGTTTTCATTGTTCCTGACGCTTTACGTTTTGGGTGTAACTCCATTTCAATCATCACCACTGACATTATTTTAATAGAGGCAGTTGCTGGACGTGGTAATATCCATATCAATGGGAATGTTCTTTCGGTCTGGATTCAAGACTTAGCAATTCATGTCGTGAAATAAGGTCATAGGTTCTTGACAAAGCAGCAGCGCAAATTCTCCTATGGAGCATGGCTCCACTCTGGCCACAGTAATTGGATAGTGAGAGTCCTGTGGCTCTGATTTTGGCGCCAAGACCATTACAGAATAAATGTGTATATTGTGTATGGTGGTATGTTGACCGGCCTGCAAGATTAATGTCATCGATTGAGATGTTTAGGAAAAAAACAAGATGTGTGGAAAGCAAAACGAACAAATAAGCAAACAAACAAACAAGCAAACAAATAAACAAATAAACAAACAAAACAGCAAAACAACAAACAGAAATAATAACCAACACATAACAAAAAAATCATAAAAATAATACACACACACACCACACACAACACACACACACAACACAACACACACACACACACACACACACACACACACACACACACACACACACAACACACCACACACACACACACACACAACACACACCACACACACACACACCACACACACACCACACACACACACACACACATGCACACGGATGCCCGCAGGATGGAGAGGCTGACTTTTTTTTTTTAGACTGAGCTTAATTTGTTTAATCGCTGCAACATTGGATCATTCAAAATTTAATGCTGTTGAAAAACTGTACCTGTCAAGACACATTCACACAAATGAGGGGGAAAAAAAGAAGAAGAAAAAAGAAACCACTTTAAAAAATAAGTAAGCACCTGGCCTCATGAGCAGTCAGCAGAATTATGAACACAATTGACAAGTGCATTAGCAAAGTAATAATTCCAGTGTGGGGCCTCCATACTTCTCAGTATTCATAGGTCTGACCATTAAACCTTTGATTCCCGCATCCTATGCATCAACTGCAAAAACTTAACTCTTTGACTCTCTCATCCTATCCACCAGCTTCCTACAGGAAGCTGGTGGATAGGGTCAGGGAGTCAAAGGGTTAAGTTTTTGCTTTGCTAGCATGGTTGACAATACAGGATGCTGGTAGACAGGGAGCGGGAGTCATAGGGTTAAACAGCCATGAAGAAAATCAAGGGACATAAAGCAAAATTGAAAAGACAGTCAAACTACCAACGTATGAACTCTACTACGATGTCCCATTAAAAGCAAATTCCATTAAAAGCAAACTGATAAAAACAACAGCAGCTGAGCAATCAACTAAAATCACAATTTAAGAAATAAGCACGCTAAATTAAAGCACGAGTAACGCTGTTCGTGCTTTTTTTATTTTTTTTTTTTTTTATCCTTGTAAGAAATCTTTTCAACGTTGGAATCAGATGAAGTCTTAACAACTTTTCAAAAGTAACCAATTTTTCTGGTTATTAACAGATGTGGCCTGACCATAAAGACAGTGAACCAAACAAGTGGAAGAAGATGAATGACGTAATGATCAAAGCGTCATACTGATGACTGGAAGGATGTGGATTCAACACTCATCAAAAGAGTAGTCCCTAGGTGGTCAGCTGTAGTTCTAACCGTGCAACGGTGACCAGATACTTATTGCTTTATTGCTGCCTTTATTTGTGCCACTGTCTTCCTCTCTCTTCTTTTCTTCTTTCTTCTTCTTTTCTTCTTTCTTCTTCTTCTTCTTCTTCTTCTTCTTCTTCTTCTTCTTCTTCTTCTTTCTTCTTCTTCTTCTTCTTCTTTCTTCTTCTTCTTCTTCCTTCTTTCTTCTTCTTTCTTCTTCTTCTTCTTCTTCTTCTTTCTTCTTTCTTCTTCTTCTTCTTCTTCTTCTTCTTCTTTCTTCTTTCTTCTTCTTTTCTTCTTCTTCTTCTTTCTTCTTCTTTCTTCTTTCTTCTTCTTCTTCTTCTTTTCTTCTTTCTTCTTCTTCTTCTTCTTTCTTCTTCTTCTTTCTTCTTTCTTTTTCTTCTTCTTCTTCTTCTTCTTCTTCTTCTTCTTCTTCTTCTTCTTCTTCTTCTTCTTCTTCTTTCTTCTTCTTCTTCTTCTTCTTCTTCTCTTCTTCTTCTTCTTCTTCTTCTTCTTCTTCTTCTTCTTCTTCTTCCTCCTCTCCTCTTCCTCCTCCTCCTCCTCCTCCTTTCCTTCTTCTTCTTCTTCTTCTTCTTCTTCTTCTTCCTTCTTCTTCTTCTTCTTCCTTCTTCTTCCTTCTTCTTCCTTCTTCTTTCTTCTTCTTCTTTCTTCTTCTTTCTTCTTCTTTCTTCTTCTTCTTCTTCTTTCTTCTTCTTTCTTTTCTTCTTCTTTTTCTTCTTCTTCTTCTTCTTCTTCTTCTTTCTTCTTCTTCTTCTTCTCTTCTTCTTCTTCTTTCTTCTTCTTCTTCTTCTTCTTCTTCTTCTTCTTCTTCTTCTTCTTCTTCTTCTTTCTTCTTCTTCTTCTTTTTTGTGAGACTGTCTTCTCCTTCTTCTCTGTGAGACTGTCTTCTCCTTCTTCTTCTGTGAGACTTCTTCTTCTTCTTCTGCTTCTTCTGCTTCTTCTGTGAGAGACTGTCTTCTTCTTCTTCTTCTGTGAGAGACTGTCTTCTTCTTCTTCTTCTGTGAGAGACTGTCTTCTTCTCCTTCTTCTGTGAGAGACTTCTTCTTCTCCTTCTTCTGTGAGAGACTTCTCTTCTCCTTCTTCTCTGCTTCTTTTGCTCTTCTGTGAGAGACTGTTCTTCTTCTTCTTCTCTCCTTCTTCTTCTTCTTCTTCTTCTGTGAGAGACTGTCTTCTTCTTCTTTTTCTTTTTCTTCTGCTGTGACAGACTATCTTCTTCTTCTTCTGTGAGAGAATGTCTTCTTCTTCTGTGGAAGACTATCTTCTTCTTCTCTATGGAAGACCGTATTTTTCTTCTGTGGAAGACTGTGTTCTTCTTCTTCTATGTAATATGTCGTCTTGTTCTGTGAAGACTTCTTCATCTTCTATGGAAGACTGTCTTCTTCTTCTTCTTCTATGGAAGACTATCTTCCTCTTCTTTTTCTGGGGAAGACCGTCTTCTTCTATGCGAAACTGTCTTCTTCTTCTACGGAAGATTATCTTCTTTTTGAATGGAAAGCTGTCTTATTCATCGGGGAAGACTGTCCATACAGGAGGACTGTCTTTTTTTCTTCTTCTTCTATGGAGGACTGTCTTGTTGTTTTTCTATGGACAATTGTCAGCTTCCTTTTCCTATGGAGGACTGTCTGCTTCTTCACAGAAAATCCTTCTTTGTCTTCATTGCACATGTAAAGAAAATTAGGGTAAAACTGTCCTGGCTTTGTGAGTGCTCGAGCGGTTTCAGTGCACTGCTTCTGTGGGTATAAGAAAACATTTTCACTGCAAAGAACACGCACGCGCACACACACACACACACACACACACACACACACACACACACACACAACACACACACACACACGCGCGCGCGCGCGCGCGCGCGCACAGAGGCATGTTACATCCATACACACAACGCATACACATAAATTATGCATACACACATACATCTCTACATTGCTTTATTTACTTTTTGTGTGTCATTATACAGGGGCAGATTTCAGTCTTCGTACAGGGGTTACTAGGAAATCTAGGGGGGTCCGGGCACATGCTCCCCCGTGAATTTTTTTTTGTCTAGATGATTAAAATACAAACAATTTGGTACATACTATTGATAAAATCCTGTAATTTGCTAAAATATAAAAACATGTAAAACCCTGACCATGTTGTCTTACTTGTCTCCACAACAGCAGTTCGACTCTTGGGGACACACACACACACACACACACACACACACACACACACACACACACACACACACACCACACACACACACACAAAACACACACACAGAGGCACTCCCTACCCCCTTCATCACTCCACACACCGGTCCTCACATCCATTGCCCTCCCCCTCCCCGTCCTCGGCAAAACGAAACTATTTCTTTTGCCATTTCACTACAGCCCTTGACCGATAGCTGGAGTATGCTGCCACATTTAGTGTCAAGCATGAACACGCACGCAAACATATACGCTCTCTCTCTCTCTCTCTCTCTCTCTCTCTCGCACACACACACTCACAGACACCACACACATCCACACACACCAATACACACAACATCACACACACACACACACACACACACACACACACACACACACATACACACAACATTCACACACACACACACACACTCAGCCATCCACATTTACCCGTTACCATCACAGTCACTGCCACAACCACTTACAACCACCACCACCAACAAACTAAACTGTACTATTTCCATGTGGCATATATCTACTGGTATCGCAGCCTTGTCCACCAGCATCGCCAGTAGCAGCAGGATGCATCGTAGACTGCCACAACATGTGCAGCTCACGCTCCACCCTCTTCTTCTCCCTGTATCTCCGACACTTCTCTCGGTTCTGCAGGCGATGGCGATAGGTGTGTTCGGGATTGGCTCGGACTCTCTGCATGTAACGCTGCCATCTTGCAGAGTTGCTGCGGCCTGGGTTACTGCACTGACTTCTCATTGTCGCTGTCACTCCTGCTCTTCTGCCGGACGCTGTGGATGGAAACGTCCCTGCAACAGGTCACAGAATGTTTAATTGATTAAAGAGAAGTGACAAACGATTTGGGAAAAGAACGCCTATCACACACACACACACACAACACACACACACACACACACACAGTGACACACACACATACAGTGAAAACTGAGTTGTAAGAGCACACACGACACCACCACACACGCAAGCGGAGGTAACTGATGATTGTAAAAACCCTCTTTTATGTGTAGCGTCTGACCAAGGTGGGTGTGACGTGTTTTGTTGTTTTTATGCTCTAGTGTGGGAGCTGACATCATGGGATTTTTTTCCCCTTCTTTTTTTATTATTTTTAAAAAAATTTTTTTTTTTTACTGCTGTTTGTGTGACCTCCTCCCCTCCTCCTCTTTTGTTTGTTTGTTTGTTTCGTTTTGTTTTTGTTTTAAGGGAGATATTTTGTATCCACCAGACAGAAGTGTGTGTCTGTGCAAAGATGAACGGATTAATTGGCAGATCTATTTCGTTTGGAGAGAGAAGGGTGGCAGAATGGTTCAAACGTTTGCCTACCAATAATTAAACTCGAAATTCCAGGGTTCGCTCCCTGTAGAGGCCTCGACTTGTCTCCTCAATTTGACCGGAAAATCGAACTGAACGTCTAGTCTTCGGAAGGGGACGAACAACGAATCGGACCCGTGTGCCTTCTGGCTGCACACACTAAAGATCCCACGGCAGTTGAACATCGTGAAGAGCAGGGCGTTGCCCGGCTGCCTTGGTATAAAACATTGGAGAGATAGGTTGATTTCCCAGGTCCCAGGTTCTTGCTGACTGAAGTCTTGGTTAAAAAAAAAAAATCAAGGTGCACTGCGGCGACGCGCTCTCAAAAGGAAAAGCAACCCGAGTTTTACGTCGTATTGTCCACTGCGACAAAAGAAAGGAATATGATTATGAATATGAATCGAGGGAGAGGAGATGGGCACCGCCCTCATAAGGCTGACCCCGAGAAAAGTTGAGGTGTCTACCACCTCACTCCCCTACGACCATCTCGCTACTTCGTTTAATCTCCCCCAATCCCATTTTTTTTCCATTTAACCCTTTCATTCCCATGCCCTATTCACCGCCAGCAAGACTTAACTTTTTGACTCTCTCACCCTGTCTACCAACTTCCCTTAGATTCCCTCACCCTTAGAACTTCCATTGAA
>CM060307.1:47203680-47431180 GCA_030674185.1 Monoplex corrugatus
TGTGCGCGCGCGCACGCACGTGCGTGTGTGCGTGTGTGTGTAATGTGTCTGCGTGCCCGGATGTATGTGTTTGCGCGCGTGTATATGTGTGTGTATGTGTGTGTGTGTGTGTGTGTGTGTGTGTGTGTTTCTGTAGGCATAGTAAATTTTTTTAGAGCTGTAAATAAAACAACACACACTGTTTTTGCAATGGCCATAATCTACTGCAGTAGAAATGTCAACCCATACTGATGACACGTCACTGGTGTCTGCAATGTGATTCTCCTTTTTTCTACGCCAGTCTCACTGTAGACCGTCACTTCGAATTGATCACTATGATTACATTACCGCAAACGGGAGTCCAGTAAAACTGAACACAATCTTCACCAAGCAGCAAGCGATAACGAACAAATCATACAGTTTCATCCTTGAATTGAAATGTGTAATCTTATATAAAACTTGATGTTAAGAATGGATAAGCCTCAAGAGGGAGAAGAAAATTTCATATTATTTTACATGTGATTGAAGACACTGAAGGCTTACAGATTTTTTGAATATGCTAAAGTTGGATCACAAGACCGGTGCCTCTTAACCCTTTGAACGCCGCAACCTATCCATTACCTGCAAAAACTTAACCCTTTGACTCCTTCACCCTATCCACCAGCTTCCTGCAGTTTACCCCAGATAAACAAGGTATGTGTGTGTGTCTGCAGGAAGCTAGTGGACAGAGTGAGGGAATTAAAGGGTTAATTTTTTGCTTTGCTAGCGTGTTGACAAAGCAGGATGCTGGTGGACAGGGTGTGCGAATCAAACGGTTAAAGTCAAGGTCAATGTTCCCCTTATTCTGAAACATCGCTAACAGTACCTACGTGTATTTCTCATTTCCCACTCATGACGCAGTTTCTGTGGAAAATGCCAGAACTAGGCAAAGTATTTCATGGAGGATTTTCTATTTACATAATCGAATAAAATTTACATACAGAGATCACTGACTTGCAAAAAGAACACGAAACATGATTCACTGACTTACAAAAGGAACAGAAAATTGTATTTGTGTCTTTTTCCACAGGGAATGAAATGTATGTGCAATCGTTACTGACCAACGAGAGCTGTGGTCAAATGGTTTAGATGTCTATACTTCCAACGGGAATGTCTGGGCTTTGATACGACCTGGCTACCTTCCGCCTCATGGATAAAAAAGGGCGGAGATTTTAATCATCGTCTCTCAGGACAACATGCATGCAGACCCGTCAGTGGCCAAACCCCCTACGAATGCAGAAACAATAAGTACGCATGTTCAGTTCAGTTCATACTGCTTATAGCCCAGCCGACTACAAGAGCCATATCAGGGCTAACACCACGTCGAAAAACGACAACCCTTTAAATAAAAGACAACAGTTAAAAACCATGCTCACCATTAACCTTGCAAGTTTAAAATGCAATTAAAGAAAAACAGACGTAAAATTAGATCAGGTGAAATCTTTTGATCTCTTGTAAAAACTGGAAAACTGCGTCAGGAGGGACCTCTTGGAAGAGGTTCTTTAAAGAGTCCGCTGTGTAATGCTTTTGTCTCACATCGTACAAGTCCCAGCAATCGAGGAGGAGGTGTCTGATGCTCAACGGCTCGTCAAACGGTATACACCATGGTGCTTCTTCATTTTTTAAAAGGTGCGAATGAGTGTAGGACGTGTGACCCGTGTGTAACCTACATAACACTCTCTTTCTTACGGTTCCCTGCAGCAGATGAGAGGATTTCTTTCAGGCTAGAGCGGATTTGCAAAAGTTTATCTGTCTGTTTATTCCAATCCTCCTGCCGCAGATTTCTCAGGTAACTGTGTACTTTCGATTTTACATCTGTGTAAAGAATCAAGGATTTAGACATTAAAGATAGAAGATGTAAGACATAAAATACAGAGTTCCTGCTCTTTGAACTTGCCAACAAAACATCTTGTACCTTGTAAAGATCCTGTAAGTCATGTCTGAATCCGGTGGTTTATGAAACATGAAAACACCCAGCATGCATGCACACCGCAGATGGATGATGCACAATGTGCAGTAGCATGCAGCCTGCGCAGCGTTGGCAGAACAATGTGCACGTACACACGCATCCAAGAAAAATCGCAATGCTCAGGAAATGAAAATCTCTGATGAACGATAGAAAGCGAAACGTGATCGTGATATATGCTAACTAGAGACCAATCAAAATAGTCTCTGTATCCCCATTAAAATAATCTCTGTATCCCCATTAAAATAGTCTGTATCTCCATTAAAAATAGTCTCCGTATCCCCACTAACATAGTCTCTGTATCTCCATTTAAAATAGTCTCTGTATCCCCATTAAAATAGTCTTTGTATCCCCATTAAAATAGTCTCTTATCCCCATTACAATAGTCTCTATATCCCCATTAAAATAGTCTTTGCATCCCCATTTAAATAGTCTGTATCCCCATTAAAATAGTCTCAGTATCGCCATTTAAAAAAGTCTGTATCCCTATTAAAATAATCTCTGTATCCCCATTACAATAGTCTTTGTATCCCCATTAAAATAGTCTCTGTATCCCCAATAAATAGTCTCTGTATCCCCATTAAAATAGTCTATGTATCCCCATTAAATAGTCTCTGTATCCCCATTGAAAACAGTTTATGTGTCTTCATTAAAATAGTCTCTGTATCCCAATTAAAGTATTCTCAGTATCTCCATTAAAATAGTCTCTGCATCCCCACTAAAATAGTCTGCATATCCATTAAAATAGTCTCTGTATCCCCATTAAAAGTCTGTATCTCCATTAAACTAATCTCTTTATCCCCATTAATATAGTTCGTATCCCCATTAAAATAGTCTTTGTATACCCATTAAAATAGTCTCTGTATTCCCCTTAAAATAGTCTCTGTATCCCCATTGAAAATAGTCTCTGTACCCCATTAAAATAGTCTCTGTATCCCTATTAAAATAGTCTCTGTATCCCCGTTAAAATAGTGTATGTATCCCCATTAAAATAGTCTTTATCCCCAATTATATAGTATGTATCCCCATAAAATAGTCTTTATCCCCATTTAAATAGTCTGTATCCCCATTAAAATAGCCTCTGTATCCCGATTACAATAATCTCTTTATCCCCATTAAAATAGTATGTATCCCCATTAATATAGTCTGTGTCCTCATTAAAACAGTCTTTGTATCCCCATTAAAATAGTCTGCATTCCCCTTAAAATAGTCTCTGTATCCCCATTAAAATAGTCTCTGTATCCCCATTAAAATAGTCTGTATCCCCATTAAAATAGTATCTGTATCCCCATTAAAAATATCCCCATTAAAATAGTCTCTGTATCCCCTTAAAATAGTCTGTATCTCCATCAAAACAGTCTCTGTATCCCCATTAAAATAGTCTCGGTACCCTATAATAGTCTCTGTATCCCCATTAAAATAGTCTGTATCCCTATTAAAATATTCTATCCCCATAAAAATAGTCTCAGTATCCTCATTAAAAGTCTCTGTATCCCCATAAAGATAGTCTTTGTATCCCCATTAAAACAGTCTCTGTATCTCCATTAAAGTAGTCTCTGTAACCCCATTAAAATAGTCTCCGTGTCTACATTAAAACAGTCTCTGTGTCCCCATTAACATAGTCGATGTATCCCCATTAAAATAGTCTCTATCCCCATTAAAAACAATATCTATCCCCATTAAAATAGTCTCTGTGCCCATTAAACCAGTCTATATCCTCATTAAAATAGTCTCTGTATCCCCATTAAAATAATCTGTATCCCTATTAAAATATTCTATCCCCATAAAAATAGTCTCAGTATCCTCATTAAAAGTCTCTGTATCCCCATAAAGATAGTCTCTGTATCCCCATTAAAACAGTCTCTGTATCCCCATTAAAGTAGTCTCTGTAACCCCATTAAAATAGTCTCCGTGTCTACATTAAAACAGTCTCTGTGTCCCCATTAAAATAGTCGATGTATCCCCATTAAAATAGTCTCTATCCCCATTAAAAACAGTATCTATCCCCATTAAAATAGTCTCTGTGCCCATTAAACCAGTCTATATCCTCATTAAAATAGTCTCTGTATCCCCATTAAAATAGTCTTTGTATTCCCATTAGAATAATCTCTGTATCCCCATTAAAATAGTCTGTATCCCCGTTAGAACAGTTTCTGTATCCCTATTAAAACAGTTTCTATATCCCATTAAAATAATCTCTGTATCCCCATTAAAAACAGAAATCACATCCTCCATTTTAGACTGTCTTTCATGGCCAAACAGCAGACACGCCACACTGCAAACTCACACAGTACATCGCTGGTCATTCTTAGTGTATGAAAACAGTTTTATTTTTCTTCTTCAACCATAATGTTCTTTCACATGCCTTTTAGACATTAATACCAAAGGGATCTATACAGCACTTATTCATTAAAGTTCAATGTAGGGCCTACTTCTTATAAACAAAACATTACAAACAGAATAAAATGTGAACAAAATACCAGCCATATACAACCAGAAGCCATATGAGCCTTTGCCGTAAGGAAAAATACAAACTATCGTACACTCGGCGTAGCAGCAAAAGAAAAGACACAATAACAATCAGTCCCAAATACAAGCAGGAACAAATATACACTCTTGATAACAAAACAAAACAAAACAAAAAAAATAGGAACCGAGTAAAATGAGATTTTCTTAAGAAAATTAGGGCAAAATAACACAAAACTGCCTTTGTCTGGTAAAAACCTCCTGAAGGATTAACCATCAACCAAATCAGATGCAGAAAATACATAAAACAGATATGCATATAATTATCCCCAGTCTCAAGACATAGAATCCTGACTACGCTCATAACTACATTTATTTCAATTTTCACATTGAAAATAAATGTATATAAACAAATCTATCAACAAGGGCATTGGCTGTAACTGATACAAGTATGACAGGTCGGCTGTACATCTGTGTGTCTGAAGACAAAACATCCCAGCACTTGGACCACACATGGCAGCTCGCCCAAAAGGGGTTTCATCAGTGTACGTTGTCCCGAGACTGGCTGCTTCCATGGTCACAACCGTGGCAAACGTATTAAACTTTCTAACACTTGAAAACGTAGATTGTTTATATGGTTTGACCACCTTGTCTTTACAAGATACGACAAGAACGGAGATGATAATTATGTGACTCACTCCCACAAAACGGGCATTAAATCGAATTTTGGAGATATCAAGTTAATGGCATCAATGGAAACGTCATGAAATCTACTTTCCAATGTATGATACGACTCGTACCCTAACTAAAGTGCTTTCCAATGAATGATATTACCATAACTTAAGTGCTTTCCAATGAATGATACAACCATAATTAAAGTGTAAAGGACAAAAACTGTAGACATTGGACAGAATGAAATGTCAAATATGTGCAATCCTTTTACGAAAACAGAGGAGAAAATTCTGAACATTTACTGTCATGTTCTCCCCAGCAACCACAAGGAACGCTGTTGCGTATTTTGAATGGGTGACTTTGAATTATCGTGTACAGTTCTAGGTCGTTGACGCTGTAAGCCTCAAAATGAGTATGGAGTGATGGGACTTTGCATGAGATTGAATTGTAGAGACAGTATGAAAACTGCCAATTTCAGGTAATTTTCACGAAACATTGCCGAGGAGTACTCCATACTTATTCGATTTCATTGCTTTCAGTAGATTTTACAATAAAACTTATCTTACACCTAAAGTCAAGTACAAAGATCAAGTTATAACAAAATATGAATTTCATCCAGATAGATCCCCGCCACTTTTCTGAAGCTGTCTCACTTTGCTCGCGTGTGACTGATGTCCTGTTTGTGAGAATGGGTCATATTTACATGTATGTTTGAGACGTTTGCTGTGCTGGTCAATCTAATGAGCCCAATGCATGTGTATAGAGGCTAAACATATGTCATTCAGCTTTTACTGATTCAGTCCCATGTATAAGTTCCAAACCACACTGTGATAGTTAGATTACTGTCTGGGTTGTCTGCTTAAATAGGCATTTGCAATGAGATAACACTGAGAAAGATGTTTATATAGTGCAAAATGAATCCTACATTACTGGAGTTTGATGCGAGTAGTAAGACCGGCTCATTGGTCTTATTTTAGGATTATAAAAAAGGACAGGTGTGAGAAAGGACAGGTGTGAGAAAAAAACAGTAATCGTACGTCAGCAGAGACCGGAAGTCCAACAAACTGAAATCAGGGCAGGCTGTGATAACACCACGGGTAGCAAATGTTCCTATGTACAACTAATAGGCTGCCTATCGTGTACTGTAGAAACACTGTCTGAAACTACCAACTTTGTGTCTTCCTGCTCTACGGATGTAATAATGTCTGGACTTTGGAAAGTTTCATTCCTTTTCTCCCCCCCCCCCCCCCCCCCCATCTTTCAGCAGACACGGAATGATTACCAGATATCACTGTAATGTTTAACTGTGTTTACAACTGGAAACTAAGGATCATTCATGTATTCATTAATTTTTGTTCCTCAGCTGACGACCCTTGTCCTAAAATGTCCTAACCTGATATTTTACTGTCAACTGCCAAACGTTTTCCACTATGTTTCAGTTTAAGGCAACCACGACCTCACGTGACGTCGGATTCTTTTTGGTTCATTGTGATTCCCTTTGCTGTCTCTCCAGCTTTTTCCGCAGTCTGATCATCCTCATCCTTTCCCGACATTTCTGGCGGTACAGGGAGTATTTCTCAGGGCTGGACTGCAGTCTGTCCTTCAGTCGCTGCCACTCGCGGGTCAGACAGTAGGCACGTCCCTGTGGCAACCCGTGCCATGAGCTCGTGGGTATTCTTACACCTGAAAGAAACCACAGGGCGTTTTCAGTCATTGCCTTGGCTGTGTTATACATATCATAGATCTACATCTGTAGTGCTTGTCTCTGTCACACATATGACAGATTTACAGTCTGTAGTGCTTGCCTCGTCTGTAGTGTTTGCCTCTGTCATACATATGACAGACTCACAGTCTGTAGTGCTCGGCTCTTTCCTACACACCACAGGTTTACAATCTTTACCGCCACAATGAAAGCTCATAAACCAAAGACGGTAGAAAGGTACATACAATACTCTCTCTGATACAATCACAAGAACCACAATGACGAGGAATAGTAAAAACAAAGGATCCTCGTAGTAAAAGGAGGTAACAGTAAGTTCTTTGGTGAGAGTCTATATTAACAGTCTCTGCTGAACGCTCTCAGTTGTGATCAGTTCAGTCAAAAGCCAACACAACGACACACAGAGAGAACCAACAACAAGCAGCAAAACACTGTGAAAGCACCGTATCCATCTGTACACAGCACAACCTCACTTTGTCATGGTTTTCTTTCTCTACACCCAAAAGTTTCTGTTCTAAACTAAATCAACTAAGAGCGTTGATGAATGTGGCGATAGAAGTTCGTCATGTGTTTTGTATTCGTCTTGCTCTGTATCTACTTCAATGCCTGTTATCCCACAGTGAATACATATTTTTTGTAGTATGTTAACCGATGCTGTTCTTAAAAAGACCAGGCACAGTCTTGGCTGTGAGCTGTGCCAGCTCAGTATTTGTTTACATATTTCACGGCACATGTACCACACCTTACATCCTGCCTCCAAAAACTACAGACTGAGTGATGGATGACCATATTTCGTCCTGTGCTGACTTCAGGCAAAACATTGTCCATGGTAAACGTCCTGTGCTGACTTCAGGCAAGACATTGTCCATGGTAAACGTCCTGTGCTGACTTCAGGCAAGACATTGTCCATGATGAACGTCCTGTGTTGACTTCAGACAAGACATTGTCCATGATGAACGTCCTGTGTTGACTTCAGGCAAGACATTGTCCACGATGAACGTCCTGTGTTGACATCAGGCAAAGACATTGTCCATGATGAACGTCCCGTGTTGACTTCAGGCAAGACACTGTCCACGATGAACGTCCTGTACTGACTTCAGGCAAGACATTGTCCATGATAAACGTCCTGTGCTGACTTCAGGCAAGACATTGTCCATGATAAACGTCCTGAGTTTACTTCAGGCAAGACATTGTCCATGATGAACGTCGTGTGTTGACTTCAGGTAGAAAAGACATTGTCCATGATGAACGTCCTGTGCTGACTTCAGGCAAGACATTGTCCATGATGAACGTCGTGTGCTGACTTCAGGTAAGACATTGTCCATGATGAACGTCGTGTGTTGACTTCAGGTAGAAAAGACATTGTCCATGATGAACGTCCTGTGCTGACTTCAGGCAAGACATTGTCCATGATGAACGTCCTGTGTTGACTTCAGACAAGACATTGTCCATGATGAACGTCCTGTGTTGACTTCAGGCAAGACATTGTCCACGATGAACGTCCTGTGTTGACTTCAGGCAAAGACATTGTCCATGATGAACGTCCCGTGTTGACTTCAGGCAAGACACTGTCCACGATGAACGTCCTGTACTGACTTCAGGCAAGACATTGTCCATGATAAACGTCCTGTGCTGACTTCAGGCAAGACATTGTCCATGATAAACGTCCTGAGTTTACTTCAGGCAAGACATTGTCCATGATGAACGTCGTGTGTTGACTTCAGGTAGAAAAGACATTGTCCATGATGAACGTCCTGTGCTGACTTCAGGCAAGACATTGTCCATGATGAACGTCGTGTGCTGACTTCAGGTAAGACATTGTCCATGATGAACGTCGTGTGTTGACTTCAGGTAGAAAAGACATTGTCCATGATGAACGTCCTGTGCTGACTTCAGGCAAGACATTGTCCATGATGAACGTCCTGTGTTGACTTCAGACAAGACATTGTCCATGATGAACGTCCTGTGTTGACTTCAGGCAAGACATTGTCCACGATGAACGTCCTGTGTTGACTTCAGGCAAAGACATTGTCCATGATGAACGTCCCGTGTTGACTTCAGGCAAGACACTGTCCACGATGAACGTCCTGTACTGACTTCAGGCAAGACATTGTCCATGATAAACGTCCTGTGCTGACTTCAGGCAAGACATTGTCCATGATAAACGTCCTGAGTTTACTTCAGGCAAGACATTGTCCATGATGAACGTCGTGTGTTGACTTCAGGTAGAAAAGACATTGTCCATGATGAACGTCCTGTGCTGACTTCAGGCAAGACATTGTCCATGATGAACGTCGTGTGCTGACTTCAGGTAAGACATTGTCCACGATGAACGTCGTGTGTTGACTTCAGGTAGAAAAGACATTGTCCATGATGAACGTCCTGTGCTGACTTCAGGTAGAAAAAGACATTGTCCATGGTGAACGTCGTGTGTTGACTTCAGGTAGAAAAGACATTGTCCATGGTGAACGTCGTGTGTTGACTTCAGGTAGAAAAGACATTGTCCACGATGAACGTCCTGTGCTGACTTCAGGTAGGAAAGACACTGTCCACGATGAACGTCCTGTGTTGTCTTCAGATAGAAAAGACATTGTCCATGATGAACGTCCTGTGCTGACTTCAGGTAGAAAAGACATTGTCCATGATGAACGTCGTGTGTTGACTTCAGGTAGAAAAGACACTGTCCATGATGAACGTCGTGTGTTGACTTCAGGTAGAAAAGACATTGTCCACGATGAACGTCCTGTGCTGACTTCAGGTAGAAAAGACACTGTCCATGATGAACGTCGTGTGTTGACTTCAGGTAGAAAAGACTGTCCATGGTGAACGTCGTGTGTTGACTTCAGGTAGAAAAGACATTGTCCATGGTGAACGTCCTGTGCTGACTTCAGGTGGAAAAGACACTGTCCATGATGAACGTCGTGTGCTGACTTCAGGTAGAAAAGACATTGTCCATGATGAACGTCCTGTGCTGACTTCAGGTAGAAAAGACACTGTCCGTGCTGAACGTCGTGTGCTGACTTCAGGCAAGACATTGTCCGTGCTGAACGTCCTGTGCTGACTTCAAGCAAGACATTGTCCATGGTGAACGTCCTGTGCTGACCTCAGGTAAAAAAGACACTGTCCATGCTGAACGTCCTGTGTTGACTCCAGGCAGAAAAGACATTGTCCATGGTGAGCGTCCTTTGTTGGCTTCAGGTAAAAAAAGACACTGTCCATGCTGAACGTCCTGTGTTGACTCCAGGCAGAAAAGACATTGTCCATGGTGAGCGTCCTGTGTTGACTCCAGGCAGAAAAGACATTGTCCATGGTGAGCGTCCTGTGTTGACTCCAGGCAGAAAAGACATTGTCCATGGTGAGCGTCCTGTGTTGACTCCAGGCAGAAAAGACATTGTCCATGGTGAGCGTCCTGTGTTGACTCCAGGCAGAAAAGACATTGTCCATGGTGAGCGTCCTGTGTTGACTCCAGGCAGAAAAGACATTGTCCATGGTGAGCATACTGTGTTGACTCCAGGCAGAAAAGACATTGTCCATGGTGAGCGTCCTGTGTTGACTCCAGGCAGAAAAGACATTGTCCATGGTGAGCGTCCTGTGTTGACTCCAGGCAGAAAAGACATTGTCCATGGTGAGCGTCCTGTGTTGACTCCAGGCAGAAAAGACATTGTCCATGGTGAGCGTCCTGTGTTGACTCCAGGCAGAAAAGACATTGTCCATGGTGAGCGTCCTGTGTTGACTCCAGGCAGAAAAGACATTGTCCATGGTGAGCATACTGTGTTGACTCCAGGCAGAAAAGACATTGTCCATGGTGAACATCCTGTGTTGACTCCAGGCAGAAAAGACATTGTCCATGGTGAGCGTCCTGTGCTGACTCTAGGCAGAAAAGACATTGTCCATGGTGAACATCCTGTGTTGACTTCAGGCAGAAAAGACATTGTCCATGGTGAACGTCATGTGTTGACTTCATGCAGAAAAGACATCATCTACGGTGAACATACTAAAATCTATGCAAGTTCACAGCCAGATCTATCTATGCTGTCCATCCACTGCCCTTTCTTGTCGTTTTTTCGCCCGCAACACCTGCATTCTCTGCCGCTGCTTCATCTTGATCAGCTGATAGTGTTCCGGGTCGCACAGCTTGACACGTTTGCGATACTCTCTCATTTTCTGTGCTTTGACGCTGGGCGTGGACATGGCCTCTGTGTTAGTTACAGGGGGTGGCTGGCGGAGATGACTCACCAAGATGGGACGATGCAGGCGAGGGGCTGAAAACAGACGGAAACACTTCCATGTCAGGCCCACAACCACGCTAATTCTGATAAGAGACAACATATGTACACAAACAAACAAATAAACCAGTCAAAAGGAAAGCAGTACTGTCGTCACAAAGCTAACAGGAACAGAGATGTAAGTGCTTTTTTGTGGATGTACTGACAGATTTCAAAACAATATTGACCCTACAATAGTTACACACCATATAGGGAATCGATAATAAAATAGAGGAATATTTAAATGAAATCGTACTCTGCAGCAAATGAGGGATATTCTAATAAAAGCGTGTTCTACAGCAAATCAATATTTGATATAATATGGCCATTTGAATTGAAAAGTCAACGGTTGTCTTCAAGGAGAGAAAAAAACAACAACAAGCTAACACAAAACACTAACAACAACAACAAAACAAAGTAAACATATAAAACCATCACGCTTGCATGTTCTTGGGAAGTCAGTAGTAAAAACAGCAAGCCTACCTATAAAACTTCCACGAGCTGAATAACAGACAGGAACAACGGTGTACAAGACAGACATGCTGGCAACAATGTCTATGTCACCAACAAGGTGTCTGATGATCTGTAGCCTGAAAGAATCAATGCCACTCCTCATGGAAAACTTGAACTAATTCCTGGGGACCCTGAGAAACTGGAAACTTTTTTTTGCTGGCGATGCCCTGAAGATGTTCGTGGGCCCCTTAGGTGAGTTTCAGTTTCAATTTCTCACGATGACCGTCTCCGCGCTCGGAATGAAGAAGATCCAGAATGAACACGACACAAGCCTTAAACCTGCACATAAACCCATGTGCTGGCCAAGTCCTGAAGTCTTACCTAGATAGTTCCATAACCCTGGTGTCGTAGGGGAGTGAGGTGGCAGAGACCTCAACTTTTCCCAAGGCCAGCACAATGAAGTCGACCCCCATCCCCTCCCGCTCGCTTCAAGTTCACATTCATATTCACTTTTTTTTAAAACCATGACTTCATAAAGGCAAGAAGGCTAATTGGTCTTCAAGGGGTGGGACTGGGAAATCAACGTATCTCTCCAATATTTTATACCAAGACAGATGGGCAGTGCCCTGCTCTTCACGATTTTCAACTGCCGTGGGATCTTTAGCGTGCGCAGCCAGGAGACACACGGGTCCAACTCGTTTTTCGTTCCTTCCGAAAGACTGGACGTTCAGTTCGAATTTCCGGTCAAATTGAGGTTTAAAGTCGAGGCCTCTATGTGGAGCGAACCCTGAAACCTCGAGTTTAGTTACGGGCAGGCAACGTCTGAACCATTCTGCCACTATTCTCCCCCTTAAGTGAACAACAGCACAGTATCCGTACAGCTGTCCGAACAGAGCATTTGCGTTTCTTTTCGGTACCTTTCTCTATTTATAACAAACATATATATTGTACTTAACGCACTGAGTACAAAATCCGCCGCAAAGATGGGATCTTTAAAAAGAAATTACGATTTCTGTAATGAAATACTACAATGCACTCTCCCCCGCTGGATGAATGAATGCATACCATGCTATCGTCTGGTTTATGGCATACATGAGAACTAGGTCAAGGCCGTTCCCTTAACTGGTCCGGAATCTTAGCCCACGCACCAGTAAGTATGGTAACATTCAACATCTGGCACACATCACTGAGTTTTGAACATAGGGCAGTGGTGGGAATCTGATTACGGCGTGCACTGGCTGGGACTTGGTCTGATCAAGAAAGACAAAGCAACAGATCACGGCTTTTCAAAAGCGATATGTCTTCATACAAGTTAAAACCTACCCCCCTCCCCCCACCACTTCATTTACGAGCAGTATCCCAACTGATGAAACAAATGTAATCTTAAAACAAAATCAGATCAAAATAACACCCACACACAAATCTACAAATGACAGTGATTTTTTAAAGCTTGTTTTCAGTGGATCAATAATTTATTACAGAAACTGACGAACAAAGCGTTTGCCAGGTGCCACAATGGAAGCGAGAAGCCAAGTAGTCATCTAATCTTCCCCCTTTGCAGAAACAAACAAACGGACAAACAAAACAAAACAAAGAAACAGGCAAACAACTAAAACAATAACCATCACTATCCCCCCCCCCACCACACACACACACAACAAAACAACAACAAAACACACAGAAAGAAAATACAAACAGAAAAAAACAATCAAAAATCAGCAACCAACCAAACAAAAAGATAGTTTTCTCACCCTTCATGTTCGCATCGTGTTTTCTGTGGTGTGGTGAGGTACACCATCTTAACTGGTCCTTTGAATCAGGTCACATACTGTGATCACGTGCCAGGTCAAGTTTTATGAATCAGCGTCACATACTGTGATCACGTGCCAGGTCAAGGTTTTATGAATCACGTTACATACTGTGATCACGTGCCAGGTCAAGGTTTTATGAATCACGTACATACTGTGATCACGTGCCAGGTCAAGGTTTTATGAATCACGTACATACTGTGATCACGTGCCAGGTCAAGGTTTTATGAATCACGTTACATACTGTGATCACGTGCCAGGTCAAGGTTTTATGAATCAGTACATACTGTGATCACGTGCCAGGTCAAGGTTTTATGAATCACGGTTACATACTGTGATCAGTGCCAGGTCAACGGTTTTATGAATCACGTTACATACTGTGATCACGTGCCAGGTCAAGGTTTTATGAATCAAGTCACATACTGTGATCACGTGCCAGGTCAACGTTTTATGAATCACGTACATACTGTGATCACGTGCAGGTCAAGGTTTTATGAATCAAGTCACATACTGTGATCACGTGCCAGGTTCAAAGTTTTATGAATCAAGTCACATACTGTGATCACGTCCGGTCAAGGTTTTATGAATCAGGTCACATACTGTGATCAGTGCAGGTCAAGTTTTATGAATCAGGTCACATACTGTGATCAAGTGCAGGTCAAGGTTTTATGAAACAGGTCACATACTGTGATCATTGCAGGTCAAGGGTTTTTTCAATCAGGTCACATACTGTGATCATGGCAGGTCAACGCTTTCATGAATCAGGTCACATACTGTGATCACATGCGAGGTCAAGGTTTTATGAATCAGGTCACATACTGTGATCACTGCCAGGTCAAGTTTTATGAATCAAGGTCACTTACTTGTCTACGGTCAAGTTTTATCAGTCACTATGAATCACTGTGGAGTCAAGGCTTTATATCAGTCACAACTGTGACACTGCAGGTCAGGTTTTAGTAACAGGTTACTGTGATCGTGGGGTCGGGTTTTTGTCAGGTCAATATAGTGATATGTGTGTGAGGTAGGTTGTGTGATCAGGTCATAGTGATAGTGGAGTCAAGTTTATGAATCAGGTCACATACTGTGATCATGGAGTCAAGTTTATAACATGTCACTTTACTTGTGTCGTCGTTCAGTTAATAGTCCTTATGTGTTTTCTTACCTGAGCGCTGTGTGTTGAGTTGTGTGTGTGTGTGTGTGTGTGTGTGTGTGTGTGTGTGTGTGTGTGTGTGTGTGTGTGTGATGTGTGTTGTGTTGTGTGAGGTGTGGGAGCATGAGATGAGTGAGAAGTGTGTGTGTGTGTGTGTGTGTGTGTGTGTGTGTGTGCGTCAGTATGAGTGTGTGTGCGTGTGTGAGTAGAGCGGTGTGTGAGTTGTGTGTGTGTGTGTGTGTGTGTGTGTGTGTGTGTGTGTGTGTGTGTGTGTGAAGGAGTGAGAGAGAAACAAAAGAGAGAAGAAAGAGAAGAGAGAGAGTGTGTGTGGTCGTGTGTGTTGTGACGTGTTAGTCAGTTCGTGAGGGCGCGCGCCGTGTGTGTCTGTTGTGGGTGTGGTGTGGTGATGTGAGTGTGGGTGAGTGTGTGTGTGTGATGTGTGTGGTGTGTGTGTGAGTAAACAGTTAGACTATCGAAACACCAATTACCAAGATAGTAGCATTTGGTCCCCTGACCATTGGACGGTCATACAGCAAGTTACTGCACTCACCACACAATATATCTTATTAGATGTGAGAGAGGGAGAGAGAAGAGAGAGAGAGAGAGGAGAGCGACGAGAGAGAGAGAGAGCGTACAGAAGAGACTACGAAATACCATTACAAACCAGCTACAACGATGGAAACAATAAGAAGTAACGAACACCCAGTTTTTGATGTTGTGGGCTGGAATTGAAATGGGGAGAGAGGGGACAGGGACCTACAAATACAAATTACACACTAAACGATGAAACAATCAAAAGTAACGCATTTGATGTGTGCTGGATGAATGGAGAGAGGGAGAGGACCACAAAGTATAAATAAAATCACTACAAGAAGAAACAGTAGAGAACGAACAGGCCAGGTTTTGGATGATGTGGGCTGGGATTGAACTCGAGATACCAGGTCTGGAGTCCACAGTTCTATCAAAAGAACCAACCAGCCCGCATAAATCATGTGTCTCGTCCGAGGCTTGAACCCACAACCCCTGTGTGTTATGAGCACAGCCAGCTCACAACTGAGCTAAGAAACCACTGAAGTCTGTCAACGGCGCTGAATGGACAAATCAGTCACTTGCCCACAACCACTAAAAATGGAGTCAGCTGGTATATCACTCACTGACACAGCACTTCCACGACCCTGGCAGGTTACGGGACCTGTAAGTAGTGAGATTAAGAAACAATAACCCCCCCCCACCCCCCACCCACCCCCCCAAAAAAAGACCGCAAGAGCAGTAACCGTTTCTAAGGGTTCTTTAACCTTATCACTTCATAGTGTTATTATGACTTTATTCGTAAATAAACGTGTTTACACTAGTAACGATAATTTTACAAGGAATTCGAAGTTCGACAGCAGATCCATCTGCAAGCAAACAACAGTACATTCTTGCGGTGTTGTGTGTGTGTGTGTGTGTGTGTGTGTGTGTGTGTGTGTGTGGTGTGTGTGTGTGTGTGTGTGTGTGTGGTGTGTTGTGTGTGGTGTGTGTGCGTGCGTGCGTATGTGTCTGTGTGTCTGTGCACGCGCTTTAATTGTCAATGTGGCTGCATCACAATAACGTCAGCGAATTAAAAGAACATTTCTGATAATTGTCAAAAAGCACGTACACACGCGTGCAAACAGGCATGCATGCACAAACACACACATACGCACACACACACTCAAACACGCTCACACATGCACATCTCTCTCTCTTTCACATATGTGTACTCTCCCTCTTTCTCATACATATACACATGTGCTCTCTCTCTCTCTCTCATACATATACACGCGTACTCTCTCTCCTCACACATACACAAGCGCACTCTCTCTCTCATAGTGCGCTTGTGTATGTGTGACATACACCACACACCACACGTGCACTCTCTCTCATACATATACACGCGTACTCTCTCTCTCTCTCCTCTCTCATACATACATACACACATACTCTCTCTCTCTCTATCCATCCATCCCATCATCAATCCATCCTTCCCTCACCTACATCCATCTATCTATCTATCTTCTACCTATCTATCCCATCCCTCCATCTATCTATCATATCTATCTGTCTATCTGTCAGATTATCTATCTATCTATCTGTCTATCTGTCAGATTATCTATCTAGCTATCTTCTGCCATACATACACACGCGTACGCTGTCTCTTACGGATACATGCTACCCTGTCTCATACAGATACATGCGTACTCTGTCTCATACAGATACATGCGTACTCTGTCTCATACAGATACATGCGTACTCTGTCTCATACAGAGAAATGCGTACTGTCTCTCATACAGATACACGCTACTCTCTCTCATACAGATACATGCGTACTCTCTCTCATACAGATACATCCGTATTCTCTCTCATACAGATACATCCGTACTCTCTCTCTCTGTTTTACATGCATGTATATGTACACAAGCAGAATGCGTCTTGGCAGCAGGCTTTAATCAAAAGCAACACTGTTTATATGCACAGTTTACATACACATTGTTTACATGTACATTGTACAAGTACAAGTACAAGTACAAGGACAACACAGCGACTGTATGATTATTGTCACAGCACTTCTCAGATAAAGAAGTTGACCGCCACCAAGCCTAGATTTAAAACTAACAAATTCTTGTTTACATATCCAACTGGAAAGCCTTAGAGCAATTTAAACGAAAGATTAAGAAATCAGATCATATGGCTACCTTGGCTGAATTACACAAGACTCTATCTACACTGGATATGGAAATCGTATCATAAAAGAAAAACTCGTACGTCATTCCTTTGAGGTGTCTGGAAAAAAACCCAACAACAACTATCCTATAAGTTAACCACGTTTTTGTACTAAACTGCTCAAACAATGAGAAACCAAAGAACCTCAGCAGGGAAAAATGACTTTTGGAAAGAAGCATTTTTTTCGTATCTGAATAAGAAATCTACAAAAAAATCATCAGATAATATAACCTTGATTAATATGAGGAATCACACCTGTTCAATAGCAGACTGATTGAATACAAATATAAAGTACTTAATTGACAAACAAAAATGGAAGAATAGGGCCTTACAACTTTACAGATACCATAATCATAAAGGGAAAGCGTATAATGGCACTTATGGAAATACAAGATCTATTTGACCAAAACGGAGCAATAACAATGTTTCAGACGAATGCCCTAATAAATGCAATACCAAAAACTTGAACAGACTGGTTAATAGCGACGAAATACGCCCAGAAACAGAATGCTTAAGTGTTTCAGAAGCAAACATATTTTATACACAAAAACATTACTTATTTGATAGATATCATACCAATAAAAGAATCCCTTCTTGAAAACGCCTTTAGATTTCTAAAAACCCTACACAGCTGTGATACTTTGTAAAAGTTGGTTTTTATGAAAATGGGAAAATACTGTTTGACAGTCTTTATTTTTTCCCTTCTACTTCCTTTCCAGTTGCTGCAATAATTTTTTCCTGGCTACGTATCTTCGCATCCTTGCATTGGCAGCACGGCGCATGCGCTGGTACTTTTCCGGATCCTGTTTTTGGCGCTGACGATAATTCCGCCAGTACAGCAGCTTCTGCTGATGCTGCCGATCAGCTGAAAGAAACAAAAGACACAATCTCAGTCTAGTCATCGTACAGCACGTCGGACAAAGAACAATCAATGTCAACAGAACCAGTGAAATTAGTTACAAGAAAGAACAGGGAGATGGCGATGATGAGGCAAAGGCGGACAGCAGGAAGAGGAACAGGAGTAAAGAAACTAGGCTAGGTGACGGTCAATGAATGGGTGTGCCACTAAGTTATTGTAGTTTAAAACTAGGCTAGGTGACGGTCAATAAATGGGTGTGCCACTAAGTTATTTGTTAGTTTTAAAACTAGGCTAGGTGAGGTCAATAAATGGGTGTGCCACTAAGTTATTTGTTAGTTTTAAAACTAGGCTAGGTGACGGTCAATAAATGGGTGTGCCACTAAGTTAAATCCATGAGGGTGGGGAGGGAGGGGATTGAGGAGAAGGAGGAACAAGCACAGGAACTAGTCTACTAAAGCAAATCTAGGAGTTAACATGAACCCAAACAACCTTTATTACTTGCAGACAAAACTATTTTTCTTAAGGATTAGGGGAGAGCTGGGTGTGCTGTCTCATACCTCCATCCTACACGGACAACAGAGATCACAATTTAGAAAATCTGACTGATTAATATGAGGGTACAATTACAATTAGACTCTCGGGCACAGACTTCTGTCTCTGAAGCCAGCTTCTTTGGTTGCCTGGAGTAACACCACTTTTGCTCTTTCACATTAACCATATAGCGAGCATACATACTCTGGTTTTCAGATATTCAACAACGGCATTCGTTCAATTTTTCTTATCGTAAAGCAATATATCTATTCTCCAACAATACGCCCCACAGACAATTTGCTGGATAAAATCGTTTTCTGGGAACGACATAGCTATGTTTGTAGTTGTGACGTTAAAACCAACCGACCAACCAGCCAACCAGTCAGCCAGCCAACCAACCAACCAGGCAGCATGGAGACAGAGAAAATTAAGTTGATCTAAAGCCCCGGTTACTCCATCAAATCATTCCCCCACCCTCCCGCGGTAAAAGGAATTGCCGTAATATATCACTGTAGATTTGATGACAAACGGAATCTACATCGTCGTTCAATTTTGACCATATCATTATCGTTTGAAGCTGCTCAAGCCACCCTTACTCTATCGCTGTCTCGTCTTCTTTTTCAAACAAGCCAATTCTTCTCGGATGTATGTACGCACACCAGTTCGCCCACACTGTACAGGCAGTATGTTGCTGCACAGTCTGCATACTCCGTCTTTAGTGGATGTGCATACTGACATTCTCATAATTCAAAACAAGTGTGACTGCCCTCGTTCAAGCAAACAGGAACCAGAAAAACACGAAAATAGAATAAGAACACGTATTCAATATAACAAAACAAGACAGGCGCAAATTTTCGGCCAACTGGCCTTTGTCAAGCATGAATGTAAGATCACGAACAAACACCAAATACAAAACATTAGGAGAAAACGACTGAAATTCCCTGCTGCTTCGTCCAGTGGGAGAAGAGGACTAAATGAAATCACAATGTGTTTGTGAGTAATGACATTTTCATGTTTTCATAAACTACCGGACACTGACATGACGCACAGGATTTTTAACGTGCACGCATAAAGTTCTGTGTGCAAATTCATACACGAACAAGAACACGGATGCATTTTTACGAAGGAGGGTAAGCCACACTGACTAAAAATTGTGTGCACACATACTGACCAGGGAGATGGGAACAATGTCTACCCTGTTTCTCTCCAACATTGTTAAACTGTGTTGTTAAGCCTTTTCGAAAGAAACCTGATCATGGTCGTACAAACCAGAAAAACACGAAACATAGAAGTACAACGCGTATCTAATATAACAAAACAAGACAGGCGCAAATTTTCGGCCAACTGGCCTTTGTCAAGCGTGTACAACAGACAAAAATAAATAAATAAATTTAATATGCACAACACTTAGTAGGCCTACAAAGAAAAAAACCCAACTGTCCGGTATCAAACTTGCCAGTTTTTGTCGAAGGTCACTGAAAAAGAAACATTTTGCAACAACTGTTTGTTTATCCGACAGCCAACGATTTTCTGTGTCTTCCCAGTCTGCCCACCACTATACCACAGTACCAAGACAACACTCCTTAGGGTAGTAAATGGTATTCTGCTTGCTTTGGATACTGGTAATACGTCCACTTTGACTCTCCTGATTTGTCTGTAGCGTTTGACACTACAGACCATGGCGTTATTCTGTACTTATAAGAAAACCTTCGCGATAATCAAGGTTCAGCACGTCCATAGATCGAAGCATATCTATGACGAAAAATGTTTCTAAGCGTTTAAATTATATCATGATGTCAAAGATAAAACAACAATAACAACAACAACAACAACAACTAACTTTGCTTCTAATAAAAAAAAAAAAAGTACTGTGTTTAAAATAAGTAGTCTTGTAATAGCTGTCTACTAAGAATAGCAAGCACATGGAAAAAACGACCGCAGCTGTCACAATTCAATTTTATTTCTCCCTTTTCGACTCTGTGTTTTCTCATCTTTTCTGAAGTTTGTTGCAATCGTTGTTGTTTCTTTAATTCTTTATTTATTTATCTTATATGTATGTTCCGTTTTTTGAAGTAAGATACACACAAACACATGTCATTTACATGTAACCAAGATTATTCCAGTGGAAGGCTGATAAAATACAGCTTAAAATATAGACTAGGTAAAACACAGTCCAGGTAGGGCCTCAGGACCTGGCCAGCTCATGGGTTTATGTGCAGGCTTAAGGCTCGTGCCATGATCATCATATACATGGCACCTGTGACGTTAGTGCATATGGAATTCGTTCTGAGCACGGAGACGTCATCTTGAGAAACTGAAACTGAAACTGAAACTAACCCAAAAGGACACTGCTGTACAGAATATAGAATTCTCTTAGAGCTGATTACATTGTCTGTAGTTACAGCAGTAACTACCTTGCTCCAACACCCAAGGGCTGTTTCTTAAGTGCAATACTAACACTATAAAAATACTGGGCTTTTTTTTCCACAAGCAGTTCAGCTTGACTTAACTGCCTGATAAAGAGTATCAACAATGAACTGTGCCAGGTGTGTTGACTCAAACCCCCAAACCACACTGCCATATGCTGGACGACGAATGTGACAAACAAAAGTCAGACACACCACCACTCCTCAAACGGTAATACCCACGCCATGCAAGCAGAATATCAAGAACTAAAAAGGAAAACCTAGCATACTGATCAAAACAATGATCGTCTAAACAGTATCAGATAAGTGAATCATTACTTTATCTTGCCTCAGCTTCTGCGCATCTTTGTGTTACTGCATACATGTCATTAATTTCAGCTTAACCCTTTGACTTCCGCACCCTGTCCACCAGCATCCTGCATTGTCAACAATAGCAGCAAAGCAAAAACTTAAGCTACAGGAAGCTGGCGGATACGGTAGAGAGTGAAAAGATTAAGTTTTTGCAGTTGGTGGATAGGGTGCTAGAGTCAAAGGTTAAAACAAACAAACAAACAAACTCCGCAACGCACAGAAACTGAGGTCATTCTGAAAGCACAGCATGAAGGTATGATTGTACCCGACAGTGGAGCTGATCATGCTACGGAGCTCTTCTAAGGTGGATTGCAATTGCGTGTCAGGAATGTACTCTATGCTTGCTTTCATGATACATCAACCAATCTCGCGAGATACAGACACCTACAATACTGCTCAGGAAATCTGAGCTACACCCTACATGACATATTCCTGAAATGGACGAGACTCAACTGTGTGGTTCAAAGCTTCCTTCTGAACCTATCAACATCATCATCATCACTATGTGCCCTGCCGCACGGTGTTGGCGATCATGGCCCTCCATATGAATCTATCCCTTGTCACTGCAAGTATATCTTCCACCCTCTCTGTCCTCAGCCACCCTGCAAGTCCGTCCAATATTTTCTCCCTGGGTCTACCTGATATTCTCTTTCCCTCCAGCTTTCCTGTTGTGAACAGGTGCTCTAATTCCCCGTTCCTTCCCTTTCTGAACCTATAGTACGCTCAATTCCAGGCAAAAGGCGGTTGCAGCCGGATGGGCTTGAAATATTCCAAAATGATTTAGACTGATGGGAATCGAAACGCTAACCCCCCAGTCATTAGCTCATTAGCCCATGGCACTAATTTGTTTTAGTTCGCCACAGCGATCAGCGAAGCATTCATTCTGCTCAGAGAAGGTTTCAGTTTCAGTTTCAGTTTCTCAAGATGACGTATCCGCGCTCGGAATGAATTCCATATGCACTAACGTCACAGGTGCCATGTGTATGGTGATCGAGGCACAAGCCTTAAGCCTGTACAAAAACCCATGAGCTGGCCAGGTCCTGAGGCCCTACCTAGACAATGTTTCACCTAGTCTATATTTTATACTGGTGAAGGGATGGGAGAAAAGAACCACGCGCGTACCGATGGGACATAGCAGACCACTTTGTTGTTTAAGTTTCTGCCTGGCTCTATATCGCTTGACCCTCTCCAGGTTCAAGGCCTTGGTCCTCTGGTAGCGGACCGGGTCATTCTTCACACGCTGACGGTACCAGAAGTCCGTTATCCGACGTGGCACTTTCGCCTGACAGTAGACCTCTGAAAGCACAAAACCAACCACCCATCAGCCTCCCGCCTACTGCTTTTCTTTTAAGTTACAGATACTTTGAAACGTAAAACATCACCATCAACTATCTTCTTTGTTTCCTGAAAAGAAAAATATCTTAGGTTTGAAGAAAAATAACGAGTGAAAGAAAATGTATTTGAAGTGTTCGCAAAAAAGATACGTCTAATATCCTTATGGTCAGTATTAAGTATTAACTTCCTTGTCCATCATGCATAGTTTATGTTTATACTGCTTGGATAAATTTATGCATACCATATACAGCGAAAACATCATGAGAAACCTAAACGAAGACCCTGGATTAAAGGTTGGAGGGAAAATGATAAACAACATTCGATAAGCAGATGACACCGTGCTAATTGCAGAAAATGAAAGGGACCTACAAAACCTTGTGAATATACTAGAAATAGAAAGCAAAGGTAAGGGGTTGGAACTAAACAGCAGGAAGACTGAAGTTATGGTGATCAGTAAAAAACATGAAATCCCCTCATGCAAAATAACAGCAAATGGCACAACCCTGACACAGGTTAATAAGTTCAAATACCTGGGAACGGTCATTTCATCAGACGGCAGATGCACATCGGAAATAGCCGGCAGAATCGGCCAAGCCAAAACAGCATTCAAGAAGATGACAAGCATTCTTACCAACAAATGCCTATCAATTAACATCTGGAAGAGAGTCCTTGAATGTTATATAGAACCAATACTGTTGTACGGATGTGAGGCGTGGACAGTCAGCAAGCAAATCCAGAGCAAGATTGAGGCAGCCGAGATGTGGTTTCTCAGAAGAATGTTGAGAGTTCCATGGACAGCAAAGAAAACAAACGAGACAGTCTTGATGGAGGCAGACACAAGTAGATCACTCATATGGAACATTAGGAAAAGACAGGCAACATTTATAGGCCATTTTATGAGGAAGGGGGATTTTGGAACACCTGGTCACAACGGGACAGCTGGAGGGAAAGAGAGCACCAGGTAGACCCAGGGAGAAAATGCTAGACGGACTTGCGGAGTGGCTGAAGACGAGGAGGGTGGAGGAGATGCTTGGGGCAACAAGAGATAGAGACAGATGGAAGTCCATGATTGCCAACGCCATGCGGCAAGGCACTTGATGATGATGATGATATACTGCTTGGATAAATTTATGCATACCAATCTTCTTTCAATGTGCCATGTATATTTTACCTCGATGATGATTTGCGATACTTTCTTTCCCCCTCTCCATATCTTATCCTACTGAAATTACTGAAATAGACCATACTATCACCATTTTCCCATTTCAGTGAGGTCTTGGCTTTGCGGATGCACATAGACCATACTATCACCATTTTCCCATTTCAGTGAGGTCTTGGCTTTGCGGATGCACATATGCGCTCCCCCCCCCCTTTTTTTTTTAAAATTTGTTTTAATTCTCGTTTCACAAGACAGGCCCAGCCGCGTCTGACTAAGTTTTTTTCCTCAGGGGACTCCGGTTTTTCCTTCAGCCCCTTGGCTGTTGGTTTTGGATGTTTTTCTTCCTGTTCCAAAGTCAGACTAGATTTATTGCACTAGGCATGATCCATTTCTACCAGCCTTGCCTCTTAATTATATATTTTCCGCTTGAGTCGATCCTATGCTTATATTTTCCCTTATGTTTATATTTATGTGGGGATGTACGTGTATCCATGTGTATGCACGTGTGAGATATATATATGTTTGTATGCAGATATATGTGTGTATATATGTAAGAATTTGTATGTACATGAATATGTATGCGTTATTTAATAGTAAGATACTTTACATTCCAAAAACAACCCTTAGCTAGTGCATCATAGTTTTCATAGTTTCAGCCCTGGACCCTCTTCAGGATAAAGCAAGACTAATATGGCATGACCACTTTTCAAATTGCAGAATTCATCTCACTTCCCTTCTGACATCATATTTGCCTCCCCCTCCCCATTTCTTACCATTACTCACAAACGTGTTATGATTTAACTTTAGGCTTCTTCTCCCATTGGACGAAGCAGCAGGGAAGTTTCATACTCTTTCTCCAAATTTTTGTATTTGGTGTGTGTTTATTTGTAGATCTTACATTCACGCTTGACAAAGGCCAGCTGGCCGAAAATTTGCACTGTCTTGTCTGGCTGTATTAAATACGCGTTCTGATTCTATTGTGGCCAACAAATTTCAACACTTAGAACGACGAATGTGAACTTGAGACAGCAATGTGCAATCAAAACTGAACAGTCTTTGGTATGAAAGCAAATGTACATGTAGTAAGCATCTGAGCGTTTGCAGACCAACTGAGCACATTTCAAAGCAAAGGATAGGATAGGGCCTGTAGCAAAATACACAAAGCAAAGAGAGAGAGAGAGAGAGAGAGAGAGAGAGAGAGAGAGAGAGAGAGAGAGAGAGAGAGAGAGAGAGAGAGTCCATACTTCAGGAGACAGAAAGAGTGAGAGGCAGACAGACGACAGACAGATAGAGAGAAAGAAGGAACGAGAGACAGAGAGAGAGTTCAGCTTCAGAAAAGAGAGAGAGAGAGAAAGAGAGAGAGAAAGAAAGAAAGAAAGGGAGTGAGGGATAGAGGCGGCTAACAACCACGTAAATCTCCAACAGGAAGTCGTATTTCATGCGTCTGTTGCCTACTATTCATACATATTCTTCAAAAAGTGCTGATTTTAGGCATTTTGTCCCGTGTGACTTTGGCACCACGACTCCCAAACATATGCTTTCAGGAATCCTCAATGATCCATGCCTTTGACCAAAATTTGCTTTTAAAAACGTTGCCAACACATTCTTGTAACAGACAGACAGACAGACATCTCTCTCTGGTCAATATGAAACAATCTCCCTATTCAAAATTTAAAAAAGGGAGATCACACACACACACAAAAACAAAAAAACAACAGAGAGAGAGAGAGAGAGAGAAGAAGAAGACAGACAGAACAGACAGACAGACAGACAGACAGAGAGCAGATTATAAAGAAATAAAACACAATAAATACCGGTACTGTGGTTTACTTATTTTGCACGGATGGGGAGAGGGATGGGGCTGTAAGACTTGGTTTATGATTTGATTCTTGCTCTTTGCAGAGGGACTACAGATTCGGGTTGTTGGCCCTGAAGGCAAGGGGATTACTGCGGTGTGCTTTGAAATCCTTGTTCGGAATAGTATCATTTTTATTACTGTTTTATTTATTTATTTTTATATCATTTGTTTATACTGTCTGATTAGGAAAAGACAAACAACATTTAGAGGCCATTTTATACGGAAAGGGGAATTAGAGCACCTGGTCACAATAGGAAAGCTGGAGGGAAAGAGAACACCAGGTAGACTCAGGGAGAGAATATTCGATGGACTTGCAGGGTGGCTGAGGACAGAGAGGGTGGAAGATGTGCTTGCGGCGACAAGAGATAGATTCGTATGGAGGGCCATGATCGCCAACGCCAAGCGGCAGGGCACATGATGATGATGATCATGACTGTTATAACTTGTAAACCAGTCGCCGTGGCGTAGTGATAAGTGCAACGGAATACAGACTGGAAAGTATGGGTTTGAATTACCATCGGTCCCTTCAACAATCATTGTGTGTGTGTGTGTGTGTGTGTGTGTGTGTGTGTGTGTGTGTGTGTGTGTGTGTGTGTGTGTGTGTGTGTGTGTGTGTGTGTGTGTGTGTGTGTGTGTGTGTGTGTGTGTGTGTGTGTGTGTGTGTATGTGTATGTGGCTCTAACCGGTTGTGCGTGTTATGGGCTCATTGGGAAGACTGGGACCGCACAGTCGAGTCTCAACTTCATGGGGCTGCTCAAATTTTCCGACCAACACTAAAGGTTTCTGTATCTCTCGAGCCTGGTTGACACTAGGATATAATTCTTATAATAGTAAATGTAGAGTACAGCCTTGCTATGCGGTCTCAATCTTGCATGGAACTCCATAGCATCATGATTATCATCCTCATTGTTATCATCATCATCATCGCATTGTAAAAACTGTGCCAACTTCTGTGGCCATTAAAGCGGGAAAATGAGACCAAAACAAAACAAAACAACAAAACAAACAAACAAAAAACACCAAAAACAAACAAAATAAACAAACAAACAAACAAACCAACCAATGTGAGCACAAAGGTAATCTTTCCTAAGAGCAAAATGAGATGACTTCTACAAAGTAAATGTAAACACGCCGTTTTATTGTCATTTACCCTGATGACGGCCAAGGGCTAAACGCAGGACAACGACAACTTTCACTACACTTGTTGAGAGACTTTTCCCGTGAAAAAAATTTATCAGATCATTTTCGTATCTCTTACCTGTTCTCTGCATTGCATCATTAAGGAAAGATGCATGAAGTGGTGATTGGGAAGAAAGAGAAATAGAAGGGGGAGGTGGGTGGGGGTGGTATTTTAAGACTCCTATGAAAAGTTCACACACACACACGAACAGACAAAGATGATAGAAGCACAAACGTCGATGATTAAACCAACTTTATTTGACAGCTAAGTTTTATATGAATATATCTGGATCCTCAACGTAAGACAACAAAGCGGAGAACGTACAGTATATGCAGAAACTGATCAATAATGACATGACTATCTATCAAAATTAAAAACAACAACAACAACAAACAAACAAACAACTCACAAACAAAATTTTAAAGTAACGAACATGAACTACATTGCATAAACCTACAGCAACTAAACGTATAAGGTAAGGTAATAAGGTAACCACTGGTTGGCCCATAACACTCAGGACACAGGGAAATGAAGTAGCACAGACCTCAACTATCCCTCGCTACTTTACCTTCCCCAATCCTGAATAGTGTTGGGTATGTACCTACAGCTGTCTAAAATAAAACTAAACTAAAGTTCGGAAAATAATACAAAGTCTCTTACCTGGAAGTTACATCTATTTACTGCAGACCAAACATTTGCCACAAAAAAAATTTTTACATGGAAATTGATACAGCAGTTCAAACAAATCAGAAAGAGCCTGTCACTTGTTATTGTTTATTGTTTATTTTGTTTAAAGCCCAGCCGACTGCGTAGAGCCGTATCAGTATTTGATAACAGATACATAGATTTTGTATGTGCGCTTACCATGGTATACGTTTTTGGTAATATGTAATACCAACGTAGAAAACAAACAAACAAAGAAAACAACCAACCAAACAAACTAAATAAACGAAATTCTTTTTTAATAACTAAAAGTAACTACCGCCAATGCTTAATTCTATCATTCAAAACAATCTCCAGATAATCTGATTTCTACAAACTAAAACTTTTTTTAAATAATCGCTGCACGTGTCTTGAAGAGTTTATTAGCCATCGTCCTCACTTCTATCCACAATATATCTCTCCGAGTCAAATTTTCTCTCAAGTCATTATTCATCGTTGTGTCCGTTTCATTATGAAATATCAGTTCGTCCAGTTGTTAACCCTTTGACTCCCTCACCCTATCCGCCAGCATCCCGCAATGTCAGCCATGACAGTAAAGCAAAAATTTAAACTTTTTCACTCTCACCCTATCCACCAGCTCCCTGCAGGAAGCCGATGGATAGGGTGAGGGAGTGAAATTGTTAAGTTTCTGTAGCTGGCGGATAGGGTGCGGGAGTGAAAGGGTTAAGCTTTAATTTCTTGTTATGTTCACTGATCGATTCCAACAATGTTTACTCCTTTCTATCAGTACACAGTATTGTTACCTTTGTGGGACTGTTTGTCCATTCATCTCTTAATGCTTAATACTAAACTGAAGTAGCCTGTCCTCTGGCTGTACTGGTAATGCTTGTGCACTGCCTTGTTTGCAGGACCGGCATTAGTGATGTTAACTGCTGTGAGGATGTTCGTACATTTCCTCTCTCAGTATTCAACGATCGAAATAATCCCGTTTTCTTTTACTGATAGCGGTAATATCTGTGTACTGCCTTGTCATATTCAGGACCCGCATTATTCCTATTAAGTGCGATAAGGGCGTTTGTCTATTCCTCTCTTCGTAAATTAGTCCTATTTGTCTATTCCTCTTTCAGTAAATTAGTCCTATTTGTCTATTCCTCTTTCTGTAAATTAGTTCTATTTGTCTACTCCTCTCTCTGCAAATCAGTCCTGTTCTCTGGCCGCTGATAATGTGTGAGCACTCCCTGTTATCAGCAAAGACCGGTATATCTGTCCTGTTAACTGGCAGTGATAGCGTTGGCCCATTATAATACATCAGTTGCGCTGTTGCTTCTGTCCTCCCAGTTTCCTGTATCAGTCACATCACTGGTCCTTCTGGTGTCTCAGCCTAGCCAGTCTCTTCTGGTGGTAATATCGATCTTTCTGTTCCCTCATTCTCTGGTAGCGGTGTGGCTCACGTAACAACTTTTGGTAATAACGCTGGTTGATTTCTCTTCGCTTGACCTTGGCCCGTAGCTCCTTGGATATCACTGAAAACAGGCCAAGTAATAGGGGTTTGAGTTTGCATCTTGAAGAAGTCATCGGCTGATCTTAGTCACTAATTTGTTTTAAAACGAAACACGTCTGGTCTTTGATAAGTATACACCCCACATAATGAGCAAATCCACAACGTTTACGCAACGTAGAGTCATTACTCGTATTTCCCACAACAGGTGCGTACAAACACTACACGAACAACGAACAAACGAACAAACAAGAAGGGGGGGGGGGGGAACTACAACACGTATCTCATTCTGAGTTCACTATTTTCGTCTTACGAAGCAAACACTTTGAAAACTACAGGAGGACAGGCACAGAAAGTCTGAAGTAATGTATTTAAACATACACTACGTTCACGATTCCTAACATTCACAAAGCTTGCATCTCTGACCGGAACGTCCTGAACAATGGTGTCAAGACCATACAATCAAACCACACATTTACTGAATAGTTCATGATGGTGTGATGCTCGACGCAACTGACTTCACTATTCATCCCATTCTGACCACTGTATATGTAGCTGTAATCTTTCATCTTCATTATGTCTCAAGAGATTTGTGCAATGTACAGATTTTTAACCACTGAAGATCATTTCATAAGAAAACATGGATCACTCTTTGACTGACTCCCTCCAACACTCTATTTTGATTTCTCTAAGGGTTGAACCCATGACTTTGGTGTTATCGCCTTAGCGCTCTGACTAATCAAGCTTATGGGGTCAAATGTCTGGCTGTATTTGGTATGCCTACTTTGTTTTAATTGAAAAAAATCTTTCTTTTACTGTGACTTAAATTTGTGACGAATCAAGCATAGGCTTGAATAAACACTATCACGGCTCTTGAATGAAACTAGCAACACCAACAGAGTTAATTTCCTTGTGCAGAGATGTTGTCAAGTATTGTGCTGTCGGCAATATGTTGCTGGGTAAACTACAACTGCTGGAAGTTTTTAAAATCTGACAACTGATCAATGATCAGAACGCTTTACCCGCTTATCTGAAAGCCATCAAGTCATATATCTGCTGAAGCATCATTTCAGTCGCATATTTTTCGTGATAGTGTTTAGCATGGTCGGACATGAGTTTTGATAGGACTATGTCGTGATTTCAATGCCTGGACGCAGCACTGCTATAAAATAACAGGTAAAAGATTTAGGTCAATGGCTACAGACAGAATCCATTACTTCTAATGTTTAAAAACAATTCGCGCTGCTGTCAATGTCAATGTCTTTCTGTGTTTTTCCTAATTTCATCCTCAGTCCTGATGATGTGTCCTCTTCACCGAACTGTCCACTAATGTCTGAGACAGAGCGTCGTCATTTCTTGTTTTCAGCGATTGGACGACTCAGACCGTCTTCGATTCTCTCTCCACTTTCTGGCATAATCTTTATTGAGCTGCAGTCGTCGCTGATAGCGCAGTGGGTCCTCTTGTTGAAGTCGCAGCCAGTAGCGTCGTTTATATTCCTTGCGTCGGGCTCGCTCTCTCTCTCGGGGCGACAGCGCTGCAATAAAGAAGCCACAGGTCAGTTACCTCCCGCTATGGCAACCAATACACCTACTGTCTATAACAACGACTTTCCCCATATGGCAACCAATACGCCTACTGTTTATAACAACCTTCCGCTATGGCAACCAATATGCCTACTGTTTTATAACAATGATCTTCCATATGGCAACCAATACGCCTACTGTTTATAACAACCTTCCGCTATGGCAACCAATATGCCTACTGTTTATAACAATGATCTTCCATATGGCAACCAATACGCCTACTGTTTATAACAACCTTCCGCTATGGCAACCAATATGCCTACTGTTTATAACAATGATCTTCCATATGGCGACCAATACGCCTACTGTTTATAACAACCTTCCGCTATGGCAACCAATATGCCTACTGTTTATAACAATGATCTTCCATATGGCAACCAATACGCCTACTGTTTTAACAACCTTCCGCTATGGCAACCAATATGCCTACTGTTTATAACAATGATCTTCCATATGGCGACCAATACGCCTTCTGTTTATAACAACCTTCCGCTATGGCAACCAATATGCCTACTGTTTATAACAATGATCTTCCATATGGCAACCAATACGCCTACTGTTTATAACAACCTTCCGCTATGGCAACCAATATGCCTACTGTTTATAACAATGATCTTCCATATGGCGACCAATACGCCTACTGTTTATAACAACTGTTTATAACAACGATCTTCCACTTTGGCAACCAATACGGCCATTGTTTATAACAACTTTCCATATGGCAACCAATACGTTTACTGTTTATAACAACGATCTCCCATATGGCAACCAATATGACTACTGTTTATAACAACTACCTTCCATATGGCCACCAACACGCCTACTGTTTATAACAACTACCTTCCATATGGCCACCAATATGCCTACTGTTTATAACAACTACCTTCCATATGGCAATCAACACGCCTACTGTTTATAACAACTACCTTCCATATGGCCACCAATATGCCTACTGTTTATAACAACTACCTTCCATATGGCAACCAACACGCCTACTGTTTATAACAACGATCTTCCATATGGCAACCAATACGCCTACTGTTTATAATAACCTTCCACATGGCAACCAATACGCCCATTGTTTATAACAATGATCTTCCATATGGCGACCAATACGCCTACTGTTTATAACAACGATCTTCCACTTTGGCAACCAATACGCCCATTGTTTATAACAACAACCTTCCACATGGCAACCGATACGCCCACTGTTTATAACAACGGTCTTCCATATGGCGACCAATACGCCTACTGTTTATAACAACTGTTTATAACAACGATCTTCCACTTTGGCAACCAATACGCCCATTGTTTATAACAACAACCTTCCATATGGCGACCAATACGTCTACTGTTTATAACAACTGTTTATAACAACGATCTTCCATTTTGGCAACCAATACGGCTATTGTTTATAACAACCTTCCACATGGCAACCAATACGCCTACTGTTTATAACAACCACCTTCCATATGGCAACCAATACGCCTACTGTTTATAACAACGATCTTCCACATGGCAACCAATACGCCTACTGTTTATAACAACCACCTTCCACATGGCAACCAATACGCCTACTGTTTATAACAACGATCTTCCACTATGGCAACCAATACGCCTACTGTTTATTACAACCTTCCGTTATGGCTACCAATATGCCTACTGTTTATAACAACCACCTTCCATATGGCACCCAATACGCCTACTGTTTATAACGACGACTTCCACATGGCCACCAATACGCCTATTGTTTATAACGACGATCTTCCACATGGCCACCAATACGCCTACTGTTTATAACGACGATCGTCCACATGGCCACCAATACGCCTACTGTTTATAACGACGATCTTCCACATGGCCACCAATACGCCTACTGTTTATAACGACGATTTGAGTGTAAACCTTATAGCAACTAAAACGTCTATCGTATCGTTCGTTCGTTCTTTGATTTAACGTCTTTTCACTATGAGTGATATTCGACAAAAACAAAACAATACAAACCAACCAACCAACCAACCCGCCAACCAACCAACCCCACCAACCAACCATCCAGCTAACCAACCAACCAAACACACAAAACAACAATATATATCATAATCCTATTACCTTTTATAGCCACGCTTTGTTTATATGGCAAACTTATCGCTTATAAATATAAATTTTGTGGAACATCCAATAAACCTTTCATATCAGGTTCAGTGGGGGAGAACGTTACATTCTATTCCTAACTTTCTACATCACATGTGCACTGCAGTATTCCATCATTTCTACAATCCCTGGCACAAAAACTTCTGCGTTTCCAAGCAGAACCTGGGGATTTATTTTGAATAAGACAGCATGGGATAGCATGAGACTGGAAACAATATCAAGTTCGTAAATCAAAGGCTACTAGTCCGGGGGAGTGGGGAGAGAGAGAGAGAGAGAGAGAGAGAGAGAGAGAGAGAGAGAGAAGAGACAGACAGACAGACAGACAGACAGAAAAAGAACAGATAGTAACACAAGTATCCATAAGTATCCACCCATAAACCATTCACAGAGAGGGCGAGAGTGAGAGAGAGAGAGAGGGCGAGAGTGAGAGAGAGAGAGAGAAAGAGAGACAGGCAGGCAGAGAGATAGAGAGACAGGGAGAGACAGAGAGGGAAAGAGAGACAGACGGACAGACAGACAGTCAGACAGAGACACAGAGCGCAGATGGTAACGCAAGTATCCACCTATAAACCATTCAGAGAGACAGACGGACAGACAGACAGTCAGACAGACAGACAGAGAGAGAGAGAGAGACAGACAGACAGACAGAGAAAGGGCAGATGGTAACACAAGTATCACCCATAAACCATTCACGAGAGAGAGAGAGAGAGAGAGAGAGAGAGAGAGAGAGAGAGAGAGAGAGAGAGAGAGAGAGAGAGAGCTGCCAAACAATAGCACGACAGTACATCGGTACCATATTTGTGAGCTTTATTACAGTTGACCTGTCGACGTTCGTTATCAATCAAAAACGACACAGTCACCGAGACTTAAAAAAACCTGCAGCCAACGTCGCAAAAGTACACGCGCACGCAACAATACAGCAGTCCAGTAATATTGTATAATGTATCATATTCGAAGATGCTTTCTGAGGGATTGATTTATAAGAGACTGGTTTCAAACTCTTTGACTCCCGCACTCTATCCACCAACTGCAAAACCTTAACCGTTTGACTCCCTCACCCAATCCACCAGCTTCCTGCAGGAAGCTGGTGGATTGGGTGAAGAAATCAAAGGGTTAAGGTTTTGCTTTACCAGCATGATTGACAAGGCAAGATGCTGGTGGACAGGGTGCGGGAGTCAAACAAATGATTATTACGATTATGTCAGAAAGCATTCTGTGAATTGTCAAACGAAAAACAAAAACAACAACAAAATTAATGTTAAGGGAAGTTTCAGTCTTTTTCTTCTAATTTTTGTATCTGGTGTTTGTTTGTGATCTTACGCTTGAAAAAGGCCAGTTGGCCGAAAATTTGCGCCTGTCGTGTCTTGTTGTATCAAATACGCGTTCTTATTCATTTTTCGTGTTTTTTTTCTTGTTCCTGTTCGCTTTAACGCGGGCAGTCACACTTGTTTTGGATTAAATGTTAATTTGTTCAGACTTCGTTAGTAACTAGGTTATGAATACAAAAAAACAGACACAACATCAACGACTCAGTTATGCAATAACTCGGTGATACACATAATACACGAACAAAACATTTTCTATGTAAAAGAAATTGTATATAAATGAGGCAGACATTTACATTAAAAGAATGAGTAGACATTACAAAATGCATGCAAGATTCAGTTCAGTTCATATTGCTTATAGCCTAGCCGACTACCAGAGCCATATCAGGGCTGCATTCAAGATAAAATCATATATATATTACATATATAATTATATATAATATGATAACATTCCTTGCTCCAAAACGCGGTCAAGGGTAAGAAGTGTACGGCTATAATTCCTTACGTTACCAATCTGTTAAAATTCGTAGTTACAACTAACACATCTTCGACAAAAAACAACAACAACAACAACAACATCATGCTTTCTTCTCATCTCCAACACAATTGGCAAGACAAACCAGCTATCTCCTGGTGGCAAACCTCTCTTGCCACTTACAGGTGTTCTGTCTTGCCAGTCGTTGGTGTGTCTGTGGGGGTGGACTTGTTGTGGGGGGGGGGGGAATGAATAAAAGGAGCAGGGTACGTTCTGGCCTCAGTTCTCTGTTTCTGAATTCCTCTTCCTCCGTGTGTGTGTGTGTGTGTGTGTGTGTGTGTGTGTGTGTGTGTGTGTGTGTGTGTGTGTGTGTGTGTTTGTGTGTGACTGTATATGTGTGTGTGCATGCGTGCGTGTGTGTGTGTGAGAGAGAGAGAGGCAGACAGAGAGAGAGACAGACAGACAGACAGACAGGCAGCCAGACAGGGCAGGCAGGCAGACAGACAGACAGACAGACAGACGACAGACAGACAGACAGACAGACAGACAGACAGAATATGTGAACGAAGGGAGTGTGGCATTTCAGGAAGCTAGTGTGACAATCTGGTTTAGTGTCTGCAAATTATACTGTTACAAAAGAAACCGTATTCATTTCTGATTTCTTCAAAATATACTTTCATAGTATTGGAACACCAGTGAACGAAAATCAACATGTAATGTTTAATTTTTTTCCCCAGAAATGTTCTCAGGATACACTGTAGCCCAAAAGCAATAGCAGCATGTGTTGGTGAACACCGGACGGAGCTCTAAGCCTGTCGAAAGGAACAGTGAGCTGGGGAGGGTGGTCATGAAAGGTAGGGGAGAGTCAGGCAGAAACACTGGTAACTCAGCATCTGGTATCGATAAGAAAAGGTCATGGCTTCAAGGCATTTCTAGACTGGGAAAACAAAATGCCATATTTAACCCTTTGACTCCCTCACCCTACCCACTAGCATCATGTATCGTCATCAATGATAGCAGCAAAAACTTGACCCTTTGACTCCCTCACCCTATCCACCAGTTTCCTGCAGGAAGGGTGGGTAGGGTGAGAGAGTCAAAAGGGTTTAAGTTTTTGCAGCCGGTGGATAAGGTGCGGAAATCAAAGGGTTAAATCGATGCTAACTGCCGTAGTACACAAGAATCGGAAACATAACAAGAGAAATAGCCACTTATTTACAAGTGTCTGTATATGCCAAATAATTTATTTACTGAACTAGCCGGAGATTTCTCTCATATCTCGACAAATGAATTCCAAACGACAGCCGACAATACAACAAATTGAATCCATATCCCATAACATACACACACCCACAACTTCGATCTTCAGCAGGGACTGATATATGTGGGACGTGTTCTGCGGTTTCTAGTGTATTAAAAACACGCGCGACAAAAGCCTAGTTGATGCTAATGTACACTGAACAGAAATGAAATCACATAATCGTCAGCATCATCAATAGATCCGCGTCCTGCCTTGACATGCAATTTTGCCTCCTTCAAGACTACTAACACGTGCTACCGTTATCTGACGTGGGATAACTCTACCACCTTGCCTCCTTCAAGACTACTAACACGTGTTACCGTTATCTTACATGCGACTACACTACTACCTTGCCTTCTTCAAGACTACTACTACACACGCCCTACCGTTATCTTACGTGTGACTACACTACCACTTTGCCTCCTTCAAGACTACTACAAACGCGCTACCGTTATCTTACGTGTGACTGCCGGGAGAGAATACACCAGTCCAGATCCTGCGCTTTTCTGCTTTGAAGACAGAATGAACCAACAGTAAGGGTGAAGAATGAAACCGAAGGTATGGGTTAGCGATAGGTTTATCTGTACGTCTGTCTTGAGACACAATAAAGCCAAAGGTTAGGGTTAGTGATAGGTTTATCTGCATTTCTGTTTTCAAGGTTGCAATAAAGCCAAAGGTAAGGATAGGAATAGGTCTGTCTGCATTTCTGTTTTGAAGATACAATCAAGCCAAAGGTTAAGGTTAGGGATATCAGCATTTCTGTTTTGAAGACAGAATGAAGCCAAAGGTTAGGGTTAGTGACGGGTTTATCTTGAGTTGTTTTAAAAGCCTAATCCGAATCTTAAATCTTCCGATTTTCTTTCGTCTTCAGAGCATGGCGAAACACACACACACACACAACACACACACACACACACACACACACAACACACACACACACACACACACACACACACACACACACACACACACACACACACACACAATCAGAGCCCATCTGAGTTCACAAAATCCACTCTTGTTCTCTACTGCATGTCTGTAATATACCTGTGGTGGCAATGTTAGACTGTTAAATAAGCGGTTTTACGTTACAATCTGGCAACAATTTTTTTTCTAAATCACCTCTATGACACATACAGGCTTTAGTAGGCCCGATTCAAATTGAGGTTCATATTGCTCATAGCCAGCGACTACTAGAGCCATACCAGGGCTGACACCACGTCAAAAATGACGACTCGGTCAAGATAAAAGACAACAGTAAAAAAAACATGCTCACCGTTAACCTTGCAAGTGTAAAATGCAATTAAAGAAAAAATACTCAGAGACGTAAAATCATATCGGGTGAAATCTATTGATCTCTTGTAAAATCTGGAAAATTGCATCCGAAGGGACGTCTCGGAAGAGGTTCTTCAAGGAGTACTAGGGCTGGGGTGACACAAACATGCAAGCTGATACAATGATCACAGCACATTTTACTGACCACTGTATCCGCACCATTCACACAAGCGGCTTCTAACACAAGTATATACCCATAAACCATCCAGTTTGCTCCTTATTAACAGTTGAGATACGCTATTTTCACATCATACACTAAAACAGGCATTTTCTGAATTTCGGCAAAGGCCCGTACCTCGACAAGGCGTCTACCCTTACTGTGTGGGAAGAGAAAGAATGTATGTACTATCTTTTTCACATTTCATAAACATCCCACATGAAGGGAAGAGGGAGAATATATGTACTACCTTTTTCACACTTCATAAACATCCCACATGAAGGGAAGAGGGAGAATGTATGTACTACCTTTTTCACACTTTATAAACATCCCACATGAAGGGAAGAGGGAGAATATATGTACTACCTTTTTCACACTTCATAAACATACTATATGTATGTACTACCTTTTTCACACTTCATAAACATCCCACATGAAGGGAAGAGGGAGAATGTATGTACTACCTTTTTCACACTTCATAAACATCCCACTGTTTCAAAATATGTTATTTTAAATGCTTTAAATTCAAATTCTTACAATATCATCAATCAAAGATTTCATCACAAAACTGCTGTTCTGTGGACACCAAATGGGAAACGTGAAAGACGACGACCAAAGAACATGGCCACAACACACTGGAGCATAGATGAAGATAAATAAGCTGACGTGAAGCAGTGCTGAAAATACAGCTAAGGACCGGCAGATCTGGATGACTGTCATTGCTGCCCATGTGCCTGGGAGCGTTATTGACAACAAATACAAACAATGACCAGACTCCAGATTTTTATTCAATCTGAACTATAATATCATTAACCAAACCTGAGAAATACAGTCTGGATTGAGAGCATCAGCAACACAAACAAGGGGCGCAAATACACATGCTACAGCTAAGCCAGTGCAACAAACAGGCACTGGCATGGCTACATGTCAACATATGTACAACAGTGTTTCACAGCATTCTGGTACACATGTCTTAATTCATCTGAGAAATGTAAGCACATATTCTCCTACTTTATATCCTGACTTCAAGAACTTCGTGTGCACTCAAGGCATGTCACAGTCTATACTTATACGCACAGAACTTAGCGAACAGCAAGATCAGATGAAAACTGTATATAATTTTTCGGCTGTGCCATAAAAAGCACTAAATTTCCAGTAAGTAATAGATTCCAATATTCATTCTTTTGTGCCGAATATTCAACTGTATCCAGTGCAAAAAAAAATGCACTTATGAACATAATCTTCACTGTGTAAAACTACAATTATCACTTGCATTTTTGTGAAATGCTGCAATGAAACAATGTGTTTTACATTTTTGTTCCTCGGACTTTCTTTCTCTTCGAAATTTTCACATAAATCGACCTACATTTTACTTGTTTGCTCGTCTGGTGTGCTCTTGACTAGTGAACTTCATTTCTGTTGCCATCACACAGTCACTGGGACAACTGTTCAATGCTGTACCCACCACCGGTGAAGGTCATTATTACATCGTCTTGTAGCGAGTCTCTCTATAATGTTTCTGTTGTTCCTTCAGCCGTTGGAAGCGAAGTGGATCTTTTTGTATCTTCTCATAGTAGCGCCTGTTCACCTCTCGCTTCCTGTTTCTCGCCGCCAGGACTGCAACGGAAAGCAAAGAAAACTTTGCATTACTACCAAAACCGCCAACGGAGGACAGGAAACTGATACATCTTTTAAAAAAAATTATTCAAAATACTCGACACAAGTGTTTGGATGATGTTTAACACATACAGTCCGACATTGCAATTCTTAGTAAAAACTGCCACATGGAATGTTAGAACAATGCTCCAGAGCTCCAGAAGGCAAAACTAGAAAATGCCAAGATACAGATGGAAAGATCGAACATCGATATTTTAGGATTAGGACAGATGAGATGCAAGGGAGCAGGCATGATCACATCAGCATAAAATTATATATTCTGAAGGAGACACATGAAAGAGGTACGCATCATAATGGACAAAGTCTATCAAAGGATACTCGGCTATATCAGACCACGTTTTATTACACTGAAGGGCAAGCTATTTGATACCAACATCGTCCAAGAATATGTACCTACATCCGCAGGTGCTGAGGAAGGAATGGACAACTTCTCTGTAGAATTAGAGACAGCCTAGGCTCAATGTAAATCACAGGACGTTACAGTCATAATGGGAGATTTTAATGCCAAAAGTAGATGACAGTTGGCACATGATCTTGGCATGCGAAATGAAAGGGGAAAGAAACTTGTTGAGTGGGCAAAATTAAACGAATTCATAATAGGAAACACTTGATATGAGCAACCTAACAGACCAAAATAAACATGGATGAGTCCAGGAAACAGCACACGAAATCAAACTGATTTCAATCTGATAAATAAACGATTCAGAAATTCTTTATTGATAGCAAAAATATTACCAGGCACAGACTGCTACAGTGGCTATAATCATGTTATGGGAAAATTTAGACTGAAACTAAAGAGAAGAAAACAAACCCAAAAGTAACATCTAACCAAATCTTGGACTCTTAAAGACAAGCGAATAAACTCGCGCAAAGTTTAGCGTATCTGTTCAAGACAAATTAAGTGCTCTAGAATGTTGGGGACACTGATGAACAATGGACAAATCTGAAAAAGCAAAGAAGAAATGGATGACAAAAGAAAATTTCTGCTTGATCGATGAACGTAGGACGTAAAATGGAAAAGGGGGAAGAATACAATAAAATAAAGAAATCAGAAATAAGTGCAATGAAGATAGGTAAGCTTGGCTAGAAACAAAGTGCAAAGAAATAGAAAACCGACAGAAAACACACATAAGATTATGTACAAAAATACTGAAGAGGAGAAAGGCATGCACAAAAACTGGTTGCTTAAAATCAAAAGATGGTACGATTATCATGGAAAAACACAAAATATTAGATCTGAAGGACCACAAATAATGGAAGATGAAGTCAGAGCAGCGATGAAAAAGATGAAACAAATAAAAGCCCCAGGACCAGACAATATTACTAAGAAATGATCGAGGCCCTAGATGAATTTGATGTTGAAAAAGTAACAGTCCTACTTACTGAAATTTATGATACCGGAAAATCCCTACAGATGTCAAAGTCATCTTTTACTGCACTTTAAACAAAGCATGGGCTATATAAAATGTCAACTCCATCGTACAATCAGCTTGATGAGTCATGTGACAAAGATTGTCGTAAGAATAATCATGATGAGGATAAGGAATAAAATCAAAACAGAAATAGCAGCAGAAGAACAATGTGGGATTTGTTGAAGGGAAAGGAACTGTTAATGTCATATATATGCTAAGAACTATCATAGAAAGATCATTTGAGCTGAATACGAATTTGTTTGTTGATAAAACCAAGGTTTTTGATCGGGTAAGACACGAGGGATTGATCAATCAACTTTGGAAAAGCTAAATATTCATGGAAAAGTTTTGAAAACAATAAGGAATAGGTAGTGGAAACAAACTACAGCAATGAAATTACAAAATTATATAAACACTTCTCAAAATATCAAAAGAGGGATTAGACAGAGATGTGTTCTGCCACCAAATCTGTTTTCACTTTACAGCCAAACTATCACAAGAAACAAAATTGCAGAAAATGAAAAAGATCTAAAAAAAATCTTGTGAATATAATAGAAACAGAGAGCAGAAATATAGGGCTAAACAGAATCAAAAAAGCAAGAAATCTCCTCATGTAAAATAACAGCAAATGGCGCAATACTAAAACAAAATTGGTAAGTTCAAATATCTGAAAACAGTCATCTCACCAGACGGCAGATGCACATTAGACCTGGCCAAGTTAAAACAGTATTCAAGAAAATGAAAAGTGTTCTTACCAACATATTCCTATCAATTGATACCAGGAAACGAGTTCTTTGGTGGTATACGGAATCAACACTGTTGTATGAATGCGAAGTCTGGACAATCAACAAGCAAAGTCAGAACAAGATTGAGGCAGCTGAAATATAGTTTCTAAGACGAACAGTTCCATGGACAGAAAAGAAAACAAATAAGACAGTCTTGAAAGAAGCAAACACAAAAAGAACATCTATGAAGAAGATTATGGAAAGACAAGCAACATTTATAGGACATTTCATGAGGCAAGAGAAATTTGAGCATCTAGTCAAAACAGGAAAGCCAGAAAAAATAAGAGCACCAGGCAGACCCGGGGAGAAAATATTAGATAATTTTGTGGAGTGGAGGGGGACAAAAAAGGTTGAAGATATACTTGCAGCAACAAAAGATCTATTCATACGGCGGGTCTTGATCGCCGTCGCCATGCGCCATGATGATGATGAAAATGACTGTCCGACATTTGACACAAAATACTGCAGATGCACCAGTTATGACCACAACGATATCCAGACGACACAAATGCGTTCGCGCACACCGCATCACTATTGTTTAAACCATGTTTCTTCAATCTGGTTTCCACTACAAGTAAGCTTACACTGAGAACTGCAAAACCAGCGACGTCGTACTGTTATACTTTCATTTTTAATGTAAAGCACAAATATGCACAGAGATGACTGGTAAAACAAAAGCGAAAGCCAAGAAAATGTCTTTGCTGACTTCATTAAACACATTTTCCCCATATTTTGTTTGTCTGTCTGCTTGTTTGTTTTGCTTAATTACTTGCTCCATAATCCAACCATCATCCTTAACGTCGATTACCCTCATGCTGATCTTCAACTATCCTTAGGCTTTTTAAAATAAAGAGTTTAGTTCAATTTTATCCAAATATCGAGGAGAAATCTTCCTGATACCTTTCCAAAAACAATATTTATAAGAACGTATGCCTTCGTGATGACCCAATGAAACCGACCCGTTTTTCAACTCTAGTGAGAACAGTCTAGTATAACATGAATACTCAAAAATCCGTTCCAACATACTTTAATCAGCATACGTATACCATAGTATCAAATGCTTACGTCCCGTATTACTATCAGTCAGAACTGTCTTCAGATTTTGCTTAACCTGTGGGCTATAAATTACTTTATATATCATCCGTCCTTACACCCCTACTTGTCAGAAGAACTACTAATGCATTTGAATACATCTATGATTTTTTTTCCTCAGTGGTTGCAATCGGCGCAAACCCTCTGCAAACTACCGTCATCATCACCTTCCAACAGAATCAGGGCTAAGATTTTAAAAGACTAACACAAAACACAAAACTGCATTCCGTATTAAAGGAAAAGAAAAGAAAAGAAAAGAAAAAAAAAAGAAAAAAGAAAAAGGCGTCCTCAAATTACACCTCTAAGTTCATACCCCAACATTGCCCAAACTCTGTAATTCCTGGTGAAGTGTGTGGCCTAGTGAATAACGACCCGCCTAGGAGGCAGGAAACCCTGTTCTGAATCCTGATTGGAAAGTGATTTTTCTACACCCTTCCCTACACCTCAAGTGATGGTCCAGGTTACAAGAACATAAACCGACGCCCCATACGCAGCCTGCACTTGGTGCATGTTCAATGACCCACGTCAACAAAAGAATTGTCTCTGGCAAAATTCTGCACACAAATCCACTGTAATAGGTAAGTATTCATACACGCGTACAGGGATGTGTTCTGTCACCAGATTTGTTTTCACTTTACAGCAAAACCATCATGAAAAAACACTTTAGTGTATCACTGAAATAACATACGACAAAATGTCAAACAAATAAACGTCTTTTGCCGAAATGTCGGTATTTCTCAACTGGTCACAGAACAGAGCATAAAGTAGACAGAAAGCTAAGAACACCTACACTTTCAGCTTTTTCGAGGCTTCAGTTTGTTTGTTTGTATGTTTGTTTGTTTGTTTGTTTTAGAAAGTTTGCTGAAAAAGGTCTCACCGTAAACAAATGATTTTATAATAACATGAAGCGCTACACCACAATAAGAGAAAATAATCAGGACAGAGCAGATGCCGTTAGCCTGACCATATATACCTATACATTGGTTAGCTTTTGAGATTCCACTTGTCAACTTAAGTGTTCCGAGTTTCCATAACACTCACGCACGTCTGATAAGAAAACGTTCAGCAGGAGTTGACCAGAACGTTTCTTTTACACGCACGTATACACATGCACACAAACATACAAGCATGCACGCACACGCATGTACACACACAGACCCGCAAGCAGATAAAAACAAATTTATTGGCAAAATAATAAAACAACCAGGGACACGACAATGATAAACATAACTGAAACATTTTGGAAACATAAACAAGAAACAGGTAAATATAGGGCTTGACAGAGGAAAGGATGGAGATAGTGAAAGAGGGAACATTAGAGGGAGAAGCAGGAAGAAGGGAGAGAAAATTAAGAGAAAAGACAAGAAGAAAGGATACCGGGAAAAATGCTTTTAAGGTTATGTGAGAGAGAGAGAGAGGGTGAGAGAGAGGGAAAGGGAAGGAGGGAGGGAGGGGAGAGAGAGAGAGAGAGGGGGGGGGGCGGGAGAGCGTATGTGCAAAGGTCGAAGTCGCACAACTTTGAGGCTAAAACAGGCAGGAGCAAACTAATGAATTTCAAAAAATCACATAACACAGACAAATATGTGAAGAAAAAAAAAAAAAAACACCTCTGGCTAGAGGATTGGAACACCCAGACAACTTACTTTCCAAATCCATCCAAATTTTAAACAGATCTCCCATCTGTTCTTGAGAACAGCAGGAAGAAGTTATGCAGGTGATGCTCAGGTCACACATTCTACACTCACACGTATCTTTTAACCCTTCGACTCCCGCACCCAGTCAACCAGTATCCTGCATTGTTAACCATGCTAGCAAAGCAAAAACTCGACCTTTTGAGACCTTTTGACTCCCTCACCCTATCCACCAGCTTTCTGTATTTACCAGCTTCCTGCAAGAAGCTGGTGGATAGGATGAGGGAGTCAAGGGGTTAGGTTTTTGCAGTTGGTGGATAGGGTACGGGAGTTAAAAGGTTAAAAAAAAAAAAGAAGTACCACGGTGCATACGTATGATGAGACACTCAGCGGCAAACACCTTACTGAATGCGGGACTTGCACGACCTGTGACCCAAGCACTACATGTATATCCGTAAGCCCTGATATGACCTCAGTGGTCGGCTGGGGCTACAAGCAACATGACCTGAACTGACATGGAAACAGTCTGCTTTGAAACTGCAAAGCAAACAAACTTTTTTGATTAAACAACACTACAGAGCTCTGAACACAGGATCTAAAAACACAAACATCATCATCGTATCCCACCCCAGTATAATACAGAGTGGTAAACATATGCATCTGGAAAGAAATCAAACGAAAATAATCTCCGGTGGAAAAAAAACCTTGATTTGAACAACCAAAACATTACACAGCTTAAAACACAGACGATACAAACAGCATAATCATTCTCAATGCCTCTCACCTCACCTTCTACCAATCAAATCAATCAGTACAAACATACTAATATTCATGTTAATCTTGTTTCTCGTGTTCTCAACATTCTACAAAAGCTTCTTGGCAAATGCTCTAGACAATTAATCACATAAATAATTATTAAATTAAACCCGTTTTAGTTATTAAATTACACCCGTTTTTAAAACACTAACAAAAGAGACGCCGCCACCCCCATCGCCCCAAACAAAAAGAGAAAAAGAAAACCTGCTTAAAATTATAGTCAAAATATCAAATAAAGAGAAAGAGGCCCTGAGAGGGGAAACCACTCTGACTGAGGCAAGTCAGACACTGAAAAACATGAAACAGATGGGGGTGGGGGAACCAGTACAGATAGTTTTAAAACAAGGCTTTTTCTGTTTTTGTTTTTAATCTCAGTTGTAATGGGACTTCTCAATGAAGAATACAAAGAAAGCAAATTCCCGTATTACACACAAGGAATGGCTGATTACTTACATTCCAAAAGGTGATAAACCAAAAGAATATTATCTGCAAAATGGCACCCTATATCTGTCCTGAAGATTGTATACAAAATAGGATCTGCATGTTCCCATTTGATTGAAAAACTCAGCTTTTGCCAGAACTTATCCACGAAGAACAACCGGATATTATCATCAACAGGTACACAGGGGACAAAGCGAGATTAATATGCAATATGATAAATTATTTGAAGTAAACAATGAACCTAGCTTACATCTTGGTACTGATTCTAACTCAGTGGTTTTATGTATGTACTGATTCTAAAGTGGTTTTTGGCTAGTTAGACAGAGGGTTTATGTACAAACTTCTGAGAGCTTATAGTGTTGATGATATTGATGATGGTGTCTATTACTGGTTTGAAACTTTCTACAGAAACAGATCATCAACTGCTATTGTTAACGGTCAGATTACTCAACAGTTTCACGTAGAAAGCGGCTGCAGACAGGGAGATCCAATTTCACCCAGTGTATTCTCTGTACACAAATTCAAACATAACCATTATATGGGAAAATAGTTCAGCAAATTCAATTCAGAATCATGGTATATAACAAAACAAACAAAACATTCCCTGATAATATCATTCAGCAAACAATAAAAATAAAGCCTCTTTTAAGCAGTCTGTGCACATACTGTAAAGTCGGCATATTGCTGCACAGTCTGCATACTGTCTTCAGTGGGCGTGTATGATGGGTGTTTTCTGTTTCCATAAGCATCCGAACAGCGACATGGCTTACAGCGGCATACTTGAAAGTCTGTGTATGTATACACATGACGGGGCCTTACGCACGAATCGGTCTGCACACATGCTGACCTCGGAGATCGGGAAAAATCTCACCCACCAGGCGGGACGTACCTAGGATGTACTGAGGGGTGGGGAATGGGAATGAAGGGGCCTATGAAACATTACACTGGCACCACCATAACCCTTGGAGCTTTATGATGAACAGCATGCATGGCCAGTTTTTATGCTACGGGCTGGGGTTGAACTTGAGGAATCACATCTTCGAGTCCGTGGCTGTATCAAAAAAAATCAACTAGCTCACATTAAAACTGTGGCCTGGCCCAAGGTTAAACCCACAAACCCTCCGTTCTGAGTACGGCATCCACAACTCCTGTGTTATGGGCATGCTGCTTTGACATCTGAGCTAACTGGCCGCTGGCTCTGAATTTTAGCCTACGCTAGCTCGGTCACATTCATAGAAACTGGGTGAAAAATAATGCAAAGCTGTTGAATATAAGTTGTCAGATGAAGTTTGAAGGGACTTACTGATTCTTTATGAGATGTATGCACGGTTTCTGTGTGACCTACCTGTTAATATTTGAATGTTTGTCTTATACGTAATTCATGCACATAGACCCTTCGTTGAAGATGCAGATATGATGCATGTATACGAGTTTTATTGCATATAAATCTTGTTCAGTTTTCTCAATGATATCATGATAATGTTCAGCAAATATTGTTTATATTTGCGTTTTGTCAAAAACGAATTATAACATAAGTTTGAAAAAAAAAGTTAACAGACTCAGTGACTGCCCCCTCCTTCCCCACTGGTCCCCTTTTTGATGATCTTTGATATAATTACAACAACATATAAGTCAACATATTCAATTAACTCAAAAGAAGGGGTAACGTTATAAAGCAGGTAGAAATTTTACGTAATTTAACCCTTCGACTCCTGTACCCCATCCACCGACTGCAAAAACTTAATCCTTTGACTCTCTCACCCTATCCACCAGCTTCGTACAGAAAGCTGGCGGATAGAGTGAGGGAGTCAAAGGGTCAAGTTTTGGCTTTACTAGCATGGTTGACAATGTAGGATGCTGGTGGACAGGGTACGGGAGTCAAAGGGTTAAGTCGACCTGGTTTCTGATCTAACGGAACCCCATGATGGAACAATAAAGAAAGTGATGTTTTTGTTTTTTCTATTGTCACAGCTGAGAAGGTCCACTGTTTGAAGCAGGGGCTGTGACAGAACCATTACTGTCCTGATCACTAGCACTCTGGGCCCATGACAAAGACAGAGACGTGGCTTGACCAACACTGTCGCTGGTGGTCTGAGGCCAGGACAAAGGAAGAGATGACTCTTGGCCAGGGCTATCGCTGATGTTTTGGGGCCAGCACACAGGAAGAGATGTGCCTTGACTGAGTTCACCCGAGTTGTTACTGTTGTTCCGGGACCTGGACACTGAAAGAGACGTTGGCTGACCAGGCTGACTGGGTTGGTCATTGATGGTAGTGGACCAGGACACGGGAAGAGATGTGGTCCGACCGGGTTCGCCAGAGCTGATACTGGTGGTCTTGGACCAGGACACGGGAAGAGATGAGGCTTGACCAGGGCTGTGACTGGTGGTTTGGGGCCATGGCATGGGAAGAGATGTGGGTTGTTCTGTAGGAAACCATCTGGCTGTGGCCTGCCTGGGATTGTCGGCAACATTGGGAAGCAAAGAGCGAGGCCAACTCCTCATCATGTTGTCCTTTGTGCGGTCCCTGTAGCGTTTGGCTGCGGCACGGTTCTGATGTTTCTTCCGTTCATGACGTGCTCTGTCCATCTTCAGCCGCTGCCAGGTCAGACTGGTTCTTCCCCGCGGCAACATGTTTCTCCACACTGAAAGACACAGGTCAAAGTCAGAAGCATCATTTGTCTGCGCGAGTGCAATACCAAACTCATAAGATATACACTTCAATCGTCTTACTTCTTTTCCCAGAAGACAGTGAATCGATTCTTGAGATAACTGTTAAGTATCTGTATGCTTCTCCATCCAAAACGTGTCAACAAAGATTTCTTGGCCGTATGTGGGTACATTTTGATCAAATTGATCAAGTAGGCTACAGGTCAGGTATAATAACAATTGAACAACTGGAGATCTAATTGTATCCCTGTCTCATGGTACTTACCTTGCCTCATCAATATGTTGCTCTCGTAAACATGCCTGTAAGTATAGTTTTCCATCAAGAGAGACTAATAAAATATGTGTTGAAAGTTTCTAAATTAATCATGATGGGCAACTATTTGCATACCACCAAGAATATCATCACACTCCAAATTTAATCATGTCTTCTCCTTCAGCGTGCCTTTCTTTGTGCTTGGATCCACGTTAAAATAAGTTTGAGGTACAATTTCCACGCTCTGTGCATTTTTGCATTGTTCCACTTTTTTTTTTTAATCTCGTAGCTATAACATTGAAACGCCTACGATTGGATTTTCAAATGAAAATCTGACGTTTTAAAACGTTACGTGTTTAGATTCAATACTAGGGCTGCTCACTTTAACCCTTTGACTCCCGCACCCTATTCACCAATTGCAAAAACTTAATCCTTTGACTCCCTCACCCTATCCACCATATTCCTGCAGGAAGCTGTTGGATATGGTGAGGGAGTCAAAGGGTTAAGCTTTTGCTTTGCTAGCATGCTTGGCAATGCAAGGTGCTGGTGGATAGGGTGACGGAGTCAAAGGGTTAAGAAGGCAACATGCATATGCAGTCAGACCAGACCACTCGTTCATTTCTATTTCCGACATTGTGAGGTCAGGAAAAGCTTTTCTCATAACTCTGAAGTCATGGAAGAGTGAAGTGGTAAACACCACAACCGCTCTCAGGGAGTGACCATGTCCTCTTCCTCATTACGTCACCCTCCCTAACCCTGATCTCTCTGTGTGTGTAAGTGCGTGTGTTTATTTATTCATTTATTTTTAGTCAGATTTGAACTAATACAATCCGATTGGAAGGTGGGAGGTCTACTTCTATGCCAACTGGGCTGATTCTGATTACTCTGGATTCACCAGATTACACTGCTAATCTATCTCAGATATGTCAGTGTGGCATACTCACTTTGGATTTGCCTAGATTACACAGCAAGAGATAAAATCTGTGTATAGTGGGGAAACAAAACGAGACAACAAACACGTACTCTCATTCTCAGGCACAACTCATTTAAAAAAAAAAAAAAAAAAAAAAAAGAACAGTCTTGAAATCTCTTTGAATCCATCATTTATTGATTTAGAAAAAAAAACAAAACTCACTTTATACAGTCATGCTGAAATAGAATTATACACATCCACATGTAAGGCTGTGGGTGCACATGGACAGCGAACATCTATCCCAGTGTTTATAGTCACAGCATCTAGGAGTCGGAATAAATCGAGGAAATAGGAACCTCAAGGACCATGTGGTAAGTTGTACGGACAGAAAGCAGGCAAGTGGGGTGGGGAGAGAGAGAGAGAGAGAGAAAGAGAGAGAGACAGACAGACAGAGAGAGAGAGAGAGACAGACTACCAGCCAGAGAAAGAGAGAGAGAGACAGACAGACAGAGACAGCGACTGTGTGTGTGTGTGTGTGTGTGTGTGTGTGTGTGAGAGACAGACAGGAGAGAGAGGAGAGAGAGAGAGAGAGAGAGAGAGAGAGAGAGAGAGAGAGAGAGAGAGATGCCACAAAGAGTGAAGATGACAGAAAAACAAGAGAAGAGACACACAAAAGCGTATCTGCATCATACCACACCCAGGAAATGCGGCTAATATGCATAGCATTATTTTTTAAATGGTCAAACCATTTTTTTAAATGGTCAAACCAATCTAACAGTCTCCCTTTTCCAATTAAAAACTCATTCATAACACACGCTTTTGTCATAGCCAAACTCCACGAAGCTTAAAAACTAAACCAGCACAACTATAAAAACCACCAATATTGCACGATACAACTTGCTTCATTAACGTTAAAAGAAAAGCGAATAGAATATTTTTTAAAAAAAGGGGGGGACGATGGGGGAGAAAGGAATATGAACACTTGACAATTCCGGGCTAAGATTTAATCATTGTGACTACATGAAAATCATAACACTTTAAGTATTTACTCACTGTGATTAAATGATAGTCATAACACTTCAAGTCCTAAAATGTAGTGTACGTCTTTTTCTATAGCATGATATCAAGAGAAACAAAAATGGAATAATTGAACAAATTCGAGGACGAAAATGTTGTATAAATAAAAACAAAATTTGCTTGTGAGCACCTTATCAAATATTTCTTCCAGCACTGGTTTATCATTTATGCCCCGTTTTAAGGCACTGTGTTATTTTCCTCTGTAGCTGAAGTAATGTTGAATTTGCTAAAATCATCGATTTTGATATAGATGTAAGTTCAAAAGTTCTTTAGGGAAGCATTATGTAACTCTGCCGTCGAGTGGCTGTCTGTTCATATGTTCATATACAGCTTCTGTAGGTAGCGAAACACACTCAAAACCATTTCTTTTCACTCTTTAATGATGCTCTCTTGGCAGGTGAGGTAAAACCGTTAAACATGAATAAAACATACTGATAGGACAATAACATGTGCTTACAACTAACAACTTATATTCCAAGCTAATTCACTAAAACTGATTCCCGGAATTTTTCACCAGTTTTCGTTTTATAACATGTAATCGAGAAGAAACAGATAACCCTGAAAATCAGACAAGGTCAACCATGGACAATGATCTAATAGAAAGTTGTCCAAACATGTTAACAGGTCTGTGAAAAAGCTGTGACAGCTACACACATATTTCAGCAATCTAACGGTTGTGGCCTTGAAATGAAAATCAAGGTCATCCAAACTTTGCCATACGCGAGTCCGATGGTTATGACCTTGAGATGAAAGCCAAAATCATACAAGCGGTGCTATTCATAAGTGTGTCTGAAAGACATTATTAAAATGGTCAATTCATTTTTAATGGAGACACTGCTGTTCACACAATGTTATCATAACCCACTGTGAGGGTACCAGGGCTCTTTCACAGTATAGATAGTATCCCCACCTTCTGGAAATTCTGTGATAGAAATTTCCTCTTTTCTGTCGCTCTCTTTGTTTCTTTCGTCCTCTTTTGCTTTCTGTCATTTCTACCTATCATTTTCAGCCTTAATGGTCCATTTACCTGTATGTGTTCGATAAAGTCTTCGTAACTTTCTCTTAAGATTGATAATTGGGTACATGTAGTACCGGTAAGTGCATTTTTTGGCCCTAGGGAAATCAGATATGCAGAAGCAATTTTCGGTAATTTAGGCCCGTTTATATTTATGTTTTAATGTTCTTTGTTATGTTTAATTTTGTATTCAGGTATGTTTTCTAAATCCTCTGTGCGATAAATTGGATGGAGTGGTCAACGCCAGGGGCATGTCCTTAGATTATGTGCACAAATACATTGAAACGTGTATTTAATTTTCTTTTCCTCCCCCCCTCCCCTCCCCCCGTTGAAGTATCGTGAATGTTTGGAAATGGTTATAGCCCTTATATGGTTCTGCGCACTTGGCTGGACTTTAAACAAAAAATAACGGAAACACTAAATTAAAAATCTTTTATTAATATGAGCAGAATAATTTTGTTCTAATAGCTTTAACTGCTGATGTATGCATGTTGATTCTGGCAAAGAACAGATTTATTCAACCACAAACAGCTGAAATAAACTGATTTGAATTATTTGCTTCCTGCATCCAAATCCAGATTTTGTACTTCTCAAGGTCACTGTGACCTTGATAAAACATTCAGTATGTAGATGAAACAAAACTTGGCAAACCAGGGCAAGGGAACTGTCATAGAAGTGAAAACAAAATCTAAATACTGTTGGCAGTTTCTGACAGAATGCGGTTCAAACACCTTTCACAAGAAATACGGTGTCAGGTTTCTTTTTTCCCCATGCGACCGCCATCTCCGCGCCAGGACTTCCAAGTGCATGCAGACGTGGCTTATCTATAATGTACATCTTTGATCTCAATTTGGTAAAGATCCATCCACCAACAGCTGCAAACATCTTGCTAAAGCATGTATGTCACAACACACACACACCACACACACAACACACACACACACACACACACACACACATACCAACAAACATGCCCTCAACCAAAAAATGCGTGTGGGGGGGGGGGGGGGATGGGAGTGGGTTTGTAGTGGAATCGAGGTACCGCGTAAGCCGTGATAAAAAATTATTTACTTCAATGATTTAAAAAGATCAACCCTTGTGTTGTCTTTCTCTCTGACAAACGTTCCACAAATCACGCCGCATAACTGTTATGATATTACATTTCCACCTTTTCATACCAAGATTTTACAAAAAAGACATCCCATCAAAATGCCATTCCCTCCGGACTACTTGGAGGGGGTGGAGCAGCACTCGATCTCCGGCCGCCATAATGCAGTTCTGGTCGTCCCCTTTTAAACAACACTATGGTCCAGTACAACAGCTAGGTGTCAGGTTTTTTTAACGGTTATAGCCCTGATACGGCTCTACGCAGTCAGCTGGGCTTTAAGCCTTTGACTCCAGCACCCTATCCATCAACTGCAAAAACTTAACCCTTTGACTCCCTCACCCTATCCACCAGGGCGAGGGAGTCAAAGGGTTAATTTCTGCTTTGCTAGCATGGTTCACAATGCAGGATGCTGGTGAACAGGCGCGGGAGTCAAAGGGTTAAACAAAAATTATAATAATGTGTCGGGTGGAGAAGAACGGGATAGCAGTTCACTGTGGCCTTGGTTTGTGCATGTCAGGCATGTAAGCAGCGCGTGCATTCATCAGCCTCTCCCTGTATCTTCTTGCCTCCTCCCTGTTGCGCTGTTTGCGCCGTTCATGACGTAACGGGTCCCGCTTGAGTCGTTCCCACACGGCCCGGTGTCTTGAAAAGGATTGTCTGACGCCACTGAACAGTGTGTCTGGGGACCGGAGAGACAGCAGCCCTGAAAGACAGGAATCAGCAAGCTATCACTACTTTCACTTCTCCATTCTCACTACCTCATTTTGTCTGCTCCACGTGTAGTTGGAGCGACAGCAAAACACTATCATTACTGAGACAAGACACTGGAATCAAAATCGTTTTGTGTGGGTGAATGCAAAGAGAATGGGGGAAATGGCACAGGATGGCAACCTCTGCATACACAGCTTTTCTCGTGACACATTTTAACACTTCCTCCGTCAAATATTGAACAACCATAGTTGTAACTTAATCATTCACTGTTAATCTTTATTTACAAAAGCAAAAGAAAAACCAAAACAAAACAAAAGAAAAACAATGTTCACTATCACAGGTATATGAACACTGTGTAAGAGACAAGTAGGCCTGGCAAAGACTCAAGCCAGAAAGTTTCTGCGCCTCTCACAAGACAGTGACTAAAACACATTCTCCACGGTACACCGAAAGTAAAATTTTGAATGTTTACTGACAGGCATCTTCCTAAAGTAAAAGAATCCCTAAACATACGAAATTAAACATCACCTTATAGTACACATGTTGACTGGACATGATATGATATTTCACCGAGCAGAGTCAATTTTCAAGCAAGTTACTGCATTTGTTTTATAGTAAAATATGAGTTGGATTCTGTTGGAACTTTTTCGTGGACCTCCATACCATACTGGAAGACATGTGCTGTACAACAAATCTGACTTTATTGCAGATGTATATCAAAACTCGTTGGAAAATATGTAAGTAGTCCATGTATGCAGGAACATTTTTTCTTTATAGTCAGGGAAAAGATGAGATAATTTTCTTTGGTGCGAAATCTTGTCGTGAAGTTTGTTTGCAATGTTTTCAAGCAATTCTGCAACTAAAGCTTTAAATGGCCCTTCACTGATGCATTCTATTCAAAAGACTAACCCCACAGCTCAAGCTGGCGAAAATATCAACTACGTCACACATTCAACTGTCCTTCCTCTTCCCACTCTAGAAGGATGTTACCCATGCAGGGTTTGAGTCTGATATACGTCTCCAACACTACTTTCCCCAACATCCAGATTAAACTGATCCCATGCAGAATATGGCAATATAAGTGACAAGTTTGGTTCAGTTCATGTTGCTCACAGTCCAGCTCATCAGTAAGGCTGTATCAGGTCTATCACCATATTAAAAACTCCAAGTCTCATTTAAAAGCCAACAGTTAAAAAACAAGCTATTGGTTTGCCTTTCAAAGTCTAAAATGCATTATTTCCTTTTTTGTATACATGACCACACAGAAGATGAACTCTACTGACCTCTTGTAAAGACTTACTAATTGTATACCTGGAGGAAAATAACAAGTTTGCTTTGTTATCTGGATCAAAGTGACTGCCGTGTTCAGCAATTAAAAACCAGAAACACATGAAAATAGAGTGCAAAAGAATCGGTTTCTTTCTTGGCTTTTGTGTACGCGTGACAAAGGCCAGTTAGCTAAATATTTGTGCCACTCTTGTTTTCTTTGTTATGTTAGAAACCTTACTCAGTTATGTCCAGATTTATTTGCCAAAATTCTGACACATGCCTAACTGAGGAACAACAGAGTAAATGTATTTCATAGTTAACATCTACCACTAATTCGTTGAGAAACCAGTTCTCGTCTGATGGGACAACACCTGCAATGGGCTTTTAATGTACAACTGCGACTATCCGTATGGCATTTCACTCTGAAGATAAATCTTCTGAACAATTTATACTATAATGTCCCAAGCGGCACACGGAAAAGATTAATATCAGGTTTGCTTGATAGTGTTTTAAGCCTTATGGCTCCATCGTCCATATTTACAAAATCCCTGAAAAATACACTTCTCCTATATGAATCATGAATGGATGGCACAGGATCACAATCCCCAGCAGTGACTGAATAGAACTCGGTATCTTCCTTCACAGAAGACGCGTGGTGCAGTTGGAGGGGGCACCGGAATTATGGATTATAACTGTGGTCTAGATGTCTGTGCATCTGGCATTTGAGCAAGCCGTGCTCTCATCAGTCTCTCCCTGTATCTCCTGACCTCCTCCCTGTTGCGTTGTTTGCGCCGCTCATGCCGTAATGGGTCTCGCTTGAGTCGTTCCCACACGGCCCGGTGTCTGGAGAAGGATTGTCTGACGCCACTGAACATTGTGTCTGGGGACTGGCGGGGCAGCAGCCCTGAAAGACAGGAATTTGCAAGCTGTCACTACTTTCACTTCTCCATTTTCCCTACCTCATTTTGTCTGCTCTGTGTGTGTTAGGAGCAACAGCACAAGAATGATAAATACGAATTTAACACTGAAAGCAAAATGTTGAATGTTTGTTGACAGGCATCTTTTAGCAAGCTTGATACAGTAAGTTCTTTTAACAAAGTGTGTTCACTTAGGAGAATATTAAAGCAGTGCTGTAGGAACCAAACAGCTGGATGAAAGGTTTAAATATATACGAGCACATTAGGGCGTTCATATGTATAGCGGTATTACAGTGATACTATGAAGCCCAAGGCACTGGCAACGTGAATTAACTAATATGCATGCTTATGTGGATAAATTCCATTCTACAACTGCAAAACACAAATACAGTCACAAAGTTCAAAGGAACAGCTTGCGTATTCTTTATCTAATACTGAAACCATTACCCAAGTGGATGGGAAGAAAGACTGAGTAATCCTACCTGAAGAAACCACAATTATGTCCATCAAATGGTACATATTAACCGACGAACAACTTCAGGAATCAAACTCAAACTCAGACAAAAGTGCTCACTTCACGGTCTAATGTTCATCACTCTCCTCACTTCATTCACTTGTTTACCAGAAAGGTTAAAAAAAAAGGGGGTGATCCATAATTCTGCTTATATTTGAAATTTTAAAACTTCTCCAGCAGGACTCCATTGAAAATTTAAAGTATATACTCAAAACAGACCTTCAAACAACACTGCATAGCACCAAAGAACTTGGAAGAATCACGTCAATGTACTTAAGTGGGGATGAGGCTTTGTAAATGATTGGCACAATGTCTACAAATGAGGATGGGTTACTGTCAACTCCCCCCCCCCCCCCCCCCCCCCCCTGCAGGAAACGGTCTTTCACTGTTAAACAAATTCCTTCAGAAACGGAATAAGTTTAAAGCTTCACTGGACCTGTCTAGTTACATAGAAAGAGGGAAAAAAGTGAGAGACAGACAGACAGAGAGAGGGAGAGAGAGAGGAGACACAGAGACGGAGGGGAGAGAGAGAGAGAGAGAGAGAGAGACAGACAGACAGACAGACAGACAGACAGACAGACAGACAGACAGAGGGTGGGAGACAGACAATATGAGGGACAACTATTTTACTGTGGGAAAAGAGGACACACAGTACAGGTCAATTTTTTGTTTTTTTACATCACAGCCTCAGATACTAAAGCATACCACACTTATGCAACACATAAACACAAATAATGTACTTGCACACACACCACACACACACACACACACACACACACACACACACACACACACACAACACACACACACCACACCACACACACACACACACACATGCTGATAGCATTTTACCAGATCAGGTTTGATGATGTTGGGTTCAAGACGGATTTCAATTTTAGAAGTTTGACGTGTCTAATGAAATCAGGGGAGAGAGTGGGGAGACGTTGTATATCAAAGTTTGACCGTCGTCTTTTGGTCACTAATGCATAACAGGGATCCAATAATACCAAAGACTGTTAGTATCGTTTGATAATCTTTGTGCATCTGAGAGTGGGTGCGTGGGTGGGTGTATGTGGAGGGGGAGTTTACACGCAGAAGTGTATTATTAAGAGCTTACTCTGACAGAAAATGAAAGCAAGTCATCACAAGTTTTAAAAGGATTACCACTGGACACGCACATTGATGACACCCTTGACATGACAACGTCCGTCTACTTTTGACCAGAACTGGAAGGTTTTAAATCGTGTTTATATTTTTCACTATGTACTCGATGTATGTCGACAAGCTGAGATGCGCTGCCGATAACTGAACTGAGATGGCCACAAATTAACCATAACATGAAAAATGTGACTGGCCCATCCCATTAACTGTATTACATCAGTATACACATGCCGAAAACAATACATTAAAGGGAAAAAAGTTAAGAGGAAAGAAAAGTAGTTTGATGTCCTTGGAAGTTTACCATCTCACACTGTTCACACAACATGTTTTCATGAAAAAATTAAGACAACACTGAAAACAACTGACTTTTATTCTCTTTTCATTTACAATGGCAAAGCTCATGCAATCATCCTACACGCTGATCAGTCTTGAAACAAACTTTCAGATACACAAACTTAAAACAATTGCTGATCCCCAGATAAGAAACAAGTTCTCATTACCATCCAATCATGAAAAAAAGTTATAAAATATCAATGTACATGTATGTGTTCACGTTTGAACGTTACTACACAAAAGCAGAAAACCAGCAGGGCCTGGACACCATTAAAACTCTGCTGTCTATAAACGCCACCTTATCTTTAATCTAGCTAACATTCCTCAAGGATCATTTCTCTCATACTGCCAAAATAATCTCAAGACAACAATATACACAAAACTACAACAGACTCAGCACACAGAAATCAACTAGGTACTCTCTGGTAAGTAAAAGATGACGATTTTCTTGGGATCTCACGCGTAAACATACGCACAGATGTAATTGTTTTTGTTGTTTAAAGCCCAGCCAATTGCGTACGGCTATAACCGTTTCAAAGCACAAGCAAAACTTCGACAGGAAAAAGAAAAGAAAAGAAAAGAAAATTAAGTAGCCTACGCATATCAATGTATTTGCGCACATAATCTAAGAAGATGCCCCCGGCGTTGACCACTCCATCCATTTTATCGCACACGGGATTTAAAAAAAAACCCACCTGATTACAAATCTAAACATACATAAGGACACAAAAGCATATATAAAAACGGGCATAAATTACTTAAAATTACTTCCGCATATCTCACTTCCCTAGAGCCAAAAATGTACTTATTAATGCATGTATCCAATTATCAATCCTAAGAAAAAGTATGTAAGATTTTATCGAACACATACAGGTGAATGGACCAGCAAGGCATAAAATGATAAGAAGAAATGACAGAAAGCTAAGGAGGAAGAAAGAAACAAACAGAGTGAGAGAAAAGAGGAAATTTCAAGCACAGAATTTCCAGAAGGTGCGGATACAATCTATACTGAAAGAGCACATGGCATCTCAACGGGGGGATGCACAGACATAAACTCCTTTCATATATATAAGCAAGCAGGACATCAAATACACACATTAAAGATCCTTTAAGCCACGTCAATTTTCAATGGTTTATGTAAACACCCAGCATGCACACTGACTGAAGACAAAGTAAGCAGACTGCGCAGAAATATAATGCCTGCACAGAGAGAGTGGTCAAAACAACATGCAACCGTGAAAGCATTGCTCAGAACTAAAACAAAACAAAATTAAAAAAACCCAAGGAAGATGAAGTTATTTATCAATCACTACTGTCATTCTCGTCTTTTATAACTGCATAATTAGCACACATTACCAAGTTTGTTCTAATGGAAGATTAACCCTTTGACTACCGCAGCCTGTCTACCAGCATCCTGCATTGTCAACCACACTAGCAAAGCAAAGACCTAATCCTTTGACTCCCTCACCCTATCCACCAGATTCCTGCAGGAAGCTGGTGGATAGGGTGAAGGAGTCAAAGGGTTAAGTTTTTGAAGTTGGTGGATAGGGTGCGGGAGTCACAAGGGTTAAGATGGTCCGAAAAAGTCTAGTTTTGATATGAGATAGGAGTGGGGAGGGGATGTACACAACTGAAAAGGGGAGCAAATGTGGACAGCAATCTTTGATTTATATAATGGAGTCCGCCTATAACGAACCTGCTTACAACGAATTTCCAGCAATAAGGTACACTTAATTTTCCAAGCCCACTTCTTTCTTTTTCCTCTTGTGAAACGCTGTCTATAACAAACAGAATATACTATCGTGCATAACGACCTCTCCTTTGTACGGACGAAATTTTGTTTCCAGACTAAAAGGCCAAGCCTGTATAGTCTTGCCCTACAACGAACAAGCACTCAAGAGTGTTTCAACTGCAGTATCGCATACTGAGCACATGGCACACAGCCACAGCGATCACCATGACTTTACGCCTGAGGCAAAGTGTGTGTGTGTGTGTAATGTGTGTGTGTGTGTGTGTGTGTGTGTGTGTGTGTGTGTGTGTGTGTGTGTGTGTGTGTGTGTGTGTGTGTGTTGTGTGTGTCTGTGTGTGTGGGGGGTGGGTGTGTGTGTGTGTGTGTGGGTGTGTGTGTGTGTGGGTGGGGGTGTGGGGATGTGTGTGTGGGGGTGGGGGTGTGTGGGGGTGTGTGTGGGTGTGGGGTTGTGTGTGGGGGGGGGGGGGTGTGCGTGTGTGTGTGTGTGTGCGTGTGTGTGCGTGCGAGCGTGCGTGCATGCGCGTTTCGTTTTTGGTGTCGTCATTGACTGACCCACAGAAATGACTGATAAACGCCATACTGATGACCCAAAATAGAGGAATGATAAACGTCATAATGATGACGTATACAATAAGGAGTGAACTGAATAACATCAAAATTCCACCAGTAAGGCGATAACCAATCACCGCTGTGTAAGGTCACTGGTTTTCCTTACTTGTAGTACGTTGTACCTACTACGAACTGCTGCTGTAACGAATACATTTACATTTTCTTTGAATTTCGTTGTAAGCGGACTACGCTCTAGATGGTAAGATTGAAGGAACGGGGATACGGAATGTCAGGTAGCAAGAAATTCTAGGGACAACCAGGCAGCAGAAGATCCTCACAGGGAAAATGGGCCATCTATGTCTAGAGGCAAGCATTACGCCCTGCCAAGTATACCCGACCATAGGTGGCTGTCCAACAGAGCTATGATATACCCACTGAACAGTTTCCTGTTGGTGTAATTATTGCATAATAGGGAATCGCTATACAATTGAGAAATCACCAATATTGCAGCCTGTTTGCTTTACTGTGATAAAACCATTCCCACAATTAGTTACACAATCATTAACACAGTACTTGCATGCTCTCTCTCTCTGTGTCTCTCTCTCATCAATGTTCTGCTTACCACAATCCATTTTTTTATGCGTATTAAAACTTTACTATGATTGTGTGTTTGGACTGCTCTGTACTGCACTGCAAGAAGCTGGTGGATAGGGTGCGGGGGTCAAAGGGTTAAACTTTTGTAGTTGGTGAATAGGGTGCGGGAGTCAAAGGGTTAAAACCGCGTTGAAGTCAGGGACAAGCTATCTCACTGGGAGACTCAACCTACTCAAGACGATAATCATTAAGGTACCGTATCCATACTGTATAACAAGATAGTCATTAAAAAAATATCTACTAAAACACACACACACACAACACACACACACACACACACACACACACACACACACACACACACACACACACACACACACACACACACACACACTATAAGACTTTATGAAGCAAAGAGAAAGTATGAACAAGTTTGATGGTAGATGGTGAAACTTTTTTCTAATCTGAAAACGATAGATACTTCATGCAAAAAATATCACCTAAACATCTTCCAAGTTTACAAAAAAGACCTCACCCATATACTGTTGTTATGGATCAGGTGATCACCTTGGGCCATTTCTGGGTTGTAGATCTACATAAAACAATGAAACAAACCAGCTCGACCCTCACCAAACACTTCTTACCCATTACTATCTTTAACATCTACATACGGTCAATGACACATCAAAACTAAACCACTAAATCACAAAGACAAGAATATTAACAAGCTAGGCAACACTGGAGTCGCCAACCCTTCCACTTGATTTAGCATTTCCATATTCTTAAAATGAATTCTACAACAAAAAGCCAGATGGCATTTAACACTGCAGAATGGACAGCGAGTATCCATCCAAGGATTTTCAACATTATACACCCAACATGACCAAAGCATCAGAGTGGGCAGCTTCGCATGCATTTCACAGATATCAGAGGGAATCTTCCTTCAAAATATACATGTGAATGAATCAGTTGTCAAAAAAAGATGATGACTCAAGAAAGTCTGGAGAAAAAATTTTGAGCACGTACAGAAAACAGGGACTTTATTACACATTGCAGCCAGAACATAAGGCAATACTTCATACTCGTACTGTTCTGCAACCCAACGTAAAACTTTCAGTTTAAAAGGCAAACTTTAATGACACGCTAAGGATGTGCGACTTTAGAAAAGCACAAGTAATTTCCAAAGATCATCATGGCTCTCTAAGGATCTTGATAATCTATCTCTTTTCAACAATATGAGGCCAGCAACATATTCTCCCGACTAATCAATATCCTATTCAATTTTGGATGCACAGCAATTCTCATGGTCCGAGTCCACTTAAGAGTTGATCTTATCAATGCATGTCCAACCTCCTGTATGTTTATCCTCCGATGATATCAAAAAGTGACTGTGCTAGACAACCTTGTTTCTCTTGAGCTTATGTTCGTTTAGGAAAAAAAAGTAAAATCATTGTGACATAGTATGACTGCTCAAAGACAGCATCTTTTTCTTCATTCTAGACTTCCTCATGCTGGCCCTGGCCTGTTCTTTCCAACGAGCGTAACGAACAGGATCCTGTTTCACCTTCTGCCAGCGCTGACTCTGTACTTGAGCATTCTGATGATACCATGTATTCAGGTCACCCTGTAGAGACGTCAATAGGTCTGCAAGAAACAAGACACAACCAGTGTATTTATGACTATCCTTAAACAGAACAGACGCTTACTGTTTTCTTTAACCCTTTGATTTCCGCATCCTATCCACAACTGCAAGAACTTAACTCTTTGACTCTATCATCCTATCCACCAGCTTCCATGGATGAGGGAGTCAAAGGGTTTTAAGTTTTTGCTTTGCTAGCATGATTGACAATGCAGGATGCTAAAGGACATGGAGAGGGAGTCAAAGGGTTAAATGCTTTCTGAAAGGAAATGAAGCTCAACCCAGAGCACTTCACTTTTTAAATTAAAATTTGACAAGGATGGACAGAGCTCAGTCAAAGCGCAGTGACTCCACTTATAACTGATCTTTAAGTACAAAATAGGCCTACTGTCTCAATTCGTCCTCTCTGGCGTATCAGTTTCTCAATCTAATGCCTGGTTGCTACACATTGTCTTTTCAAATCATCAATTCATTATGTTTGTTTTTGTTTATTTCTAGTCTACTTGATTGTAGTTGTTGTTTTTAAAAGACGGTTCTATTTCTTCTCTGTCGTTGTTGTTCTTTTGTTTGTATTAGTTAATTTTGTTGTGACAGTACAGATCAAATACAGAAGTTAATCTCAGCAGAACACAAACACTGTACACGTACACTATTACTAGGGTTTTTGGTTTTCCGAGATCATCTGAATGTATGCAGGAAACACTTCCAAAAGTTAGATTATGCTGCGTTGGGATGTAAAAACTGAGACACTGACACAAACTACTTTGACCACCTCTGATCTTTACTACAGAGGGGAAAAGACTCTTCAAGAAAGCTATACAAATTCATGGGAAAATAATATTGAATGAATCCAATTTTACAGCAAAAAATAACAAAAACAAATCCCTGACTATTTTCATGCTCGATTCTCTTAACACATACAATCAAAATCATAGCACTCTTTGAAGAAAATAGGTATGGTTGTGTGGGTTTGTAGCAGTTCAAAATCCTAACACTCTTTGAAGAAAACAAGTATGGTTGTGTGGGATTGTAGTGGTGTGAGACAGCATGCCTAGGGTGTAGCACAGACAGAGTGAAGAAGGGGATACTTTTCGTGTGATGTGGTGCCTACAGATGTTCATTTGTGGATGTGCATGATTATGCATATACATATGCGCGCACATATACTAAGGATTTAGCAAGCTGTTTTATGCTTATTGGAAAAAAAACTCAGTTTGAATAGCAGTATCAAATACGTCAGGCACACACGGAAGGTATGATTGCAACTCTATAATACGTCATGGACTCTACTGGCAATTCAAACACAAACAATCAGTTTTGCTGAGATCTTTGTCTTTCAAGTAATTCAATCTTTCTCCTCATTCTGCACTGTCTCATTCTCTCCTTGCACTGTTGTTTAAAAATGGCGTAGCGAACAGGATCTTCTTTTAACTTGCGAAACCACTTCCTCTGGTACTCAGACTGTTTGTTGCCACACTCCCCTTTGTGCAGAACTGATGTCATCAACCCTGCAAGACACAACGCACACCATCGTCATTACGGTCTCTCCATATCTGTGCTAAAACATACAGCCAAGAGCTAGCTCTCTGTTTGTGCCTAAAACATACAGTCAAATACTGCAAGTTAGTAAAAATCTTAACAGAATGCTGAAATTTTTTAATTTCAAATGTACAGCCAAAAGTTCAAAGTTTGCGCACATACAAACAGATGCCAGCTCTAAGGGTTTAACGATTGTGTGGTCATTCACCATAAAAGAATATTCGAATTTTCAAAGTGCAACATAACACGCCTAAGGAAAGAAGGTATAATATCTAACACAGAAAACAAGCATGTCACGACTGGGCCATCAATGAAAATGGAATGCTACTGAAGAAGACGTCAGTACACAGTTTCAATTTCAGTTTCTCAAAATGGCATCTCTGCAATCTGAACAAATTATATATGCACTGATGCCACATTGTACTCCCCAAGCTGTAACAGAATACACTGAATGCCTCATCTGTCTTGGAAAAACTCCACTCCCTCACCAGCTTAGAAAAAAATTCGTCCTTCAGCTGTCCAGGAAAATGCTCCAACCTTCAGCAGTCCAGGAAAATGCTCTGTCCTTCAGCTGTCCAGGAAAATGCTCCAACCTTCAGCAGTCCAGGAAAATGCTCCAACCTTCAGCAGTCCAGGAAAATGCTCCAACCTTCCACTGTCCAGGAAAATGCTCTGTCCTTCAGCTGTCCAGGAAAATGCTCCGTTCTTCAGCTGTCCAGGAAAATGCTCCGTCCTTCAGCTGTCCAGGAAAATGCTCCGTCCTTCAGCTGTCCAGGAAAATGCTCCATCCTTCAGCTGTCCAGGAAAACGCTCCATCCTTCAGCTGTCTTCAAGAAACTCCATCCTATAGTTGTCAAGAAATTCCATCCCACAGCTGTCTACAGCTGTCTTCAAGAAATTCCATCCCACAGCTGTCTTCAGGAAATTCCATCCCACAGCTGTATTCAGGAAATTCCATCCCACAGCTGACTAAGAAACCTCTATCTAGGACAAATATCTCCTTTCAGCTGTCTAGGAGAAACTCTCTTTCAGCTGTCCACGGAAAACTCCATCTGTCCAGGAAAAACTCTGTCTGGGGAAATATTCCATTCTTCAGCTGTTCAGGGGAAACTCCATATGTCCCAGGGAACATCCATTATTTCAGGGAAAGTTCCGTCTGTCCAGGAAAAACTCCATCCTTCAGCTGTTCAGGGAAAACTCCACTCTTCAGTTGTCCAGGAAAAAAAATGTTCTTCAGCAGTCTTAAATATCCACCTCTCAGCTGTCTTTTAAAAACTCCACTTTCAGCAGTCTAGGAAAAACTACACTCCTCAGCTGTCTGGGAAAAACTCCATCCTCAGCTGTCTTTATTAAAACTCCAACCTTCAGCTGTCTATTAAAAACTCCATCATTCAGCTGTCTATTAAAAATTCCTATCCTCAGTTGTCTATTAAAAACTCCAACCCTCAGCTGTCTATTAAAAAAAATCCACTCCACAAATGTCCAGGAAAAAAACCCAAAAACTTCAACCCCTCCGTTCTCTATGAACATGCCTGGGGCAAATACAGTCTCAACACGAGTCTCAACACGAGTCATGAATTGAAGATAATCAAACTTGGGTAAATTAAACCGGTTTCTTTCATAATAAATCCCCACAAGTCAAAGAGTAATGAAAAGATTGCAGTATGGTTTGACCCTTTCGGTAAAAAGTAATGAAAAGATTGCAGTATGCTTTGACCCTTTTGGTGTTTGTCTGCAACAGATTGCAGTTCGCTTTGACCATTTTGGTGTTTGTCTGCAACAGATTGCAGTTCGCTTTGACCATTTTGGTGTTTGTCTGCAACAGATTGCAGTATGCTTTGACCATTTTGGTATTTGTCTGCAACAGATTGCAGTATGCTTCGACACTTTTGGTGTTTGTCTGCAACAGATTGCAGTATGGTTTGACACTTTTGGTGTTTGTCTGCAACAGATTGCAGTTCGCTTTGACCATTTTGGTGTTTGTCTGCAACAGATTGCAGTTCGCTTTGACCATTTTGGTGTTTGTCTGCAACAGATTGCAGTTCGCTTTGACCATTTTGGTGTTTGTCTGCAACAGATTGCAGTATGCTTTGACCATTTTGGTTTTGTCTGCAACAGATTGCAGTATGCTTCGACACTTTTGGTGTTTTGCAACAGATTGCAGTATGGTTGACACTTTTGGTGTTGTCTGCAACAGATTGCAGTATGGTTTGACACTTTTGGTGTTTGTCTGCAACAGATTGCAGTATGGTTTGACACTTTGGTGTTGCAACAGATTGCAGTATGTTTGACATTTTGGTTTGTTGCAACAGATTGCAGTATGGTTTTGACACTTTTGGTGTTTGTTTGCAACAGATTGCAGTATGCTTCGACACTTTTGGTATTTGCAACAGATTGCAGTATGGTTTGACACTTTTGGTATTTGTTTGCAACAGATTGCAGTATGGTTGACACTTTTGGTGTTTGTTTGCAACAGATTGCAGTATGGTTTGACCATTTTGGTGTTTGTTTGCAACAGATTGCAGTATGCTTTGACACTTTTGGTATTTTGTTTTGCAACAGATTGCAGTATGCTTTGACACTTTTGGTGTTTGTTTGCAACAGATTGCAGTATGGTTTGACCATTTTGGTGTTTGTTTGCAACAGATTGCAGTATGCTTTGACCATTTTGGTGTTTGCAACAGATTGCAGTATGTTTGACACTTTTGGTGTTTGTTTGCAACAGATTGCAGTATGGTTTGACACTTTTGGTGTTTGTTTGCAACAGATTGCAGTATGCTTTGACCATTTTGGTGTTTGCAACAGATTGCAGTATGCTTTGACCATTTTGGTGTTTGTCTGCAACAGATTGCAGTATGCTTTGACCATTTTGGTGTTTGTTTGCAACAGATTGCAGTATGGTTTGACACTTTTGGTGTTTGTCTGCAACAGATTGCAGTATGGTTTGACCATTTTGGTGTTTGTCTGCAACAGATTGCAGTATGCTTTGACACTTTTGGTGTTTGTTTGCAACAGATTGCAGTATGGTTTGACACTTTTGGTGTTTGTCTGCAACAGATTGCAGTATGGTTGACACTTTTGGTGTTTGCTTGCAACAGATTGCAGTATGCTTCGACACTTTTGGTGTTTGTCTGCAACAGATTGCAGTATGGTTTGACACTTTTGGTATTTGTCTGCAACAGATTGCAGTATGCTTCGACACTTTTGGTGTTTGTTTGCAACAGATTGCAGTATGCTTCGACCCTTTTGGTGTTTGTTTGCAACAGATTGCAGTATGGTTTGACACTTTTGGTGTTTGCAACAGATTGCAGTATGGTTTGACACTTTTGGTGTTTGCAACAGATTGCAGTATGCTTCGACCATTTTGGTGTTTGTTTGCAACAGATTGCAGTATGGTTTGACACTTTTGGTGTTTGTTTGCAACAGATTGCAGTATGCTTCGACACTTTTGGTATTTGCAACAGATTGCAGTATGGTTTGACACTTTTGGTATTTGTTTGCAACAGATTGCAGTATGGTTTGACCATTTTGGTGTTGTTTGCAACAGATTGCAGTATGCTTTGACCATTTTGGTTTTGTTTGCAACAGATTGCAGTATGCTTTGACACTTTTGGTATTTGTTTGCAACAGATTGCAGTATGCTTTGACCATTTTGGGTGTTTGTTTGCAACAGATTGCAGTATGGTTTGACCATTTTGGTGTTTGTTTGCAACAGATTGCAGTATGGTTTGACACTTTTGGTGTTTGTTTGCAACAGATTGCAGTATGGTTTGACACTTTTGGTGTTTGTTTGCAACAGATTGCAGTATGGTTTGACACTTTTGGTGTTTGTTTGCAACAGATTGCAGTATGCTTCGACACTTTTGGTGTTTGTTTGCAACAGATTGCAGTATGGTTTGACACTTTTGGTGTTTGCAAAGATTGCAGTATGGTTTGACACTTTTGGTGTTTGCAAAGATTGCAGTATGGTTTGACACTTTTGGTGTTTGCAAAGATTGCAGTATGGTTTGACACTTTTGGTGTTTGCAAAGATTGCAGTATGGTTTGACACTTTTGGTGTTTGCAAAGATTGCAGTATGGTTTGACACTTTTGGTGTTTGCAAAGATTGCAGTATGGTTTGACACTTTTGGTGTTTTGCAAAGATTGCAGTATGCTTCGACACTTTTGGTGTTTGCAAAAGATTGCAGTATGGTTTGACACTTTTGGTGTTTGCAAAGATTGCAGTATGGTTTGACCCTTTTGGTGTTTGTTTGCAAAGATTGCAGTATGGTTTGAACTTTTTGGTGTTGTGTTGCACAGATTGCAGTATGGCTGACCCTTTTGGTGTTTGCAAAGATTGCAGTATGGTTTGACCCTTTTGGTGTTTGTTTGCAAAGATTGCAGTATGGTTTGACCCTTTTGGTGTTTGTTTGCAAAGATTGCAGTATGGTTTGACTCTTTTGGTGTTTGTTTGCAAAGATTACAGTATGGTTGACCCTTTTGGTGTTTGTTTGCAAAGATTGCAGTATGGTTGACCCTTTTGGTGTTTGTTTGCAAAAGATTGCAGTATGGTTGACATTTTTGGTGTTTGTTTGCAAAAGATTGCAGTATGGTTGACCCTTTTGGTGTTTGTTTGCAAAAGATTGCAGTATGCTTTGACACTTTTGGTGTTTGTTTGCAAAAGATTGCAGTATGCTTTGACACTTTTGGTGTTTGTTTGCAAAGCACTTTAAACTAATAATCTCCATTACATAGATATGACAGTGGTTTGTTGCCTGCATATTTCACAAACCATTTCACTGAGAACAAGCAACTGGAAGACTTGCAATCAAGCAGAGATAGTAAAATAGTACCATGAGAGGGAGAACTAACTGCCAAGATGGAGACAACTGCAATACAAATGTTGTGTAATCAATAATACCATTGTATACTGCAACATAAGAACAGACTCCCTTTGGATCTATTTTCTTTGACGAATTTACTGCATTTGCAGATTATTCGTTCTGATTTTTTTTCCCTATTTCAGTGATTTCTATCAAAGTTTGTCAGAATACAGATTTTGAATACAATTGTTTTTACACGTGGACAATTTCAGTTTCTGTGACAAAAACTATCGAAACACACATGTCTTGAACACATTTAATGATATGAGGACAAAATGTCTTTTAACATGTTTAATGATGTAAGCACAATCACAACAATGAAAAATTCAATACAACTAGAACGCTTCCGATTCAAAAACAAAACAAAATCAAAGAAGTTCTGGTTTTGCTACGTATGGACAAGTTTAAAAAGGGTTTCGGAATGAAAAACAGCACATTCGAGGAGACCAGCTTGGGATCGTATATCATGACAAGTTGACGAGTTGTTCTAGAAAAAAAACAGTATGTGTTGCAATTGGTAAGTAAGCGAACACTGTTCTGATTACCAAGGATATACAAGAAAGCAATACGTGCACCATCACTGGATGGACTGCCTTACACACGAGTACACTATCTGCTTACCAAAGGGTGCAGACCTGGTCACTTCCCATAGAAGCAAATGTTCTTGAAGTAAACTTTATTATCTCTCAATAAGAACTAGCGCAGTGGTCATCATTCACTTAAAAATACATGATTAGCACACTAACACACACACACAGTACTCTCTCTCTCTCTCCCCCCTCGAGATTCCTCAAACATACTGTGAATTCCCGGCAAGAACAAAGTTAATCCAGCTTCTTCTGACCAAACAAAAAACAAAAACAAACAAAAAAACAACAAAATCAACACGTAATAATAAATTTAGCATTGTTTTTATACAAATCTTTGAAATGGGTAAAAGATATTTCACAAATACCCATCTATTTATGAATTTCCTGGTTATCTTACTTGTATGTTGTTTCTGTGTGAAAGTTTGAAAGATCTGATGAGCTATACTTACAACATTTTGTCAAAATTCTGATGAACTTTGTATTTCACAGAATCACACCCCTTCATGAGGGTCAGTGGCCTAAATGAATAAATCATCTGAAGTCTGAAGTCTCTCTCTGTAAAATTGTGCATGTTTTCAGATGTATGTACAAGGCTTATGATTTTCTACCTGTAACTAACGATCTTCCCACTCAACATTGAACACTTCGCTTCAAACAGTTTTACATTTCACGCTCAAGCCACCATACACAGACAAACGTAAAAGTCAGAAAAGATTCTAAGAAACTGCAACTTAATTCTCTGACTCCCGCACCCTGTTCACCAACTGCAAAAACTTGACCTTTTGATTCCTTCACCCTATCCACCAGATTCCTGCAGGAAAATCTCAATCTACATGTACAGCAAAGTTTTACTCGACACTTCTTGTTAATACTATCAATACTGGCTTAAACTCTGACTGTTTCAAGTTAATTATACTTAATCACATGCTCAGCTTTTCTACCGTTCATATGTAAGTTTAGAATGACAGGAGGAGACCATCCAAATTATATCAGCAGTTCTTTGATATATTTCTTTTGTTCAATCAGATTCACGTCAAGATGATTTTCACTGCACCAAGATGTGAACTTTACAACTTACTGAAAGAGTTGTCAGAGTTAGAAAAGACACCTTACAACTTACTATAAGAGTTGTCAGAGTTAGACAAGACGCCTTACAACTTACTATAGGAGTTGTCAGAGTTAGACAAGACGCCTTACAACTTACTATAGGAGTTGTCAGTTAGACAAGACACCTTACAACTTACTATAGGAGTTGTCAGAGTTAGACAAGACGCCTTACAACTTACTATAGGAGTTGTCAGAGTTAGACAAGACACCTTACAACTTACTATAGGAGTGTCAGAGTTCGACAATACGCCTTTCAACTTACTATAGGAGTTGTCAGAGTTAGACAAGACACCTTACAACTTACTGAAAGAGTTCTGAGTTAGACTACACACTTTACAACTTACTATAGGAGTTGTCAGAGTTAGACAAGACACCTTACAATTTACTGAAAGAGTTGTCAGAGTTAGACAAGACGCTTTACAACTTACTATAGGAGTTGTCAGAGTTAGACAAGACGCCTTACAACTTACTATAGGAGTGTCAGAGTTCGACAATACGCCTTTCAACTTACTATAGGAGTTGTCAGAGTTAGACAAGACACCTTACAACTTACTGAAAGAGTTCTGAGTTAGACTACACACTTTACAACTTACTATAGGAGTTGTCAGAGTTAGACAAGACGACTTACAACTTACTGAAAGAGTTGTCAGAGTCAGACAACACGCCTTACAACTTACTGGAAGAGTTGTCAGAGTTAGACAAGACGCCTTACAACTTACTATAGGAGTTGTCAGAGTTAGACAAGACACCTTACAACTTACTATAGGAGTTGTCAGAGTTAGACAAGACGCCTTACAACTTACTATAGGAGTTGTCAGAGTTAGACAAGACGCCTTACAACTTACTGGAGTTGTCAGAGTTAGACAAGACACCTTACAACTTACTATAGAGTTGTCAGAGTTAGACAAGACCCTTACAACTTACTATAGGGTTGTCAGAGTTAGACAAGACACCTTACAACTTACTATAGGAGTTGTCAGAGTTAGAACAAGACGCCTTACAACTTACTAAGGAGTTGTCAGAGTTAGACAAGACACCTTACAACTTTACTAAAGAGTTGTCAGAGTTAGACAAGACACCTTACAACTTACTATAGAGTTGTCAGAGTTAGACAAGACACCTTACACACTATAAGAGTTGTCAGAGTTAGACAAGACGCTTACAACTTACTATAGGAGTTGTCAGAGTCAGATACAACTACAAGAGTTGACTATACAACTTACAATTAGAGTTGTCAGAGTAGACAAGACACCTTACAACTTACTGAGAGTTGTCAGAGTAGACAAGACGCCTTACAACTTACTATAGGGTTGTCAGAGTTAGACAAGACACCTTACAACTTACTATAGGAGTTGTCAGAGTTAGACAAGACGCCTTACAACTTACTATAGGAGTTGTCAGAGTTAGACAAGACACCTTACAACTTACTATAAGGGAGTTGTCAGAGTTAGACAAGACACCTTACAATTACTAAAGAGTTGTCAGAGTTAGACAAGACGCCTTACAAACTTACTATAGGAGTTGTCAGAGTTAGACAAGAACCTTACAACTACTATAGGAGTTGTCAGAGTTAGACAAGACGCCTTACAACTTACTGAAGAGTTTGTCAGAGTCAGACAAGACGCCTTACAACTTACTAAAGAGTTGTCAGAGTCAGACAAGACGCCTTACAAACTACTATAGGAGTTGTCAGAGTTAGACAAGACACCTTACAACTACTATAGGAGTTGTCAGAGTTAGACAAGACACCCTATAGACAATAACAGACTTAATTACTATAGGAGTTGTCAGAGTTAGACAAGACCCTTACAACTTACTATAGGAGTTGTCAGAGTTAGACAAGACGCCTTACAACTTACTATAGGAGTTGTCAGAGTTAGACAAGACACCTTACAACTTACTTACAACTATAGGAGTTGTCAGAGTTAGACAAGACACCTTACAACTTACTAAAGAGTTGTCAGAGTTAGACAAGACCCTTACAACTTACTATAGAGTTGTCAGAGTTAGACAAGACCCTTACAACTTACTAAGGAGTTGTCAGAGTTAGACAAGACGCCTTACAACTTACTATAGGAGTTGTCAGAGTTAGACAAGACCCTTACAACTTACTAAAGAGTTGTCAGAGTTAGACAAGACACCTTACAACTTACTGAAAGAGTTGTCAGAGTTAACAAGACCCTTACAACTTACTATAGGAGTTGTCAGAGTTAGACAAGACGCCTTACAACTTACTAAGAGTTGTCAGAGTAGACAAGACCCTTACAACTTACTATAGAGTTGTCAGAGTTAGCAAGACGCCTTACAACTTACTATAGGAGTTGTCAAAGTTAGACAAGACACCTTACAACTTACTATAGGAGTTGTCAGAGTTAGACAAGACACCTTACAACTTACTATAGGAGTTGTCAGAGTTAGACAAGACATCTTCCAACTTACTATAGGAGTTGTCAGAGTTAGATAAGACGCCTTACAACTTACTATAGGAGTTGTCAAAGTTAGACAAGACACCTTACAACTTACTATAGGAGTTGTCAGAGTTAGACAAGACACCTTAAATTACTATACGAGTTGTCAGAGTTAGACAAGACACCTTACAACTTACTGATAAGAGTTGTCAGAGTTAGACAAGACGCTTTACAACTAACTATAGGAGTTGTCAGTTAGACATGACGACTTACAACTTACTGAAAGAGTTGTCAGAGTCAGACAAGACGCCTTACAACTTACTGGAAGAGTTGACAGAGTCAGATAAGACGCCTTACAACTTACTATAGGAGTTGTCAGAGTTAGACAAGACGCCTTACAACTTACTATAGGAGTTGTCAGAGTTAGACAAGACACCTTACAACTTACTGAAAGAGTTGTCAGAGTTAGACAAGACACCTTACAAGTTACTAAAAGAGTTGTCAGAGTTAGACAAGACGCCTTTCAACTTACTATAGGTTGTTGTCAGTTAGACAAGACACCTTAACAACTTACTATAGGTGTTGTCGAGTAACAAGACACCTTAAAACTACTATAGGATTCTCAGAGTTAAACAAACGCTTTACAACTTACTATAGGAGTTGTCAGAGTTAGACATACACCGTACAACTTACTATAGGAGTTGTGAGAGTTAGACAAGACGCCTTACAACTTACTATAGGAGTTGTCAGAGTTAGACAAGACGCCTTACAACTTACTGAAAGAGTTGTTCAGTCAGGCAAGACGCCTTACAACTTACTATAGAGTTGTCAGAGTCAGACAAGACGCCTTACAACTTACTATAGTGTTGTCAGAGTTAGACAAGACACCTTACAACTTACTATAGGTCTTGTCAGAGTTAGTCAAGACACCTTACAACTTACTATAGAAGTTGTCACAGTTAGACAAGACGCCTTACAACTTACTATAGGAGTTGTCGAAGTTAGACAAGACACCTTACAACTTACTATAGAGTTGTCAGAGTTAGACAAGACACCTTACAACTTACTATAGGAGTTGTCAGAGTTAGACAAGACGCCTTACAACTTACTGAAAGAGTTGTCAGAGTTAGACAAGACGCTTTCCAATTTACTATAGGAGTTGTCAGTTAGACAAGACGACTTACAACTTACTGAAAGTTGTCAGTGTCAGACAAGACGCCTTACAACTTACTGGAAGAGTTGTCAGAGTCAGACAAGACGCCTTACAACTTACTATAGGTGTTGTCAGAGTTAGACAAGACACCTTACAACTTACTATAGGAGTTGTCAGAGTTAGAGAAGACGCCTTACAACTTACTATAAGGAGTTGTCAGAGTTAGACAAGACAGCTTACAACTTACTATAGGTGTTGTCAGAGTTAGACAAGACACCTTAAAACTTACTACAGGAGTTGTCAGAGTTAGACAAGACGCCTTACAACTTACTATAGGACTTGTCAGAGTTAGACAAGATGCCTTACAACTTACTATAGGACTTGTCAGAGTTAGACAAGATGCCTTACAACTTACTATAGGACTTGTCAGAGTCAGACAAGATGCCTTACAACTTACTACAGGAGTTGTCAGAGTTAGACAAGATGCCTTACAACTTACTATAGGACTTGTCAGAGTTAGACAAGATGCCTTACAACTTACTATAGGACTTGTCAGAGTCAGACAAGACGCCTTACAACTTACTATAGGACTTGTCAGAGTTAGACAAGATGCCTTACAACTTACTATAGGAGTTGTCAGAGTTAGACAAGATGCCTTACAACTTACTGGTGGACTTGTCAGAGTTAGACAAGATGCCTTACAACTTATTATAGGAGTTGTCAGAGTTAGACAAGACACATTACAACTTACTATAGGTGTTGTCAGAGTTAGACAAGACACATTACAACTTACTATAGGAGTTGTCAGTTAGACAAGACGCCTTACAAATTACTATAGGAGTTGTCAGAGTTAGACAAGACACCTTAAATCTTACTACAGGAGTTGTCAGAGTTAGACAAGACGCCTTACAACTTACTATAGGACTTGTCAGAGTTAGACAAGACGCCTTACAACTTACTATAGGACTTGTCAGAGTTAGACAAGACGCCTTACAACTTACTATAGGACTTGTCAGAGTTAGACAAGACGCCTTACAACTTACTGAAAGACTTGTCACGAGTTAGATAAGACTGCAATCGCCGTGTCTCAGAATGTCTTTTTTTCTTACGGAAATCATATTCTTCTAGTGCTCACCATCTACAGGACATCCATAAATAAACTGATATGCACGGTGAAACATGTGATGTCATCCCATACATGAGCCTCTTGTACTCAAGCTAGGTGACCGTGTTTTGTGCCTGGTCCAAAAGATGTGTGTGTGTGTGAGTTTTTATGAAATCTTTCTGCCTTGTTTGTTACGAATCTTTACTGTTCCTTGTATATTTCCTGAAAGAAAATGTACGTTCTTCTTTCGCTTCTGACAAACAGACATTCTGTTTTAGCTTGATTTGTTCATTCATTGTTCTTTCAGGATGTTCCTGACATTTGGGGAGGCCAACCACTCTGAGCAAGCTGCGATTTTAACTGTGCTCTTATTCGGAACCGTCGCTGTTTCTCTCTGTTAGCCTGTTTCCACTTGGCATATAGAACAGGGTCTGCCTTCACTTTGAGCCAGTAGCGATGATTGTACTCTCTGCGTTGTTCCTTTTCACGTTGTCTGGCTCTTGTTATATCTGAAAGATACAAAATATTCTTTTGGTATGGTATCTTGTTTGCAAGAGCTGCCCATAGCTTTTTATAAGGCTTCACAGATATTTGCAAAGTTTGTAAAGAATTATGATAACCAGAATCAGTAAGGTGTATCTGTGGAATCAGGACCGGTAATCATAGGCTTGAACAGTGTCAGTTCCTGGCTCATAACAAATGACTGGAAACCGCCTCTATTGAATACCTCAGTAGTAAATATGTTAGTGTCGATAATAATTCATAGTAGAAAATTTTATTTTTCTGATAAAACAGCAGCTATCTCCACAATCAGATTCAATTTATGAGACAAAACCTTGGTGTCCGCTTTTACACTCATCTGGAAATCAATAAATAAGAATTGTTGTAAAAGTCACAGCAACTGATTCTGATAGTCATGATATTGTTAAGGTGGTCAAGTTGTCTGAGCAATGGTTAAAGTTATTCCAGTTGAGTTTATGTGAATAAAAACATATTGCTAATAAAGTGCCCATTTTCCGTAATTATATACGTTTCTGAGACATGTTTCTCTTGATGCATTTGTTTTCAGTACCTAAACATATGTATACAGTCAATCATACAGACCTACATTACCAGCCACAATCATCCCTGATGAACTTTATATCAGCACAGTTCCAAGCATTACAACACAATAATAAAACAAAGTCAACACGGAGATTCTTTATTAAGTTCAAACTGCCGACTGGATCTTGCTTCTTAGTTTACAACTTTTATTAAAAGATGGTAAACCTTCCCCACACAGCTGGGAGGAGGACGTCTAAGAGAAGGAAGGACAAGAGAGGGTTGGAGAGTGGGAGGGGAAGAGAAAGAGACAGAGAGAGACTTCAGACTTCTAACTTCAGATGGTTTGGTGTACTTCCGCGACTGGCCCATACAGCCTAATAACCACATACAAAACACAGTAACAACACGACAATATATCAATGAACATAACGAACATACAAACAGACAAGAACATTTAACATGTTTTGGACTTTTTTACATTTGCAAAATTATGTAATTCTGTCAAAAGAGTGTCACCATTAATCACTGCATATTGAATAAGTACAATAATGCACGGCCGAGTTGAAATTTCAGTTTTAATGGCAAATGATTTGACTAAATTATTTCTGTGCATTATTCTTTTATTAAAAGCATTGTGGATATTGGCCTACTACACTATATTAATGTATTACTTTTCACTTAAATATTTGAAGCACATACATTTTGCAGAGACAGCTGCAATTTTTACAATAAATCTTGAACACAAATCGAAATAGAGTGGGAATTTAAACAGGAAATGTCCATTTTCTACTTTATCTAGGAATTGACAAAAGTTTTTATTGGGAACACAGCTGCTATACCAATGTTGATAGCTATTTATTGGCAGTACATCAATCTTGATTGTATTAGTGCTACTGTTACACAATAGACATAAACATCAAGTATTTCTCTGCATCTAACACAGCCTTAAAAGATCCGTAGATTTCAAATTGTTTGCTATCTCTGATACTAATAGATGCAAACCAATCCAATGAATACATATCAATTCTTGAAGACAAACATTTCTCTTACATCTGAAATAGTTTTAAAAGATCAGAAGGTTTCAGAAGACAAACATTTCTCTTACATCTGAAATAGTTTTAAAAGATCAGAAGGTTTCAGACTATTTCCTGTCTCTGACAGCTCTGAACAAATCCTGGAGAGAACATCCAACTAACAAAGAGTTATATGGTAAGATCCCATCAATCAGTAAATCAATACGTCAACAAAGACTGTGCTTCGTGGGAACTGCTGGCGTAGCAAACAAGACCTGATCGGGAATGTTCTACTATGGAGACCGAGCCACGGCAAACAAAGACCAGGACGGCCAAAGACCTTCATCGACCAACTGATGGATGATACGGGCTGTCAGTATGATGAACTACCTACTGCAGTGTCTGACAGAGAAGGACGGAAGAAACGTGTCATGGATAGCCAAGCAAGCTCGACATGATGATGATGATGATCCCATCTCAAACAGATGCAAACCTATCCTGTAAGTTGGCCTACATATCAATTAATTTCTAAGCATATTCAAAACTTGCTTTTTCATTACCCATTCCTCTAACCCTTTGACTCCTGCACCCTGTCCACCAGCATACTGTATTGTCAACCACGCTAGCAAAGCAAAAACTTAACCCTTTGGCTATGTCATCCTATCCACCAGCTTCCTGCAGGAAGCTGGAGGATAGGGTGATGCAGTTAAAGGGTTAAGTTTTTGCAGTTGCTAGATAGGGTGCAGGAGTCAAAGGGTTAAAAGGCCAAACAATGTAAAAGCCAATACTGCTGAGTTTTCATGTGTTGCCCAGCAATAAATTTTTTATCCATGTTTTCTGAAGCATTGTGAATGCTTGATGAGATAATCTATAAGTATAAGGAACCAGAAACACACAAAAATAGAATCAGAATATGTCTTTAATATAAGACAGTTGCAAAGTTTCGTCAACAGGCCTTTCTGAAGTGTATACAAAAAACAACAAAGAATAAATACACAACTCCTGTTTTTCCCATGAAGTTTTGCTTCTTAGCTGTCTTTCGTGCATGCTTGACAAAGGCCAGTTGGCTCAACATTTGTGCCTGTCCTGTTTTCTTAAATATGCATCTTGATTCAATCATTATTGTTTAAGGCTTAGCCGACTGCCCAGAGCTGCATTTGGGCTATAACAAGGGGGGGAGACAGGAAAGGAAAATTAGGTACACATATCAGTGCAATTGCCGAGATAGTCTCAAGATACGCCCCTGGCACTGACCGCTCCAATTTGTCACCAGGGGTTTTAAAAAAACAAATCTGAATACAAATATATAAATATAACTAAGTAGGCCTACTCTAAAACATATATAAAAGACTGACAAACGTTACCTAAAATTAGCTTCTACACACCACATTTCTTCAGCGTCAAAAATCAGTTCATACATGTGACCAATTATCAACTTGAAAAAAAAATATGGAAGGCTTTGTGGGAAAACACAGGTGAATGGGTCAGCAAGGCAGAAAATGATAGGAAGAGACCATAGAAAGCAAAGGAGCAAGGGCAGACACAGAGAGACAGAAAAGAGGGAATTTCTAGCAAAGAATATCCAGAAGTTGGGGATATTATTTATACTGAAAGAGTCCCTGGTGAAGTTCCGATTCTGTTCTGTATTTTCCGGTTCCCATTTGTTAGACTGCTGGCAGTCACTTTGATTTAGATTAGGTGATCTGCTGTCACACTGTTGTAATAAACGGAACCAGCGTTTCGTATTTCTTAAGTATCTGTTGATATACAAAGGGTATCTCTATCAAGTTTTCCATATGTTATCTCCCATGTTGTATAGAACTTCTCAAATCTAACACAGTTTCCGCTACCCATTCAGCTAGCATAGTAAGCAGATACAAAGTACAAAAACAGTAAGCTCAGAACATCATCCATGTTCTGAGCTTACTGTTTTTGTACTTTGTATCTGCTTACTATGCTAGCTGAATGGGTAGCGGAAACTGTGTTGTTCTGAGCTTACTGTTTTTGTACTTTGTATCTGCTTACTATGCTAGCTGAATGGGTAGCGGAAACTGTGTTAGATTTGAGAAGTTCTATACAACATGGGAGATAATTCTCAAGAGTTATGTCCTTTGATTGTATTATAAAAATTCTCCCTGCTTCCCTCTTATTTCTTTGGTATTTTCCATATGTTAGCTTATTTGGGGTGCAAACTGGTACATTATGCTAATAAAAAGAACTTATGTTTCATGCATATTATGTATCTGTTGATTATAGTAGTAAGACACTCTGGGAGAGCCAGACAGCAGAAGGTCCTCAGCGGAGAAACCCCCATCAAGCAAGTGTTTCGGTCCTAAACTCCAGATGCTCTAAAGGGGATAGGCTGCATCCAGGTCAAGACTCCTGGGTGTCCCTCTGCTGTTGCCTTTTTTTTTTTTTTAATAGAAATTTGTACTCCGGGAATCGAACCCGAGCATCCTAGGTGGTCAGGTTTCTCAAGACGAAGTCACCCTTGTGACGGATGTCTTAATCACAATGTATAATGTGTATCTACAAACTGTTCGCCGAATTCTTCCAGGTCTGTTATTTATATATATAAGCTACGCACAAAAAGTTAAGGATCACTATGAGAAAACAAGTGCGTAATAAACTCAGTTCGCTACTGTTATTTATTTCTCAGTCCAGCCGAATTGTTATGAATTCTTGTTCAGCTGTAAGTGGGCGATGTTGTGTTAGTGCGAAAATTGCACAGGATTCTCTACTACTGAGCTTGGCCGCAAACGGAAAAGCGGAAACTTGCGAAAAAGGACCTTGTTTTGGACCGTTCTGCCTGAACACATTGCACAAGCCAGATGGAAAAACCATTATGCACGTGCAAGCACTGCTGTTTATGTGTGAGATGCTGTCTCTTGCTTGGCTTTATAAGAAGACATTCCACCAGTAGTAGGCCTGATCTGACAATGCCTCCACGACGAAAATTGAGCGAGTTTGAGAGGGGACGAGCTGTTGCATGGTTCCAAGATGGTGTTCCCAAGTGAGAAGTTGCCAGGCGACTTCAGGTGTCCATCTCGGTCATTGTCAGACTGATTCAACGCTTCACAGCCACTGGGAGGGTCCATGAAAGACGCAGATCTGGTCGACCGAAGAAGACAAACCCACGTGAAGATCGTCTCATTGAACGACAAGCCCTGCAGATAAGAACAGCCTCTTCCAGCATCATTCGAAGGCAGCTGAGGGTGGCTACTAACATCAACATCAGCCAGCAGACCATACGGAACCGCCTTCATGAATTTAACCTCCGTTCTCGTCGCCCAGCTGTACGGACACGCTTAACTCCAGCCCATAGGGCAGCACGCCGCGCCTTCTGCAGACGTCACGTGAGGTGGACACGTCAGCAATGGTCCAAGGTCCTGTTCAGTGATGAATCACGCTTCACCATGAACCACAACGACGGCCGACTGAGGGTCTGGAGGCGCCCAGGGCAACGCTTTATTGACACCACTGTCCAAGAAAAGGTGGCCTTTGGTGGAGGTTCTGTAATGGTCTGGGAGGCCTTCAGCCTTCACCACAGAACACCCTTGTATCATGTACAGGGTAACCTGACTGGCCTCCGATACCGGGATGAGATCCTTCGACCGCTGGCTGTGCCTACACTGCAGCAGATGGGACCGATGGCTGTCTACCAGGATGACAACGCTCGCCCCCACAGGGCAAGGGTGGTCAACGACTTCCTGCAGCAGTCTGGAGTCAACAGAATGGAGTGGCCAGCATGCAGTCCCGATCTCAACCCGATTGAGAACCTCTGGGATGAGCTGGATCGCAAAGTGAGGAGCAACCACCCCCTCCCAGGGATGCCCAACACCTCTACCAGATGCTGCAGGCTGAGTGGCAGGCGCTTCCACAGAGGATCTTCACCAACCTGGTCAACTCGATGAGTTCTCGCTGCGTCTAGTGCCAGAACAGCCATGGCGGTTACACGCATTACTGAACTTTTGGGAGCATCAGAATGCCCTGTCTTGTGATTTCAATGACTTTGGGAAATCAAATTTCGATACGTACCCACTTTGATCAAATGTACACACCAAACGATTGCTCGAAATTGAAGGCAATTGTGTATCGTTATCGCTAAAGCATGGAATTAAATGTTTGCCAAACTTCAACGCATTGGCTTTCTTATTTTGAAAGTTATGAATTTTTGTGCAAGTGATCCTTAACTTTTTGTGCGTAGCTTATATGACACCTCATATATAATCTGATAAATAAAACTTTTAGACTCAGTAACTTTAAAAGCAGACACAAATCATTTCAGCCAACACGCACACAAAATGCAAACTGGACGCCAACACACTTCACAATCTTAATTATGATTTATTCAGGATATAAATTTTTATTTGACATACGGTGTAATCAGAATTTGTACTAACTTCTGAATGTAAACCCCAAGCAGTGGCGCTAACAGAGCACTGCAAAGGATGTGAGAGCTCCTAGGTTTGGGATTTTCTCCCTCTTCAGATTATACCATCAGATATGATCTGAATCAAATGCTAGTGTCTCTGTGTGTGTGTGTGTGTGTGTGTGTGTGTGTGTGTGTGTGTGTGTGTGTGTGTGTGTGTGTGTGTGTGTGTGTGTGTGTGTGTGTGTGTGTGTGTGTGTGTTTGTGAAATGTTAAAACCAAGCCAGATTACCAGTATGCATGTAAAAGAACTTGCAACAATTTTTACAAATTGGACCTGACAACATTGAGTAGAAAAACACATTTAACAGATAAAAGAAAATAATTCATTCTCACACACACACACACACACACACACAGACACACACACAAGACGATGGCTATGTGCTTTTTCCAGGACAGCGCCTGAATATCATAAAGAATGGTTTCACGATGTATAGCAACACTTAGTTAAAAGCTCCTCAATCAAAATTTGATGTCACATGCCCACATATAAAGTCGGTATTGCCTAAAAACAGCACAGTTAATATTTAAAGACTGTTGTTACTCTTGATCAGTCACTGCTTTCATGTTGTTTTTGTTCAATGGCTTTAGCTGATTTACAACAAACACAAAATGCAGATTTTGTTTGTTTGTCTGTTTTTGTTTTGTTTTTGTTGTCTTGTGGTAGGAATCATATGTAACAATCCGCCAAGACCCTATCAATATGCAAGATCCTATCAATGCCAATGAGACTACATTTGCTCAAGATGGTGTCAATGTTCTCTTACAAATCCATATGCAGCTTACTGCCTAGATTTAGAAATAAAGAGCACACATGTTAGTTAGAAACGCTCTCTCTCTCATACACACACATATGTATGTATGTGTGTGTGTGTATGTATGTATGTATGTATGTATGTATATGTATGTATGTATGTATGTATGTATGTATGTATGTATGTATGTATGTATGTATATATATATGTATGTATGTATGTATGTATGTATGTTCAGTAAAAAGTAAAAATGTCCTAATAACTTAAAAAACAACAGTGGCAGTGCTTTGAAACTTCACACACACTTGGTACAATTACTCCCAGTCTAATTACCAAAACATGTGCACCCGTGACGTCATTTGTACGAGACGTCACATTGGGTAAAGTCTTCCCTGCGTCAAGACCAAGTTTAACCTTAAAGAACAGCAGGCTTACGTCAAAATCACATTCTGTAAAGTAGTTCTGACACAGATCTAATAAAAACACTACAAAAATGTTGAAGCTAAGAGCCAAAATTAAAGTGACAATCACCAGAGTAGCACACTCTTGCCAATCAAATTCAGAAAAAAAGCAAGGACATTTAAAGATTCTGATGATAGGGGGTCTATAAGAGTGTATTGATGACACATCGCCTTCCAATGGGACAAATATTTAAATTGCTACTGGACGTTTCTGATGAAGACACTAAGACCTGGAATCCCACAGAAACATAAAAACTGTTAATTAAATGATTCACCACGGATATCAATTATCATACACTCGTATCATACAACACAACACATCTGATCACAAAGCAGACAAGGTAACGTCACTTGTATAAGTTGTAATGTCATATCAACAAGATTCTCAGCCATACCCGATCTACTCTTCAGATATGATTCCCCCAGATACTGATCTACTCCCCAAGTTGAAAGAACCCCTTTGTGGCGTACCTTTCTATGACTCGTAAATGAAAGTGACCCAGAGGATACAGCATATCAACTCTCTCTGGCTGCCTAGCAACAGACATGTCAGACCTTCCCAACCAACTAGAATGGGATCATTAGGGAAAAGGGATGTTCCACTGAAAAAATATAGAATGGTACTCAGTTTTTCCCCCCTGTATTTTCTAGACATATTCCCACCTTATATAGGATAACCGAGAGGGAGAGAGACAGAGAGGGGAGGGGAAGAGAGAGAGAGAGAGAAAGAGATTGTTTTCTTTTGCTTTTGTTTGTGTGTGTGAGTTTGTTTGTTTTTGCTTTAGATTAACCCTTTGAGAGTGTTTAGGTGTGTGTGTATGTGGTGTGTGTGTGTGTGTGCGTGTGTGTGTGTGTGTGTGTGTGTGTGTGTGTGTGTGTGTGTGTGTGTGTGTGTGTGCGTGTGTGTGTGTGCGCGCGCGTGCGTGCATGTGTGTGCATGTGTGTGTACATACATGACGCAAAATAGCAAAGGCTGAAGGGCAATTTTTTTCAATTCTGAGATTTTAGTTTATTTCAAAATTTCAGAGTTTTCAAATTAACATGTGAAAACAGTTATTTGTTATAATTTGGGGGGAGGGGTATGTTGTGAAAAAAAATGAAGGAAATATTTTTTTTAAATGAACAGCTCTGTTTTAACTGCTGTTGGTGGTGCTTTTTTGCAATAACATGAGAAACTGAACATTAGACTTAAAAGACTTGAAACACAGAAAATCTCAGTTGTCATTTGACCCTTCCTATTTTTTGATTAGCTATGACTGGCTAGCAGCCAGTATAATCAGGTTTTCCCAAGCTGCATCTCGCACATGCACACACACACACACACACACACACACACACACACACACACACACACACACACACACACACACACACACACACATCCAATGATTTCATGTTACAAATTCATTACCATCTGCAGTAGTATCATTGTTGCCATTTGCTAGCTTTCCATGAGCAGACCAAATGCTAAAAAGTGACAATACAGCTACTGCCTGACTTAGTATTGAAAACTGCTGGGTGGGCTGTTAGGTACAGTGATTATGATATAACCAAATGACAGAACTTACTTGTGGGCTGTTTTATATTGTAACTGTAATCTACACACATTACATCTGTTCCTACACAGGAGGCAGACACTTGTTTCTTGGTTCCAATTCAGTTGTTCCAAGTAAAGAACCCTTTTCATTCTCCTTACTTTACTTATATTTTCTTTCCTTAATAACTCTGAATGATGCCATTATCTCAAGGACAGTCAATACTTTTCTTAACAATGTTCCAAGCTTGTTCTGTTCCTTCAAAGGTAACTTCTTTCCCCATGAAGATTTTTACTGAAAGTTCCAATTCTGCCTGTCCTTGGCTGCTTTCTTTCTGGCATACATTTCTTTCATTCTGTGTCGGCAGATCTGTTTCCACTGCTCGTATTTCACTGGATCAGCTCTCTTTGTTTTCAGATAGTACAGTCTCTGATACTCTTTCTTCCTCTGCTGCCTGGACATGGCAAGGTCTGCAAAATACAGAACCAAAGTCTGAGGACAGCAGGACTGGCTCTTTACATTTACTCTTACAAAATGCTACCTCACAAAGACTTTCTTTTTATGAGAACTAGTGTAACTTATCTCATAAAAGTTTGCAGAGAAAACATGAAAAACTGACACAATCTACAATTTGGTCACTACCAGTATCTTCACAAAGTCACACTTGTAAGCTTGACTTTCAAAAGTCATTGCTTGCAAGGGACATAACCTTCATTTTTCCTGGAGGTAAATGTTGGTTCCCACCCCCCACCCCCATTTCACAGCGTTTTTCTTCCAATCGAATCTGCTATTCCCCTTGGTACTGCATATGGGACTGGAAAGAGATCATTTGGTCATTTCCTGATGCACGAAGCTTCCTCTTGGCATGGAATCTCTTCTGTGCCATTTTCATGGCCTCTTTGCGCCGTGCATATAGCTCTGGGTTGGATTTGAGCTTTAGGTAGTGTAGTCTGTTGCGGATTTTCCGTTGTTGTCGTTGCCATTCCATTTTAGCCAGTGAGTCTGCAAGACAGAAACATCACTGGTTTCAGCTTTGATAGCAAAGGTTCAATGGAAGCTTTCCCTGCTGGCAACAACAACTGCACAACACAGCCAATTACAAAAATCTTTGGGATAAATCATGAGTCAAGGGGAAAAAACTGTAAAAACACAGCACAATCAGATACAAGACCTCCATTTCCAGGCACTGATCAAAAGTCTTCAAAGTACATCAAGGACCAGAAGAAAACACCCTTTTTCTGTTCAAAACTGAAGTCCTCATTGACCACACTGCTCGACTTTATTTACCATTTCATGCAATATTAGTGCGGCTGTGATGACTGTGTGATAACGCAACATCATTTGGCGTAACTGGATACAGGACGGTTGCAGTCTGGATGACTCATGCAATGTGTTTAAAGCCACAACATCCCATTCAAGGCACCGAGGAAAGGAAGGCTTCTCTCACTCATACACACACGACTATACACACACTATGAACTAACGATCAAGCAGCATCCTTGCAAACTTTTAAGCTCATTGGCGAGTTTCAACTATCTTACACCCCTATCCTATGCCACTGTCTTAAACTAGTTACGGAGCAATAAATTTTAGCTGTATGCCCACTTCCACACAAGGGATGAAAAGAAGAACTTGAAACAAACAAACAAAAAACTCTCTGCCAGTTAATCAATTTTCCACATAACTGGACTGGATTAATACTGTCCAAATGGTCTGCTTCAGCTGTGTTCTGGAGAAAGTGAATGTTACAATTATTTTTTTCATCCTACTTCAGGTAGTGTGGAAGCTAGTCTAATGGATCACTGTGAGTGTCAAGGTGTGTAAAAATGAGCAAATATATACATGTACATGGATCAATCACAACTGAAGCTTTGGCACGGAAACATCCAAGTTTAGTTACCCTAAATGAATGCTCAAGCTTAAATGAGAACAAGTTTGAAAATGCACGGTCTATTTTCACACACCCCAAAATACGGAAAGGTTTGGATGACGCAAGCCGCAGAGAGACAGAGAGAGAGAGAGATGGAGAAAGAGACAGAGACTGGCGAGAGAATGAGAGACGGGGAGAGAGAGAAATGGAAGAAAGACAGGAGAAAAAGAGAGATAACAAAAACACAAACAAGAACAAGAACAAAACAAATTTTATTTATGAGGGAAAGAAATAAAGAAAATACATATTCTTTTTTACATCCTGCCCTCCCCCAAAGAGGGTCAACATTACAATACACAAACTATACATCAGATGGACATTCCAAGTAGGCAAACATTAAACATATGGTCAAAGAAATTGAATTGAAATTTTTCTACAAAGTAGTTAAGCTTTATAAAATGTTTTAGTAATTGACTTGATTGCTTGGAAAAGAACTAATTTGTGTAGGAGATGAGAGGTTGAGAACATTACCTAAAGCGTAGATGCACAGTCTATCAACGTTTATGGAGACTAATGAGAGGTTGAGAACATTACCTAAAGCGTAGATGCACAGTCTATTAATGGCTAGACATGTGTGCGGGAGAATTGTTTTCTTGACTCTAGGTTAAAAAAAAATTCTTTTTTTTTTTAGTTGGGGTAACTGAAAGTTTTATGAAATATTTTCACACAGTTTGCTTGTATGATTAGGAGAAGGAGGAAGAGAGAAGGGGGGGGGGGTAATCATGAGAGCGAGTTTGGTTACTTACTGAGTATTATAGCTTGGGTCCTTAACGAATTTCCGCCCCAACCCTCACTCCTTTCACTCAACCTGCATAAGGACTGGTGGTGAACACTGCAAGTTGTAAGCCAAAGTGGAACACTCCAATGCAGTAACTACTATATGGCCAGTCAAACACGGAATAAAGCAACCTCTATCTACTCAACAGTTTTCTAGATTCAAGAAATTTTTTTTTAATTCACAAAACTAAAATAGTTTTCTTGAAATATTTTACATAGCTTGCTTATATGATTAGGAGAGGGAGGAAGAAAGGAGGGAGAGAAAGAGGGTGGTACCCATGAGAGCAAGTTTAGTCACTGAGTATTCTAACTAGTGTCCTTAATAATACACCCCCCCCCCAACCCTCACTCCTTTCATTCAACCTGCATAAGGCATGGTGGTGGACACTACAAGGTATAAGCCAAAGATGAACACTCTGATGGAGTAACTGTAATTACTAAATCAGAACACACTCGTAACTGCTCCCGTCCACTCTTAGCAGAAAACCAAATACGTAGTTTTCAATTCTCACACCTCACTCTACAAAGTCTGTAAATGTCACTTTAGCAGTCTCTGTAGTTTCATCCTGATTCTGGACAAATCACAAGTTTGTTTATCAAAGCTTGTAAGCTAAAACTGCCCTACTCTTCTTACAGGCAGACTTGCTTTCTTTGCAACTGAACAATCATCATGATAGCCACCAACGAGTTTTCTCACATGATTATTTTCTGCTGTCTCTTGCCTACAACAGGCCTAACAAATTCACTGTGGGTTTATTGTTTCACAACAGAGATTGATATTGCTCCTGCTTTGATTAAAAGTTCACTCACTGTAGACAGTTTGTATGTGCTATGATACAGTCTTGTACCTCTCTGACAACACCCAAATTCACTTCTCATGTATGGTGATGTCAGATGAGTAGTCAGCTGTCTTGTTCTGACTGTGTAAACCAGTCTTGTTCTGACTGTGTAAACCAGTCTATCTTCTCACTGGGCTACGTCAGTTCCTCACTGCTGTGAATGCTGCTACTACCATTCAGATTTCATTCTGTTTGTGTGGACCAGCCCATCACCTTCTGTAGTCTATAAATTCTGCCATTGGCAACAGCTCTCATCCTCTCCTTTCTGCGGGCGTAACGCTCTGGGTCCAATTTCAACCTTTCGTAGTAGCGTCTGCTGTTTACACGGTTCTGGGCTTTACGTCGTTCTGCAAGAACAAGCAGTGAAGAGAGTTATTAGTCCTATCCCACAGCTGGCAAGATGGTCTGATGTAGTGAGATAAGTTTCAAGTGTGAAACTTAAAACTAGGATAAAAACCCAGTGATGAAACAAAAACCTAACTGAAATCTTGTCATAAAATAAATTTACAAATTAAACTGCAATCTTCTTACAGTTTGATTGGGGAAGTCACTCTTCAAAAAAAACAAAAACTGATAAAGACAAGTTTGGCACAAAAGTCCGATTACACGTGTAATTTGCTCATAACAGAGTGCACATTTTCAAAGTTGTTTGATTTCGAGATAATGCATTCACATATCAATAACCAGAATGTTAAAAGGTGTCACCAAGTGAACTCATTGCTCATAATAACGAGACCATAATACTACAAGAAGCACTCCACAATTCCACGCCTGGAATGTTGCAATTTTGCACTATGAACTTTTTATCTGATATAAAATGCTCGGCTACACTGCGCAAACATAAAAATCAAAATGAACAGGAAGTAGTGTGTAAAATATAGATAAGATCTGTGGTCATGCATTTCAGTCACTGTTGCTACTGAGTTTGCTTCAAGTCAATGGAAGATCCTCACACTGCTCATGGTAACTGTTTTGTCAACAATAATACTAGAGGTTTCGTTGATGAAGGCTGTCCTGACCTTTGCTGTTGTTGATTAATTTAATAAGCCAGTCTTGCGCATCTAATGTGTTTCACGCTGCAAACCATATCGTGTCCGTGCCCAGTAAGCTTTGTTGGCAGCTTTCATCAGCTCCATTCTTCTGGCATAGCGCTGGGGATCCTGTTTTAGTTTTTGATAATGCCGACGACTGTTGGCACGTTTCCTCTCTTTGATCCTTTCTTTGTCCAGTTCTGCAAGAAACCATGCATAACTGTTAAAGAATCTACATCTCTTGAAGTCAGTAACAAAGAGTGTTAGCTTGTAAATCCCTACTTTACAATGGTCATAAAACATGCTACTTGCAGCTGTTTAAGTGGCTCTTTCATAGATGTCTTCCTTCTTCCACATTTTGCCATTTATTTAGGAAATACTGGTTGTGATTCAGTTTAAAAAAGAAACTGTCAGTTCAATGCTATTTACAACAGCAAAAGCAGTTAATTCATTTCATCCATGTGTATGTCGTTTCTTCTTTACTGCTCTTGACATGATTTTCTTCCCAACTTCCTCGTTCAAAATGAATGTAAAGAAATCATTTTCCAAATTTTGGTCTCAGTCCAGTATCACAATAGAACAACCCATTTTCAGAAGATTATCACAATTCCAGTAGTCTACAGTACAACAAAACTGAGCAGACACACGAGGGCTTTCTTCCGAAGTAAAGGATCCATCAAGAAGGTGCACTATCATCAATCAACATATCACATCTGTGACGACTTTAGACGGGATCGTATTTGTTTCCTGATGGCTCTGTTGTGTATGATGGATTGTATACGTCTGGCGTATCGCTCTGGGTCCTGTTTCAGCCTCTCATGGTAGCGCCTGCATCTCTCTCTTGTCCGTTCTCTCTTTTGCTGCATTTTGATCAAGTCTGCAATAAGACAGACATGGAGGTCAAGTTTCAAGCCTTGTGTCTGGCTATATCAAGTCTCAGTCTAACCATCTTGCTAAATCAGGACCACATTACCACTGATTAGATCAGATTTCAGTATTATTGCCTCACTTAGTGACTAGATCATACATCAGTATTTACTGCCTGGATACATTAAGTTTCAGTATCACTGTCTGACTAATAATGCCTCAATGATATTGCTGTGGTTGGTCAAGTCAGTAATACCATGTGGCCAGATCAGATTTCAAACTCATTATTTGAACAGCTGTTACAGTTTGCCTATCACGCTCTACAACAAATTTTAATGCAACATCTCCATGCTATTTTTGTAACTGCAGACTGAAGGTCCATTTATAAATACCAGACCCAGGGAAAAAATTCACAACTATACTGCCTGGTATATAGCCAGGTTTCAAAAGATCATGAAGTGTGGTGTCAGGGTGGCATGAAGGGAATGAAATTGGCAGGGCTTGTCCGTAAAAAGTGTTATATATTAAATTTTCACCTGAACCGCCTGGGTATAATCTGTCAAAACAGAGTAGGTCATATTATCACTACCACCTATTGTCATCCTCTCTCTCCCTCTCTCTCTCTTTCACACACACATACACACACACACACACACACACACACACACGCACGCGCACGCGCGCCACACACACACACACACATACACACACACACACATTGAGAAACATTTATTTATTTTTGCAATAACTTAATGAATATCTCTTAAGTCGACATCTTTGTCTTCCTCCACATAAAGCTATGTAAGTTATGAATCGCACGTGTGTGTGTGTGTGTGTGTGTGTGTGTGTGTGTGTGTGTGTGTGTGTGTGTGTGTGTGTGTGTGTGTGTGTGTGTGGTGTGGGTGTGCGTGCATGCATGCATGTGTGTGTGTGTGTTTGAGTGAGTGTGAGTGTGCACGTGCGTGCATGTGTGTGTAGTGTATACACATTGAAAGCCTAATGAAAGGGAAAAGGTGCGCAGAGGAAGGATGGGTCTTATGCATATTTAGACTGTAGATACATACAAATAAACTCACAAAGGCGTAATTCATACACAAAATCATTTACTTCTTCAAACTGTTTCTGCTGCTGCATGCAACAATTCGGTCGAAACAATTTTTTATTATCGGGACAGCCATCTCAATTTGTAAAATACGCTTGTCATCAGCACAAAATGCTATCACTGTTACTTCAAAAAAGGAAATGCTGTAAAGCTCTCATACTCTCAGCAATTTGAATATAATCCAAAATAAGGTGGCCAAGCCATATAAATAATATCCTCTTCCCTTGGGGAAAAAGCATCAAACCAAAAACATGCAGACACAAGGAATCAACTCTTGTGACACTGCTTGTAATTCAATATTTCAGTTATTTGCCTAAATGTTCTCTTCTTCAGCATCGACTGCCAGCTCATGTGACCTTCAAAATGGGTCAAGCTTATTCACACTTATACGAGTATCCATGAAGATGAACATTTAAATCAACAAATCATGAATGGAAAAGTATTACAGCAGAAATCTACTCGTTTCTGTGGACCTTTGAATATTATTTACCAATTTTCGTCTCTTATTATTACACAGTTATCTTTTTTAAGTCCATTCATTTAAAGTTCTCAAATGAATTGTTAGCAGAACTCAATTTTTTTTAAATGAATAAAGGTGGGTAGTAAGATAACCAAACACGGTAAACCAATAAATAAAATGTATATATATATATATATATATATTATATATATATATATATATATATATATATATATATATATATATATATATATAATAAGGGATATATTCCACTGGGCATTTTCTTAAAGGAAATGACAGATTTAAGACTTGAGAAGAATTTTAAAGTGAATTCACACTGTCACATTGGTTTTGTTACTTTTAATGATTGGGTATCATCAATGAAACATCAAGAGCAAACAGGATTCAATTAAATGACAACATGAGTAATACTTGAACTGCCCGAAGTATTTGGCATCAATCTTGAATGTGCACAAGGGAGCAAAAACATATTACCAGTGTCTTACACTCAATGACAGTAAGTCAAACTGTTGCCAAACATGGTCTGAGAAGTTAATGTTGATGTTTCATGGGAAAACATGTTTGCAAAAATTCAGCAAATCAGTAATGTTCAACTTGAATGCTTGCAATAAGAATTATTCACAGAAGTATTGCTACAAACATTTATTGAATGCAATAGGTATAGCACCTATGACAAAGTGTACTTGGTCTATGGAACCATACGTTTGTTCAAATTTTTGGAACTCTGTGAACTCTTGATCAAGAAAGATTGTGAAAATATCTATTGTAAACGCAAATGTTCAAACAGATTAAGCATTTGATCTCATTACAATGCTTACAAAATCATATGCTTTTAAATGTAAAACTGACAAGTATCATCCAAGTGCTTTTCAATGAGCGCATAATTCAAAACTAAACATTTTAATGCGAATGATAACATGGATTGGAACAATTATAAACCAATGTTGCATGGTACAGATCAGATGTAATCTTTTAACATGTACATCAATAAATGTGAAGGTCTCATCACTGTTTATGTTACTATGTCATCTGTAATAATATTATATACTATGTTGCCCACATGCTTTGTTTTGTTCATGATTTCTACTAGTTTTAATCATTTTCCTTGTAATTTTATGGGCAGTGATCCAAAAATGTGACTAAAAAAATTCTTCTTAAATGCCAATTTAGTCCTTATTATACTACATGACAGAGAAGTTCATGTTTCTCTTGGCTTATATCATGCTTGCAATGATACTGACATCAACTCAAGCCAGATAGCTGCTGCAAATGTGTGCAGTTACAATTAACCCACAACTTCAATTTTCAATCGTTATGATGTATCTGACAGTCAAATTTCCCTTGCAATCTGTTACTTTCTCCCAACTTTGTTTCCCCTTTTCAATGCAATCTTTCAAGGCAATCAAGAGGACGTTTGCTGTTGTAAACGTTTCTGTTTTTGTCGCAGTCTGAATCTCCTGCTGTTCTCACGGTTGATGGCTAATTTCTTGGCGTAGTACTCTGGATTCTGCTTGATCCTGAGCCAGCGTTGCCGGTCATATTCTTTCCTACTGTGGTATTCGCTCAGTAGTCCTATGTGCTGATGGGGCGTGGAGACAGACTCTGCAAGAACACAGTTCAAGCTTCAGTTTGGTCCCCATCTGTCAGATGATTTCAACCAAATGTACAACTTAGAACAATTATGCCATAACACAGTAACAGGCACTACTATTGATAACTATCATAATTTTGACTTACTGTTCAGACGTAAAAGGTCAGAATAGAATGGCTGAGCCTGAAGGAAGACAGAGCAATGACATTCTCCATGTTCACAAAGATATGGGTCTTTCCTTCCGTTATGATTCATCCTATGGTTCACAGATTTTTCTACTTTGGTGTGAGGCATTTTTCATGGTTTGTTCTTGATAATGCTTAAATTTTATTTCAAATTTTTGATTCTTTGCTTTTCACTTCATCATGGACTTTTACTGCCACTGTTGCTGTAATCCCAAACTCTGTGTCTTTTGTCGATGCCTGAAATTTCTAAGATGTTCTCGGGTTGCTTCTTTCCTTCTGGCGTATCGTTCTGGATTTTGTTTCAGCTTGAGCCATTGCTGTCGATTGTACAGACGTCGTTTTGCTCGACGTTGTTCCTGAAGCATCAATTCTGAAAGTAAATATGTCACAGTCTAAGAGCCCACCCAGACAGAATCATCATTAACAAGATGGATAAAGCATTCACATGCAGCTAATGTTTTATTCCCTCTTAACTTTCTCTCTCCCACTTTCAAAGAGAAAGACAGCAACAACAACAACAAAACATACGAAAAGGATTGCAAAACTTTTAGTACATAAAATGACAAACTAAAAGGTAAAAACCTACATTTTATGTGGTAGTTATTTTTCAGATAAATAGAATTGACAAAAGACACTTTTTTCCCTACAATTAAATTCACAGACTGACTGTCAACAGCAAGTATTGTTCAAAGTAAGGCAATTTCGTGTCTCTTGAATTCTTTATGGGTCTATACCAGGCAATTTAACAAATTTCTTTGTTCATTTTTTATGTTAAAACTAATCTTAATCCAAAAGTATTCAACTGTAGTACTGCCATCTTAAATTATTGGAATTATAGTGATACTTAGATTGAATAAACTTTCAGGCTGAATAAAACTTGCTTGGATCACTGAGGGTTGCCTAAAAAAATAAAATAAACTTTGTTTTTAGTGGCAGTTCTACGTTACATACATTATATGCATTTTAACTTTCTGTACTTTTAAGTATGCAGTGAGGGTTTGGATGTGCCAAATTCAAACCTTGTTAAAACATGTCATAAATCTCAGCGAGACAGAGGAAGGAGGGAGTGAGAGAGGGGGAAAGAGAAAGAAAGAGGGAGAGGAGAGAAAGAAAGAGGGAGAGGTGAGAAAGAAGAGAGAGAGAGAGAAGGAAGGGGAGGGGGCTGTTCCGTGTAACAGAAGAAAAATTAATATATGCAGTCCCAAATGTGTATCTGTGCATTAAAGAGTACAGAAAAACACCAAACGGCAAGTGCTAATACTCATGGAATATATAAGTTCAGATAAGACAGGCAGCAAAAGAATACCAAATGTTAATGTATACAGTCAGTTCTCTGCTTAATGATTACTTTGATTCTGTAGAGCAGTGTCATCCATGCTGGCAGCATACTCACAAGCACACGCACAGGAAACTTAAGTTGAAACTTCCCTACAAAGAAAACATAAAAAGGGACCTTAACAATGCAAATCTCCATAATATGATGGAAGAACTGTCACTTCACTTTAAAACTGAGTATACATCTGGCCCAATCACTGATACATTTACGAAATTGTGTGCAAATACTGTGACACTATTTGTGATGAAGTCTTGTTGGGTACATTCATTTCAAATAATCACCATGTTCAGCGATGAATAAACTGCGCACTCATTACTATCAAATTTCATAAAGGAAGTTCTGGCATGGATATAGTCAAAAGAAAAAGAAAAGAAAAAAAGAAAGAAAGAAAACAAAAAAAACAAAAAAGAAAGAAAGAAAACAGAGAGAGAAAAAAGAAAAAACACCACGGTGTTGTGTGTGACACACAAGTTACTTTGCAGGCAGCTGTTTATAGATGGGTGTCATTCTTTAGAAATGGACAAAATGATGTAAAACTTTTAAAGGCAGGCATAGTTGAGGGAGGCCAGTTGAAGCTACCTGACATGAAAAATGTACAAAAAGTTGGATGAAAGTTTGAACGAAATAATGTGTGAAGAGATGCTCATGACACGGGCACTGGTCGTGGATCAGTTCTTGCAACTTCAGTAAATTTCGTACAAGGTGTGCTACAGCAAGGTAGGTTATCACTGCCTCATTCAAAATCAAAAACTGATATTTTTTTTAAACAGGTTCAAAAATGTGGGTTATAGCTTTTTAAATTAGATAGTTGCTATCAATGAAATCTGGGTTATATGGTACAAGTTTGAACTTCTTTATAAAGAAACAATCCTCAGATTAGCACACTCCTGCGTCTCCAAGGCCCATCGAGTTAAGAAGAAAGCAACAAAATACAAAGATAATTTATGCTATGATAAAAATGTTGTAGTATAGTATGTCACATTCCAGTGGAACAAACTGTTATGATATTGCTGATGAAAATACGAAGCCTGCAATCCAGAAGAAATGCAATACATTGTTAAATATTTCCACTGATATTGTATGAATCACATCTTGCCACAAAGCATAGGCAATATGTAACTTATCAATGGGCTTCTTTGCCATACTTAACCTGTTCTCCAGACACGAGTGCCCCAGGCTTTTCACTTATTCCCAAAGTTGACAGAATCCCTCTGTGATGTGCATGTTTACAACTAAGATGGCTGGTAATAGAGGTGACTAAGCCCGTGCAACCTACCAACTCTAGCTGCATAGCAACAGACACTTCAGACATTCCCAACGGGCTGAACTTGTTATTCGGGAGAAGGTAAGTTACATCCAAGGAATAAAGAAGGCTTTGATCATTTTCAGGGGGAAGGTTGTTACATCTATGGAATATGAAACACTACTGATCATTTCTTGTTTTTCACATTTCTACTGACATATTCTCGCTACTTACTGGATGACCACTGTACTGCTTTCAAAATCAGCAAGAACAGGTCAGCCACAACAGTGACATCATTTTTGCAGTCCATTTTGTTATCTAGAATTGTATTTTAGCAAACAGACATGTGGAAAGACATTTTCTTCCACAAGCCATTAATCAACGCTGATTCAAAGTTGATTACTATTTCATTTTATACAATAGGTATTGATATCAGCATGACACTGAGGTATCCAAAGCGTACGGTCCACCAAACTTCCATTTTGTACAACAGAGAAACACAGCATGTTCACTTAGTCCAAATCAAAGTGACTGCCAGCGTTCAAGCAAACAGGAAATAGAAATACACAAACATAGAAAGAAATGTGAAGTTAACACAAGAACAAGGTGTAAGACAGCATTCATTGTCAGGGGTATGGAGGGAAAGATTAAGATACAAAGGAGACACTCAGTTCATCCACAGTGATTGTAATCATGGTCGCGTTGTTGTTGGTCTTTTCATTGTTCTTTCAGCCCAAGCTTTTCCTTCTTTTAATTTTCACTCGTTTTTGTTGTTTGAACATTCCGGTATTACTTTTCCACTGTACTTTTAATGGAATATACTGTTTATCATCAAAACTTTTAGTAGCATTGCTTTCAGCAGCTCAATAGCTTAACAATCTCCTGACATACATGGAGATGGACACACCAAGACAGATCACGGTTGTGTATTTCTCAAAATCTGCAGCTGCTCTTTTTGTCGAGCACGCCGCCTCCGCTGTATTTCAGTATTCATCAGTTTGGCTCTTTCATGCCTCTGTTGATCCTGTTTGAGCCTCTGCCAGTAGCGCTGTCGCTGGATCCGTTTCTTCCACGCAATCCACGCTGAAAACACACAGGAACTAGTTTGTAGTGATGTACTAAGCGCATTAAACACTGCGTTACCCTATGCCCTATTTTAACTGTTCCACAATCTCCATTTGGCCATGATGGCAAAAAAAACCACGATAAAACAATGTAATGGGGCTGCAAGGAGAAAGAAAGGAAGAGGAATGAACTCTTATGTATGCATACATACATGCTATTGTGCATACTCTTTTATGTAAGTGTAATACACATAATATGATGCTATTAATAACTGTGTTGCCAGAATTAGGATTCTCCATACAAGAGTAATTTACTCATCATGTCTGCGCTTCCTCCCACATTTTGTTCATACACTTCGAAAGCTCGTAACATAATTTGCTTGTGTAAACTTGCAAAAATGTAGGCTTGCATGTGAATGCGCACAACCACACACACATGTCCATACACACTTTTTCTAACACACACAAAAGCACACAACTGAATTCACATGCATTTATACCATAACACACACTAGAAAACACACATGCATGCTCCCACAGTCCCAGAAATATCTCTTGCTCCCACACTCTCAAAACTACCTCTGTCTTAAAACTTAATAACACTCCAACACCGTATATCCAGTCTTAAGATTACTTAATAAGAGCTCCTGATAACACGCACATACATGAAGGAATCACACTCAAATTAAGTGCGACGTAAGCTATGTGCCTGAACGAAAGGATGTACAGGACACTAGGGGGAAACCAAGAAGAACTGCCAATTTTATTTCAACACCTAAATGTGGCTTAACAATAATAGACATTTTACTTGAATGTCAAGAACACAATTTATCTGGGCTACAGAACTTGTAAAATAGATTACAGGGCTACAGAACTTGAAATATAGACAATAGGGCTACAGAACTTGTAATACAGATTACAGGGCTACAGAATTTGTAATCGACTACAGGGCTGCGGAACTTGTTATACAGACTATGGGGCTACAGAACTTGCAATACAGACTATAGAGCTACGGAACTTGTAATACAGATTATACGGCCAAGGAACTTGTGTAACAAACTATAGGGCTACGGAACTTATCATACAGACTATAGGGCTACGGAACTTGCAATACAGACTATAGGGGTACGGAACTTGCAATACATACTATAGAGCTACGGAACTTGTAATACAGATTATACGGCCAAGGAACTTGTGTAACAAACTATAAGGTTACGGAACTTGTCATAGACTATAGGGCTACGGAACTTGTAATACAGATTATACGGCCGAGGAACTTGTATAACAAACTATAGGGCTACAGAACTTGTCATACAGACTATAGGGCTACGGAACTTGTCATACAGACTATAGGGCTACGGAACTTGTCATACCGACTATACGGCTACAGTACTTGTAGTACAGACTATATGGCTACGGTACTTGTAGCACAGACTAAACGGCTACAGAACGTGCAATACAGACTATAGTGCTACAGAACTTGTAATACAGATTATAGGGCTACGGGACTTGCAATACAGACTACAGGGCTATGGAACTTGTAATACAGTCTACAGGCTACGGAATTTGTAATACAGACTATAATACAATCTTAGTCCTTGAAAACACCCCACCAGGTATAGTCACAACTCCTGCCTGGATGAAACTCTTCTCAGGTGTGTGTGTGTGTGAAGTTCATTGGTATAAAGGTGGTGACGTTGAGACTCAGCTTTTGCCACAACGTTTACCTCAACAGTGTGTGTGTGTGTGTGTGTGTGTGTGTGTGTGTGTGTGTGTGTGTGTGTGTGTGTGTGTGTGTGTGTGTGTGTGTGTGTGTGTGTGTGTGTGTGTGTGTGTGTGTGGAGAGTGTGTGTGTGTGTGCGTGTGTGTGTGTGTGCGTGTGTGTGTGTGTCTGTGTGTGTGTGTGTGTAAGCATGAGTGAGAGTGAGAGACAGACACAGAGCATGGCAGGAAGACAAAGAGGCATGGAAGTCTGGGTGGGCGAGCTTGCTGAGACCACATGTGACAGAAGGGCAAAGATGGAAACAGAACAGAGGGAAAAGGGTGAAGAAGCACAACAAACTTACATTTCTATCAATATTTTATTTCGTTTGTTTGACAAACATATAAAACATGCACACCAATGTAACAGCAACACTACTATTACTTTGTATAATTTATATATGATTTAGTTGTGGATAAACATTCAAACAAAAAGACTACTGGCAACAAAAGTAAAATCAATAAAAACAAATTTAACCAAAGTAAACCACTCAGTTTCAAATGAACAACTTCTTGCACACTGCACATTTGCAATACTTTGTTTAAAAAATATAGCCCAATCATGAGAGAAGGGGGGGGGGGTTTGAGGAAAAAGGGGGGGGGGGGCCTGAAAGACCATCCCATCCATGTGAACAATACCCGCCAACCCTTTTCGTTACTGAGAACAATCCTGAAAAAATCTCAAGTTTTTTAAATGCTTATACAAATTTACCCATTCATAACCAGCACACACACACCCCCCTCTCTCCCAATAGCTTGTCCACACTGTACATATGCCTTTTACTCTTATGGCTTTTTTTCTTCTTCTTTGGTCTGTCTACATTAAAAAAAAAAAAAATTGTCACACCTGATTTACTCTGTGATATTTGGCCCGATTTCCTTGGGGAAAGTAAGCTATCAGAGTGCAGCGTAACTTTTTTCCCCTGCACATACTATTGTATATGAAAGTGGATTATGGATGTATCTTGGGTAGTATATTTTTTTTAACAGTAACTTAGTACATCTACTGATGTTATGAGTCCTTGCATGACAGGCAAGATAGATGAAAACCCCCCTTTTTTTATATATATATTCCTGCACTCTATCCACCACCAGGAAAAATTAAACCCTCACCATACCCACCAGCTTCCGGCAGGAAGCTGGTGGATAGGGTGAGAGTCAATGGGTTAACTGCTTGCTTTGCTGTCATGGTTAACAAAGCAGGATGCTAGTGAACAGGGTGAGTAAGTCACAGGGTTAATCCAAATACAAGTCTTTTCCAAATCTCCATACTTCTGCAATCTAATCTAATGATGATATTTCTTTCTTTTTTATTTTATTTTATTTAATTCATTCATTCATTCATCCATCTATTTACCTATTTACTTATTTACTTTTGTTCTAAGGCCTTTTCAGGATTGTGAAAACACAAAAGTGCATACAAAAATTTGACCTGTTTATTCAAACTGAACACATTTCAAAACTGTTACTCTAGGCTCTGCTGGAGGAACCAGCTATTTCACTCAACCCTTTGACTTCCACACCATATCTGCCAACTGCAAATATTTAACCCTTCAATTCCCTCACCCTATCCACCAGCTTCCTGCTGGAAGTTGGTGGACAAGGTGAGGGAGTCAAAAGGTAAAGTTTCTGCTTTACTAGCATAGTTTGCAATGCCGGATGCTGGTGGACAGGGTGCGGGGGTCAAAGGGTTAACAACTTCCAGGTTTAAATATAATTAAAAAAAGAAAGCATCTGCACTACTACTGGAAAGTTCTTTAACTCCATATTGGTGAGCAAAATCCCAAAAAGGGCATCTACTGTTGTGCCAGTTTACAGTATCACTAACCTGGCACTAAAAATAGAGCCATCTACCACCTCTCTTGATGATTTCACAGTTTTCTGGAAAACATACAGGTAGACAGAAAAAGAAGATGACAGAAAGGAGACAAAGAAAGACAAAAGAGCAGCAGACAGGGAATAGAGTGCAGCATATTTAAACTGGTATTTCATACAGTTTACAACAGGAGGGATATAAAAATGGGCAACTGAACAGGGGTATTGCTTTTGGGGACGGGATGCAGAGAGGGTGGGGAGGTATTGTTATGGGAAGCTCCAATACATCAATTCAACCACTTTTAATCTGTAAAGAATCACTCACTGTTTGCATATATATATAAGAATATTACTGCTCTGCTTCTTTAATGGTGACATCAATTCAAAACCCAGTCAACACTGTCATGTTGCACATTCAACACTTTCATGTTGCACAATGTGACAATCTTTGAAAGAAAGAAAAAACATGCAAAGCTAGCATGATCACGAGAACAGCCACAGAATTATAACAAATAAATAAATTTGTCACCACAAATTATAGTAGTTTTTTTTTTTGCCATTACGTCCTTTATCTCTTTCTTTAAGTACATTTTTCACATCCAGGAAAATCCACTTTCCACTGTCTCTGTCTAACCTGGACTGACTGTATCAAACGAAGAAATTCCATGCTATCCACCTCCTTTGGTCAACATGCACCGATTACAGAAAACCAGGAAATTCCATACTATCCACCTTCTCTGACCAACATGGACTGATTATAGAAAACCAAGAAATTCCATACTATCCACCTTCTCTGGCCAACACGGACTGATTATAGAAAACCAAGAAATTCCATACTATCCACCTTCTCTGGCCAACATGGACTGATTATAGAAAACCAAGAAATTCCATGCTATCCACCTTCTCTGGCCAACATGGACTGATTATAGAAAACCAAGAAATTCCATACTATCCACCTTCTCTGGCCAACATGGACTGATTATAGAAAACCAAGATATTCCATACTATCCACCTTCTCTGGCCAACATGGACTGATTATAGAAAACCAAGAAATTCCATGCTATCCACCTCCAGCCAACATGGACCGAATTACAGAAAATAAGAAATTCCATGCTATCCACCTCCGGCCAACATGGACTGATCACAGAAAACCAAGAAATTCCATACTATCCACATTCTCTCACCGATCTGTACCAATTATGGAAAACCAGGAAAATCCACACTATTCATCTTCTCTAACCAAACTGGACTGATTTTAAAAAAATAAAAACAAAAACCAATAAATTCCACAGTATCCAACTTCTCTCACAGACCTGGACCAATCATAAGAAAGTAGGACACTTTATACTAGTCATCTTCTCAAGCCAACCTGCATTAATTATAGAAAACCTGAAACTTAATACCATCCAGCTTCTTGGCCAACTTCCACTGTTCATACAAAACCAGAAAATTCCACACTTTCTGTTTTCGTTGGCCAATTTGGACCAATTCCATGATGCCACACACTTTCATTCCTCCATGAACCATTCCATGATGCCACACTTTCAATCGTCCATGGTTCATTTAGTCGATTATAGAACACTTTATACCCAAACCACGCATTTAAAACAATGTCAGTTTTTATCATGTTTTAGAAGACTCCCCACACAGAGGACCTCCCTGGAGAAATAACCTATTTATTTTGTCACAGTGGCAGGAGATTTAAACATCCAAGTGGCAGTGTTTGGAGTTTGAGACCCACTCGAATGATGCGCTTTTCTTTGGGCTCTGAGCTTCCTCATGCCTTCCCTGGCCAACACCTTGTACCGTTCATAGCGGATGGGATCATTCTTCACCCTTTTCCAGTAGTAGGATCTCTTCTGTTCTTTCCTCTTCCACCACTCCAAAGCTGAAATAGTAAACATACATGACCGTATCAATTACACGACTATCACAGGCCTCACACATTACCAGAAGTTGGCAAGACATATATGAAATACAACTTCTGTTCATGGGACCTGCTACGGTATGCACAAGATGGTACAAGTTCCTGCTGTTTCCTTTAGTACTTATGCATGCAGCATATGTAGCCTACAAAATTGTGTTTGTAACTATAATCATGTATTATAATTTACGATGCAACTGAAAAAAAGGAACATGTCTTCTTCATCACAGATTCACCCTTGATCATGCTGCTAATGAATAGATTCCTTACACAGTTCCGAACAGTAAAACCCATTCCACTCCATTCGAGCTAGGGAATGTAGGTTATTATTATTTTACTTTATGTGGTATGCATTTGTTTTCACTTAAACCTGTTGTCTGAGAAGGATATAAGCAGCAAGACATATAGTTATTTGATATGAACCATTCACCTCAGTTTATGGTACTATATCAGGCACTTGGTAGGAAGCATAATTGTTTTGTTTAAAGAATGGGAATTATACTTGATTAAAGCAAGTGTCACGTGTACTCGCAGAGCAGATTTTACACGGAACAATTCATTTTAGGAATTTGTACATCACCTTTGCTTCACCTGCCTTTAAAGATGATACTGTGTGTGTACGTGTGTGTGTACGTGTGTGTACTGTGTGTGTGTGTGTGTGTGTGTGTGTGTGTGTGTGTTGTGTGTGTGTGTGTGTGTGTGTTTGTGTGTGTGTTGTGTGTGTGTGTGTGTGTGTGTGTGTGTGTGTGTGTGTGTGTGTGTGTGTGTGTGTGTGTGTGTGTGTGTGTGTGTGTGTGTGAACATTTTGTCACACTGACTCAAAACAAAATCTTTAAATGAAGATTTCTCTGCCATTTGTTTTGCTTTCATCATCTTTATGACCTCTATAATGCAAACTGCAAAAACATGACTATACAGACTGTAATCACGACAATTGTCCTGGCGTGTACCGGTTTTGTTTTTAGTTCTTTAAATAAAAAGGATGAAAGGAAGATCTGTTAACGCTGCTAGACCACCTTCTTTATTTCTTTTATTCTTTTACAAAAATGATGGTTTTGGCATGTAAAGACATTTCACAGCACTTTAATACATGTTGAATAACTACAGGTAAGTATTTAACAATTCAGTCAGTTTGCTCAATTCTCCTGCAGACTGCTAGTCTGAGAACATGATCTTTGCATGAAATGTCAAGAATCCTGTGCATTTTTCTTCCAACCTGGAATTCTTTCCTCTTCACATGTATACATTAAAGACTGAAATAAAGGATGCTCACACACTCATATTTTTTACCTGAGGGAGAAATTCCTGGTTGCAAAATCTCTCATTCTGAACCTTTACCCTTATCAGAAGTACGTTTTTGAAGCTGCTTACAACTATTTGAATTCAGACTTGATCGAAACCCATACCATTTATTTGGTCAACACATCTCCACTTATCATATGCATGCCATTTCAAAATTTTGTGTCTGACAAGCACATACAACGGTGAAGACGAATGGTGTTTAAAAAATTTTTTTTTAAAAAGGCAGCAAAACAAGGCAGCTTATAGTGACATCTCTTTGTTGGTCACACAGTAACAAAGTCTCTTGCGACTGCTATGTTGTTCTTCTTGTTCCATTTTCAGATTCTTCGCTCATCCCTTCACTAATTTTGACCGTTCTGTAGTTATGATGTTACGCTTCGACAAATGATGAGCTTTTCACTGCCATTGTTTCAAAAGCACAAGTCACTTTGGTAATGTCATGTGCTGTGTGACATTTTATTTGTCTCAGGGCAGTTTAGGAGGGTTGACCGTCTTCATCACACGTCTGTAGCGCTCTGGGTCTTGCTTCAATCTTTGGTAGTAGCGACGGTTTTTTCTCTCGTTTCTTCAGCTTCATCCGATACAATGCTGGAAACAGACAAAACAGCTCTTTTCTCATCTTAATTTCTAAGCAAGATTTTTTTCTTACATGGTGGCATTTCATACTGACAGTCTCTGAACAAAATGTGTCGACAAAGATTCCCGAGCTGTTAATGGATTCTCAAACTTGATTTGAAGTTCTCTTTCAACGAGTAATGCTACTGCACAAGCATGTATCGGGAAAACCCAAAATGTAGAAACTTTGATTTAAAGATACCTTAGTTACGTCAAAGTGGTTTTTAGCCATTTTCAGTAAACACGTGTTGCTGGACAAACATCTTGCACTGGTCTCAGATCACATTCACGCAAAAAAGTGTCAGCAAGGATTTCTCAGTCATTTATTAACAATTTCTGACCAAATTTGGACTACACATCCTGTCCAATGTGTAGTCCTCAAAATGTTTGGTCTCAATATACATGGTCCAAATATTTGAACAAATGGGGCAAAACATGTTGAAATAAAACTTTATTTACAAACCAATCTGAATCAAATTTCAGCAGTATGTTTGATGCTATTCATAATTCATAAATGTCCTGTTAAACAAAAATTGAGATCAACTGATTTTCAAGGTAAATATTGCATGTGAAAGGGAGATTGTTAGTTTACCCGATTGTTAGTTTACTCAGACCATCCCCCCCCCCCCCCCCCCTTCAGTCTTTTTTAAGCAAACTGTTAAATTGACCACAAGACTTCTGATATTACACATTCTAATTTGTTTCTTGTTTGATGGGTGGTTTCCAACATTCTGAAATATCAGTTATGTCAATACACATTCACTCTTTCTCTCCAAAATCTGGTGAACAAATAACAAAATACACAGGATACACTTAATCAGCTAAAAAATCTTATCACCGCACTTGGTAAATACAAACCAGTTTATTAGCTGCATGAACATGTTTGCATACACAAATATTGAAATACAATTCATGTTTGATGAAAATAAGATGAAAACGGTGAATAAAACATGCGCGTATTCCACTTGAAAATCATACATGGCCATTCAAGCCAAATTATCAAGGAAAATATTCAGGTACAGCCACTGACACGATTATACTTCTGCATGTCTTTTCATTAACAACAACAGAATTCAGATTCCATAGATATAGTACTCCATCCAACTTGTTTGAACATCATTCAAACAATGTCTCATCCATCATTCCTTTTTCATCCAAGCATTCTGATTTTTCTTCAAAGCATACATGCACACTGGTTCCTCCTCCCCTTCCCAACACTGTGCAAACAGTATGGTGCTGCACAGTCTGCAGACTCCATCTTTGGTGGGCGTGCATGCTGGGTGTTTTCATATTTCCATAAACCTGCCACTGACAAGCTTACAGGATCTACAACATGTATATTTGATATTCTGCATGCATATAAACAACGCGTGTGTTTAGGCACTGGAAAGTCTGCACAAAAAGTGTCAAGATCACACCCAGACCTTCTCATTGGAAGTCCAACATTTACATAGTTGGGTTCTGAGCCCACGGCCCTGTATTTTCCACGATTGGTTAATTATAAAAGGAGAAGAGGGATTGGGGAGATGAGTGAGAGACAGACAGACAGCAGTAACGAGACAGATGAGTAAGACAGACAGACAGACAACAGAAAGACAGCAGGAATGAGACAGTTAACCTGGTAATGCCAACTAATTAAAACAACAGTCATGTCAGATTCTTGAGCAGTAATATCATACTACATACATTACAGATCAACAAATCAGCTGTCATGCCTTTGTGAAACTAGGATTCATCAATAAAATCAGACATCAAATCCTTGTGGAACAATAAATCATTACGTGTTAACTTCAGCTCAGGTTTAGAGACGACTAGGAAAGACAAAACTTCAATAAATGCTGCTGCAATATCTCTCTCACACACACACACACACACACACATACACACACACACACACACACACACACACACACACACACACACACACACACAACACACACACACACACACACACACACACACACACACACAACACAACACACACACAACACAACACAACACAACACAACACAACACAACACAACACAACACAACACAACACAACACAACACAACACAACACAACACAACACACACACACACACACACACACACACACACACACACACACACACACACACACACACACATATTTATGTACACACACATATTTATGTATATACACACAATTATTGCAGTAATGTTCTTTATCAAAATAACAAAAAAGTAGAATACATACAGTTCTTTAAAGCATTCATTCAAAACAGCACAGTACCTAAAACTGTGTTAGATGACAGAAGCCTGCAGAAACTAGCATGGGAAAAGCCATCTGCTGATCTTTGTTCTAAATTCATTAGGTCAAAAAAATAGTTCCGATTGTTGGTCGGTTTTGTTTTTTGCAGAGCAATCTGTGGAAGGGGGTGGGGAACTGACACAGGATAAATTAACATTTTGTGTCCACTGTGCTGTGATCTTAGTGATAAAGATACAACAACCACAAACAAACAGCTTGATGGACCAGCAGACAGAGAAGTCAGAAAAGAATGGGAATTTAAGCACAGTTTCACATACTTCCATGCACAAAAGACATCTTCAGTATTTCATTAAAACAACCCTCTGACACAACTTCAAAAAATATCTTTCTACAAGCAGCTGAAAAATCCTAATGGCATCTTCTTTCACTCAACACAGTAAGACACAGACAATCACAGAAAAATAATACTCGGTGTTCAAGTTTGTTCAAGAGGAATTCATCTCGCTCAGACAATTCCACATGCGCTCCACCCGAATCTGCCAGCAATTATCAGGCAGACTCCATGAGCCTGCACAAAAACTTACGCACTGGCAAAGTCTTGAAAAATACAAACATATCTGAATTTTCCCGCTATTGTTTAATAAACAGTTGCACCCCCATTAAAACTAAGGCAGAACAGTTTCAATGGATATTTCATTCATCATTTCCAAGACAGAAAGATCACAGTCAATGTCACCACTTTGGTTGTTAACTTTGCCAAATTTTAAAATGTCCAGACTACCTACTGGGGATTGTTCTTTTGTGCTTTCTTCTTCTGTAAATATCTCTTCATGCGCTCTCTTGACATAAGTTTCTCTCGTTCATATCTCTCTGGGTCGCTCCTAAGCCTTTGCCAGTCTCTCCGTCGTTTCTCTCTGCGAAGGTGACGATGCAGTTCCCAGCTATACAGTGCTGCAATCAACAAAAGGGACTCTCAATCTGGAGGGTAAACACAGCCCAAAGCACCCACCAATAAATGTGACTGTTGAAATATATGGGGAAGATCATAATACTTGGCAGAAATTAGAAAGTTCATATCCAGTTTCACACCTGTAAATGTCATTCTTCCACTCGTAAGAACAAATGTCCAAAATAACAGGTGCAAATGGTAACCCTAATTTGTTCAGTCTATAAAGTAGATGCACAAATAGCAAAATAGCAAATAAAAAACCTCAGTCAAACCTCTTATCTTGTTCCAAACATTACACCATAAGCAAAAATGATAGTCTACAAATACCATAATAATTTTCACTGAGCAGTTCACTCAGTTTCAGTATTTTTCTGCTAAGGGACCTTCTGATTACATAATACAGCACACATGTATGAAGACATACAAAAAAAAAGTAGTGAACCCAATTTGTTTCCCAAGACTGAGGGTTAAACGATAACTTATGTCTATTTTATGGAAAGGGATGGGCAGGGTCACGAGGTGGTCGAAAGGGATGAGAAAAGAAAACAAAGAGAGATGGGCAAAGTTTTTTGTTTGTTGTTGTGTTGTTGTTTTGAAGGGCATCATACCCCCCCCCCCCCCCCTTTCTGTTTTTTTAATTTAATGCAAAGTAGTATTTTGAAGAAGTTTTATACATCCTGCATATCTGGGTAAGCTCTCACAGCAATTGTTCATATATTATCCTTTCAAGATCCCTTAGTCTTATCTACCTGGGTTTATTTTCTTTTTTCATTCCGAATGGAGTCTTTTTCAAGCAGTTGTTCATTTACTGTTCTTTCAAGATCTCTTGGTCTTATCTACTTGGGTTTCATTCTTCTAAAAAAAATTTCTTTGCCAATCAAGCTATATCCAGGTTCACTCTGTTCTACAATAGCCATTTTTTCTTCTCTTTTCATCAGTTCATCAAATGACAGGGTGGTCCCAAGTTTCATTCTATTACTGAACAAGTTTCTTTAGTTACATTTTGTTTTAATGAATGGTGTTCCATTGTTTCTAAATCATTTATCATTTCAATATTCAATGATTCTACCTTTCCCCCTATGGACATTTCTCTTTTGTCCATAACCATTGTAGTTCCCCTTTGTGTATGCCTCTCCACCTTGTTTTGTACTTTTGAAGAAGTAATTTTCTTAAGGGAATATATTTTTGGACAGACTTTTTTCTCTGCAACTGTTTACAATATCCAGCAGTACACCTTTCTTTTTGAATTCAACCTCATTCTATTATCCCCCGCTTCACATATTTTTTTGCCTAGCTCTCCTTCGTTGGTCTGTATGAGCTTTCTTCATTTTTATGCGTTGCAGTCTCTCTGGGTCTTGCTGGAGACGCTGTCGGTAACGTCTGCTGATTTCTGCTCGTGTCAGAGGTCTGCACTCCACACGTCTCCAAACTGAAACCAGTTTTGGAAATGCAGTTTGTGTTAGCTTTCTATTAAGCACTGAACAGTCAGCAAGTGTACAATTATTTCAAACTGTCGATAAATGCAAATCTGAAAGTAAAATGAATGACTCCAGTTAATAACTTGTTATATTTTTGCTTCAACTCTTATTACATTTATTTATAAAGACACTGAACAAACGAGATTACTTTTCAAATTAACGCTGACAATGTTAAAAAATGATGAACTAAACTCGTGTGAAGAAGACGTGCGTTTCTTTTCAAAATAATACTGGATCCTAAACAAGCGAAGGGAAGAAGCATGGTAGTATCACATGATACATCCTGCCTCAGCTCTCAAGATAAATTGGGTAACAGAATTTTTTCAGCACAGAGATCTATAGCCTTAACAGACCAGGCAGAGAAATGGATACAAAGGAAGATGGGGGCACACACAAAGGAAAATGCCAATTCCAAGAATTTCCACAACTGTACAAGTCACTTGACATTAAACATACCTTGTCTCTTGCCCACATGGTATACATTCACAAAGAATCTAAACTGTCTTCTCATTAGCAACAGCTACAATTACTTTTATTTCTGCCCTCACATTTTCACTCCATGGTAACTTGCTTCTTTCCAGCTACCTTCAGTTCCTCAACAGATTAAGGGAAGTCTGGAACAATGCTGTACACTCAACTGTAAGGATTGCTAGGTGAGAACCACTTATGTCTGTCAAATCAAGTAGTTTCAATGAACTACAAACAATTTGAATCTTCTATTCCAAGGCATACAACTGATCTACATACACATCTTAAAGTCAGTTCTGCTCCTCATCGGTGAGGTCTACAGATTCTATTTCAATTCTGCCCTAGTGTCTCCACAAATCATTTTTGAGCATATTTTTGTTTGTTTTGGTTTGGTTTTGGTTCCTTGTCTTTGACAGTCAATGGTATATAAACTCCATTCATTCCCTAAAGCTACTTTTTTTTTTTAGCAAGCACTGTGATCATGTCATAACAGAACAGGAACAGTGGAATCCACCCGTGTTTCACTGATTAATGTCATACTGACGATGTATAAAATAGGAAATGTGAATAACATCTTAACTCCACCAGAAGGCAACAATCACTCTGAATCAGCGCTGTGTAGTCAAAGATTTTCCTTCCTGTAGCTACTACAAACTACTGATGATAATGAACACATAATCCTATCCCCTGGGGTTCGTTGTAGGTGGACTCCAATGTTCAAGTAAGTTGACGTAGGGGAGAGCATTTCTGAAGGGGTATATGATCTGGCCGGTCAAAAAGCAACACAATGAAAATGGTTCACGGTCAACTGAACTTTAATACTCAACAGCAGTGCAACAATTAAAAGTTAAGCTCACTATTTAAGCTAAGGGAGAAGTTCCATCCAAGCTGTATCATCGCCATCATCCATGTGAAAATGACAAACTCATATTCTTAAACCTCAGTCTCATCGTTCTCTGAACATTCATGCCATCTTCTTTCCAATTTTACTTGATGCAGGCACACCTTTCTTTACAGAGCTAATGCAGAGATATATCAATTCTTTGCATTTCTAATAAATCTTAACCAAAAATGCACAGAACATCTTTAATGAAAGGTTTCATTTTAATACTTTTCAGTCTGGTTGTCTCACTCCATTTTCAAGTTTTCATCAGTGTTCTCATTTTCAGGTATATTTCTCCATCCTTGTTCAGTCTTTTTCAGTTGACGTTCCCTTTCTTTCCTCAATTTCCATTCTTTAGCTTTTCTCATATTATACAGGCGGCGTCTTTCTGGGTCCTCTCTGAGACGTCTCCAGTACAGCTGATTGTGTTCAGTCTTGGTCAGTCGCTGCTTCTTCTTCAACAGTAAGCACTGGTTCTGCTGGTCGTCCTCCTGCTCCTGCTGTTGTTGCCACCACACTGCAAACGTGCAAAGTGGGCTTAGCATGTGTTAATCATCTGATTCATCTGTGTGTGTGTGCGTGTGTGCGTGCATGCATACGTGCGTGTGTGTGTGTGTTTGTGCAAGCATGTGCATGTGCATATGTTTGTGAGCATGCTTTTATGCCAAATGTTTCTCTTTTTATGATGTTGATTTTTAAAACTGCAAATACTGCAATATTACTTCAACAGTGCTGCATGACTACACTTAAATGTCTCCAAAATATACATTATGATTGGATCACTGGTCAGGTTTATCAACTTTTTTTTTTAAGACATACCACCAAGAGAATACGCAGTTATGACAGGCACAACCAATCCTGACAGATGATACAGGACATTATCAGGTTACAGTAGAGTCTACCGAAGTATAAGTTCGTTCAATGTTCAAGGTGTCAGTGGCTATGATGAATCCAGGCAAAACCAAGCCCTTGCACACAAACCTATCAGCACTGATTGGAACACGTTTGCTGTTCAACCAATCTTTACATACTGTGACCTTAACTGGACCTGTAACCTCTTTACTGTGCTGTCCATGTTGGACATACGCTTCAAGTCATGACTGCCAGTGCACTGTTGATGTAGCAATTACTTCGAACAAACTAGTGATACTCTTTCTTTTCTCCACTAATACAGAAATAGCAATCACTATATTACAAGATTGTACTTTTGCCGGCAACTTTTTCTTACCCGAGAATGGCAAGCTCAATAGTTGGGTGTCTCACTGTGCCAAAGGTGGAAGGGCGAGGGATGAAAGAAGCGGAAATTTTTTTTCTTCTCTCTCCCTCTCTTTCTGAGTGTATAGAAATCTGCTGAGGCATGGTGTAAACGGCAAGCTGCTTAAATATATAAAGGCAATTTATCAGTTAAAAAATGTCAAATCTGCTGGGGGTCTCATTTTACAAATTATATTAATTGTACAACTGCAGTTAAACACGGAAAAGTTTGTAGCCATGTGTTGTTATTCTTCTATGTTCATTAACAAGCTTGCTCTAGGAGGCATCAGCAATGGGTGTCGTAGGGCCAGATTTCCACGAGATTGTCAGAATTATTCATTCTTTTGCTGGCAGAATACATACTGTTATTATCTGAAACAGTTGCAGATTTGCAGAGGTAGTTTAATATTCTACACAGAGCAGCTACTTCTTTGCATCTTAGGTAAATATGAAAAAAGTAATGTTAGCGTATTTAGAAAAGGAGCATATTTAGCAGCTAGACAGAGATGGGTATATAATATGGTTATGCCTCCTGTAAATGTAAGTATTCAGGTATTTATTTTTCTACACATTTCGGTTTACAATGGCTTGTGTGCTTGTGTTTCTTCGATTCCGTGAAGAATTTGTCTTTTATGATGTTGAATATTGTAACTGTTGTGAGGCGTGAGTGTGATTGTATGTATAGCCAAAACATTTTCCTTGTGTCTGTGCACTGGGCTGAAATAAAATCTTGTTATCTTGTTGTTAAGATGTTGCTAGCAGGGCAAAAAATGCATCGTTATGAATGATAAAAAGATTGAGTGTACTGAATAATAGTTGTTTGATTTCTTTATCAAAACTATTTGATTCACAAATACAGCCAATTTTGTTTTACAAATCTGGGGATTAGACAAAGCAGTTACATATTCTTAAGCTGTACACTTATTTGCTTTGAGAAGATTTTTTGGACTGGACAAGCACACATCCAATGATTAAGTATACTGAGAAACAAACAGATCATTTTTCTGTTCATTCAATTGTAGGATGTATCAAATTCTGGTTAAAACTATTGTACATGAAAGACATCAAGACATTTTTTTTAAAAACTATAAGATAAGATGCTATTTGATGTAGACATAAAGGAAAGAAAAACTGGCAAACAAGTATATATGTATGTGCCTAAATGAATATGACTTTGATGATGTTTAGTTTTTCCAAGGAGTTGATAATGAGAAACAGCTTATTTGTGATTTTCGGCAAAGACCGATTGCAGATAGAAAAAGTAAACTGACCATATACAGACAAGTGGAAGATGTGATTTTTATAGAACTATCGTATATTCTCACAGTGTTAAAGCATACATAAAGGCCTTATTTGGATAGTAATTTGAAGAAAGCAACAGGAAAATTTGACTTGGTTCATCGGCAGTGAAAGCCCATCAGTTGCGATACAAGCAACTCAAGCGTTTGATTTGTTCTGTTCCTTGTTTATGCAAACTGAAAAAGATGAAATACATTTTGACTTCTGTTGTCCAGCTTTAGTCAAAATCTGTTCAAGGTGTTATCCTTCAAAAATATAATAATAGATGCTCAAACATGTTTAAATGTGTTTGTTAATGTATTCGACTTGTTTTGATTATACTAAGAATTTTGGTTTGTTCCAGCTTAAAGCAGTTAACATCAAGGAAATTGCTTTATCCTAACATATCATTTATTTTGTTGTTGATTGTTAATCTGATATAATATGCTATCTGATTATTTTATCTTACTTACAAGCACCCCTTCAGTAGGGGTTATGGCCTTTCTTGAATAAAATTCTGAAATTTGAAGTCTTTCTCAATGTGCGTGCATGCGTGTGTGTTCTCTCTCTCTCTCGCCCCCCCCCCCTCTCTCTCTCTCTCTCCCTCTGTGTGTGTGTGTGCGTGAGAGAGAGAGAGACAGGGGGAGAGAGAGGGAGAGAGAGAGAGAGAGGGAGGGAGAGAACAAAATAAAAAGAACAAGGGATTTCAGGAAGATTGTATGACAATCTGGTTCATAACTGCAAAATATACTGTAGTGTTACAAAAATAATATCTGTTCATTCCTGATTTATTGTATATGTTTTAATAGCTTTGGAGACAAAAGTGAAGAGAATTCTTTTGAGTATTTTTTCAGTTTTTCTGAAAATCTTCTCAGCATATGCTGTAGTTAAGAGAAAAAGCAATGAGAGGGTTAAATAAAGCTTTAAAAATCCCATTCGTTATGAATTAAAACTACTATGTTCCTTACCTGTAAACAGTTCACTTTATTCAAGAGATCAGATAAACCTAACTTTGATCCATACAAGTTTTGACAATGGTTGTCAACACATATATACCTAATCTGATACAAAACTGATGGAGTGTATTTGATGGAAGAACACGCAGCAGTGGTACATTTAGGTGGGTTTTTCCCTTTACCTACTGACACTGCTTTTATTATCATAGAAAGAAGAAAAAAAACAAAGATAAAAAGAAGTACAGAAAGATGTCCAACTCCAAAACAGCATGCTACAGTTGCCCAAGCTCTGACCCTTGATACAATGCCTGCAAAAATGAGGTTGTGGGGATAACAAACATGTGGAATATATTTAACTGTTACTGACAGGAAAGTGAAAGCTTGAAAGAGAGAAATGTGTAAATGTGTAAACCACTAGATGATGTCAGAACAAAGTCTCTCTCTCTCTCTCAAAGTTTAAAATTATGTTTTAAAATAGGTGTTAATGGATCAATGTAACTAACAAAACAAATCAATGTAACTAACGAAACAATAACAAAACCTTTGAAAACAATTTTTCTAAAAAGTGCAAGAATTTACAAAAATCCCATCACATAATTAAACAAGAATTACATTTATCTTAAGGAAATTCAACAAGGATTTCATTAATCTAAAGGGGGGAAGTATTATTTTATAAAACTATTATTACTGTTATTTTTGTTTAAAGCCCAGCTCACTGCGTAGAGCCATATCAGGGCTATTACTGTTTCAAAACATACAATACTGCAACAGTGAAAAAAAGGAAAAGAATATTCAAATATACATATCACTGCATTTGGGAACATATCTAAGCAGATGCCCCTGGCTTTTACCACTCCGTCCAATTCACCACACAGGATTTTACAACACACACCAAAACATATAAAAATGGGCCGAATCACCTAAAATTGCTTTCCCATATCTCATTTCCCAAGAGCCAAAAATGCATTTCACTAAAAGCACTCAATTATCAATTCTAATTATGTAAGACTTTATTGAACATATACAGATGAATGAACCAGCAAGGCAGAAAGTGATAGGACGAAATGACAGAAAGCAACGGAACAAGGAAGAAACAAAGAGAGTCACAGAAAAGAGGAAATTTCTAGCACAGAATTTCCAAAAGGTGGGGATATTGTTTATACTGAAAAAGCCCCTGCAACCCCACTGGAGAATTTTGTAAGACAGTTTACTTCACCTTTTAGTCTAGTTCTGAAAGCAGAACACAACTGAAAAATATGCATGTATCATTTTGTGTCATGTTAAGCAACCCTGTCCCATACTTTCTTTTTTTCTTTCTTTCTTTTTATTCTGCTGAGTTCTGCTTTCTCAGGAGCAGTTTTATTTCTCAGACACCACATCAACTATGGCTTCCAGTCAATATCAATCAGTAGACACATTTCGGTAATGTTAGTAGCATACATGCAAGTGACTCACTGATGACATGTCCGCTGGACAATATTACCAAGGACTTCAAAGAGAGAGAGGAGGAGAGGGGGGAGAGAGGGAGGGGAGGGAGAGAGAGAGAGAGAGAGGTACAATCACACAAAGACCACATGACTACAACATGGGTGCTTCTTTGGCAACAGGTTACACATTTTAAATTTAATTTTTGTTTAAATATTCTTTTTTTCAATTTCTGTTTTCATTATCAAGTATCTCATTTTGCCATATCTCTCCAAGTAGAAGTTAGTCCTTGTGCTTGTAGCATTTTTTGACGCTTTCTTTCTCTGTAGCGGTCATTTCTTTCCTTGTGCTTCATTTTGTAGTGACGATACCGCTCTGGGTCATGTCTTATCCTAGCTCTGTACAAACGGCTATAGTCTGCAACAGTTCTACCAGCCTTTTGGTCTGGCCTGTGATGACGTGTAGACCAGAACAGTCCAGACCTTTGGTTCACAGGCACTGCAAGAAACAACGGACAGATAGTCATTGACTGCTAGTCTCTTTCCCTTCTGTTAACATTCAGTCTCATTTTCCCTATCTTTCCGTTATCTTTCCACCCGTACAGATGTCACAGCCTTCCATTTTAGCCATGCAAAAGAGAACACTACACTTTAATGGGAGTGTTGCTAGCAGAGAAGTAGGTGTTGGCCAAGTAAGTCTGATAAGCAAGCTGCAAGATGCAGCTACTGAAATCACAGCGCGTTGGCTGAGCAAGTTTGACAGGCTTGCTGCAAGGCAAGATGCAGCTTACAAAACTACTGAACCGTAACCTGCGTATGGGTAATAGTTACTAAAAACAAAAACAAAAGAAAAAAGAAGAAGAATGCACAGACCAAACTACTTGGCTCTCTTTTAAGATTTATGAGAGTAACAAGCACAAATTCACACCTGAAAAATCAATGCCTAAACTGTCATTCCATCTGCTCTTTATACGGACTCAGAACAGCCACTGTTGACCTCAATGTAAAAAAAATCACCACTTCCTGCACATTGATATGAACTGCAGTTTTCTCCGCCTGTAATTCTTCGCATTTCTTTCCTTCATTTTCATTTTATATCGGTTTTATTTCTCAGGATCTTGTTTGATTCGTTCTCGATACGAACGGCACATGTCAGCGTTAGTTGCATCTTTTCTCCTATGTCCTGCACTGTAAAGCTGTGCTGATCTTGGCTGGTAATGAGCCATTGTAGTAGTCAAAGCCAGGTTAACTGAAGAAACAACAAGTGACTGTCATCGCTTTGCTCTTCATGTTCTTTCCCTTTATAACATTTCCACACTCACACAAACTGACATAGTAATTCCTAATGAATGTACAGAAATCTATGTTATAGTTGCGTTTATCTAAGTGAAGCACTGGAAAAGGAATTCTTTTTATTATATTCAAACTATTATTTCACAAATCCCCTTTGTTTCTAATCAACAGTGTGCACAATTATATAGTGCTTCTACACATTTTTAGTATCCGTATATTATTTAAGGATCTCTCTTTAAGCCCTTGCAACAATCGAGTAAACTCAGCTTGCTTGCAAACTCTGAACCCATTTCTTGCTTGTTCACTTTAAGAAGAGGTCTTAAAATGAGGAAAGGGGATGGGGGGAAAGGGACATACGAAACACAAAGCTGACAATCATGAGAGAAACGTTCAATACGCAATAAACAGGCCGTTTTTAATGCCGAAGGATGGAATCCAAAACAATGTTATCGCCCGCATACAAGCAAACAGAACGAGAAAAACAAGAAACAGAATCAGAAATTGCCTTTAGTATAACAAAACAAGACAGGCATACATTTTTAGCCAACTTGCCTATGTCAAGGATGAGACTGAATTACACAGAATTATTGAATCCAGATTCTATCAAAACAATCAGCCCGCATAAAAATAAAGTCCTTATGTGGGCTGTACCCACCACAATCCTTGTTACGAGCATGGCATGGGGGAAGCGTGATTTCCAAATATATGGATAACCAGATTCATGCCCAGGCATGAGATTGAATACTCTGTCCCAGTCGGTCTAGCGAATAATTGGTACTTGTTCGTCTGTGTGTGTGTGTGTGTGTGTGGGGGGGGGGGGGGGGTGTCACAATCAGTCTCTGTGTGTTGTGTTGTGTTGTGTTGTGTGTGTGCGTGTGTGTGTGCGTGCGTGTGTGTACGCACGTGAAGGTGACGATGTGCTGAAATCAAAACATTTTGTATCTACGTGGAGAGAAATTGGGAGAAGGCTACAAACTATCTTTAATGCTCAGGTACAGAGGCTGAGCTTACAAGTGTATTGGCCCTGTGACGCATGTTCCTGTCCATAACAGGTCTTTGCTATGTACAGCTGTATTTCTGCCATCACCATTAAGTGTTGCCACATTAACATGCTTCACTAGCATACCAGCTGTGACCAACATCTCACCCTTTCACTGTGAATCCGTCTCAAAACGCATACATATCATTACATAATACGCCATAGAAACTATGATAAACATCTCATTCTAGTTCCTACATTCCTTTAGGTATTTAGTTCCTTCAGAATTCACATGTTAGTGAACCATACTGACAGCAACACCTGTTGTCTACGCAGTAAATTTTTTTTTTTTTTTTTTTTTTTTTGCAAACTGGCTCTGCAAAATGTTCACAATCACTGACCAAAACAAATACACAACAGTTATTTGAGCTCTCTCCAGTCAGTATCTTAGATACCAAGAGCATTTTCAGTTGTAATATCATCTGTTGCATGAACTGTGTCAATTTAACACACCACTCTTCATGAAAATGTATAAACAGTTTCTTATAAATGTGATGACAGTATCTCAGATTTATACGTTAAAAAACTGCCTCACTCTGAGCAAATGACAAGACTTAATTAAGAACCAAGCACCCCAACATTACTTGCTAAAATCTGGGTCATTACTTGCTAAAATCTGGGTATACTCCATCATCCTGACTCTATTCCTAATTAATGTGCAATTGAAGAGAAGAAGGAGGAGAAGAAGGCAAAAAAGAAGGAGAAGAATGCGAAAAATAAGAAGAGAAGAGGAAGTAGAAAAAGGCAAAAAAGGAGGAGAAGAAAGAGGAGAAGAGGAGAAGGAGAAGAAAGAGAAGAGGAAGTAGAAAAAGGCGAAAAAGGAGAAGGAGAAGAAGGAGAAGAACAAAGAGGAGGAGAAGAAGAAAGAGGAGGAGGAGGAGAAGAAAGAGGAGGAGGAGGAGAAGAAAGAGGAGGAGGAGGAAAACAAGTTAGTGAGAAGGTGTATGATTGCAAATGTTGTGTGTGATGTATGAAAGTTAATCATAATAAATGTTATCTCTTCCTTATTAGGAGGAAGGAGAAAATAGCCAAAATAACATTGTGATCTGCCTAGTGCCTTGGTTGCGTGACGGGCAAGTGCTTTATGCATGTTTCGATTGCGTGAGCATGTAGAAGCATGACACACTGCTATTGTTACAAGACGACAGCAACCACACTCAATGCTTTATTTATCCTCAGTTTTGGGGAGGGTGTTTTTTAATCATTGTGTTCTGTTCCAAAATGGCTACATACACACCTAAAAGAGATCCTTGTGTTAGATGGAATTATTCTCCAAATATCATCAAGTCGCCCTCTCCTTTTTTTGACGAATTTTCAACAAGAGTTGTTCTCTCATCCATTTTCTCCTCTGGTTTCTTTCTTTTTCCTTTTGCAGATACAGGCTGTATCTTTCTGGATCTTGTCTGAGGCGCTGTCTGTACAGTAGTGCCTTTTCTGCTCGGGACATAGTAGGCCCCCTGGGCCGCCCACGTTTACAGGCCCCTTGTAGAGGTGGCGTCTGTAAATGGCCTATGCTGTTCACAGCCACACCACATGAGACTGCAAGAAAAGTAACCAGACCCAAATTATGTTCCTCTACGACCGCCTGTTTAGAAAGTACTTCTTGGACTACTCATGAGTAATACAAAATATTACTGCAAGTATTACAATGAATCCGTGCTGTATTCAAAACCTTAGGTTCATTGTGAGCATAGTGTGCCAGGGTATGTGCATGTTGTGTTATAAAATACATTATTTGAGTGTGTTTTATCTTTGTTTTCTTCTTCGAATCTCATGCTCCATCAACCTTATGTGAAATATCCCTACTTATTTCTTGATTAGCCTACTTACGTAAAACATTTCATGGTTCTTTGTCACTGTTGTAACCAAACTGAGAGGTTATAAATATTTTCATTTCACCTTTACAATTTGCATTATTCCCATATATTTAAAAAAAAAAAGTACAGAATATGCCCACGTGTACGCATCAACAATGTGTCTGAAACGATTATTACGCAATTTTCTCCTGCTGCAATAAGAAAAATTTTCAAGTACCAAAATGGAGAGACAGACCAGACTGATTTTCATCTACAATCCTCTGTATGTTTGTGTCAATGCATGCATAGGCCTACATGTGTGCACAGGCATGTTGTGAAATATGTGCATGCAAAATGGATGTGTTACATCCAAACATTAAACATACCATGAAAAATTTAAAGGATCTGCTCTTTCTTTCTTAAGCTTACCAAATAAAGGTAACAAATCACACTTTTTTAAGCAGATGTATTCAAGTCAATGTGAGATGTACATGTTTGTCTGTCGCCAGTGTCAGGTCAGAAAAGTGTCACAGCTATGTACTCACTCACTCACACACACACACACACACACACACACACACACACACGCACACACGCACACACGCAACGCACGCACGCACGCACGCACGCACGCACACGCACACAAGGGAGAGGGGGACGGGATGCAGATGATTCAATTAAGATAAACTGAAAGACAGAGATGGCAGGTTAGTGAGAGAAACTGACTGAGGTGACGATACTGACTGGAAAGGGAAGACAGAGGGAGGAGATGGGGTTAGTGGGAGACACAGAGAAAGTGAGAATCTCAGAAAGAGAGAAATGGTGATGCAGAACGGAAGGAAGAGGGTGGGTGCGTGTGCATTCGCATGTGTGTGAGACAGAGACAGACAGACCGAGACACAGAGACGGACAAGAGCACAAAAGTAGAGAGTAACTGAGCAAGAAGACTCACAATCTCTTTGTAAAAGTCGTCCAAGTTTTAATGACACAAAGCCATGATCACAATTTTCAGCTATTGCTACCAACTAAAATGCAGAATAAATGAAAATGATGATGCACTTCGTAGAACACCACAATCATGGGCACAATGTAATGTAAACAAATCCACATTCACCACCTGCTACACAAACTTTGTGTTCATCTGCTGTTTTCTCCTTCTCATCTCCTCCCTTTTCCTTCGCATTCGTAGAGCATTTTTCCGCTTGTTGAGAAGGTATTTTTCAGGGTCAGTAAGTCTGATTCTTGCCCTGTACAATCTCCAGGATTCAGCCACTGAGAGACCTCCTCTGGTTATACCACGGACTTGTGGCCTATACATGCACTGCCCAAAGTGGCTGCCGCTAGGATGCACGGACACTGCAAGGACAGATGGAGGTTGCTTTATTCTTCTGCTATATTTACATCCATTATCAAAAGATTTTATTTTATTATGCCAGTCTGTCGCTGTTCTACAGACCAGCAGCTTTTCTCTCCCTTCACTTCCACATAATCTCTTAACAACATCAGCATCAGTTGGGTCAAAAAGAAGAGTACATGCTTTTTTGTTAAATGCCAAGGGACAATTTTTTTAAACTAGCTGTTATCTTCCTCCCCTTTTCCCCACTTATTCACCGTTTTACTTTTAATCATATGTTACATCGGAATGTGCTGAAATACTTTCACTCTTTCCTCTTGGCTTATAATCAGAAAAACATCAGTCATTGCAATCATTAAAAAAGCACAAACGATTGTATATGTTCTCTCTGTGAAACAGAACTCTCCTAAACTTTCCTAACCAAATACAGGACACGCTGAAGACAACCTAACACCGACACCAACATAAAATGTCACATATGCCCTATGAGCAGTACATCTTTTAAAGGCAATAAAACCGATATGGCTTTTTTGTTGTTGTTTTTTTTTGTTTTCAGAAACACATACTGCACAGGTATATTTAATCAATGCATTTCTTATTTTCAGTTGAAAGACAGAGCATTCTCTGGGACATTATTACTGCAGTTATTTTTTACAGCTACTATTTTATTCACCTCTGTTTTTGTGCGAGCTTATTACACTTCATACCAATGTTGCCTAATAATTTGAGCTGTACCCATTTTTAATGTTTATCCCGTTTGCTTTGGCAGTGTTTACTGGTGCAACTGTTGTTTCTAGAGCAGCTACTGTTTCTGGCATCCAAACCTATCTCAAAACTGGTACAAAACTGCAATGGTCTGCTTAAATTCAAATAAGCAAAAAACCACCATCACCACCGTTTGTTCGTTTTTAAACTGAGAACATTTTTTATCAATGCAACTCAGTATCTATTTCAGATATAATAGTCAATTGTATTCAAAATAAGTGCTTCAATTTTCCAGCTCATTACATCTTTAATTGTCAAGACATTAGATATGGCACTATACAGACTTTAATCCAGATTTCGCCAAATGTGTATCCCACCAATCTCTAATTGTGAGGATTTTAAAAGCAATGTTTACAAATCACAAAAAAAAAGTTGCTTTTCTTTGTTCACAGTTTGCTTTTGTTTGCTGATGAATAGGAGGGGGTAAAAAGAAGATCGGAGGGTGACAACAAGTATCTCCAACCATGTTTTTGTCCTAATATTTTGCTCCACTCGATTTGTGTGTCCGGTTGTGAAGCAAGGAGAATGAAAGGTGAAAACTACTAGTAAAACTATGTTATTAGTATCATTATATGGAATAATCAGTAAGGCTTAGTGGTTAGCACAACTGACATTAAAAGGTTTCAAGTTCGCACAGTGCAGCTAACAACTGTAAGGCTGAAAGTTCACACTATTACCAATCTGCATACAACAAAATCATGAGATTTTTGTTTGGTCCTAGCTGATTCTACCCACAGATAAATGTGCTACAGCCCCAGGACAGGGATTATAGGGGGGGTGGGGGTTGTCACAGGAAAAGAAGTCATGGACATCAAGTCACAGGGGGGGGAAAGTCACAAGCCACAGGGGAAAAGTCACAATAACTTCAAAATCTCTACTCAACCTGGTCATAAAACAGATGGAATTCTTCATCAATTGTATACTGGAGTCCACAGCCTAGTCATGAATCTGAGTGAGTTAGGTGGAAAAAGCAGCCACTAGATTTCATGTGTATTCCAAACACGGCTGTTTTACAGCCCAAAGAACAGCACCCTCAAAATCTGTAATGACAGTTTTGATGTTCAAGTCCAAGTTTATGTCTGCACATTTATCGACAAGTGCCTGGAAGAATTCTTCACAGAGGGGAAAGCGGGGTAAGATGTGATGAAGACTGCTGGAGGTGGGATAGAGAATATCATTCATCGAAAAAGAGCATGCAAAGAGCAGCTTCAAAGCTAGGACTTTATTTCCATGACTCTTTTTTCTGTGGCTTTTTTCCTTCTAAGCCCCAAGACTGGCACCTTGGGTTAATGTTGCCCGCATGTCCATTATCTCCCAATCCTGGCTGACACACGAATATAATTAAAGTACAAGCAGCCACATGAATGTAATAAATTAGTTACAAGCTGTAGAACACAACTTCAAAAATCCCAATCACTCGCGTCATCTCAATCTGGATTCACACACACACACTCATCTCTTACAGCTTTCTCATTCTGGAGTCACACACAGAGACACATTCATCTCTTACATCATCTCTCTCACTCTGGAGTCACATACAGGCACATTCCATCTCTTAGAGTTGCAGTAGAATTGCACAAACGCACGTGCACACACAAAACATAGCGCACAGTATATACGACAAAGTATTTATTACAGTGCACACTGGACTATGCATCTTATTAAAAATGAATACATATGTTTAAAAGTTCAATGTTATGGGGAAAAAGGGGGTGAAAGAGACATGAAATGTGTAGTTCTGTATCTTCTTTAGTCTATAATCTTTCTGAACTATGTCCAATGCATCAACCCAAATACAACACCAAAAGATAAATAATAATAATAATGCAAGGATATGACATATGTACCTAGATAGTAGATACACTGAGATTCACCCAATATATAGATACCAGCATTGACATTCAATCTATCTGTAAACTTGGGTGTTCTGTGAATTAAACTAGAAACATCAACATTACAGAATTAATCTCAAATCTGTGAACTGAACTACAAACACCACACAACAGAATTATGCGTATGAACATAAGTCTTTCTTCTGTTTCTTGGAAACCAACAATCACTGCAACTTATTGGGGGGGGGGAGTATTATTTGATTAAGTGTGTACAAAGCGCTAAAACAAACATTGACATGGCACACAATAAATAGAAGGAATAATCAACAGAAACATTTTCAATGACAATAAAAGAAGAAGCAAGGAGAAACTGTTTTCTCCAGATAGTCATTTCATTTTTATCATTGTTCAGTTGAAGTTTACCGTTTGTCATCTACGCTTTCAAGTCTGAAATACACAACTGTATGCGGTGGGTAACAGACAGAAGCTGAGAAATATTACCAGCCATGCCGAGTTGATTCATCATCAGAAAAACTGCAGTGAAAATGGCTATAAAAGGTAACAATATCCGAGACTGGGTATGTACAGAGAATAAAAAGAAACGGGCCTAACACCGATCCCTTGCACTACCAGAGAGTTATGACTGAAACTATGACAGCGCATTTACAGAAATGACAAATGTACGGGGAAGAAGAGACAAAAGAGTAGAAAGATCAATAGTACCAAAACCGTCAGAAAACGTCAAGCAGATCTAGGAGAGACATCAGAGATCTGACTGTCATCAAGAGCAGTGAGCAGATCATATGACTATTTTCAAGGCAGCAGTTTCAGTACTGTAATGGATACAGTACGCAGATTGCACAGCAGTTTCAGTACTGTAATGGATACAGTACGCAGATTGCACAGAGTAGAAAAGGGTTTGCGTCAAAGGTGGCCATAAAGCTCGAGAAGCACAATCTTTTCAATCTTATATCAAGTTCAATTCTAAGAATTTTCAAAAATGCCAAGCCACAATCTTGGTATCTGTACTTCTTTATGTAGCTAATTTTGTTCTGTACACATACACCCATTCAATCATACTGACAACTATAATCTACCACACAACTCTTGTTCAAACTTGCTGGCTATTTAACTTATCAGCTGCATGACTAGCAACTTAAAACAATACTAATTAGTACTTACACATCACCCTTGGCCCAATCCATGTATTTGGTAGTCCATGTTCACATCACCTGACCAAACCCACATTTAGCACAGCTTTAATTTTGGCCCCAATGTATTTCATACACCAACAACAATTTCCTCTAAACTGACCCATATGCCTTGGATTCTCATGAAGGTTTTTATAGAATAAAACTGAGCAAACCGTTCTTCAGTGCTGAAATGGTTCCTAGACAACAATTACCTGCACAACAAAAAACGGAAGATTTCACCTGGGTGATGACTGAATTCCGTTTGATCACAAGACCTGTGAAGTCAGTCAGCTCTATGCTTAATTTCTTGCTGTCTAAAATATTTAAGTTTAACTTATCCTTCAGACTAATTCATTTAACGCCGCCGATGAAATCTTTGTGTGTAGATATTTTTGTTTTTGCTAATGTAGACTGTTATTTAATTCTACCCATACTTGATAAATAAAGGGCACCACCAGAATTGCCTTCAGTGGGCTCTTGACAAATTTTATCCTTTTCAGGCCGTTTTTAATCTTTTCACAACATGACGCTACGGCCGAAAGGTCGCTGTGGACACGTAGCGAGAATGTTCGCAACGCCTGTTCTAAAATTAAATGCGTCGGTACGTCACCATAAATTCCCTCAAAACCTGTCGAAACTACACAAAGAAACTCTACTACATCATACGATGCCATGTTGTCAGCTTAAAAGGGGCAATTTCATTGTTTAATTTGTGTTGAAAGCAACCAACTCCAACTCTTTGTCTCTTCATGTTACCCACGTCGTTCATTCTGCTGTGTAAACATGGCTAAACGTTGGCTAAACGGACAACTTTCACGGCCGCCGAAGTAGAAGTAGAAGTGAATATAAGTTGTTAGTGTGGCTTTTTCAGTGTATCAAGTGCAGTGGTTGTGGCTTTATCAGTGTATCAAGTGTAGTGGTTGTAGCTTTTTAAGTGTTTCAGGTGTAGTGGTTGTGGCTTGTTCAGTGTATTTGTGCCAAGGTGATTTCAACAAATTTGTTCTTTTCATGAACCTGTATTAATTCATCACATCATCATCATGGCTATGTCTTCATCATCAAATTCAAAGGTTGGTGTATACTTTCCATATTTTTCCTTCCCTTCCACGAGTCTGTGTTTGTTTACATGTTCATGTTAATTTACTTGTTTGTTAACTTGTCTTTTTTTCATTTTGGGTTTTCTAAATTTCCTAATTATATGCACTTTATCATTTACTTTTTTATTTGCTATTCTGTTATCATATGGATGAAAAAAACATTTGCTTTAAAAGAAGCTATGTACTTATGTGAAATGACTGAAATAGTATATCCACACTATTTGTATAATGATATTGCCGATTATGTAACTATGTTACACTTTGTTACCATTGTGTTCTAAAATGTTGAAATATTCTTTTATGTCCTTTTTCCTGCATTTTTGGCCATCATATGCTGAAAATAATTTTTATGAATCTCCTGTGCCTGTCTGGGGTTTCTGATTTTGTGGCTTACGTTGACATTTTCAAAAGTACAAAACATTAACTAAATGAATCTTTAAATATATTTTTGCTTCATTAGGGAGATGAAAGAGTGATCTAAAATGTTGTTCTAACATCAATAAGCTAGCTTTTATGGCCTACTAAGGAAAATTAAATTAAAATGACCAAAATAGGGTGTCCCCAGGGCATATCTGCTTCCTGCCTACAGTGTACTCAGGGAATAGTAGCAATAGTGAGGCAGTGTCGTGAAAAGACCTACAGTGTACTCAGGGAATAGTAGCTATAGTGAGGCAGTGTCCTGAAAAGGTTAAGCTCAAAATTGAACAGATCTGTTGATCTAATTTTGAATCAACTCTTGGTTTGGTTGTCCAGTTAAGAAATCTTGAGGCTGAATATTTCAGCATTCATTTGGGTTAAAACGAGTCTAATTGTCAGCCTTTTCAGTGACTTAAAAAACTGTTCTGATAGCTCAAAGACATTACCTTGCAAAACAATAATCTAAAAAAAATGTTAAAATTACACAAAATAATTATTTAAAAAAATGTTAAAATTACACAACTGGATTAAACAAAGTTTATTATTTGTGTGTCTGCACCAACAAATAGAAGAAAAATGTGCCCCCCCCCCCCCCTTCCCAGATCTAAAAGTTGGGTTGATCGGTTTTATTTCCAAACATCGGAGTCAGATTACAAATAGATGAAAAACCATCACTTTTTATCTACCACATCCAGAAATTGGATAAATGACTCAATCTTTGTTTTCACTCAGATGCAGTTTATGCTGCAAACCTCAGTTCAAACAAAACACAGGAAGATGCGGTTCATTTGAAGGTTGTGATCTGCGGGCTGGAAATTATGGAAAACTGATGATCCAACTCTATACTGGTCAAACCCATTCTTCTTTTCAATTCATCATTGTTCCTGCAATGTGCATTCTAAAATTGCTATGTTCACACAGTCAAGCTCTTTTGTACAGGGGCTACATATGCTAAATTCTTAGAAAAACCAAACAAATCAGGAAACAAAAAGTACTTTAGATTTAAAAACAAAATGAGCAGTCTACAAAAGAGGTCATGATTACATAAAAACAACAATCCAGATTCATCAGACCAGTCCACATATCAACTCTAAATAAAGAAAAATTAACGGCTAATAAAATGTGAAGTCCCCAATATCTTGAAACAAAAACAAACAAACAAACAAAACCAAAAAACAAAAACAAAACAAAAAATACTATAGGTGCAATCATGACAGAACAAAAACAAAAAACAAACATGACATTATGATTATTACTGTCATAAATCAAAACCCTTCAACAACCATCACAGACCAAAACCCTTGAACTGTCACACACCAAACTCTTCGACAACTGTCACAAACCAAAACCCTTTGACAACTGTCACAAAGCAAAGCCTTTCAACAACTAGGCAAATCAAAAAATTCAGTTATGTATGTTATTTCTTAATTGTTCAAATAGCCTTTGTCTTTTCGCTTTGTGACGCAACTGATACAGACGCTGCTTTTCGCGGTATCTTTGATATTGTATGGGGTCTTGCTTTATGCGCTGACGATACCGCCGTGAATTGTTTGTGCTCCTGCAAACGCCGCCTTCAATGCTTGTAGGTAATCCTAGATGACGTGCCCCGCCATGCTTAGAGCGAGTCATGTGAGGTGCTGCAAGAAACAAAACGGAGCGGTCAGCAATTCCCTCCTCACTGATCAAGTTCCACAGAAAAGTAAAAGATGGTCAAGCTGTACCAAATCTCCCTTTCCTGACTTTGCCACTGTGGTCTCAAAATTTGACAATATATTCAATTAAGGATGGAATGGCTAAGTGCACAGAGGTCAAGGTATGAGGGCATTGCACTGCACAAACGTCCAGAATGGAGACTTTTTAGCACCAAACTAACAAACGTCCAGAATAGAGACTTTTTAGCACCAAAGTAATCATTTACACACCTACAATCCCCCAACCTGGAACATATTCACAAAACCTGTATCAGAATATTACCTAAGTGTTTACGCTGGGAAACGTGATAGCCAAATGAGGACCTACCAAACTAATTTTATCAACTTTTCAGCTTATGTTTTTCTGTTTTGGTTGGTTGGTTGGCTGGTTGGATTTTTCCTTTGAGTGCGAGTTGCTTTGTTTCCTTTGTTCAGTTTATTATTCTACTACATGAAACAACACAAGTTTTGCTGTTTTCCGCCTAATTTTTGTATTCGTTGTTTGAAATGTGTTGTCTTTACGTTTACGTTTGACAAAGGCCAGTTGGTCAGGAATTCGCACCCATCTTGTCTCATTGTATTAAATATGCGTTCTGGTTCTACTTTCATGTTTGCTTAAACGCAAGGGGTCACAGTTGTTTTCGGTTTCAGCTCGGTTTTTTTTGTTTGTTTGGGGGTTTTTTTGGGGGGGGTTGATTTGTTTCGCTTTGCCTGTCTGCCCTCCACCCCCACCCTCCAACATACATATAGTAAAATTTAGATTTTATTAGCTCACTTAGAGGCAGCACCAACAAGAAACTGATTGAGCAAGCACATATGCACACACGCACATACGTGCACACACACACAAATAACCAGCCAAGATACCCGATAGTTAAACATACTTTCGTGACAAATGTTCCTAATTAAGTAATAATATTTATCATTTTGGTCTGTCTCAAACTTAACAAAACTTAATATGAGTAGTCCACCATGTAAAAATGCACTAAACTAGTTATTGAATGGCTTGTATGTCCCTTGGACTTTCAAGTGTAGAAAGTTATCCACTCATGCCATGAAAGAACTAAACAGCAGCAACTTCAACCAGTTTTCTGCCAACAATGACTCATGTGATCCATCTGACAACTAGAGAAAAAGCTAATCCCTCACAATACACTCAACAGATAACTGAGCAGTCAGTCAGTCTGAACTCTTCAAAGAACTGAACGAGAGGTTTTCCGTTTGGTTGGTTGGTTGATTTTTGTTTTTCTGTTCACCTACTTTAATGACTGATGCCTATTCTTCCCAGTAATATTTCTCTAGTGAATTTGTTCAAAAACCAGCACCACTTTGTAAGTTACATCTGATTATGAAGTATTGTTCAATATGAATACTGTAGTCATCATTATCAATACATCACAAACAAACAAATGGCAGACCATCATATTACACAAATCCTGACAATCTGGCCACTTAATTTCTAAACAAGTTTATGAACTTCATGTTTTTTTCTGCTAAACCTTTTTTTTTTTTCCCTGCTAACCCATTTCTTCATCACCATGTACATAAATTAAACTAAAGTAGTAATGATTCAATCGCCTTGAAAGCACTACTGCATCAGTGCATAGTCCAAGATCAAAACAGTGTCTTTTTAAATTCTAGTCCTATGCCTCAGTTACCACCATTTTTGTTAATCAAATATTCTAATTTTTTGCGGGCCTGATAGCGTTTTGTGTACATCAGTTGCCGTGTAAGGTACTGTCTGTAACGAACAGGGTCTTGCTTTAGCCGTTCACGGTACAGTCGATGATATGGTATCCTCCTGTTGGATGCTGAAAGTAAAACAAACAAGACTACTTTTAAACTGCTGGACGAAACTGCAGATGCCAAAGAAAATGAATGACCAGCATTCAAAGACACATTCTCCCCTAATTTCTCTTGCTAAGTTGTTACAACTATAGTGTTTTACGCACATCAAGTACTACACAGTTTGTGATAGTTTCAAAGGTGAAAAAGAAAAGACAAGCATCACCTACTTATGAAATAAATACGATTTTACAAATCTCCTTTATCCCCCCCCCAAAAATCAAGTTGAATGCAAAGATAAAAAAAAAAAATTCAGGCATGTATGTACAAGCACAAGGCAAGTACTACTAGTACTACACACATACATACACATTTGCACAAAGAAGATCAAGGCATATCAGTCTTATCATTCTACAAATACTTCAACAGCACTAACAAATTACAAACACTGCAACAAACTTCCTTTTATGACACTCTAGCTCAAAGAGTGGCCATACTGTCATGAAAATAACCCAGTCTTAACACTGTAACCATCTTCATTTCATAACGCTCTAGCTCAAAGGCGGCCATACTATCGTGAAAATAACCCAGTGTTAACACTGTAACCATCTTCATCTTATGACACTCTGGCTCAGAGGCGGCCATATATCATGAAAGTAACCCAGTGTTAACACTATAACGATCTTCCTTTTATGACATTCTGGCTTGCTTACAAAGGTGAATGTATTATGAAAATAATCCATTCTCAACACTGTAAAACTTCATTTTGTGACACTCTGGCTCGAAGATGTGGCTGTGCTATCATGAAAATAACCCATTATTAACACTTTAACAAACTTCCTTTTATGACATGCTGGCTCAAAGAGGTGTCTGTACTATCATGAAAATAACCCATTATCAACACTTTAACAAACTTCCTATTATGACACGCTGGCTCAAAGAGGTGGCTGTACTTTCGTGACAATAACCCAGTCTGACCAAACACTATTTTCCTTTCATGACACTCTGGCTAAAAGAGATGACTGTACTATCATGAAAATATGCAAGTTTTACTATTGTCAAAACAAACCAGTCTTAGCGAAACTAATACAACTGTTGTGACTTGGTGAATACTTTTTACGGGACTTTCAAAAGCATGCCAGAGATGAGAATTCCAATCTGACTTAAAATTTTTCGATTACCACGAGAAAGCATATACAACTTGAAACCTGATAAATTCACCCAAAACTTAAATGATAAAGCAAGTTTCCTATTTCAATTAAGACATGTATGCAAGTTCTTGAAATAACATAACCCACCATTTCCATTTCAAACGAAGAGACTGAAAGTTAACTAAAAAGTACAACAATTCTGGCATCAGATTGAAAAACAGGAAACAAATAATAAATACCCATTTCCTTCGGCTTAAAAATGAGGGATTACAGCCAATGTTTCTGTTGTCATTGTTCATTTGTGTTTGTTGGGTCCGCCATCCCACTTTTTTTTTTTAAAGATGATTTGACAAGGGCCTTAAAGCCCCAATGGGAGTATATAAACAGACTTTATTTGCAACTGTTTCTCATCTGCAACCATTTTCAGAATGCATCCAACACCTCAGCATTATTTTCTCAAGTAACTGAAGACAGAATCCTGCTTCAGATTTGGTAGCACTGTAGCTATCTTTACTTTCTAACACATTTCCTACTATAAAACTGCATTACTACAATACAAGATTTCCAATCAAATCAAATTTCAAAGGTTCAAGTTCATATCACTTGTAGGCGAGCCCAGCCGTTTACTACAGTCATATGTAACTAGACTTGATACCATGTTCAAAACAACTCCAAATTTCATAATAATATATATATAAAAAGAGATTTTTTAAAGGACAACAGTTAAAAACCAAGCTCACAATTATCCTTTTATAACGTAAAATGCATTGGTTTCATTAAAAACTTTCAAATACATATCAGATAAGATGAAAACTATTCATCTCTCCAAAAACTTTCAATTGCATCTGATGCAAAACCTCTGTAAAGCTTCTTCAAGATTTCAATCATCGAAGTGGATCTATTTCTGTGACACAGACAGACAGACAGACGGACGGACAGACAGAATGTGTGTGTATGTGTGCGTGCCTGCATGATGGTAAAAATATCTCCGCTCATTCATTTACCCTAATCAGATTAGTTGTCGGGCCTTTAAACAAGGCCTGCAAATTGTAAGCTCAAAGCTTGTCAAATATTTTGAGAATAAATCCAATACATTACTTCCAATTTTGCTTTGGTAATGATACTAAAAACACAACACAAAAAAACGTTTAACTCAGCCACAAATACAATGGAGTCTAGTATGCCATTCTTGATAAGCACTCTATCCAACTTAAAAAGCTCCAGTTTTCAAAATGATATTTTTATTCCGAATCATCATCATCATTATCAGGTGCCCTGCCACACGGCATTGGCAATCATGGACTTCCATCTGTCACTATCTCTTGTTGCCCCAAGCATCTCCTCCACCCTCCTTGTCTTCAGCCACTCCGAAAGTCCGTCTAGCATTTTCTCCCTGGGTCTACCCGGTGCTCTTTCCCTCCAGCTTTCCTGTTGTGACCAGATGCTCCAAATCCCCCTTCCTCATAAAATGGCCTATAAATGTTGCCTGTCTTTTCCTAATCTTCCTTATGAGTGATCTACTTGTGTCTGCCTCCATCAAGACTGTCTAGTTTGTTTTCTTTGCTGTCCATGGAACTCTCAACATTCTTCTTAGAAACCACATCTCGGCTGCCTCAATCTTGTTTTGGCTTTACTTGTTGACTGTCCACGCCTCACATCCGTACAACAGTATTGGTTCTATATAACATTCAAGAACTCTCTTCCTGATGTTAATTGATAGGCATTTGTTGGTAAGAATGCTTATCTTCTTGAATGCTGTTTTGGCCTGGCCGATTCTGCTGGCTATTTCCGATGTGCATCTGCCGTCTGATGAAATGATCGTTCTCAGGTATTTGAACTTATTAACCTGTGTCAAGGTTGTGCCATTTGCTGTTATTTTGCATGAGGGGATTTCATGTTTTTTACTGATCACCATGACTTCAGTCTTCCTGCTGTTTAGTTCCAACCCCTTACCTTTGCTTTCCATTTCTAGTATATTCACAAGGTTTTGTAGGTCCCTTTCATTTTCTGCAATTAGCACGGTGTCATCTGCGTATCGAATGTTATCATTTTCCTCCAACCTTTAATCCAGGGTCTTCTTCTAGAATTCTCATGATGTTTTCGCTGTAAAGTGAAAACAGATCTGGTGACAAAACACAACCCTGACTCCTCTTTTGATGTTTTGGAAAGAGCTTATTTGTTTTCTATTCTCATTGCAGCTTATTCAGATACTAAGAAATATCATCAAGTCTTCTTTTTAACATATGCAACAATTGTTTCTTTTCTTTGTATCTTCTACAATGCAATCGTTCTCTTTCTCTGTATTGTTGGAAAAGTGATGGATCATTTTTAATTCGTTGTCGAGATCGACGCTTAGCAAGACGATTTCTTTCCTTCTGAACACTGGTTTCTGAGGAAAGAGTCCAAGTACTGCCAGAGCCTCCCCATCCAAAACTGTCCATTGCCGGAGACTGGGTGGCAACTGGAAACAAAACCGGACCAGAACTTTAACCACCTTCCTATGAAGTGTTCAGATATTGGAAAGCATACTCAAATCACAACATTCCAATATCAAACACAGCATGTGAAATCTTGCTAAACTTTGCAGCCAGCCAGCTATAGCCAAGGCTACAAACAGCTGGCTATGGTAAGAATTATGACAACTGAGATTTTCCCGTATTTCAAGTCTTCAACATATATGTTCTGTTTCCTAAAGTTTCTGTTACGGTTATTTTTGTTTTAAATCCAGCCAACTGCATACAGCCATATCAGGGCTATAACCCGTTTCAAAACATACACAATACTTCAACAGTAAGAAAGATACAAAAAATACTCAATCAATGCATTTGTGCAAACCATGTAAGGATATGCCCCATTCAGTCCAATTTATCAGAGACAGGAAGATAAAGAGACAGAGACAGAAACAGAACACCTACATGCATCATGCAGTCAAAGAAAAAGTGTTCGGTGATGGCAATCTATTCACATGTTGTTTTGATGGGGACAAGGACGAAAGACGAGTGTCTTGATCATCTTATTTAAATTTCAATCTCAACCAGGTCAGAATCCACTCACAACAGATAAAACATTACATATATATACGTGAGTGTGTGTGTGTGTGTGTGTGTGTTGTGTGTGTGTGTGTGTGTGTGTGTGTGTGTGTGTGTGTGTGTGTGTGTGTGTGTGTGTGTGTGTGTGTGTGTGTGTGTGTGTGTGTGTGTGTGTGTGGTGTGTGTGTGTGTGTGTGCACTTTAATTTTAGAAGATACTCAACAACAGCACTGACTGTTTATTTCTATATTTCAGCCCTTGGCCTTCCTCAGGGTAAAATGACAATAAAATAGTATAATCTCATCTACATTGGATAATTCATCTCACTTCCTTTAAAATATGGCATAAAACCACGTGGGGCATGAATGCACACACAAATCCATAGTCGCCCATATACACACACCCACACCTACACACATATACATGTACAGAAACACACATATACATGTACAGAAACACACACACACCCACGCGCGCGCCCACGCACACACGCACGCATACCTGCACACACACTCATACCCACACACACACATTGCTCACGCACAGGCCCCTGAACAATGATATCAATACACGTGAATTTGCTCGAGTAATAAAAAAAACTCTACATAAAATAAATAAAATAGTATAATATACTAAAAACAATCGAATTAAGACCCAATTACACAATATATATACCCTTTTCGATGGTGGTAAAATGGTGGTAAAAACAAATGTGCTGGTGGTAAACACAATCAGCTAACAGTTTTGATGTTATGAATAGTTTATAATCACATAACGTTAACGATCGAAAGTAAAAACGATTGTCAAAGTTGGTTGATCAAAAGTAAACAGGTCAACCAGATGGCCCTTTTGGCACAGACTGTTCTTTATAAAGTCCTACAAGCTAGGTATCGAACTACTCCCATAACTGAAATATTTTATCCCTTCGACAAAGAAGAGTACTGACATCTGCCTGAATACAAAGTTAAGCATACCTAACAACACCAAATCATATACAAAAACGGGCATAAACTACTCAAAACTGCTTCCGTGCATCTCACCTCCCAAAAGTCAAAAATGCACTTAATACATATACCCAATTATCAATCCTAAGAGACAGTACATAAGACTTTATCGAACACATACAGGTGAATGCACAAGGAAGACAGAAAATCATAGGAAGAAATGACAGAAAGCAAAGGAACAAGGCAGAAACAAAGAGAGTGACAGAAAAGAGGAAATTTCTAGCACAGAATGTCCAGACGGTGGGGATACAATTTGTACTGAAAGAGCCCCCAGTATCCCAACAGGGGGTCAAATGAGCTACAGTGAAGGTTAAAATAATGTCAATCAAAAAGTAGTAAGCAATAATCACAGTGAAAGTAAGACCTACAGCAACACACACACACACACACACACACACACACACACACCACACACACACACACACACACACACATCTTGCAAGTAACATCAAATAGCAATCACTGAAACCAGTGATGGAAAGTTTCAAGGAAAGAACTTTTTCTAACTAGTCTAATTGTTTTCTGACTAGTCTAAATTCGAACTGCGCATTGTATTGTATGTCTCTTCACTCAAAATTGAGGCAACTTTTTCCGACTACTCTAATTCAAACTGTTCATCGTATTGCATGTCTTTTCACTCAAAAATTGAGCCAATGGGTCAATCCTTGTATATTTTTTTCAGCTGAAGCAGCATCCTTTGTTTTGCCTTGTATTTTCTGTTGGACAATCGCTGCCTTTCCCTGTACAATCGAAGCCATTCAGGATTCTCTTTAACTCTTTGACGATATTGACGCTTATACTGCCGAGTCTTTTCTCTCTGGTCACCATATCCAGTAACACCATATCGCTTTCTGAATCCTCGACGGTCCCTTCCCAAGGTGCTCTCTGAAAACAAAGTGGACTGTAATGTATTCCTCATCTCTCTTTAAAAAATCAAGTGGGGCTTTTGCTTTCCTCTGGTTGGCCATTCTATGTATTATCTGAATGCAATCATGATCGTGAAAAGCAAAACTGATCTCATGTCTGAACACTCAGTTAAGCTCTATTTTACCTGTACCTTTTTTGGTTTCATTTTGTTTTTGTTGTTTTTGTTCTTTTCCATCACAGAGTGCTGCCTTCTAAATTCTGCTTGACAGTCCTTATCACTCACTGCATACTAAATACCAGCACACATCAATACAAAGGTACTGGGAAAGGTGTATAACTTGCATAATTTACTTGTTTTTTGTTGTTGTTGTTTTTGCTTTTTAAGATGTTTCAGCACAAACTGTTAAAGCCTTGCACACAGCGCAGCAATTTCTGTTTTTCATAATAATTTTTATTCTCTATGCGCTTCCTTTCCCTGTATCGTCGAAGGAGATCAGGATTGCTTCGGATTCTTTGTCGATACTGTCGATTGTACAGACGCATCTTTTCTTTTTTATCAGTATCACCCATCCCAGGAACACCAAGGAAGTTACTGTCCACTGCCAGGGAAAGCCCTGGAAAGAAAAAGCCCATGAAATCATGCCTAACACTCAAAATCAGGATAAACAAAAAAGTTAAGGTATTTTTTATGCCATTAATGGAAAACTGCATGTAAATTTATAAATCTTTTCCCTGTAAGTTCAAGAATAAGCACACGTGACCCATTCTCACACAACCACCCACTAAATCGCACAGGCCGAATTGTGCTGGAGGAGAAGCACCAAATGGTAAAATTTGTGGGGGGGGGGGGAGGGGTGTCCAAACCAAGGAGCACAGATGACCATTCTATCATTTTTCAGTCACATGTTTCGAAAAAGTATTGATCTTAATGTTACAAAAAGATTATTTCAATGCTAATTTTGCTGGTTTTGATGCCTGCATTCATACTGATACTTAAAACAGGTCTTATCTAATTCAAAAAAAGTTTTCATAAATTCTGTTCAGATTTAAACCATTGCTAGAGACTTCAATCAATAGTGCGATCAAAATCTTTGAAGGTTTTCTCAAAAGGGCCAATCCTGTACATATACAAAAATTAACACATGTCCGTCACTTTTCACAGTAAAGAAACAAAACTGGTTATCATTATAAACTGCAGAGTCGGTGGGCCTACACTTTTTCTGATATGAAAAACTAAAAATGCATAAAATGCAACTTACAGATAATTTCTTGAGAAAGAAAACATGTTCTTTCATTTCTGAACTGTTGGTCTCTTAGTGTTTGCGTTTATAATAAACAAACGATCTTGTATTTCAAGATATTTACTTTACATCCACTCTATTCTTATTTCTGTTATTTCCTTGTAACTGAACAGTTTCGTTTTCAAATGTAGTATGTGTAAAAACTAGGGAACTGTCCTCTGACTAGGTATGATACAGCAGTGTTACAAAATCTTCCATAAATGTTTTTCCTCTCTTAATACAGGTGTGTTTATTTTTCAAGAGTCATAGTACTTTTTACACTGACGGTCTTCAGGCATTTCTTTTTAAAAAATGTAACATACTATTTCATGTACACAAAATGCTCATGCACACACATGCACAAATACAGAATCAACACTACCACTACTTTTGTGCACTGTACTGTTTTACAGTATCCCTGGGTCAACTTTTCCCCCATCTTTTTGTGCTGCATTAGTGGTTCAGGAATAGGTGCAATGAAGCTAAGGAAGCTTGGCTGAAAACAAAATGCAAGGAAATAGAAGACTGACACAAAACGGATCCTCGGGGTATGTACAGACGAATTGACGAAACTGTCCACGGGAAAAATACATGCACATCAACTTGGATGCTTAAAATCGAAAGACGGCTCGCTTATCCTGGAAAAATACAAAATATTAGACAGATGGGGAGAGAACATTAAAGACCTTTTTGAGGATGACAGAAACAAAGAACACATAAAAAAGAACTTTGAAGGACCACACATAACGAAAGATGAAGTCAGAGCAGCACTGAAAAAGGTGAAACCAGGAAAAGCCCCAGGACCAGACAACATTACTACAGAGATGATTGAAGCCCTGGAGGAATTTGGTACAGAAAAAATAACAGTCCTCCTAAATGAAATTTACGACACTGGAAAAATCCCCAAAGATGTCAATATCAATTTTCATTGCACTTCCAAAGAAGACAGGGGCTACAGAATGCAAACTTTATCGCACAATCAGTTTGATGAGTCATGTAACAAATATCCTGTTAAGAATAATCATGATGAGGACAAGGAATAGAATCAAAAGAGAAATAGCAGAAGAACAGAGTGGATTTGTCGAAGGGAAAGGAACTATTAATGCCATATACATCCTAAGAACTATCATAGAGAGGTCAATCGAGATGACTAAAGATTTGTATTTATGCTTTGTTAATTATACCAAGGCTTTCGATTGGGCAAGACATGAAGAATTGATCAACCAACTGGAGAAACTCAAAGTTTAAGGAAAAGATCTACGAATAATCAGAAATATGTACTGGGAACAAACAGCTGCAATGAGAATAGAAAACGATGTAAGCTCTTTCCAAAACATCAAAAAGGAGTCAGACAGGGTTGTGTTTTGTCACCAGATGTTTTCACTTTACAGCGAAAACATCATGAGAAACCTAGAAGAATGCCCTGGAGTAAAGGTTGGAGGAAAAATGAAAACATTCGATACGCAGATGACACTGTGCTAATTGCAGAAAATGAAAGGGACCTACAAAACCTTGTGAATATACTAGAAATGGAAAGCAAAGGTAAGGAGTTGGAACTAAACAGCATGAAGACTGAAGTCATGGTGATCAATAATAAATTTTAAAAAAATTTTTAAAAAAAACATGAAATCCCCTCATGCAAGAGACATGTTGATAAATTCAAATACCTGGAACGATCATTTCATCAGACGGCAGATGCACATCGGAAATAGCCAGCAGAATCGGCCAAGCCAAAACAGCATTCAAGATGACAAGCATTCTTACCAACAAATGCCTATCAATTAACATCAGGAAGAGAGTTCTTGAATGTTATATAGAACCAATACTGTTGTACGGTTGTGAGACATGGACAGTCAACATGCAAAGCCAGAACGAGATTGAGGCAGCCGAGATGTAGTTTCTAAGAAGAACGTTGACAGTTCCAAGGACAGCAAAGAAAACAAACGAGACAGTCTTGATGGAGGCAGACACAGGTAGATCATTCATAAGGAAGATTAGGAAAAGACAGGCAACATTCATAGGCCATTTTATGAGGAAAGGGGATTTGGAGCACCTGGTCACAACGGGAAAGCTGGAGGGAAAGAGAGCACCAGGTAGACCCAGGGAGAAAATACTGGATGGACTTGCAGAGTGGCTGAAGACAAGGAGGGTGGAAGAGATCCTTGGGGCAACAAGAGATAGATACATATGAAGGGCCATGATCGCCAACGCCATGCGGCAGGTCATCTGATGATGATGATGATGATGATGATGATGAGTGGTTTTGATCCCACACTGCTCTCATTCCTGCTCTTCAACACAGTAGCAAATCCAAGGTCATTCTGTCAAAAGTCTTCATGTCAGGAGTTCCCCACCTGGCCATCTTCAAGAATGCATTGCTGCTGGGTCACTTCAGTCAAGTTCAGCAGTGCACGTTCAGTGTTCTGATCTTACTCCCTTACGACAATGCCTAGTACTCCCTATGTTGGCAGAAATCACTCAGTTGTAGGGCCAGACTGGTAAGGAGGCCGCACCACATTCCTCCAAGGACAGCCCCCATAACCCACTACACCAAAGTCCCCTAATCTAAATTTACTTCAGGCATGCATGCAGCAGAGGAAGCCAAAACTGAACTCGCCAGGTCACAAACTAAACAGCCATAAAATCTCTCGACTATTTTCACGATACTATGATCATTTCATGAAACCAAGTAAGAAAGCCCTCTACAAGTACTCCACATTTACTTTCATAATGTATCCTACCATTAACCAAGCCTAAAAAATACACACCTGTAGTGTTGATCTGGAAATTTGGGCAACATCAATGACACATTTGCAATGAAAATGGAAGAGACTCAACTATGCATGGTCCCAGGTAGGAGCTGGTCGGGGCTAACTATCCCAAGTTCCTTCTCCTCCCTCCCTCCCTCTTTAACTGGGGTTAAAACCCACGATTTCCCAATCACCAAATAACAAAAAAATCCAAACAAACAAACTAAAAACTAAACAAAAAATCCTGCCCCTGTCAATAGTCTGAACTTGTCGATCTTAACCAGAACATCTGAACCACAGCAGTATTGTATTCTGATATGTGGGGGACCATCATTAGCCATGCTAAGCGTCTAACTTTATCATCAGTTACTGGAAACACTGTAACAGGAGTGCAACTGCTGAACAGTCTGAATGCAAATTCATTGATGTTACTGTTATCAACACACTATCCATTATGCAGTTAAAACAAAAATGATCAACCTCGTCATACAACTGTCGAACATGTTTCAAATGTTTTCGCGCGTGTGTGTGTGGGGGGGATGGGGGTGGTGTGTTCTTCATTTTTTTTCAATTACAGATCTATCCCTCAAGTCTCCCTAAACCAACTGTCAGACACTGAGACAGATGGGGTGAGGTACCTGAATCTGTATTCTACAAAAAGATTTTTACGTGCTCATGCAACTTATCAACAAAAATTTGGTTCACACCATAACAGTGGATTCCTGACTTCGCTATTCAAAATAATCAAATACTGCACTTCATGGCTTTAGTAATGAAAGGTAAGCTGTACATCTTAACTTACTGTCTCATCAAGAGACCTTTATTTTCTTCATGACATCCTCATTGGTCTCGGATGAGACTGAAAGCTGATAGACAGCTGATCTTTCATCATGAGCTGAAAGTCTGTTTTTAAAGAGGACAGCTGATCTTTTATCATAAGATCAGTTTTTTGTTTTTACACTTTTTTGTTTCGTTTTTTTGGGGACTGACATTTCATTTAAAATTAAAAGTATTCCTCAAACACATACACTCCCACAATATGACCACAAAATCCTTTTCTCTAGGGGGGAAAAAAAAAGACATGAACATACAATGACAGCACTGACTGGTACAATGTCACCCATACATTTATAAGAGACTTGACTGCCATTTGTTCATCATATATCAGCCCTGGGTTTAAGCACACTGGTTTACCTGCTTCCCCAAATTTCTGCTACGTTCCAGGTTCATATTGCTTACAGCTCATCAAAAGTACTAGCTAATTCTAAGTTCACATTGCTCACAGCCCAACCAAACACCAAAGCCATAACTGGGCTAACACTATGCTAAATTAAAAATGCAACAATTAAAAACCAAGCTCATCATTATTCCTTCAAGTCTACATACATGTGCAGATCTTTCTCATATACATGACCATACAAGATGAAATCTATTATCTCTTGTACAAACTTGAAAACAGCATGTAAAAGAATATCTCTGAAGAGGATCTTTAAGAATCTGTTGTACAATGCTTATGTCTCACACTGTGCATGTCCAAACTTTTCCGTATTCACTCTGACCTTAAAAAGTTTCTCTGATCACACACATATATATATATATATATATATATATATATATATATATATATGCCCAATGTGTAAGTCTGCACAAGATTCATTCTTCCCTCTTAACAATTTTAAGACATGGTTGAGAGTATGAGATGTGTATCAACACAATTTTTCAATAAGGTGGTGTTCAATGCTGAGTAGTTATCACATGGTATGCTCAATAAGGTGGTATTCAATGCTGAGTAGTTATCACATGGTATGCTCAACAGTGTTTCCTTGTTTGTTTAAAGGTGCCAGTGAGCATAGAATGTGTGACCCTCAACCTGCGTAACACTCTTTACTAGGTTCCTAAGAACAGATCAGAGAAACTTTTTAAGGTCAGAGTGAATACGGAAAAGTTTGGTTGTTCCAATGCTCTTGCCTGAGATTTTTCACTCACGTTTGCACTTTCGGTTTTCAGACCTGTGTAAAGGATGAAAGATTTAGATATATTTTCTGTTGTGGCATTCTCATTTCTTGGCAAGGCAGTCAGCAATTTCACTGCCTCCAAAGTGGACAGCAACAATCAACACAAGAACAATATTGTACCATCAGTTTCAAGAAAGAAAAATACTTCACAGAATTATATTATAGAAGCTTTTGGTGGCTGACGTTATAACCAACAACTGCTCGCAAAGCACAATCGGTGTCTGAAAATATGAGAAATTATCCTTGGATTGGGGCAATCATTTTAGAGCTAAAACCACAGCAGTTCAGGGAATGTGTTTTGAAAATGGTTGATCGGGAATAGCAGACAGAAGGCTGCAGCAACACCTTCATCGGACTGATCCGTCTGTGAATATTTCATGACAGAAGTTTTGACAGAGTTCTGCATAAACGGACTTGTACACCAATGAACTGGTGGAGTCTTTGAAGAAGGAAGCAAGATCAGAAACAGACCTTGGTATTAGCTGATCATGATCAATCACAGGGCACTGTATCATGTGACATCATGTTTCAAAATACATGGAAAATCTCAGGTATCTAAATTATGTTATCTAACTGAGCCTGTGCTGATCTTCTTTGACACAACATACACCTCCTGAAATAATCATCCGCTGGAAACGCACTATCACAACACTATCATGTGAAGCAAACCACCATAAACAACACTCAAGAATCCAGTGCAGACTTCTTGAGAATCAAATTGGCTACGAGTAAACCAATCTTAACACTAATACTGTAACAAATACCACAGTAACACTAACAGTTTTATATTTAAATTCACTGCATAAGCTAAATTTTAAGTGGTCTTCTTCCAAATCCTTTTAAAAAAAATGCAGGTGTGAATATATATATATATATATATATATATATATATATATATATATATATATATATATATATATATATATATATATATATATAATATAGATAATAGATAGATAGATAATAATAGATAGATATATACACACACACACACACACATCATATATAATATATATATATATATATATGCCCAATGTGTAAGTCTGCACAAGATTCATTCTTCCCTCTTAACAATTTTAGTTTTAAGCACAATTTTACAACATTCATCTCACACTCTATAACTATAAGTTGTTGATACTCATCTCATACTCTCAACCACATGTTTTTAATGGCTGTACACTTTTGGTAGTCCATGGAGTTTCAATAATCATATCAGTGAGTCAGCCAAACAGGTATGGTGGGACTGGCTCACTTAGACTTAAAGCAATTTCTACTGCTGTCTACAGTTACATACTCTAAACTCTGATGTGACTAGGCAAATACAATCTGTTCTAAGATGAAGATCTTGAAACTGGATTAAATGGGTGAACCAGTTATAGTTTTGGAATGCGTAAAATATCAGCAGTTGCTCATCACTTACACAATTTTCTAGTTGAATGGATACTTTTCGGTCCTCAAAGCAGTCTGGTCGGTGACCTTCAGCTTTGAAAATGAGTGTTCATTCCATAAACAATAAAAAGATTGTGTAAACATTATATGTTCTACTACTGCTGTGGCTGAACAGCCTTCATCTTTTGAGCTATAAGGGTTTATAGTAATTATAATGTCAGTAAATCTAAACACTAGAAAATTTAATAATTTTATCAGGTTCTACTGTTTGCATCAAATGCAGCTTTGCTGGATTCTTACTGCAGGAAGCAAAAAATAGAAAAAATAATTTTATGCTGCATATCGTATCTTATGTACCTTAATGATATGTTATCTTAATTTTGTCATCTATATATCTTTTCAACAGGACAGTTTGATCACCACAATTTATATACTCAGAAAAAATAAATGAGTGACCCTGTGACTAACAATCCAAGAAAAGGAAGGCCTAACACTGGCCATTCCAAAATCAACAATACCAATCCAATTCCAAACATTTGGTATTTTTCTTTTCTTCCCCCTAAGTCCATTTGACTTTTTGTCAACGTCGACTACAAAAAGGAACATGATCATGAATATCTTTTCCATTACAAAGCACTGCATTAATGCCCACAAGTTAAATACAATCAAGAGCTTTATCTCTGATACATACAGGAACAACAGTCTGAAAGTGTCACATAACAAAATAACCCAGAAACACAACAGTTGGCTGAAGTAACAATCTTTAATGATAAAGAGTATTTTGCAACAAAAGTATGACATGTAATGCACAGGCACTTCACAATATCGCTGAATTTAAATCTAGCACAGCATAACAGCATGTCTGGTGTTATTTCATCATGACTGATATACTGAATGATAAATGATATCAAAATTAACTGGTTGGAGGAAAGACAGATAGGGCAAATGTTTTCTATTTTTAAATATGCTGCATATCAGAGTGTGCCAGCAATATCTATTACTGTTCTGCTCATTTGTTATTTTTAGAACATATAAAAAAACAAAAACAAATGAACAAGCACTAAAAAATAATGTCAGCATCATACTGTTCAAGTTGTGTTCAATCACTAACACAAACCAGATGGATAGCTTTACTGAACTTCTTGTTCTATTTCATCTGAGATGTATGGCACATTTTTGAAAACAACAACAACAACAACAACAGTTGATAGTGACATTACTTTTGCACTCTTTTAATGGAAAACATTACTATGAAACATTCTCAATGCATTTTGCAATCTGCAATTCCATATTTGGCAATGGATCTTGTCTTGAAAATTTTTTTTTCTGCACTGTGCAATTTTCATCACAAGTTTTTCAAGCAATTTCAAGAACAACAAGAAGGGGAAAAATAAAAAATAAAAAGTATCGCAGATACTGTTTGTTTGTTCTATCAGTATTATCATTAATGCCTGAATAAACTTTCTAGACCGGCAGATAATTGCGATATATCTATGTGTTGAGGCATGTGTGTACACATGTACCCACTTGTGGCTTGTGTGTGTGCACAATTAGCCAATAGTATGTGTCTGCCACATGTCAAGAGTTTTATAGGTTATTTCCAGTACATTACTTTGTTTAAAATTTTGGGGTTTTCCCCCAAAAAATTCTGACAGCATGTCTAACTCAGACAGAGGGACACACCTGTCTCTTGGTTTCTCATTTGTTTTCTACTCAACCTTGTGGCTCACTTCAGTTGCATGTTGTTTTTCTCGGTTTTCTACTCAACTTTGTGGCTCACTTCAGTTGCATGTTCAGTTTTTCTCCATGAAAAGATGACAATTTTATATGACTGAACACCGGAAGCAACTCTGTCAAGTTCCTCTTCCTAACATTACTGTTGTCCGGGTTTTTTTAAGATGTCATTCACCTAAATGAGACATGCACAATTTTAGTGGGACCTCAGAAAAGCAGAAAAGCACGCATGCATGACGTAACAAAGCCCTGAATGTTTCATTTCAAAACAAGATTACACACACACACACACACACACACACACACACACACACACACACACACACACACACACACACACACACACAACATTTCTTTTACTGTTCTTTTAATGTATCATGAACATGGGTATAATAATTGTATCACATAATTCAGAATTGCCCAAGGCCATGAAGTTTTGATTCAGGCCAAAACTTTTTGATTGTGAATGATTATTTAAGAGGTGCATAATAAAAAAAAAATTTACAAAAAAGTTTTCTTGGGAGATAAAGAATATGTTCTCCGACATGGATGGCAAATTGATCTTTTCCAAATTATGATTCTATGAACATGGTCCAGCATGATGACAATATAAGGTGGAATCTGTACGTCAAACAGCACTGTTAAGATGTGTCAAAGGACAGACCCATTAAAAACTCAAACTGTGTTGCCATCCCCTCCCTTTTTGATCATGTGTGTTTACTATTACTCATTCAAGTCTCAGTTCACAATCATGTTTTATCAAAATTCCAATTTGATATCTGGAATCTTGATACCCTTTATATATATATACACCTGTTACAAGTACCCTATTTCTGTGCTTGATGTGGAATACAGACAGGCACAGGCACACACACATATATATATATATAAACATTGTACAGACTAGGCACAGGCAACTGTTAGTAACAGAAATGGCATTGCATATACCCGTAAATATACCATTTCACACTGCTCCACGTGGGTGAGATTTGGAGAAGACAAAAATGTTTTCTTTCTTCAAGACAAGTTCCATTACCTCATAAGAAACATCCAAAGCATTCATCTTACTGAAGAAAAATCTTGTCACTGGCCTGAGAAACTGCACAGATTCTGAATTTACATCCTGTACAAATAATAAGTTATCAAAGACACATAACAGATTTACTCTTCAGCAACGGAACTTATTCTTCTTCACAAATATAATGCATATGAAAAATAACAAAAAATGCTTTTGAAAACCGTGAAGAAATTTTCAACACAAACTGTTAATGGGTGAAAATGCCAGGGACAGTACAAAACTGAGGACATTCTGTAAACCGAAAGGAGATACAATTACTTCATTTTTTAAATCTTAGAATCACAGATCAGAATTCTCAGGCACAGGAAGCACATGAAGATGTTCAGCTCACATACACGAAACAGAAAATTCAACAAACATTTTTTCTGATCAGGGGTGGGGGACCAAAAATTAAAGAAAAATTGTTTTTTGTGACTACAGGATGACTCTCTCTCTCTTTTTCTCTCTCTCTCTCTCTCTTGCCCCTCCCCCCTTCCTCCCTGACTTGGAATGATCACTGCTTTTTAATGAGATTGTATGGAATGATGCACTGCTTTTTAATGAGATTGTATGCATTTTTCATGGCAAGGGCTTGGTTTAACAAGAGAGTGAGAAACTGAAAATTTTGTACTTTAACTAGGGGCAAAACTTGGGGGGGGGGGGGGGGGGGTAAAATATGCAACCCCTCGCCTTGACTGTTCAAAGCATAGAAAATTATTTTAGAAGTAAATAATATCAGTAATAAAGAAATTTATGTTTAAGTAAATAACATCAGTCAAAATAAAAAGTAGCACAATACACGTTTCCTATCTGGTTTACCTCGGGGATATGGGGTGTTTAGAGCGTTGTTTTGGTTTTTGTTTTATTTAAGGAAATTTTTCTCTAAAATATGATAAACCGTGGTAAACACAGTGATTATACCAGGAAATTTATGTGGTAATAGGCCTGTGTGCTAACCCTTCGACTCCCTCATTGTCAGCCTCGACAGCAAAGCAAAACCTTAACTGTTTCATTCCCTCATCCTATCCACCTGCTTCCTGCAAGAAAGTGGTGGACATGTTGGGGGAGTGAAAGGGTTATGTTTTGGCAGCTTATGGACAAGTTGCAGGAGTAAAAGAGCTCATTTTAAAACTAAAACTAAAAGTAGTACGGACTTGACCATTGTGGATTTTGCTGCTTGGTAATGAAAAGACAAACAAAAAATGTACACAAGACTGTACAACTAATCATAAGATACTTTCAACCGAGTGTGACAGGATTTTTTTGCAATGGTTTTAGATCTCCAAGCTTTACAGTTTTGATTCTTCACTCATATTTCATAAACACAGACTCATATGAGTGAAAACATAATCAGTGTTACAGCCCCCACAAAAAACTGACCATTACCTGCAAATAACTAAACTTCTTTTTATTATTTTTGTTGGTTCGTCAGTTGATTGGTAAAATAGTTGGTTCATAGTTTTGTGGGTTTCCCCCTTCTTCTTTTGGTGGTGGTAACGGCAGCAATAGTGACTTTTTTTTTTAAAGTTTATAACGGCAGCAATAGTGACTTTTTTTTTTTTTTAAAGTTTTTTCACCCATCCCTATGGTATCACCAAGTCAACCTTATTGTGCAACTTTGTGCGAATAAGTGTTCATGTAGGGGGTGGGGGATGGCTTACAGCATGCAGCTGGCATCCTACATTCAATCATAATATAAAAAATATACATAAAATTTTCAAACATTTTTTTTTGATGGATAGGGTGAGGAAGTCAAAGTGTTAACTTTTTGCAGTTGGTGATAGGGTGCAGGAGTCAAAGGGTTAAAGTTCACCATCCTACATTTTCACTTTCACCATTTCTGACAGTATGCAATACATTTTTTAAAGGAACTATCATTTTATCATCAAAATTTCAAAATTTACTTTAAAATTCGATAAAAAGTTTTTTTTAAAGAAATGGAAAAAAGAAAATTGACAATCACCATGCTGGTCAGTGCAATCGACTAATGACTGGAGGGATGTAGGTTCAAATCACATCAGTACTATCAAATTCACGGTGGGATTTTTCAGCCACAACCATCTTCTATCCAGAGCTGAGCATGCTATGGGAACTTTGAAAAGTTTCATCCACTTCACAGATGCATCACTGAGGGTGCTGCTCAAATTTTCTGACCACCACTGTAGGTGTCTGAATCTCTTAGGCCTGGTTGAGGCCAAGATGTATTATAAAAGGAATTGTACAGCACAGCTCTCTTACACAGTTCCAATCCAAAATGAAACCCACGACGTAATGATCATCAGCCCAAACTCTTGCTTCAACATAGCATTACGAGAAATTCTTACAGACTGTGGTGCAGAAATGAAAGGGAGAGGGGGGCGGGGGAGTATTTAGATCTTAAGATGATTTATATTGCAAATATGTAAATGAGATAACTACTGGGCTACAGTCAATGAAAAGCAATTTTTTCTCTCAAGAACCGACATGTATTACTCAAAGAATTATGTAAGCTTGTTTTTTTTTTTTCTTTCTTTTTTTTTAACCTTCACTAATAGCTTAGTTTATTGTTGTAGAATAAGCTCTTAGTTTATTGTTGGGGTTAGAATAAGCTTTTCTTGTATGATATAAATCGTGTATTCTCCTAATACAATCCTTGACTCCATGACAAAAGTTTTTATATATACATATATGTGATACACTACTAGGCATATGATAATCAGTTGATACCTCATGAATATTTTTTGACCCACAAGAAACACTGAACCAAAGAGTACATGCTACCAAACAAAATGCCTGAGGATACCTGACTGTGTGAAAGTGTTTCATAAATTTATATTAATGCTTGTATTATAAATCTCAAAAATAAAAATTCCACATTTATGACAAAAGCCCAGTTTACAGCAAACACATTCCAAGTTTTACACAGTAAGGAAATGGTTATCTTTCTCATGTATGTGCTTTGCACTGAATGTCAGTAATTCTATCAGTATCAGCATCAATATCAAAGTGTTCATACTGAACTGACAATGCAAACACACACAAAGTTTAAAGAATGTCCATCAAATGAAGGCTTACAAGAAAAACAGTATCAGTTACTTACCTTGAAGACAACTTACCTTCCATTCTTGAACGCACATCCAAAATTGTTCAGTTTCCTTTCTGCCTTTCTTTTTCCCTTAACACCCCAAAAGTTAACCCCTCGTTTTCTTTATGAGTTTTAATATTAAAGGATTTACAAAGAGAGTATATTTTTGTTAGTAATGATAACTAGTATTATGATTTCTATTATTCTTAGCACTTAGCAGTCAAAATTTTGAAAACAGATTAATTTTTTTTTCTAAACCAGTTTTAATCCCTAAATATCTTTTAGTATTCTGTCACCAATACTTATTCTATTTCTTATGTATGAAGTACATTAATCTCTGAAATACAATCACAACATAAATTGACGAATGACATGGTCAAGTTAAGAGAACAAACATTTTAAATTAATTTAATGTTGCAAATACAAAAGAGATCACATCATGTGTCTGTTTCTGTAGTGTAAATTATTCAATACAATTGCCATTTTCCTCCATTAAAAAAAAAAAAGACAAAAAGGACACTTTCATGTTAATTCTGTCATGAAATTGTCTGTATTTGCAGGGATAACACATTTTGAATTCAAGAAATCTTCAACTCTTCCTTAGAACCTTTTGATAGGCTGCCAAAATATGGTCAATGCTGCCTATTACTGCCACAGAGAAGTCACAGTTAAACTATAAATCCTCATTTCTTTTAAGATGACATTTGCTACCACAATTATGTGTACAATACTTATTTTAATCTCCTGTATTTTTTTAATTTTTAGATATACCTTTACCCATGGAATGCCTGCTCCCCATTTTTCTTACCACTCAGAACCAGACTTTGGTTGTGTACATCTTTTGTTACACTTACAGCGACTTAATACGACTTGATCCTTTTTGTATGGAGTAAATTATAATGATGCTGAAATATCCTGGGTACTTTCATGTGGTGTATCCTGTAGTGCACTCTACATGAATTCTTTACATCTATTAACCTTCACTGTATGCCAGAGGTGAAAAATCACCCATACTTTAAATTGTTTAATGTAAAAGGCCACATCCTGCATATGCTTTGTACCTTCTCCATGAAATTTTATGACCGTTGCAAAATGACTGATGCATTTAAAAACATTCTCAGACAGGGTTGCAAAAGGACTGATGCATTTAAAACCATTCTCAGACAGCAAAAAGTTTAGCCCTGGCCAAATTGTTGGGACGATTCCACATCCACATCACGAAAGATTAACACTTGCATGCCATACATCACAGATGAGGGAAAACCCATAGTTTTTATGCAGGCAGACTAGATTTCTAGCATGCCATACATCTTGTGTGTGAAATCACCCATGGTTTTCATACAGACTAGGTTACAGAGATGTTTTGTTATTATGTTTCTCCTGACAGACACATTTTGGATGTGGAGATCTGATGATGCCATTTTTAATTTTTGTATTATTTTGAAAGTAGTTTCATCTGACTTTACAGTTTCATACCTATGTATAGAATATCAGCATGAAAAAAGACAGGTATGTTGTTATATATTTTTTTGTTAAGACACTCTGAGGAGACTCAATGAAGAAATTTTGTTTTCGTTTTTACAGTAGGTTTATTTCGTTTTCATTTCTTACTTCTGAACAGAACACTTGCATGAAAAACAAAGATGTTTTATGTTTCTGTTGAGAGACATATTTTGGACACAGACACATGGTGATCTTGTTTCATTTTGTTTTTACAGTTGGTTTCATTTCCTTTTTAAAAGAAAATACAGTTCATTTAGAAAGAATTCTCCAATCAGGAGAGAGAGAGAGAGAGAGAGAGAGAGAGAGAGAGAGAGAGAGTGGTGTGTGTGTGTGTGTGTGCGTGTGTATGCATACATGTACATATATATTATATATATATGTGTGTGTGTGTATGTGCGTGCATGTGCACCCACACATGCACATACATGCGTATGTGCATGCGTGTGTGTGTGTGTGTTTGCATAAGTGTGTGTGAATATGTTTGTGATGGGACATTTATTTATCTATGTCCAGACACCATTTTCTTTTTTTTTTTTTTTTTTAAACTTGGTACGGGTTTATCTTTGGGGTAGGTTTTTGCATAGCTCTCTTTCAAACACACTTTACACAACACATCCAAACACGCATGCATGCACACACATGTACACACAAACATCTGTACACACGCACAGAAAAACACGCACGCACACATCACATACACATACAACACACATATGCACACACATTCAGGGGTCATAAGTATACGATTTAGGGATTTTTGATCAATACGTTTTGAAAACTGTTAGGCAGTGGCTATGTAAAAGTCATGGTTGACTGGATACCCACAATGTACAGCTACGAATATCAAATAAAACTGCTCTTTAAAAACTACAGGTGACTGAACACCTATGATGCATGGTACACACATACAACAGCAGCGTTTAGTTTGAAATGCAGAAAGTTTAATTCACACCATATTTCAGGCCTCCCAATAACAATGAAAAACATCACTGAAAATCGGGAAGGAAGGGGATTAAGGGGATTCAGGGGGATGCTCCCCTGGAAACATTTTTAATTATAGATGCAAAATAATGCAATCCGATGTCATCTGACACAACTTTGACTTTGTTTGAGATCCTCTCTACTGAAGCAAATAATTTATACACACTGGTGTAAGATTTCAAGAAAAAATAATTTGGTATTTTTCTAATGTATACTTCAACAAACATTAACTAACCACCTAGGCTGAACAGTTTCATGGTTCTTGGCAGTTCTCTGCCTCATCTGATGCTTCTTTGATTTGAAATGGTCTGAAAGTTTGTGGATGCCTGCTCGACTTTAATTGACTTCACAGTGGCACAAGACACAGAAGGCTATATATATATCAGCCTCTGCTATTTTTCAAAGCCATGTACTCACTTCCATGACAACAATTTTTCTTGAAATCCACTCACAACACCACTTATTTTTGCAGTCTTTGTCAAACATTTTTGCTGTGGCAGACCCTCTCTCCAGAATACTGGCTCAAGACATGGTTCCACTCCTAAGAAATGATGCAATCGGCTCTGAAACAAGCCGCGTTTGACATACAAAAAACACGAAGTGACTTTAGCGGGAATTGGCTCCGAGAGATCAACAGACTGACAAACAGCTGTTTCACAGAAGAAAAAAATATCATCTGATTTTTTTTTAATTTTCTTGTAAAGATTTTTGGGGGGGTCAAAAACAGCCTATGGGTTTTCTCAGATTTCCGAGAAAAATCAGAGAATTGGAAGCACTGCTATTTACAATTTCAGTTGCTTCAGAACATCAAATCATTCTCACATTTTGACATAATACGCTCAAACTGCAATTTCACCCTGAAAGAAAAGTCCTCCCTGAGCCTTATCAAAACTGTTGTAAAGTATCACAAGCCCCCAACTTCTCTAGAGACTAGCATTATCAAGGTAGTGCTCATTCCTCTCCCTTGCTGCTTTTATCTTCTCTCTCCTCAAAGGAGGAGTGGAACAATATTTTCAAACCTGGGCACAAATTTTGTCATCCATCCACTTGGCAACCATACTTGATTATGCTTTTGAGCATGGTTTTCAGGACCACATGCTCAAGTTAATACATAGTACATATGATATCCATCATCTAATTATAGCCATTTTCAATTAGAGTTAAGATAATTATAGCCATTTTCAATTAGAGTTAAGATCAACAAAATATACTTTCAATGACATACAACTCCTTATATTGTATATTAAAAGGACATAATCATATGCAGGAATAACAATTGGATAATGACTTGTTATGAACACTTACTACAGTTTTTGTCTTAAAAGTTCTTAAAAGATTCTTTTTTCCAGGAAAGTTCATCTTTATGAAGTGAAAATTAAACCAAATTTACTGTTGCATCTCTTTTTTACCTATTGCCATGATCATGTGAATATCAAAAAACAACACATGTGTATATATGTGATGTCTAAAAATCCCAGAAATCAAATCCCCCCCCCTTCAAATTTCTAGCAGATGGCGTTGTTTCGCTGGCTGGTCCACTGAGCTTTCAGGAACAAAGGAGGGGAAAAAACACACTCACAGACAAGAAGATGGCATTTTCACCTTAGTTTGTGCCTTCAATTTTATTCCCAAGCCAACGACAAGAGGGTTGCGTGCAGATATAAACTTAATTCCATATTTTCCCAAGTTATACAGTAAGCCTCAGGGATGTCAAAAATCACAGTTTGATAAGCACCACGGTTTCAAGCTGTAAATTCAAAGAAATGTCGTCACATCTCTAACAACACTTTGGGCAATGCTTACTTATTTATATTTCAAAAACAAACAACACTAGTCTGTGGGCATGAGTATGAGTGTGGACAGTACCACAGTTTATGGTTCATAAAAAAAAACAACTTAACAGTTTAAAACAGAAAAATTTCTGATGTGTGACAAATCAATTTCACCAAAAGTGATATCCTTACGAAGACTGGGAACTGAACACCTCGACTGACAGAGAAACTGGGGGGAAAATCAGTTTCACAGAATAGTTTACAACACATGCACAGTATAGCAACGCAGTTTGAAGAATAAAACAAACGCGGCATTTTCTGTTGTTTTATTGTTTAATTTTGGAACATGTTTTAAGTGTTGATAAACCAGATGAAAGTTTCTCAACCACTACCAGACGAAGCTTCTCCCTCGTCAAGTGTTAACAAATGTCTAAAAAAAGAAAACATATTAAACTTGTGAATATGCAAAAAACAGATGAATAGTAATTGCATATAAGCCCAAAAAATCAGGGGGAAAAGTATGCACTCTTTATGTTAAAAAGAAACATCTTGTTTTTTCTAATATAAGTTTTCCAAAATTACGTTTTGATGAACACCCTTGATGAAACATCCGTAAAGGTGACAAGACTTGGGTGTGTGGTGCCAGTCTTTCCAATGAGCCCATAGCATGCTGATCTCTGGGTAACTGCCAGTTGCGGCCGAAAAATCCCACAATAGTTTTTGCAGGGACTGATGGGGATTTGAACCAACAACTTTCCAGCTGATACTTCGTTGCGCTAACCACTCCACTGTAGTGACTGTCCAAGTACATATTTTCTGCAGAATTACAGAACATTGGGTCGACAAGCAAATTCCTGAATTTCAAACAAGCATTTTATTTGTGCTTTTAACAATATTTTTTCCAACTGTACTAGAACACCTGGTATACAGGCATTAACAAGGACAGAAACCAAATTTCAAACAACTAGCTTTTTTTTGTGTGTTGTGTACTTTTAGTAATATTTTCCCAACTGTACTTGAATGCCTGGCATACAGATAGTAACAAGGGGGAAAACTCCAAGCATGGAGCAAGTTAAACTAAAGGGGGTGTCATTCTTTGAAGATGGATGAAATGACCGTGAAGTCAAGCTTAGTCCATGGTGCCAGCTGAATCTACTCATGAGAAAATCGTTTAAAAAAATTCAGAGAAATTTTAAATGAAAACAGATGAATAATGTATGGACAGATCACTTATGACATTGGTATCAGACCATTCATGTTTTTTACAATTTCATTTGGAATAAGATGTGCTGTTGTAAGATGGATCCTGGGTTCTGTACCATCTTACTGAAGATCAAAAATGGGCACACCTCACTGTTGCAGGCTCTCTTAAAGCCATGACATGACTATATAAAGCACTGTGTGCCCAAGATATCCGCTTCATTTCTAATTTTGGTAACAGCAGACATCACATATCTCCAACCTTTTCTCAAGTAGTTCGACACAGAAACATCAATACAGCTTCGTATTTGGTACAATGGTAGCTACTATAACTTCATCATACTTCATTAAATACAATGTTGCATTAATGGAAAATGCCATGATAAACTGACAGAAACATCTCAAATCAGGGCAGATTTAAGTTATGATGGATGGAGCTAGTGTGTGGTGGCGCATCCCGCGTGGCACCACTAATCTAAAAGTAAATGTTCAGATCTGTGGCACTGTTTCTGGGGCCGCAATAGGGCTGCAGGCATATCACTTTCAGCTTAAATGAACTATAAACCTAGGGCCTACCCAGTTTCTCCATGTGCATGTGTGAATATGCATGGACCCCTTACAGTGCCCCACTCTGCAGTAACACGAGCACAGCATGCACACAGGGATGAAAATCTGTGAACTCGCTTTTCTCACCCGATCCGTCGGATCAGTTGCCAGGCCTTCAAACAGGTACAAAATAAGGGCAACAGTTTTATAAATCAGCAAATCTGGATAAGATTAGCAGCTAAAATTTGTGTATAAGCCATCACTAAAGAAAAAATCCTCAGACTGGCACCATCCTGCCTCTCCAAAGACCATCAAATTCAGGGAATTGAAAAAATCAAAGGATGATGATGGTATGTGCCTATGATTACAAGGATGTATTGACAGTGCAAAGTGTTCCAATGATGACAATGCTGACAGTGCAAAGTGTTCCAAAAAGACGACCGAGACTACCACAGATTCTGCAAAGCGTTCCAACAAGACAAACTGCTGAGACTACCACATAAGTTTCTGATGAAGATACAAAGACCTACGATTCAAAAGAAAAGATAAACACTGTTACATGATTTGCCACTGGTATTACAACGCATTTTGCCACAGGACAGACAATTATTATGCAAAAATGTGCATTTTGTTCTCTGGTCTTTCCAGCTGATCCTCAGCATTCTTCTGTAAAACCACACTTCATTCAACAGCACTGATTCCTGTTCATGTGATAGCAGGCAATAATCATCTTTCCTGGGAAATTAGTTTGTGAACTCATGTTATTTATGTCTAGTTTCTTCACTTGATTTTGTTCAAATCATGTTATTTATGTCTATTTTAGTTTCTTGATTTGATTCTGTTCAAAGTAACATAGCTAAACCAACAATAAACCGTACGTCAGAACTGACCGATGTGTTTTCTGTAGTGTCACACTTTTACCTTTGAGCTAGAAATACTATTACTTCAACCTGTTCACTGCTTCCGACTGAATATTCAGTTGGAAGAAACATACACCTCCAGTACCGCCAACCGAATATTCGGTCAGCGACTTTTCCTACTTTTAGCCAGAAAACCCCAACACTTTCAGAGGCATGATAGACATCAACAGAAACTCCAGAATTCTCTCTATAAATAGATGCTTATTATGTATGTGTGACGTTTTACGGTCTTTTCTGCCTGTGCGGTTGAAAAGGTGACTCCCTACAGCTGATTACTATTCAGCGACTGTAAACAATGGCGGACGAAAAACAACTTATGCAGTAAAAGAAGTTGCAGAAATCATTACTTGTGGAACTGATTCTGATTTGCAGTCTGTCAATAAGAGTGAAAATGATAATTTGGCGCATGCAGGTGATATTTCGGTGCTGAAGTGGGACTTGACCCAGATAAGAGTCAGAGTGACATTACTAGCACTGGCAATCGTAAAAACTAAAGTACTGCTGCTCCTGGTGTGTTGTAAAGTATACTGACGAAGAAAATATACAGTGTTGTGGGGTTTTCTGGGTTGGATGAAGAGATAATGAATTTTTTTTTATTTTACGTCAAGACGTTTAAAAAATCCGTGGCACAGGCGATTCACCTTTTTATTTACACTTTGGCAGTGAAGGGGTTAACTACAACACTTCTGGAACTAAAAACATTTTTGTCTTTGTGTGCTGTAGATGCCAAAAGAGTGGCTCTCAAAATATTACTTAAATCGGGGTGATTTTCTTTTTCTAAGTCTGTATGAAATGTCTACAACCTTTTTAGTAAGATGATAGTGTAAAACTTGTGTCTTACTGATTAAATGACCTTTGCTTGAAAAAGACTAAAAGAGTGAATAATGTTTTTTTTTCTTTTCAGATTCTACAACAGTTGTGTCACAAAGTCACACTGTTATCTTTTTCAATTCTCTTAACTTTATCTCATGTTTCTATGATTTCTGAAAGCCACCATTATCTTATTAACAGTTTTGTCATTCGCAATCATGAAGGTTCTCACTGATCAAACTTATTTATAGACAATTTTTTTTTTAAACTGCTCCACTTTCCGATATTTAACCAACAGCGGAGAACAACTCATACGTGCGTGTGCACAGCTGTATTTGTCTAGGTAAACAAGAGGATAGATTATTGGGGGAACATACCCCTCACTCCCATCTGGCCTTCACTTCTCTTTTCAAAATATTTGGGCAATCGATCAAAATGCTAACAACTGAAAAACATTTCCTACAGAAATCACATTCACCCACTGGCTGACAGACTTGAACGCTGACACAACTTGATGTCAGCTTCAACTATTCAAAAAACAAGAGAAAAATTCATACAAAAAACAAAATATTCACGATTAAGTGAAACTCTCTCCCCCCCCCACCCCCACTTGTTCAAAGTCAAAAACCACCTCTAGGCCTATGAAGAGTCAAAATTTCAAAGTGTAAATCCCTGAGGCTCACTCACTTGGGAGATAATACTGTTATCTAAAAATGAAAAGGGGCAAACACCCACCTGCTGGATCAATACTGCTCATACTATGTGATGTTCCAGGTATAGGGTTGGCATATGGATTTGCTGCTCCAGATGTTCCATGCCGAGAAAGTGCAAAACCATGTTGTGATGCCGATGGACCAGATGTTGATGAAAAACCAGGAAAGACAGGATTGGAAGAAAAGCCAGCAGGATTCTGATGCATCATGATGGGGTATATGTTGGAGCCAGAATTACTTGAGTCGCTATGGCCTTCACCTTGGGACCAGCCTGTACCAAATCACAAAGTTTACAAAAAATACACAAACAGTATTTTATTCTTCAGTCAATACACTTATAACACATGTTCTATTACTAGAACTACTCAAGTTAGTATTTACAAGAAAGCACACTGAACAACAAAGCTTTACCTGGAATCAAGGATTCTGTTAAGTTACACTACCATCATTAATTTGTTGTACCAATATGTACAACAAAATGCACAGCCATTACTGCATACAAAAGCAATAAATACAACTGTCAGAAACTGACAATGTACAACTTCACTTTCCAGCAGCCACTGGGCTATAACTAGTATCAGTTCCAACTCCGATATATCGTTAATAACTACACTGAAGAGTAATTTCAGTAAAGCATTAATTTTACCCCTTTCCGACAAACATATTTTAAATTTTTGTTTTTGTGTAGCAAAAATATAACATTTACCTCTGGCTCTTTTGAGTGTCATGTATAAACCAGTTGGTAGAGATACATATACATATATATATTTTGTACTGATTTCCAGTATTTCCTTGAATATCGAAAAAAAAAAAAAAAAAAAAAAAAAAAAGCAAAATGCACAATCCATTCACATTTTCACTTCAATTACATGGATGGCATTAACATTTCATATTAAAACATTTTAAAGGATATACTGAATTCTTCGATCTAATGACGCAACAAAGTGCAAATTCTTTAGTTTAAAACACTGAATGACTCACTATGCAGTACGCATACATGTGAGCCAAGGGCATGGGTATGCATGCTCTCTCTGTCAAACATACATCCCAACTCTCTCTGACACAAACCACACACGCACATCTCTATTTACCAACTTGCCATTTTTTTTAAATATGAACTTTGATGCAAAATAAAACCAGTGACCTCGTTTAACTGTGTATACTGTATGTATCGTTGAGGGATGAGTTGCAAAATGTTTGTCTTGAAGACTATGTTTTCAAGGAAATAAAACTTATCTATTGTGCTAAGCGCATCTCATTATATCAGTAATTTACTAAATCCACTCAAGAACCCAGTTAACACTTTGACTCCCGCACCCCTTTCTCCACCTGCAAAAACTTAACCCTCTGGGAGTCGAAGGTTTTGGTTTTTTGTTTGTTTGCTTTGCTAGCATGGTTGACAATGCAGGGTGCTGGTGGACAGGGTGCAGGAGTCAGAGGGTTAAAGAATACATGCACACAAGTACAAACTAACCTGTGTCAGGCCCACCATGTCCATCGTCAGGTGCTTCCTGCTTGATCCACACTGGTTGTCCAGCTGTATCACTGAATGCTCTTCGACCAATTCGTCCTGAACCCCCTGACCGACCTTGTACATCTCCTTCATCCACTTGAGAAGCTAATGACAACAACTCATCAGATGAAATCTGCTCCAACTTTACTTCCCCTATGTTGATGTTTTCTTGTGATGTGCCCTGAGATTGAGAAGTGACTGTTGCTGCTGGTCTTCCTGATTGCTGCACGTTTCTCTGTGGGGATGATGTGTTTGTGCTACCCTGATGCAATGACCCCTCAGTACGTGATAAAGCCATCAGTTTTGCATTTCTGGACGGTATTGTTCCAAAATTTGTGCTTCCGGGTGCTTCATCTTTAGAAATTTGATCTACTATCATAATGTCATCATCAGAGTCAGAATCATTTTCATGTGCACCAGATTTTGAGGAGTCGTCTTTCTTTGCAATTAATTTGTCAAGTGGCAGTGCATGAAAACTGTTGCTGACAAATGTGACAGAGTTCTCATCATTTTTGCTGACTTTTTCATGCAAAATGTAGTCTACCTTTTCTCCTGTGTCAATACTGAGATAAATGTGTCCCACAAGTTCTACTCCCCTCTGAAACTCCACATAACCATTGCATAACGACTGCAGAAACTTGGTCAGTGATCCAATGAACTTGGTAGAAGAGTCACTATCCATCATGAACAAATTTGTGTTTGGACCTGGGGAGGACAAAGGGAAACGTGTTAATACAGCAAAAATATATAGTAATAAAAAATATATCAGTTACTACAAATCACTACAGGTTAAAAATTTCATTAAAAAAAAGACCAGAGTACTGCTCTGTCTTTCTTAACTTCGCTTTCTCCAAGTTTGATGGTGTGTTACTGTTAAAATGTTATTCCTGTTTGAAGCCCTGCCATCTGCATAGAGCCACATCAGGGCTATAACTGTTTCAATACACATAATGCATTCGTGCACATAATATAAGGAGATGCCACTGGCACTGACCACCATCCAATTTATCCCAGAGAAGATTTACAAAATAAACCTAAATACAATTTAAACGTAACTAAGGGCACTGAAACATATTTAAAAACAGGCCTAAATTACCTAAAATTGTTCCTGCACGTCTCATTTCCCTGGAGCCAAAAATGCACTTAATACATATACCCAATCATCAATCCTTTGAGAAAGTACAGAAGACTTTATTGAACACATACAGGTGAATGGACCAACAAGGCCCAAAATGATAGCAAGAAATGAAAGAAAGCAAAGGAGGAAAAAGAAACAAAAAGAGTGACATAAAAGACGAAATGTCTAGTACAGAATTTCCATAAGGTGGGACTTTTATTTATACAGAAAGTGTCCCCAGCATCCCCACGGGGTTTGGCGGTGTATTGGAGAGTTAAAACGAACACCATGGGAGCAGTGACATAGAAATGGTGCAAAAGATGGGGTCACAACACAAAAAAGATACACAGTATGTATTCATAATACACACAAAAATAACCATCTTATACAGTAATAATCTATATTTACAAAAACAAATAAATGTCTTATAATAGTAATACTCTATATAACTTGAGAAAGAGCATTAAATAAAAGATTTACCTAGCACTGTAGCAGGCATCCCACCTCACTTGTCGGTGAACAAAGTGACTTCACTCCCTATCTTAACTTTAAAAGGGTATTTTCACTCTTGGTTATAACTTTCTGCGAGTCTTTATCTCAGAAAGTCGGAACAACGAAGTACATTATTTTACCAAGTGCTATCTTGTTCAACTGTGCTATATATGGCCTACTAGGCCTTAACTCTTTGGAGACGCATCCTAAAATGGTTGCTGAAACTCTCGAGACGCAGTTTTGGTACTTTTTAAAATATTATTGAGAATATCCGACAAAAAAACTATCCGTTATATATGTTTTAAAAGGTCAATGGTTAAACTCTGCTGTCAGTATTATCTCCCTTATTATAGTATACATGTAGTCTTGGTGAAAAAAAACATAACATCTCCGCAGCTATAGCTGCGGAACGTCACAGTCGAGACAGAGCTCCGTAACTACAGATGTGGAGCGTCGCCATCGAGTTAAAGAAGAATGAAAATATAGTATAAGTAGGTACCGGCAGCCAAAAATTAAACTTCTGAAAAGGTTATTAACACTTATATTTCTGAAAAGTACAAGAAAAAATAAGCACAATGCAAAAAAAAAGTAAGTCTCTAGCTGTATTACTATTAGGTCCAGAGATAACGCACTTTGAAAACGGCAGTTTATATACGTTTTCGCCAATTGTGAAATGTAGCAAGTTTGCAGGTACCTAAATTTTCCAGAAGTCCTCAGACAGAGAATGTCATTCCTGATTTTAATTCTTAACAACATAAACTACATAAAAAAGCAAGCATACAAGCACTGAAGCAGATCTGTTCATACATTTACACAGCAGTGCTGCAAACTTCATAAATATACCATTTTGTCAATGTTTGAAATTGCATGACAAGCCATTTTTGCACCCCCATTACACAAAAATAAGAATACAGAATTGGCTAGAGTTTACTTTTTCTCAGAAACAATGTTATTGTATGAAACTTAAATTTTTGGGGGCAGCGTAAAGTGACAAAGTCATGAGTTATATGGCTCCAAAAATGGAAAAATGTCTCATTTGAACGATGGAAAAAGCACGGTTCACGTACCAGACCAAATTAAAATGCACATATTTCGCTTATTTTTTTTATGGATTTCCTTGAAATTTTGCATGTGAATCAGACAGAAAGCTACCAGTAAATTATTTTCAAGCTTAGTTATAGTCAAGATATGATATTTTGTATGCATTTGCACCCAAATAATGTGAGGGCCCATGTGTCGGGCCAACTTAAAACAGACATAACTCACATTATGTCTTGATGGAACCTCCTGAAAGTTTGCATGTGAATCAAATAAAAGCTACAGCTTCACTCTTCACAGGCAAATGTTGCTAATATACGAGATTTTCAGATTTTGTATGCATGCACTGATTTAGCCTGAAACAGAAGTAGTTTTAAGTTTATTAGTGAGTATCTGCTGTTGAAGTTTTGGTGGCAGTGATACTTAATTTCATCCACAAAAAATCATCATTGCCTTGAAAACAAATAGAAATAAAATCCTAATTTTTTCTCAAGTGTTTTCTTTAATTTGTGAGGCCACTACACTTGACACATTCGTGTCAAGGGCCTCCAAAATCCCATACTAGACCGACCCCCTTCCCTCCCCCCCACTTCCACTCAGAGCCCCTGCCCCACCCACCCTGCTGCCCTCTTCACCCACCCCACCCCTCTTCACCCCCTTCCCCCTCCTCACCCCACCACCCTCATTCCCCTCACTCCACCATCATCATGATTAAAACTGAACTCTTAAGACATGTCCACTGCCCCAGATTTATCTGCTGCAAACCCCCCAGTTATAGGCGCCAGAATAATCAAGTTTGTGGGCCCTCAACACTGAAGAAGAAGAAGAAGCTATTACTTTTGAGAGTAAAGTATTCTTATATTTTGCTATTAGAAAGGCTCATTGGACTTTGTGGAGCTCTGTGTCCGTGTTTGCCTCATGCTATTTAGTGTTCTGATAATAACAAGATAACAAGATTAACAAGATTTTATTTCAGCCCAGTGCATAGACACAAGGAAAATATTTTGGCTATACATACAATCACACTCACGCCTCACAACAATTACAATATTCAACATCATAAAAGACAAATACGTGGGTCATCCACGGAATCGAAGAAACACACGCACACAACACATACACACTCTCACGCCAAGGAGCCCATATCCACTAATCGTTGGTTCTGCCCTGCCAGCTATAACCATGCCAGCTAATTAACAGCGCGCATCTGTCCTTCTCCTTCCACTCTCCACGCCACCCTCGCCCATCCTGTGGAGTAGGCCTATAGGCTTACAGATTGACGTAGATTCGATAGGCCTACTCTGTGCGTACCTGCGTGCGCGCGTGTGTGACTGTGCAAAACCGTTATTTGCTGCTTCTTTGCGATGATGAACATTGTCGAATCTGATCCGATAGACGACATGCACTCGCCGACCAACTTCCGGTTTGAATTTCTGGCCGAGTACTAATCTAGCACAAATATTATGATTTCGATGTATTAAACACAAAATTCCATCATATTCATTAAATACTAGCAATATAAACACCTTTGGAAAGCAGTCGCTTCACACAGTTTTACTTCTACTACTTCCAGGTCGCTTAAAAAAAAATTCCTTGGCGATAAAACATCAAACCGCAGATCGTACTTTCTATTCTTTGCTTATGCAGGCTATACCTCCCGCGGATTTCTTTTAAAATCTTTCTAAATAAGGAGAAACATTAAAAACAATTCACTGAATCAAATTCTAAGTCAATTTTCATGAAAAATCAGTCAATGTTGACATTATTTGTCCTTCAGCTTGACGATCACAGGTAGAAATTCGTTGACCGGACTTTCAGCAATCGCTTCGAAGGCCGCCATGATTCGAGGTTCCCATAATGCTAAAATGGCAGATCACGGGTACTCGCTCTTCGGAGGCTTGCGCACATCCAGTACAAGTCATATCTCGTAGTTCCATAAACGATTAAATTTAGCAAAAAATAAGCTGTTTGCGCATCCGCGGACGTGATCTAATATATCAAGGAGATCCTCAGATATTCTTCTTCAAAGTTTGGCAATATTCCAACCTTCAGTAGACTAACAAACTAATAATCTTATAATAATAGGTACCGGCAGCCTCTCCAAAGCAATGCGGGAATTGTGTCGGTCAGTGGAAAAATTGCACATGTTTATCAGTCAAATATTCTTGCAGATGAATATGAATGACAAAGTTGTTATCATGAACTTCATGATGAAGATAAAGATTGTTCTTTCCTCTATCGATCTGTGCTGTTTGTTTTTGTTATAAATGCACCCTTACGAAAATCTGCGCAAAAAAAAAAAAACCACCGACCGACGAAGTTTCACCGCGTGTGACGTAATGGCGACTGGCTCACGGCATTGCTTGGGGTGACCGGGTGAACGGCAACTTAAATTACACGGGTCACATAGACTACCGTCATAGAAATTAGTACAGTTGACAGGTCGAAACCTGTCCTTCATTCCCGTATAATATTTATTTTATAAAATTATTAGTTTGTTAGTCTTCTAAAGGTCGGAATATTGACAAACTTTGAAGAAGAATATATATCAAGCCATTCAAGGAGATCCTCAGATATTCTTCTTCAAAGTTTGCCAATATCAGATCATGTCCGCGGATGCGCAAACAGCTTATTCTTTTGCTAAATTTAACAGTAGACGGAACTGTGGATGTGACGTATACGGGGTGTGTGCAAGTCTCGGAAGGGCGAGTAGGCTATCCGTGATCTGCCATTTTAGCACGGTATGACGTTTTACCGAAAACCCCGGAAACTCCCGGAAACCCCCGATAATACCGAAAACTCATCACTCCAACAACATTGTATCTTTTCTCATTGTAGCAATGCCTTATTCCTGTGGAATTTGTAGCAGAAACTGTGGAAACATTCCATAGAATGCTCCACCTGCCTCAGCTGGATTCACAGGTAAGTTTTTTTTATAGATAGATATAGATATATATATGTGTGTGTGTGTGTGTGTGTGTGTGTGTGTGTGTGTATGTGTGTATGTGTGTGTGTGTGTGTGTGTGTGTGTGTGTGTAAAAATTTTTGCAAATTTTAAACTTTTGCTCTACAAAATCTCAAAAACTACTGCATGGAATAACTTGAAATTTGGTGAGTATGTTTACAATATAAACATCCAATGCACGTGAAAGTTTAGTGAAAATTGGATGACTCTAGTTTATGTTGTTCTTGTTTCTTAGGTCAGTTTGTCCACTGGAATATGAATCAATAAGCATGTACATGTTTTGTATTGCTTATTTTCAGACGCTGTGCGAAACTGAGCCCTGACCATCTGGCTGCATGGGGTCAGAATGGACTGACCTTCACGTGCAAGCCCTGCGTGCACAAGAACGATACCTACGACTACGAGGCAGCCCTTAACCGGTAAGCAAATATTTATTTCCTGTTATATTGCTTAAACCGTACATATATGTTACAGTGTGTATTTGTTTAGCTTTCTAATATTATTTTTTTTATAATATTCTATTATATAATATATCATTACACCGGCACTTATATTGCTTGTGTTGCAGGGTTTTCCTGGCTGCCATAACACCCACCGCTGATGTGAAGTCTGCTGCCCAGAGTGAATCCATGCTTCTCGATACCTACCAGGTCAAGCTACCGGTCCATAATGCGACCAACAAGGACCTGCTGACCGGCCTCAAGAGTGTCTGGGGGGCGATGGAGATACTCAGGCGGTTCCACCCTGTGATGCTAGAGACCACCACGCCTCTCGAGGTCATCGGTGACGGGAACTGCATGTTTCGTGCAGTGTCCTTGGGGTTGTATGGAAACCAAGATCACCACCTGCAGCTGCGACTCTGGACAGCCCTGGAGATCGCCCTCCATCCTGAGTACTACGACAGCAGCCGAGAGGACCACCAGGATCTGGTCAAGGACAACAGGCTCATCCATGACCCTACCCCAAGCTGCTGTCCACAGTTGCAACTCCAGGGTCTTACTCAGAGACGCTGGCGATCTACGCACTCAGTGCTGCCCTGTCTCTGGCCATAGAGACCTACTGCCCACCAACTAGGAATGCAGAATTCCTGTCTGAGCCTTACTCCAGGAAGGTTTGTGGCCGCGGTGTCAGGAGGCCACAGGAGCCTGCTGTGATATTGATGTGGAGCAGCAGCACATTGCCACAGACAGCCAAGGACTTCAGGCACAACCACTTTGTCACTCTGAGGGAGGACAAAGATGAAGCTGAGAAGACATTGACCCAAGACCCTGACTTCACCCGACCCTCTGCTGACGTGCCAAACAACTCAGACGCAGATTCTGGGGAATCTCCATGTGCGCCACCACTGTCCACTCCCAGCGAGCTATCGTTAGATGACAGTGACACCTCCAATGCATTCATACCTGCAGTGTCACCTTCAAACCCTGCAGATACCTCTCCTGACAGTATGGATGATACAGATGACAGTTTAGTGGACTCTGCCAGTAGGCCCGCTGGCACAGCCAGCAACTCTGAGATCCCCCATGCTGAGGGTGGTCAGGACCTCCCACTAGGACCAAGAGGTCGCCGCTACATGGAAGTGACAGAAGCTGTGGCCCTGCTCAGGAGCAGCCAAGAACCCCTACCCTACGTCCCACGAGGAAAGAAGGAGAACAAACTCTTCATAGTGAACAATGAACAGAACCTGAGCAGACGCAACAAGAAGTTAGTTAGTCAGTACTGGGATGACTGTGGCGCCTGGGACTCCAAGGGCGCCAACAAGACCCTCTACCTCCTGCAACCCGACTGTAGTCTGATGAAGGTGGTCCTTAAAGAGAACAAGTACTGCCTACAACGTCGTAAAGACAAAAAGATCATCTACGTGCCCCTTGAACCACAGCCATCGCCAGAATCCATCTTGACAGTGCAGAGATATTACACGCACCACACTTTGGACAAGAGCTATGAGAAGCGGGTGACCTGGGTTGAGGGAGCTGTGACCTGCAGCCAGGCTCTGTACGAGTACAAGGGCACATTCCCTGGTAGTGCACCTCATGGCAATGCAGTAGACACCACCAGTGCCAAATACCAACGCCTTAGGCCACATGTGCACCAGCAGATGAAGGAGGAGCTGAAATCGAAGCGGCCACAGGAGGTCTACAGCCAGGGAGACCTCATTGACGGTGCCCGGAATCTCAAGCAAGTGAGAGATATGAAGCACAGAATGGAGAAAAAGGAGAACAAGACTGCAATTGGAGGGACCTTTGCCGACCAGGTCGCCAGGCTAGAGGAGATGCAGTGTGACTCTGATTTCATCCGCCTGCTATTCCGGAGACCAGGCAAGGTTCCCTGTGCAGTTCTGTACACTGATGAGCAGGTGGCTGACCTGCAGCGCTTCTGTGGTCCGGCCCAAAGTGCGGAGTCTACCATATTGGGTGTAGACAAGACTTACAACTTGGGGGACCTTCATGTAACTGTGACCGTCTTCAAGAACATGGCTGTTACCCGCCGCAGTACGAAGGACCACCCACTGATGATCGGACCGATCTTCCTGCACGGTAACTCGGACAAGGAAACCTTTTTCTATTTTTTCCAACACTTGGCTGGACTGTTGGGGGAAGCCAGTCCTCATGTGGTAGTTGGCAGCGATGAGGAGAAGGCCTTGCGAGCTGCCGTGGCTGAGGCCATGCCATCTGCTATGCGGCTAAGTTGTGTTCGTCATCTAAAGAACAATGCGGACAAGTTTCTACAGGACAAGGTGGGAGTCGACAGTAGGAGCAGATCCACCATCATCGACAGGCTGTTTGGCGATGGGAGCCTGCTGGATGCTGTTGACCAGTTGGCGTATGAGCTCATCTGGGATGACATTCTGAAGGATTGTTGGGAAGACCATCCAGTGTTTGCAAGTTACTTGGAAACCCGCCTTGGCCCCATACTGCAGGAAAACTTCGTCACGTGCCAGAAAAGCAAGGCTACGATGCGCTGGACGAACAATAACTGTGAAAGCATCAACCATATATTTAAACAGGCGATCAACTGGAAGGGGCAGAAATTGCCAGACTTGGTGCGCACACTTCGGGACCTTGTCAAGGGACAATACCAGGAAGTCAAGAGATCCCTGTTGGGCCTGGGGGATTACATCCTGTGCAAGGAGTTCGGCAAATTTGCTGTGAGCAGTGAGAAGTGGCTGAAGATGCCTAAAAAAAAACAAGAACGCCACTTCTCTTCATTCCTGACGACCACCAAGGAAGGAGCTAGCCTGGTACGCTCCCAGGACGGCCAGAAACTGTCGCAGACACTCAGCCACCATGGCAAGAAACCTGGCCAGGTCAAGCGCAAACCCAAGCCAAGACCACAACTACTTCAGCAAAAAAGCCGAAGCTATGAACACATTTGTTGTGACACTGCTGTTTTTTATTGACGTTTGTTTTTATACCTTTTTCTTATACAGTATTAAAGATCTGAACATCAAAGTAAACGCCTAGAGAACGAATCCTGACAACCATTGATAGAATACAGTCTCACATTAACAAGGTGATTATTGTTATTATTATTATTATCTTCACTCTCTCTGTCACGTCTGGTAAGGTTACTTTAGTATCAATCTTATTGGCTCTGGCATACAGTAACATGAGGTGACCAATGCCTAATACATATTCTTTATATGGGGGGTTTTCGGTATTTCAGGAGTTTTCGGGGGGTTTCGGTAAAACGTCATACCCATTTTAGCATATGGGGAACCTCGAATCATGGCGGCCTTCGAAGCCATCGTTGAAAGTCCAGTCAAGGAATTTCTACTTGTGATCGTCAAGCTGAAGGACAAACGTTGTAAACATCGACTGATTTTTCATGAAAATTGACTTGGAAGTTTGATTCAGTGAATTGTTTTTGATGTTTCTCTTTATTTAGAAAGATTTTAAAAGAAATCCGCAGGAGGTATAGCCTGCATAAACAAAGAATAGAAAGTACGATCTGCGGTTTGATGTTTTATCGCCAAGGAATTTTTTTTTAAGCGACCTGGAAGTAGTAGAAGTAAAACTGTATGAAGCCACTGCTTTCCAAAGGTGTTTATATTGCTAGTATTTAATGAATACGATGGAATTTTGTTTTTAATATACCGAAATCATAATATTTGTGCTAGATTAGTACTCGGCCAGAAATTCAAACCGGAAGTTGGTCGGCGAGTGCATGTCGTCTATCGGATCAGATTCGACAATGTTTATCATCGCAAAGAAACAGCAAATAGCGGTTTTGCACAGTCACACACGCGCGCACGCATGCACGCACACATTATCAGAACACTATAATAGCATCAGGCAAACACGGACACAGCTCCACAAAGTCCAGTGAGCCTTTCTAATGGCACAATATAGGTATGTCACAATCGGCGATTACGCGTGCGCGAAAACTGTAGCGGAAGACTGTTACCGGCGTGGCGGCACATGTGAGAGGGTAGGCAAACAATCGCTGTTTGTTTCGTTAATGTATTCATATTGTGTCCGATAATTACCGATCTGAATACCTTAGTCCGTACTTTTCCCATGATGACCTGGTCATTTTTACGAGCTTCCTCTGATTTGCTGACGTGGCAGTGGTGGTGTGACTTGTGTTTGCGGCCGTATCTCCCAAACTTACAGGTATAATCGTACCGTCAAGTGAATTAATTACCAATAAAAACATGCATTTTCCTGCTTATGTGTAAAATTTGGTGCAGATTTATTGAAAGAAAACCATTTTAGGCCATATTACAGATAGTGGGTGTGGTGACCGTTGTTATTGCCTTGTTCACAATGGCCGCAAGACTTTTTAGTGCCGATTAACCGTTTTCTTTTTGTCATACCAGCTGAATCTGTTGGCTTACCGCCTTCATTTTTCACGACATACAAGACAATGCATTTTTAGTGTACTGTGTAAAATTTGGTGAACAATTATTATCTATGACTCGAAATACAAGCTTCAGTTTGACGCTGGTTGTCAGCTACCAGCGTCAGTCTAGATCTAGTAGACGCTGGTTGTCAGTCTAGATCTAGATGACTCGGCAAACTGCGTCGATGGGCAGCCGAACTTCGAAGGTCTGCTGCCCCTCATTATCAGCTTCTAGACTTCTGGACTTCAGATTGTCAGACTGGATAAGATTAAAACTCACACTACTATTATTACTAGGCAAGTTTAGCAAGAATCATAGTGTAGATCTAAATAGGACTACAATAGTTAAGGATGGCGAGGGACAATGGATATTGGTCATGTAGTAGTGTCTCATCTCCTGATATGTGTACACCCACACAACAGTCTTGATGACTGATGTTTGACAGACACAGCTCAGTGACAACACACACACACACACACACACACACACACACACACACACACACACACACACACACACACACACACTCCAACTCACTACACACACACACACAGTAAATACCCAAAGGTGTGATGAGCCGATGCACAGTAATGCTGAACTTCTAAATTTAATATTATCACACTGAAAAAATCTTGAATTTCCCAAATTTAAAGCCTAGGTACAATGATTAAGATTAATGCTTTAAATGTAATTTTTTTTATTTCAAATATTCAATATGCCTTTTAAATTGGTGTGAGTCCAACTGAGCTTAGGCCTATAGGCCTACTGCATTAATGTATGGGCATGACAAACCTCCATCTTTTTTCACTTTGTTTGTTTTGTTCCTGTCTAAAGTGCACAAGGATGCTTTGATATGGACTGTTGGCAATGTATAGGTCTAAATACAATGATTATTAGGTGCTAGTAATTGTGATAACTAGTAGTAGTAGTCCTTGTCTGTCATTACTATTACTGTTGTCATTCAAATGTCTCATAGTGGGTAAGGTCTTTATCCATCCAGATAAAATGAGTGACTCCGATGCCACCCTCCCCCCACCTGGGTATGAGTGGGATGACTCGGAATGTATCATCGTCCAGTCACAGACTGATGCCATTGTAAGTGCATATTTTGATAATTTCTGTGCAAGACTTAAACACATGTAGGCCTGTACAGTCACTGAGTCAGTCAGCTGATCTCTTGCTGTCAAGTGTGTACACTCTAAGGGGATGGGGTGTGTCTAGGTAATGACACTTGGATACCCTTCATGTATAATTATTTTTTTCCATTTTTGTTATTGTTTAGATTTTCATTTGACATGTTTGGTTTTACATAGATGACTTTCATGATTCCATTCTTAGAATGTCTGCACATTTTTATAATCTCTTCATTTAGCAAGCTGTAAATGTGACTATGGATTGTGTGCTTTTTTGTGTATGTGTGGACTATTTGTATGTAACTCATGTAAATATGTTTCAGAATTTTGTTTTTGCAATGTAGCTTATTTTTATGTCTGGTGTTTGTGCGTGTATGTTATGATATATTTCTGCTGATGCCCTTTTCATCTCGTTACCTGTACCGGTATTTATTTTGATATAGCATTATGCATTAAAACACTTGTAACCAAATATTGTCCGTCTTTGTGTTTTTGTTTGCATTTAATTTTGTTTTTTGAGTTATATACATATAGTTACATAACTGTGTGTGCACACACACACATATTTATGTACATAACACATTATCTTTCATGTTGTATGACAGCTTATGAAAAAGTGTGTGATTACGCAAGGAAAAAAACCACAACATTTTGAAAAAGGTTTGCTTGTCAGGGTAAATAATTGAAAAGATACACTGTCCTTACTACCAGCTGAATTTTTAATTCAAAATTGCAATATGAACTTTCCAGATGAGCAAGTTATAAACCAATTAAGTCTGTGAATCTTTTTTTCCCCTCAGAACAGCTTAATTAGTAATTAATCTGTAATCTCTAGTCTTAATAAAGACTCATTTCAATGTTACCAGGAAACTTGAGTTTTTTTTCAGTGAAATATTCAACAATTTTCATGTCTATTTTTAAGGGTTTTTATACTACCATCACAGGCTCTCAATTTTTTATTTTGATTAATCAATATGAATATATTTACATCACATATATATCTATACACACATGTATATGATATATAATGATATACATAGGCCTACATATCACTTATAAACATCTGTATATAAAAACCAAGAGGTATTTAATAAATACACAGGTTGACAACTTCTTAAAGGTGGTTGTTCATGAAAAACTGTAATTAATTGATTATTACATAAAGATTCAGTCTAATGGTATTGAATAACTGTTGTAATTTATCATTATAATTATCTTGAGGCTTTACTCAACAATTTTGAAGTAAGAAATTTTATGATTTTGGAAACTGTAAAGATTTTAGGAATCTCAATTAATTTTCGCTTTAGCCAGTTGAGCCAATTAATGAATTAATTCCTAATTAATGCAAAAACCCAGAGATTCATGAAAGTCGTAATCATCTTTGCTAAACAAAGACCTTTCTATGGATACTTGATTTTTTTCAATTGGTTCAGTCGTTCAAAGTTATGGTGCTTTTTGTGATGAAACGGCACATACGCGGTCACAGTTTTTGCTATGTAATCCAATGAAGGAAAACGTCGAAAATTTAATTATTCAAAAAATCATAACTTTCGTCACAGATAATCAAAGAACTTTTTATACCATTTTAAAGTTCTTTTTTTGCTCTTTTCAATGATGGTAATTGCATTTTTATTAAAAATATTTGAAATTTTTTGTAACATACCTACACAATATTGAATATAATAATACTTTACTCTCAAAAGTAATAGCTGGCACAAATTAAAGAAAACACTTGAGAAAAAATCAGGATTTTATTTGTTTGCTTTCAAGGCAATGATGATTTTTTTGTGGATGAAATTAAGTATCACTGCCACCAAAACTTCAACAGCAGACACTCACTAATAGTAATAAACTACTTCTACAGTTAAAACTGTCGAGAACTGAGTGTGATAAGTCGCAGGACGAGAACAGGGCTTTTGTTTTAAAAATTAGTAACACTGATTAATCACCACCTCAGGGGCTAAATCTGAAGACAAAAATTGAGACAGTTTTAAAAGAAGCGGAGAGATTTTCAGTAGATTGACCAGACATTGAAAATTTCTGTCTGTGGATATGGGAAGATGCATGTTACTGGGAAATAACTGATGAAAAATAACTTATTCATAAACATTAGGAATGAGAATAGAAATGGCTGTAAGTCATATACTGCATTGCCAGGCATATATCTTCTGCTGTTAGTGTTACACATTTTAGTTTCATTAAGTTATTGAGAAGGATGTCTTTCTGTGCTAGTATGATACAAAGTCATCTGTGGATCACATTGTTTCAGACTAAATAAGTACATGCATACAAAATCTTAAAATCTCATATATTATTATTAGCAACAATTGCTTGTAAAGAGTGAAGCTGTAGCTTTGTATTTGATTCACATGCAAAATTTCAGGAGATTCCATCAAGACATAATGTGAGTTATGTTTGTTTTAAGTTGGCCCAACACATGGGCCCTCACATTATTTGGGTGCAAATGCATACAAAATATCTTACATCTTGACTATAACTAAGCTTGTAAATAATTCACTTGTAGCTTTCTGTCTATTTGATTCACACACAAAATTTCAAGGAAATCCATAAAAAAAAATAAGCGAAATATGTGCGTTTAAATTTGGTCTCGTACGTGAACCGTGCTTTTTCCATCGTTCAAATGAGACATTTTGCCGTTTTTGGAGCCATATAACTCATGACATTGTCACGTTATGCTGCCCCCAAAAATTAAGTTTCATACAATAACATTGTTTCTGAGAAAAAGTAAACTCTAGCCAATTCTGTATTCTTATTTTTGTGTAATGGGGGTGCAAAAATGGATTGTCATGCAATTTCGAACAATGACAAAATGGTATATTTATGAAGTTTGCAGCACTGCTGTGTAATTACTGTAAATGTATGAACAGATCTGCCTGTATGCTTGCTTTTTTACGTAGTTTATGTTGTTAAGAATTAAAATCAGGAATGACATTCTCTGTCTGAGGACTTCTGGAAAATTTAGGTTCCTGCAAACTTGCTACATTTCACAATTGGCGAAAACGTACATAAACTGCCGTTTTCAAAGTGTGTTATCTCTGGACCTAATAGTAATACAGCTAGAGACTTACTTTTTTTTTGCATTGTGCTTTTTTCTTGTACTTTTCAGAAATATAAGTGTTAATAACCTTTTCAAAAGTTTATTTTCTGGCTGCCGGTAGGCCTACCTACTTATAAAATAAATATTATACGGGAATGAAGGACATGTTTCGACCTGTCAATTGTACTAATCTGCATGAAGGTAGTCCTGTGTGACCCGTATAATTTTAAGTTGCCGTTAACCGGCACCCAAACACTGCCGTGAGCCAGTCGCCATTACGTCACACGCAGTGAAACTTCGTCGGTCGGCGTGGTTTTTTTTGGGGGGGGCGCAGATTTTTGTATGGGTGCATTTATAACAAAAACAAACAGCACAGATCGATAGAGGAAAGACCAATCTTTATCTTCATCAGTTCATGGTAACAACTTCGTCATTCATGTTCATCTGCAAGAATATTTGATTGATAAACATGTGCAATTTTTCCACTGACTGACACAATTCCTGCGTTGCTGAAGAGAGGCTGCCGGTACCTAGTATAAGCATCAGTGACTAAAAATCTCATACACAGTAACACACACACACACACAACACACACACAATGACATGCGCGTACACACACACACACACACACACACACACACACACACACACACACACACACACACACACACACACACACAGAGAGTGTGAAATTACACTCACTTTAATGCATATGAATGGTCTGATGGCTTTTTTAGTTCACTACTTCACCAATGCTGTCAGAAGATTCTTTGCACTTCAACCACTTTTCAAAGACACCATTTCTAGTGCCTCTCTGAACCAATGTTTCCAGTCTGACTGAATTCATGATAAAGGGTAGCAGACCTGAAATATTGATGATGTGAGGTACTTTTTGCATGAACAATTAAGCCTACTGAGTAATGGTCTGTTTGCTGCCCATCACAATGTTTCCCTCATTCAAGTGGTGTCAGTGTTTCAAAGGTCTTCCCCACCTCCCTTTCTGCTCCTCAGTTCAAGACCTTGCCACTCCATAGGGTTATGCACAGACTTAGGCAGTCTGCCAGGTAATTACAGGCAGATTTGGGTGGAGCACATACAAAATTGTCTGAGTGCTCTTGAACCAATTCCAAACTCCAAGCACTGGATCAGTACTGACAGAATTTCTTTGAAACAGAATGAGCCCATCTCTCAAGTTTAGATTTACAGGGTGAAGTACATGCATGGAACAACATTTTAGGACTAGGAGCAAAACAATGTTTCAGCATGTGAATGATGCACATTTCATGTGTCATGAGGAGCTCTGACCAAATGTGAAAAAAGAGCTTCAAAGACTCAAAACCAACCATACTTTTAAAGTAATTAAATTATGCATACTGAAACTAGTGTGTCAATTCATGGATTCATAAAATGATTACAAATATCTTTCAGTACCCATAAAAAATTTTATCAATTAAATATAACACGATACCGTTCAATGATGATATGCAGCCTTACACTAGCATTCATGGATTCAAAAGACGCCATAGAAAGACAAAGATAACTCATCAAAAACTATGAAATGTTCACAAAGCAAAATATGTTTACTGTTAATATGCAGCCTTACTTTCAGTGTTTGTGCAAGTGTGTTATCATATCATATCTTTAACACGCGCACACACACACACGCACACACACACACACACACAAGCGCTCCCCAAAACATAAAGATTGTGCGTATTATGCATTAAAAAAAAATCATTATACCTAAAAAAAAAATTTTAAAAAGCCCCTTAGAGCAAAGTGTCATGCATGAAAGTTGTTCCCCTACATGTTACAACTGCACGATTTGCAACAAGATCCACGAATTTCATCTGCTCAACAGCTGACATCATATGTGCTCTTAACACAACAAACCTTGCGGATCTTGGATCGCATAATCTACCAACAACACCAAAATCTCTTCAGAATATATAATGTAGACTATGCATGGAGAATACTACATATATTCAGTGAAGATGATCCTAAAGTTATGTCAGTAACTGGTTTAAGGAAAACCGATGAAAATAGCCAGCACAGTGTGGTGAAAACAATGTGCACACTCACATTTGCAAAGAGGGGGGGGGAGAGGGGTGATCGAATGTTTTTTGTTTTTTTTCTAATTTCTATCAAATTATGACAAATGTTACTTTGTTAGGCTACTGGCATTTATGCAGACTAAAATATTAATGATGTTAGGTCTACTATTTCCAGCTTTATGTAGCAAAAGGGTTCACATCACTGTCAGAATAGGCCTAACTGGTAATACACGGTACACCTTTAGAATCTAGTCAACAGAATTCACTAGGCCCTGTAGGCCCTAACTGTAGCAATGCCGCATGAAAAATTGAAATTGGGTTTTGAGTTAAAAACTTTATATGGTTTTGAAGATATTGTTATTCTGAGTAAAAAGCAGTTTAAATTTTTCAAATCGGACTAATAGTTCATGAGATATTCCAATTTGAAGCGTCAAAAATTTCTTAAATTTTGGTACCACGTTTTAGTGGGACAAAGAAGGACCAGTGTCACAGAACAAACTCATCAAATGGCATGGTATGCTGATTTTGCTGGAAATGACATTCATTTTGTAATTCACCAATTGTGAGAGACAGACCGGATCAAAAGTCATGAAATTTTGGTCGTTGATGTATTTTGGCGTGCCGAATTGAATAAAACCATTATTGGAACTCTGTGACGAGCCATTTTTGTCTTATTACAGGAAACGTGATATTTTGGATGTTTTATCAGTGTTTCATTAATAATTGCCCATATTGTATTAACCCCTTAACTGCTCAGTATAATAGCACTTTCGAATAACTGCTTGCCAGGGTAAAATTTAGCTTTTTAGGGTAGGTTCAATAAAATGGTTACTGCTTATTTATTTCTTGACAGATCTCTCAGATTTTTTTGCATGTTTTGTTGTTATGCATTGGTCTACAATGTCCTGTCAAAATAACTTGATTATGTTGATAATTAGTATAGCAGAAACTGACATAACTACAAAAAATTACCAAAAAATAACAGCTTTCGAGTATACACAAATACACTGTGCCACACAAAATGAGTCAGAACATTGGAAAAGTGGTTTTACTATTTATTCAACATCAGCACTAACACATGACAGTCATATAAATCCCAAGGAATGTTGCTCTTGATCATAATCTGCTCATAATTGGGAGTACTATTTTTTAGGAAAAAAGGGGCATAATCATGCTTTTTGCAGTATGTTCACTAACATGTACATTACTCATCCACTTATTGAGTTATTTGTTAGATTTTTTGTGGACTTCTTCCTTATACCCTTGTTTACAATTTCACATCATTCTAATTTGATTTTGTTGGTAATGATGATGGTTCACACTAATAACATGTGATAAATCAGTTTTTGTTTTGTTTTCAATTTGAGAGTTTTAGAACAATTCAGCACATAAAAGCCCACTGAACAAAGCAAAATACCTTTTGGTGTTTGCTCAGCAATATTACAAACACCTGGGATTCAAACTGATGTCAATAAATGTCCCTCTGTGTAACAATCTGTATGTTACTGGGGGTACCCCAATTCTACTGGAAAGGGGCATAATTTTACTATTTGGGGTAGGTTCAGTACCGCAATCACTGCTTATTCATTTGTTGACATATGACTTAGATTTTATGGCTTCTCTTTCATTTTACCCCAAGTTATAATGCTATATAACAATAGTGTAATTTTGTTAGCCATTGGGAAGATGGCCAGGGATATAACGGATGGTGGTTTTACAGAAAATAAAAGTTTCTAAAAACATACACATGTTACAACACATAAAACCTGTAAAACACTGACAAAAACTTCTGTTAGTGTTTACTCAACATCACTGTAAGTACACAGTATGGTCCAAATTGTTATAGTATAATATTATACATATTGGTAAATGTTCAAAATGACAACTATGGGAAAAAAAAGTCTGAAGAAAAAAATAAACAATTGTCTGTTCAAAAAGAAAGACCCTCCCCCCACATACACACACACTTGGTATCCATTTGTTATCACATAAAACACTGTGGGAACTGTGTTAGTGTTTCTGAACATATTGTACTCACATTACTGCCATACTGTTCTATAGGAATCCAGCACTTGCGCTTGGACATAATCCTCAGGTTGTCTACATTCGTTACTTCATAACTTTGGGGGATGGTGTTCATTTTTTTGTCTGTCCAAATTGTGGTTCAAAGAAACACACAAGGGGATTCATTCTATACTCCACTTGGTCTTCTTTCACTGATGGCACTCAGTCTTGTCACAGCGTTCACAAAACGGTGAACACACACACAGGTGAGGAAAAAAAAATGCACTGTAGAATGGAAAACTAAGAACACAAAAACAAAAGCACAAAAAAGCAGAAGAAAATGAAATATATATAACTGAGGGGAAAAAAAAAACTAACACAGAACACCCTACTGCCAATACACAAACTTGGTGTGGTAGTCCTTGAAACATTGGCCTAAGCACAATCCAGGCTTGGATGGGCAGGAGGGGCAGTAGTAGCGGGATTCCTTCCGCACTTTTATTTTCTTCGTGCAGACCCGACACGGCTTGGTGGGGTTAGACTTGTTTGGTGTCGTGGCAGTGGAAATAAAAAGTGGTGTGCACCCACCCTCACCTCGTCATCTGTTTTTCCCTCTTCCACAGCTGGCACCTGATCTGGCCAAATCCAAGAGGTGATGACACTCTCCAAAAAACTTAGGAAAGTGTTACAGGAGTCATCACCTCTTGACTTTTGCAAGATGAATGCATTGCAGGCTGCAACCTGCAGAAAATGGAAAAACAGTTTTTTTGTCCATTTCATCGACTTACGTGAGCAGTCATATGGGTGAAGCAGCTGATCTTGTTTGTCAACTCCACCCATATTCCTGTTGTAATTCGATGAAACAGACGGACGCATGTTGACACCCCGTCGTCCCCGGTGTGGAATGGGTGCCTCAGTGTGGCCATGCACAGAGGACAGCAGGTGCACCACTTTTGTGCTGTGGTACTTTGTGGCGACGATCTTGTTGTCACCACAAAGAGCAGCTGATGATCCGGGGTCCAGCTTCACTCCACGTAGCTCCTCTGGAATACCCCGGTTCTCCCGGACGGTGCCGCAGGCCAAGGTGTTCCTTTCCAGGAGGTAGAGGTACAGCCGCAGACTACTGTACCAGTTGTCCGTGTAGACATGGTAGCCCTTTTCCAGGAGAGGGGCTACCAAGTACAGCACCATCTTCTCGCTGGCCGAGAGAGTTGGGTTGTCTGCATTTACGGACTCTAGGACAGGCTGCACCTCATTGACGGGGTCCTCCTTTCCAGCATACACCTTGAAGCGGTAGCAGTAGCCACCACTTCCCTTGACACCGCCGTCAGACTCACAGCACAGGTATATTTTGATGCCAAACCGGGCACGTTTCAACGGTATGTATTGACGAAATATCAGTCTACCCTTCCAAAGAAGTAGACTTTCATCAACACATACCGCTTGCCGGGGCTCATACACCTCCTGGAACCTCTCATGCAGATGATCCAGAATAGGACGGATCTTGTAGAGCCGGTCGTACGCTGGATCACCTGGCACTGGCATGGCTGCATTGTTGTTGAAGTGCAGAAACTGAAGAAGAATCTGAAATACAGAGTAAACTTTCAAGATAAGTAAGCAGACCCACAACTGGGCACAACACACACACACACACACACACACCACACACACACACACACACACACACACACACACACACCACACACACACACCCCACACACACACACACAGCCTACACACACACACACACACACACATACACACACACACACACACAGCCTACACACACACAGCCTACACACACACCCACTACACAAGCACACACTGACAGTATCACACACACTTGAATATATAAAAACACCACACTGGTATAAAAAAGTGCTTTTGTCTTTTACAAAATGAATAAACTTGCATGGAAAACTTACACACAGAAAATAAATAATGCTTATGCACACACGCGCGCGCGCACACACACACACCACACACACACACACACACACACACACACACACACACACACACACACACACACACACCACACATACACACACACACATTCACACAAGCACACACTGACAGTATCACACACACATGAATATAAAAACACCACACTGGTGTACCAAAAAAGTGCTTTTGTGTTTTACAAAATCAGCAAACTTGTATGGAAAACTTGCAAACAGAAATAAATAATGCGTATGTACACATGTGCACTCACACACACACACACGCACATGCACACACACACACACACACACACACACACACACACACACGCACACACACACACAGCCTACACATACACACACACACACACACACACACACACACACATTTACACAAGCACACACTGACAGTATCACACACACTTGAATATATAAAACCACACACACACACACACACACACACACACACACACACACACACACACACACACACACACACACACACACACACACACACACAAAATGAATAGTGGAGGGATGAAGAATCAAGTAGTGAAAAAAAGAAAAGAAAAAAAAATAGAGCTACTTGCCTGGAACCGGTTTCTTGTCATGATGGAGCTGAAGACTGGAATTCTGTACAGCACCTTCTTAGACCAGTACAGTTCAATTGAAGGTAGCCGCACAATGCCCATCAGCAGAACCAGGCCCAGAAACTTCCTCATTTCTGCACAGTCGACTTTCTCCCACTTGTTGGCCCTGGAAAACTGTGGAAGATTGGGGTGTGCCTCGAGAAACTGGTCAGCATACAGGTTTGTCTGAATGACGAGATGGTTGACTAGGTCAGAAAAAAATAATTCCAAATAGTCAACCGGCCTAAAATTAGCACAGCTGACCTTCAACCCCGGATTTCCAGTGAAAACTACACCAGGGTTGGGGTGCTGTGCATCAGCTTCTCGCCATTCTCTCACTAGCTGTTGCTGACCACGCCTCACGCCACGCCCCCTGCCGCTTCCACGGGGCCCTCGCCGTCGTCCAGACCCCCTACCACGTCCACGACCCCGTCCCCTCCTGACAGGAGGGGGTGCAGTGCTTGTTGATGGTAGAGGATCCCCCATTTCCTCTTCTTCACCCTCGCTAGCACTGGTTTCCCCACTGCTTTCACTGGGAGCGAACGAAGGATCCACGTCATCACCAGCACCTATCTCCGATAAAAGTGGATGGTGCTGGTTCCCATCCGTCTCCTCCTCATCACTGATGTCAGGATCCGATCCTCCCATGTCTTCTTCTCCACTGTCTTGATCGTTGAATATCTCGTCCAACACATCAAGCGCAGTGTACCGCTTGAAAACAGGTCGAGCCGACGACGTACTAGGTCTCGCTGCCATCTTGAATTCGCTAATCACTGTAACCTCTCAACTCGCGATTTGCATATCCTGTGGTCAGTTACTGGTGACGTGAAGGATATGGGGCTCTTCGCTGATATCAGCAACAGAGTTGGAAACATTTTGCGCAGTCATTTCTTGTGTAGATTTGCTCGCTTTCCGTGACGAGTTTACTACGAGTGGCACTCGTATACGGGCGTGGTGAATTTCGATTTTACTACGAGCGTTACTCGTACCAAGCAGAGAAGAGGTTAATAACAGTAGGTATTCCAAAGTGCTCTTCGCGGGCGGCGAAAAGTACGGCAAAGTGCGATTTTTCACTGGTTTTCAACTTGCTCGTTCTCAACAAAATGCAGTGTCAGAAATAAAAAACATAGATCATGTTGATCTGTGATCCTTTAAGCTTTGTTTAAAGTCAAAATAAATCAATAAGTGTAACATTTACCGTTTGAAATATGCTTTTGATGATGGGTACTAAATTGCGATTTTGCTGCTACTGGAACGATGAAATCGGAACACGGTTTTGACACCTACCTTGAAAACTCGCCTCGAGGAGATTCGCTGGGTCAGATATCAACAAACCATTTACACATATCAACAAACCATTTACACAGTCAAAAAGACGACTAAATTTGCTTTCATCCGATGTAAAAAGTGAACTGATAGGCTTCCATTTAGTCGGTCGTTTCGTGCGTTAAAAACTTCCGTCGATGATTTCGCAACCTTACTCAAAACCAATCTCGCCATATTTTCCACTGTACAAAAGGGCAAGGTTTCAACTTTCAACTTCTGCTATTTGCATACGGATTCAACCACTGGCTGTTTTCCTCGAGGACTGAGAACAATGCAACCTATTTTCGCTCTCTCTTAGCATCTGACGCGCAATGGCGGACACGCGCGAAGATCGTTCGGGCGAGCACATGGACGTCGAAGTTTATGTCGACCGCTCCAGCCACGACGAATCAAGCGATCCAACTTATCTAGAGGGTAAGTGAAATATCTTGCAGTTTGTTTACTATTACTTTTCGACATTTTCTTTCCTGATTTTAGAATATAATTGTTTGGAAAGCGCACAGCTGCAGCACCCACAGTATCATGAATATGTTAGAAGGTAGGGGTAGGTGACGGTTTGGGGTGCGGTAATTTTGCAGAGAGTGAGATCAGGCATATGATTAAACTTTTAAAGGAAAATGTTTACAAAAGATTTTTTTAATAATCCATGCCTTATTATATTTATTTATAATGATGTTAATGAGAGATTAGCGATTTATTGTGGTCACGTGACCAACGCTTTGATCGATCGATAGTCGAATCGGCCGAGTGCCCTCCCTTGACTTCACTCGATCTGGTTCAGTGTCGTTCAATAATTTCACAATGTTACACCTTTTTCTTTTCTGCCTTTGTGTAAACTTCCTGAATGGTACCATTGAAACAAATTTGCATGTTTATCAATCCTATTATTTTTAGGCCCAATATTATTATCACCTAGTTCAACAGCTTTAAAAGTTTATTATTGTTATTAATATTGTTATATTTTTGTTATTGTTATTTTACTATCATTATTCATTATTATTTATCATTATTATTATTATCATTATTTCATTATTAGTTTACTATCATTCATTACTATTTATTATCATTACTATTATTGTCATCAAAAATATTTAAACAAAATAAAGTAGGCCTACCAGGTTAATGGGTTGGACACTATGAACCTTCCTAACTAGGCCTATAGTGTTTATGAGATAAATTTTGTTGTGCTGATTTGAATAGGCCTAAATGTATGGGACATTTTACTTTGCCCACTACTTTGTGAGTTAGGGTAAGGTATTATAATTTTATTTTCAAAGCTGACAATAATACTGGTAGGCTTCTTACAGCTCCACACCAATCTCTCTCTCTCTTGATCCTTTCTCTCTTTAACAGGCAGGGAAGTTAATTGAGCAGGGGTACAAAAGTCCTTGTGTTCCTGCATGTTTTATGTTCTTGATTTTTGGATTTGTTTTTGTTTTGGTCAGTATTTGCCTCTTGCTCTGTATGTATAGGCCTGTTTGTCCCTACAAATGGGATTTTCACATTACGCTACAGGATAGAACAGATAGATGTACTAATACTTTCCCTCTACACTATTTTTCTCACAGATGATCTCTTCATGAGGATGAAGGAGCGATTTCTTAAGACTGGCAGAGGGCGGAGACCTAGTCTTTTGGACAACTTTGACAGCAATGATGATGAACTGTATCTTAACATGTTTTAATTTCCTGTCACTTGTGAAGGGGGAATCACTGATCATAGACACTGACAAGTATTTTTTTTACATTTCATTACATATTTTTTGTAAAAAGAGATGATTTCTATCTTTTGTGCTTCCAGTTTAAGTTGAAGGCCAGGACAGTTATCTACTGTGATTAAGCAACAGTGAAAGGTCAAGACAATGATGTGGAAGCTTTTGATAATGTTCTACACACAGTTAAGGAACAGTTAAAGGTCAAGACATGTTTTAATCGTTGTTTAATGATAAAAAAACAAAAACAAATTGGCATGTAAAAACTATGAAGATGACTTCTTTGAATGAATGTTGTTGATGTACATGTCTTGTTTGATTCGATATGTAAACAAAACGCATTATTTGTTACTATTATCAGCTGACATTTGTTATAATTTTGTCATCTGATTTTTGTTTACAGAAAGATTGAAACCTAATGTCTTGTTTGTTATACTGACAGATCATAAAAAACTGATCATTTTGGTATATGGTACTTTGCAGTAGGATGAATGTGACAGAAGTTACGGAGTCTTGCAAAAAGCTAAAATACACATTTTTTTTCAAAATAGGTATTTTATCCTTACCCAAATATGGTTTGATTAAACATACAGATGTCTGGGGTTGTTTTACATTGAAAGAGTTTGTCATGCTGAGCAATCTGATATCAAAACCATTTTTGTAACTTTAAAGTGAAAAAAGTTATGGTGCACCAAATGTGTAAAATTCGCCATTTTTTTCACTGTGACAAATAGGCATATTTTGCATTTTTGACATCTGATATCTTTTCAACCAGCTTTCAGATGAAGCTGGAAAAAATTAGGGTTAAATTCCTTAATATGTTTATCATATATGATTCATTTCAGTGTCACTGTATTGTATTTCTTAAAGATAATGGAGTTTGAAATTAATGAAAATGGGTCCCTTGCTCAGTTGTTTGGAACGGCGGCGTCCAATTTTGCTATTTTTTGTCATTTTCATAGGTCTGTATTTTTATTGATATGCATTTCTGTCCGTATGTTTTTTGCACATCAACTTAACAAGTAAAAACCTCCTCAGAAATGATTTTCTGGACTTGTGTGATTTTATATGTGTGTTCAAGGCATGTCTGAATGTGGCCTAAAAAAACGTGTGAAATTTTTCTAAGTCCAAAAAGAAAGGAAAAAATCATAAAAAATGTATGTTTTATCCCACATTAAAATTAAAAAATAAAGTACCGTATGTATGTGTTCAGAATGAAAATCTCTATTTTCCCAGCTGATTTTTATACAGATAAGTTCAAATTTGAAAATCACTTTGGAATACCTAATAACAGACAAAAATGAAGCTAGAATTAGAAACAAAACAATCATTTCAAGAGATAGATATAAAATCATTTTGCTCATCGTTCAAGTGTCTTATTACTGCAAATTCAACCAAAAAAGTCACGACTCGCTACTTCAGTAGTCTTATGAATAACTTTTAATATTTCATCAGTTTCTGTACATATAAAAGGACATCTGAGAATCAATGACTTCTGGAATCACTTAAATAATTGAAATATTAAAAATTACTGCATGCTTTTATGCTACAGTCTGTCCAAAAATATCATCCGATCAAAATTCTACTAAAAACTAAACACACACACATACACATGCACACACACATAACACACATATACACACACAGAGAAAAACATAACAGACAAGATTTATGTAAGTTACATTTGATTTTGATTTTATACATCAGTCTTTAAAAAATAGACTAAACTGTCTGCGGATGAGTCAAGTCACCGAACACTTAGCACAGCCAGCGTCCAAAGTAAACTTCAGGAAGGATTTGGGACCACTCACCATTCAGGAACATGTCACTTAACTCCTACAATAGAGAAATATATGAATTTCTGCATAATATATACTATTCATTGAGAGATTGGAAAGGAAAGGAAACCATAATGCATAGTCTTCACATTAACATTACTTTAACATTAAGCCCAAACTCGCGACTTTGATTTTTAGCATATTACTTGTAAAAATCCACCAAAGCAGAGCAATCCTGCTAAGTATTTCCGGTGTACTCTTGCCCTTTAATACAAATCAATAACAACAGGCTACTATTAAATAAGATGCAATCTTCCCTTTAAAACAAATTAATGACAATGGGCCTATCCTTTTCAGATATTGACTACAAATTGAAACAACTACATAAGCTAATGGATGGCCTACTTTACAAATAATACAACTCATAGCCTTCTATTCAGTTTCAAAACCTAAATGAAGAATATTATAACAATGAACAGAAGATTTTGTTTTGTGACATTCTAAATCTCTGTGTGTGTTAGTGTGTGTGCGTGTTGTCAGAGAGAGAGAGTGTTGTCAGAGAGAGAGAGAGATGGAGAGAGAGAGGATCATGCCTGTTAACACCTTTGATATGAATGTATTGTGGCCTATTTACTTATTTATTCATTTCTTGTTCTCTGAGAGAGAGAGAGAGAGAGAGAGAGAGAGAGAGAGAGAGAGAGGAGAGAGAGAGAGAGAGATTCATGTCAAGGAAAGTACAATAACGTGCACAGAATTGTTTGTTGATTTGAAAAAAAAAATATTTACTTATTCATTCATTCATTTATTTGAGAGAGAGAGTGAGTTGGGGAGGCGGGTATGCGCACCCCTCTGTTTGGGCAAACCCATTTACCACGGCTCGGCGAAGCACGTCGAGCACATAGTATTTTTAGTAGTAAGCTCGCCCGTCGTGGGGTGAGCAGATCTACACTGCGACATGCAAATAGCATGATCTCGGGGAGGAAATGGTTGACGAACCTAGCTTCGGCTGACAACTCCGAATCGAGTTCAAAAGCAGTTGTCCTTTTCTTCAAAAATACAATGTCACAGATAAAACAGAACTTGATCTGTTGATTGCTAGATCTAGTCTTTGTCCGACAACGTAAAACTTGCCGAGCTGAAACTTGCACAGCGTTCTGTTACGCCGGTAGTAATAAGCCTATGGCGTTGGCACATTCCGACGTCGTTTTGCTACTGATCTGGAACAGATCCTCATGTAAAAAGTTGGCGTACAGCCGTATTTTACATCAAATTGATTTCATATTACACATGCACATAGAAAAAAGTATGCAAAATCGAATCCCGCCGACGAGAAGTTCCAAAAATGGCGACTTGCCTGCAAACTTTTCCGATGAAAAAAAGCAAAACTTTGGAAGCGTCGATCTCGGTTCGAAACTGGCACACATAGCTCTCGTCAGGATATATCATTTTGTTACATTGATTCTCATTGGTTGCAAAATTACAATGTGATTGGTTCACAAATATAGCCGTACCGACCGAAATAGTGAAGCACCCCAGACAAACTTCGATTCTAAACGCATACCATATCCGCGATTACGCCCGAAACGCGGATTTTCGACTTTCTCATCAAATAATTCCATTTTCGCTGTAAGTACATAAAATGTCAATCATTCAAATCTTTATTCATTTCTGATTCATATAAGAAAAAAAATCAGGATGAAACACCGATTAAAGAGGCAGTAATACTTGATTGAACTGAAGACCCCCCAGTTTTGCGGCCGGCCCCCGTTTTTGCCCAGTTTTTGGTACCACAAATTTGATGTCGCGTTTCGGTTCGCACGGCATTGCTACTAATTGTAAATTTATGTTCGTTCTACAAGGTAATAAGTAGGCTATTTCAAGTACAAAGTAAATTGGCTCTTCCAACTTCCTCGAGAGAATGGCTCAAAACGAAACAAAAATGAAAGTTGAAACTAAACTTTCCTATTACTGGGCAATAGGCCCTAGGCCTATAAGTAGGTAGGACCACCGCCTATTACAGCGTGTGTAACATAGGCTGACAAGCTGCATTTTGGCTACTTTTCACATCGGCCTGGCTGACAATATATTGCACCTACACTTGTAAAAAATATGTCAGTGAATAAAACAATCCTTCTACCTTCTTTCTTGTATGTTTATGCGAGAGAATGTGGACGAGTATTTCCGATGTAAGCTGAAACCGAAGCTTGGGTATCGCGTGCAGCAAACCCCGCGGCCATTTTTTTTTCACACCTCGCGCTGGCTTGTGTTGGGGTACTCCCCTAGAATGCTCACGGATTCTCCGCAAACCGACCAATCAGAACACATGTACTATCGATGGAAAGGTCGAGATTTCCTCTACACGTTGGTGTAAATTTCGTATTTATTTGTTTACAATTTAGAAGATTTCCAAGAGGTTGAAAAATCGCTTCTTTTCAACGTACAGCGAAATTTTACTGCTTCGTTCAATCAGATCAACTTATATATCGACGGAAAGCTTGATTTTTCCTCTTTAAAATGGTATATAACTTGACCCGGAAGTCGTTGCCGCGTTGAGTCCGTGGGGAAGAAAAGGGAGAACCCCCACACGCGCTCGCTTTGTCACACTGACAACATGGCTGAGCCAGCAGATGCAGCCGGCGTGCATGGCACCTCTCGTGTTTTCGACTCGATTACCCCATTACTGCGTAAATAACGGAAGTCTACCACCTGGAACTGTTGATTAGTTATCATATTTGATTTCCTTTGTGATTACAGTAATGTTTTAGGCAGAAATCATCGCATAATTGTCTCTCAGTTTACATGTACCCGAACCGGAAGTGGCAAAGTCGATCGAAAGACTGGGAGTACAGTGCTGGCTATGAAATCGCAAAATAACTCGGAATTCGAGCGATATCTTTCTATAGACCCCTATTGTTTTTGAAGAAAGATGCCTTAAGGATCTTACGATTTTTTGGAGAGTCGTTTTATGTAGTTCCTCTATTTTTAAATGGTGTTTTGTTCGACATTTCACTGATCAGGAACGATAACTCGGGAAGGGTAGCAGACGAATTTTTTCAGTTTCGAAGAAACGCATGTTGGTTTTTCAACATGCCTTCACCCTTCTCCTTTTATACACGTGTATATGAAACTTAATCCGTTTTCCGGGAGAATGGTAAGACTGGAGGAAGCGATAAGATTCTACTCCTCAGTGGTTGAGGAGGGAAAGGGATCATGGTGTGCATGCAAGAAACAGCAACTTGAGTTTCAACTTTCATTCTCAACTTTTGTTAGCAGAATGTGGTGTGTGCCCATGGCATGTGCTATAAATATAATCATCATCAGGCAGTTTAGAAACTCTGTACCTTGCAGTTATTTGTTATGAATACATACACTAGATTTCTTCATCATAATTTTTCAAAGGCATGCCAGGTCAGAGCAGATCAACCACATGCAGTGCTGTGCTGATAACTGAAGTGAGGTAGCTGCTAAAACTGAGTTGCCAGCCAATGCTGACCCCATGCCTGTAGTTGATGCTCCAGATGAGGATGAAGAGGAGGATGCCCTTCCTGTTCCAGAAGAGCTGGAGAACGACACCGAAACTTTTGACTTCCAGTACACTGGCCAAGGACAGTCTGTCGCAGTATTTTAGATGACAGGTTCTATTTAGGACAAATCCTCATGGTCCATCGACCTGACCTCGCAGATGTGACGTTCATGGAACAGCGAGGTGAAGAAAATGTCTTCAAGTGGCCCTCATCTGACACCATCGAACAAGTTGCTGCTTGTTTTGTGTTTTTCTCTGACTTTGACCTTGTTGAGAAACACAGGATGTGGGCAGTCAGAGAGGCAGAGTGGGCATCCATGAAGAGGAGGTGGAGGCAGTTCCTGCAGCATGCAGAACAGCTCGACGCGTAGTTGGGCACCAGTTTGCATCCTGTTCCCCGTGAGCCATCATCCACATTAATTTCTCAGATTTGACTGCTTCAGTATTGACAATATATTGTGAACAACTGTGCCTGACTTAAATCAGCCACCTTTGACACACCAGACCCAGTCTACCAGCCACTAGAGTGTCATTGTCTTCATTGACTATGATGGACAAACAGCATCATTGTGAGCATGTTCTCTGTATTGACTTTGTAAGGTGTGTTTGACTTTGAGGTGGTCAAGAGATTACTTTTCTGCAGCAGCCAGGATACCAGAAATTAATACATGAAATGTACCACACTTGAAATTACCCAGACAATTTGGTAGTGAGTGTTTGAAGTCTTTTCACCTTTTCATGGGTATATTTGTCTACATTTTATCCAGTTGATCTTGCATTGGCTTTGACTTTGTGCCTTCCAGCTCCCTTAATTTTCAGTATATTATCTTTTAACAAAGTTATTTAGATAGCTGGATGTCTGCTGAATCCACTGATATAAGTATCATTCCTGTATCTTTATTAGTTCTCAAGATACACTCTGTTTTGTGTTCGTCATGTGTAAAATCAGTGATCGGACAGCTGCCAAAATGGCTTTTTTCCTCATTTTTAGAGCCTTTAGTCTTCAAAACCAATTATAGGACAGCTCTGGAAAAAATCAGGTGCACTGTGCATGTTATTGGGAGCTTGGAGGTAAATTTGCAGCCTTGGGTGAGCATTAGGTTTGAAGATCTTAGTCCCCAAAAGTCGCTGATTATGCATTTGATGAAAAACGCCATTATTTTAGCTATTTCAACAGTGAATATCTCAAAAACTAATAAAGATATTTTTTTGAAATTTTGCATGTGCTTTTGTCTTGTTATTTCCTTTCTAAAAATGTAAATTTTATTATATTTAGTTGAAGTTAAAAATTTGGCTGGTCCTACCTACTATAAGTAGTAGTAGTAGTAGCTGAGGGCTGGCTCGTAGCCTAGGCCTTCTGGCCTTTTAACGCCCTATCTTTTTGTTTTACTCTTTCTTCTTCGGGATCTGAAAAGCATGCCTTAATATTCATACTTGAGCAAATCTGCTTCAGTCTATTTTTTTAAATAAAATTTTGAATTCTGTGTCATCGTCCAGGAAATTTTTGAATTTGTTAATGCTGTTAGTAAATTTTAATTTCAAAAGGAATTTTATTCCACAATTTAACAATTCTGTTAGAAAAACAAAACGCTCTTGTGTTAGTATTTCTGTGTTTAACAAATATTTTACCTTCAGCATTCCTTGTTATACTAGCTTGTGGACAGGAAAAAAATGTTTCAACTGATAGCTTGGTACCCGTGCCGCTGGAAGGTACCCGTGCCGCTGGAAGCCATCCCCGAGTCCCAACACACATTTTTATAGTCAAAATCTTGGCTCTTCACCACACAACAACGGCAAATCAGCCAAATGCCGGTCGGAACCGTCTGACTCAGCGACTGAGGCTACGTTCATACTGGCACCGACGACTGTAGTGCGGATGAAAAAAAAACGTGTACGCGTGAGAAAAGGTGTTCATGCTTATCAGCATGTTTTCCGTCCTTGAGGAAGAAGGGAGGCTAGCGTTGTTTATCTTTCTGGTAAACATGGCACTGACAGGGCGACAGAAACTGATTTTGTGGTGGTGGTGGAAGAGAAGAAACCTGAAACATCGAACAACTCGCCGTTTTTCTGTGCACCACAGACCTATAATAAACGCATGCTTTACAAATGCACTCAAACAATCCATTCACAAATACACATAATACTCATGAACAAACACCGGCCCAGTGCATACAGACAGAAAAACCGACAGACAGACACAGACAGACACACACACACACACACACACACACACACACGCAAGCACACAATCACACACGCATGCACACACACACACACACACACACACACACACACACACATCTCCTCCAATTTCTTTTGCAATGTTGTTCCATGCCTCGGCGATCAAGTCTCTGTTGAAATGATTTCTGTCAGATTTGTTCCAAAGGAAGGGTCGAGTCCTGATTTCGGAAATCAGCTTCTCGTCTTCCCATCTTTTGTTAAAAATGACTGAAAATTTAAGCACAGTACAGTCTCTTGATCCGCATACACGTACAGAAGCGTTTCACTCAGTATGAACGCGCAGAGGATGGCCAGTGATAAAAAAGAAGGGTTGAACTCGAGGTCACGACTTCTGTCCATCCGCGCGCACGACTGAAGTGTAGCATGCACGTACGACTTTTTTGGCGGGTGTGGTCGTGCGTGCGTGTCTGTGGCAGTGTGAACATCTTCAGCAGCGCAAGTAAAATAAAGAGGAGTTTTTCCCACCCGCACGATTTTTGTCTGTTCGCACGACAGTGTCACAGTCGTGAGTGGCAGTATGAACGTACCCTGAAACTGAGTGAAAGGGAAATGATACCCAAACTCAAAACTGCATCTTTACAAGGGCACTTAATTCGGTCTGAAATTTTAGCCTTCCCGTGTTTGCTCTGACTCGGGTGCAGCAAGTGACTAATGGATGTTACTGAAAAGCATGTGTGGAGTCTAGCCTACACCTCAACCGCACGAGTCATACTGCAATAAAAGTCTATCACAGTATCAGCACTTCCTATATATCTCCTCACTGCTCCCGACTTCTAAACAACACATTACGTCCTCATGACTCAACGAAATATGTTCTACAACTTCAATCATCAAACTTCCTTTATGCGCTCGAAATAACCGACGTCAAAAAGATGGCAAAATAGATCCAAGACAAACGTTGAAAGTGCTACCAACGAAGGCAACATGGCGGACAATGAAACTGGATAGTAAATTAGATGATAGATCGCACTGTCAGTGCAGAGAACACACATTAAAGCCAGAGAAAGGAAAGAATACAAACACACCAACTATCAAACACTCACCATGGCAAAGTTTCAACTTGAAGTTCATCAATTTCAGACCGGAACTATAATAAACAGCTAAAAATTGACTGCAATCTTTCACCGTTAAAATCTTCTATCGCACCTGCTGACGCTTTGCTACTCCTTCCCGACATGCACTAGAAAGGTCAGCTTGCTGATTGGTTGAACAGGAAGAATGGTTCCGCAGCACAGACGTTTGTCTCTGTGGCATCTCGACTACTTTGTGACTTCATTTTCTGTTTCAGTTTGAGTTCTAGGGTAGTTACTGATTACTGCTGCAATAATACTTATCAAGTGTTAAGTGTAAATACTTAGGGCATCTTTTTTCTTGCCTACAGTATTGTAAATAATTGGATGACATAACTGGAGTGTGGAAAAAACATCTCTACAAGGTAAAACAAAACATTAAAAAATACCTTGTTTGTAAATGATCTTTTGGAGTATAGAACACGACGTTTCGAGCCCAGCCCCTTTGTCAAGTGAAAGAGAAGTGGAAAAAAATTGCATCAATAATTCCCACCTCCTTGGCAAAGGAGTCCAATCTATTGTCTTTGTAGTATTTGACAATCTCAGTTTCCACACACCTCCAGAAGTCATCTTGGATGGGATTTGCAGCCAGCAAAATAAATGGAAAGACCGACCCCTACGGATCTTGAATATAAACTTCCAGTCAGCCAGCGCGAAAAGGGTAGAGACGCCAAACCTGCTCGAGAGCTTAAAGCTGATATCATCATAGGCACAGAAACCTGGCTTGACTCACAAATCGCTGACTCTGAAATTCTTCCCGAATTCTATAAAGTCTACAGGAAAGACAGAGATAGATTAGGGGGAGGAGTACTTATAGCAGTCCATAACAACCTTGATAACTATACAGCTCCTGACCTGGAGGTCAAAGATTGTGAACTGAAATGGGTAAAAGTGAAGTTGAAAGGGCGACGCACTCTTTACGTGTGCGGGTATTACAGGCCTGACGACGCAGATGAACTAGCCTGAGAAAGCTTGAAATATCACTCCAGAGGGCATCACAGATCAGAAATGCCTACCTACTCATAGGTGGGGACTTCAACTTCCCGAGCTGGGACTGGCAGACAACATCACTGAAGCCTAAGTGCTCAACCAGCCAACTCCACAAAGACTTCCTGGACATAATCAATAACAATGGTCTGGAACAAATGGTGCTGGAGCCAACGAGGGAAAATAATACCCTGGACCTTATCCTGACCAATGCCCCACAGCTCATTCCAAGGGTTGAGGTTGTCCCAGGCCTCTCAGACCACAACATCCCCTTCTGCGAGTTCATTGTCAGCACAATAAAAAAAGAAGCAGGTCCCAAGGATTATCCCGATGTATGCGAAGGCAGAATGGGATAACCTGAAAGAAGTTGCGACTGAACTGAGCAAGAAGATGCTGGAAGCACAGGACAGAGCCTCAACAGAAGACCTGTGGACCATGTTCAGGGACACACTAAATGAAGGAATTAAGAAGCATGTCCCACACAAAGCAACCAGAGACAGGTACAACCAACCTTGGGTTACAGAAGAAATCCGGAGACTCATACACAAGAGAGACAGAGTATTCAAAAGAATGCGCAAAACCGGGTCTGAGGAACTGAAGGCTGAAATGAAGACTCTCCGACGCTCTATACAACTGAAGCTGCGCCGATCCTATTGGAAATACCTGAATGGCATCTTTACCGAGAATGAGACACCAGACCAGGCAGCTAAGAACAAGCGCTTTTGGAGCTACATTAAACACCAAAAGTCATCAAACATGGGTGTCTCTCCCCTCAAGAAGAATGGCCGAATGACATCCAATCCAAAGGAACAGGCAGAGGTCCTCAACCAGCAGTTCCAATCAGTGTTTGGGAATGGAAGACAGTATACTGAGGAGGAGTTCCAGGACAAGACTGGGATGCCCAATACTGACATACCATCCATGAACAACATCACCATCAGTGAAAATGGCGTGAAGTCAATGCTAAAAAATCTAAACCCCCACAAGGCCTGTGGACCTGATGGAATCCGTTCAAGAGTTCTCAAAGAACTGGCAGAGGAGCTCACGCCTGGCCTAACTATATTGTTCCGCTCATCTCTGTCCACAGGTATTGTACCAGCAGACTGGAGGACAGCACATGTTGCACCAGTATTCAAGAAGGGAGAACAGTACAACCCAGCCAACTACCGGCCAGTCTCCCTTACCAGCATTGTGTGCAAAATGTTGGAGCACATCATAGTTAGTGCAATAATGAAACACCTTGAGAGCCACCAGATACTGAGCGACAACCAGCATGGATTCAGAAAAGGAAGATCATGTGAGACCCAACTCCTTGAGTTCACTGAAGAGCTGACTGAAAACCTGGAAAGAGGCAAACAGACCGATGTCCTCATAATGGACTTTACAAAGGCATTTGACCGGGTCAATCACTCTTTGCTAATGCATAAACTCCAGAGATACGGCATCAGAGGGACTACAGGAGCATGGATCTCCAACTTTCTCAAGGATCGGCAGCAAGCAGTAGTAGTGAGTGGAGCGTCCTCCTCCACAGTGAGCGTCAAATCTGGTGTACCTCAGGGGTCTGTGCTAGGTCCATGCTTGTTCCTAGTATATATTAACGACCTCCCTGAGAAGCTCTTAGCAAAGGCACGGATGTTCGCCGATGACACAGCAGTATCCAGGATGATAGCCAACAGCCAAGACCAAGAACAGCTCCAAGAAGATCTCCAACGCCTAGCCGATTGGGAGAGGAGCTGGGATATGGAGTTTCAGCCTGCGAAATGCCAAACCCTTCATGTCACAAGGAGTAGGTCCCCACTTCACTACGACTATTCCCTTCACGGACATACCCTCGACGCCGTAACATCTACAAAATACCTTGGTGTCACCGTGGCCAAAGACATGAGTTGGGACGAACACATAAACAACCTGTGTTCCAAAGGAAACAGAATGCTCAAATTCCTCTGACGGAACCTGAAAATCAGCTCCTCAGAGATCAAGGAACGAGCCTACAAAGCGCTAGTTCGCCCCCATCTGGAGTACGCGTCTTCTGTCTGGGACCCCCATACAGAGAAAAACATAACTAAAATAGAAGAGGTTCAAAGACGAGCTGCACGCTTCGTCCTCAACAGATATAGGAACACTTCTAGTGTTAGCAGCATGCTGGTCACACTGGGCTGGCCCTCATTGGAGAAACGACGGCAAGTAGCAAGACTCTCTATACTGTTCAAAGTGCACCAAGGCCTTGCTCACTGTCCCAGCCTACAAGCAAAACTAGTCCCTCGTAAGCGACGTGGCCATGACAGACAGTTCCACTTGATCACATCAAGGACCCAGTATAGAGCTGCTTCATTTCTGCCAAGAACTATCAAGAACTGGAACAGTCTCCAACAAGGAACAGTTGAGGCCACAACCCTTGACACATTCGTGTCAAGGGCCTCCAAAATCTCAGACTAGACCGACCCCCCTTCCCTCCCCCCCACTTCCACTCAGAGCTCCTGCCCCACCCACCTTGCTGCCCTCTTCACCCACCCCACCCCTCTTGCCCTCTTCACCCCCTTCCCCCTCCTACTTCCTCACCCCACCACCCTCATTACCCCCATCCCCCACCCCATCATCATCATGATTAAAACTGAACTCATAAGACATGTCCACAGTTCCAGATTTATCTGCTGCAAACCCCCCAGTTATAGGCGCCAGAATAATCAAGTTTGATTGTGGGCCCTCAACACTGAAGAAGAAGAAGAAGAGGGAGTGGCATGCTTGATCGAACTACGCTAACCTTGTTTGTAAATGATCCTTTGGAGTATAGAACACGACGTTTCGAGCCCAGACCCTTCGTCAAGTGAAAGAGACGTGGAAAATAAATGACAGAGGAGTTCAAGGAAAGAGGGGACAGAGTGAGTGAGTGTTACTCAGGATAGACAATAGAGAAATTATGCAGTTAAAACCAAACTTAAAGTGACAGAGCAGAACTTAAAACAATCCAAAGGTAGACTGTAGAATCATAAAAAAAAATTTAAAAAGGAAGGGGTGGGGTGGGGTGGGGAAGAAGAGGGGGAAACAGTAGGGATTAGTAGGACAAGGAAAAGACCCGGGCACCGCTACGCGTCGGCAGTTCTATTGTTCAGGCCCACCGGCTGGACTGTTCCAGTCGGTGGATGATGCAGTTCTCCATATATTTCCTGTATTGTTGGTCTCTGATGTTTTCCCACACTGCTGAAATCTGTGCCTGGATGTAGCTGTGTTGAGAGCTGTTGAAATGTTGGCCTATTGGGTTGTTGTAATTAAGTTCATGGATCTTAAATGTTCCACGAAACGGTCATTCAGTGAGCGTTATGTCTCACCCACATACAGTTTGGAGCACACTGGGCATGGCAGGATGTAAACAATGTTGGCTGATTTGCAGTTGAAGCTTGATTTCATGTTGAAGTTGCCTGATGGTCCAGTGACTGAGGTGGAAGTGTTAATGAAAGGACAGGTTTAGCACTTCTTGTCTTCACAGGGTTTGCATCCTGGATGTTATGGGTAATTTGGCCCTTGTTTTGCTTTTAACTTACATCTCACAAGCAGATCTTTGAAGTTTTTTGTCCCTTTTGAAGGCGATCAGTGGTGGTTTGGGAAATATGTCTTTTAACTCCCTGTCCTGCTGGATAATGTTGAAGTTCTTCTTCAGGATGTGGCACACAGGAATGTCATGGGGATGGAATGGGATGACTGTGACTACACGGTCCTCTTTCTTGGTTTGTTTAGCTGGCACAAGGGCATCCTCTCGTTATAGCTGTGCACGCTCAAGTGCCTTCTGCACTATCTCCTGGGGGTACTGGCGCGCTGCAAAGAAGTTGGACATCTTCTGTGACTCGTTTTCAAAGTCACTTTCACTGCTGCAGATCCGTTCAGTCTCTGAAATTGTGAATGCGGTATGCTGTTTTTAGTGGGTTCAGAGAGGCTCGAACTGTACAGTAGATAGGAGTGGGAGTCTGGGTTTGTAGAATACAGTGGTGGACAGGGTGGAGGAATCAGGTTGGATGACGATGGAGAGGTCAAGGAAGAGAAGAGATGGGTAGATATTTCATACGTGTATTGAAGGGCAGGATGAATAGTGGAAATGTGTTGGATGAAATCAAGCAATTCCTGTTTTGAGCCAACTGTTGCACCCAGACAGTCATCAATATAGCGTTTGAAGAAGGAAGGGACCTGTCCTTTGTACTCCCTGAGGGCTTGGTCTTCCACATATTCCACAAAGAGACAGGTAAGACTCGGGCCCATGGTAACTCCCCTAGTCTGTAGGAAATGGCAGTCTTGGAATCCAAATGAGTTCAATGTCAACACCAGCTCTGTCAGGCGGAGAATGGTAGGGATGTGCAGCTGACGGTTGCCTCTCTTCGTGAAATGTTTAAGTGCTTGCAATCCGTCGCGGTGAGGAATGCTGGTGTACAGGGACGTTATGTCCATGGTGAAAATGTAGCGTTATGTGCTGTTGTCAGTGAACCTGAAGTCTCTCAACAGCCTGAGGGCATGGTTTGTGTCTTTCACATACGTTGGGAGACGAGCGACCAAAGGCTGAAAGATTTTGTCCAGATTGTCAGAAATGAGTACTGTTGGGCATGCACAGGCAGATACAATCGGTCGTCCTGGAGTATTGGCTTTATGGATTTGGGGGAGCAGATAAAAATTAGGCTCATTGGGCTCCTTGTTGAATGCATTTAAGGCTTCTGGAGGAAGATTGCTATCCTTGATGGCGCATTTGATGGTTTTGCGGAGCGTGTCATCTGTCTTGGTAGTGGCTTTGGGGATCTTTCTGTAGGAAGTACTGTCTGCCAGTTGTCGGTTTGATTCTTTCAGATACAGGTCCTTTCTCCATACTGTGATGGCCCCACCCTTGTTAGCTAGTTTGATGACAATGTCTGTTCTCTCTTTTGTTTTTGTTTTTGTTTGTTGTTTTTTTTTTTTTTTTTTTTTTAGCTTCTCTTTCACTTGACAAAGGGCCTGGGCTCGAAACGTCGTGTTCTATACTCCAAAGAATCATATACAAACAAGGTATTTTTTAATGTTTTGTTTTACCCTCAACTTCCAGCAGTCATATTTTGTTTTACCTTCAGTCATTTCTCTGCTGTTTCGGGATGTATCTTCAAAAAAACAACGAACAAAAACAAAGAAACAAACAAAACAAAAAGTGACAGCAAAGGGGTATCCAAGAGTCATGACTGAATGCGGCCCAGCCCTCAAAGGGTGTAAGGACTTTAGGGCTGAAACACTTGCTTGGGTGGGGTGGGGGGGGGGGGGGCGTTTCGTCTTAAACCTACTACTGTCCATTTCTCCCTAGAATTCATTGCCACTGACACATGGGTAGACCATTTTCGTCCATTGACTTCCGGGAACAGTCTGGAGGACGTCCAGGAAAGACTGGATGACACTGGAAAATATTAGATACACGTGCTCTGACCTTGTATTCCTCCAACTTGCCTCTAGTTTCATACATGAAAGGTACTCCTGCGATTCACCAAAACCGATAATGTAGAAGGGTTTGTCGTTGTTGTTTTTGTTAGTTTGTTCAAGAGGGATATATCACACAAATCCATAATCGCTCACCTAAGCCTGCTGGAAATTATTTGGCAGACTACCTGATCTTGCACAAATTCCTTTGCACTGGCAAGGCCCTGAAAGACAGACAGAATAATTAACCCATTGGTACCAACCCAATCCAGCATGCCGCTGGAAATCCACAATGGGCCATGAGAAGAGACACATGAAACACTAATTTGACACTACCAGAATGATGGGAGAAAAGTGCATTAAGATAGGCAGCAAAAGGTCAGCATTTATTGGTACAGGGTGGAACTGAACTCAGATCTCGAGTCCATGGGAACCAGCCAGCCTCACAGAGTATGGGAACAGCACTAATATTTCAATCTGCTAGTCACAGCAACCGTCACACCACAGACTTCCTGTTCTATTAGTCTTCAGTTTAGGATCATTCGTTATGTAACCACCGAAGGAAGAAAAATCCCAGTCATCAGACTGTTTAAAAATGGAAAAGCCCCTGGACATGACAACCTCAGTGCCCGAGTTCTTCTGACTAGACCTGGATTTAGCTGCCAGAATGCTTCAGCAACCCTTCACAACTGCATTAGAGAGAAGAAAGATACCAGACAACTGGCTTTCACAAAAGATCCGAAGGAAAGTGCCCTGAATAACTGCAATAACCAGCGCGGGATCACCTTTTGTCAGTTCAAAACAAAATCATCTCCTTGCAAAAATCAGCATTCAGTGGATTTCAGACGCAATAGATAAACTCACATCCGAAGAATCCACCTATCTTGGCAGCATTGTCAGGCAGGACGGAGGACTGATAGGAAGTGACATCAAGAACCATCTCAGCAAACGCGTTCATAATGCTGAAGAGCGTATGGAGGTCCAGTCCCAATTGCACCAACGCCAGGATAAGACTGTTCGAGCTGTGTCTTTCAACCCTACTTTACAGCTCAGAATCATGGAGGATGACGGAGAACAACCTGACCAAACTTTCAATAAACCTTCCAACCCAATACTGTCTCCAGGGTAGTCAAGGAAGCACGAGTACTATCACCATGAAAAGACGATGGAGGTGGACTGATACGTTATCTGAAGAGAGCAGGATAACATCACCCAGACTGCCCTTCACTGGACACCAGAAGGGAAGACGCAAGAGAAAAGGCCGAAGAACACCTGGCGATAAACAATAGAAGACCTTAACCCACTGACTCCCGCACCCCATCCATCAGTTGCAAAAACCTAACCCTTTGACTCCCTCATCTACCCACCAGCTTCCTGCATGAAGCTCGTGGATAGGGTGAAGGATTCAAAGGGTTAAGTTTTTGCTTTGCTAGCATGGTTGACAATGCAGAATGCTGGCGGACAGAATGCAGGAGTTAAAGAGTTAATACTCTGAAACAACACCTGGGACACAATAGAAATGTTGGCTCAGAACAGACGAAAGTGGGAGAACACACACACACACACACACACACACACACACACACACACACACACCACACACACACACAAAACACACACGCATGCATATATATGCATACATATATCTATATGTATGTATATATATATATACACATATATACATGTATATACACTTTAATTTTCGAAGACACTTAGCAACAGTATTGACCGTTTATTTCTATATTTCGGCCCTTGGCCTTCCTCAAGGTAAAATGACAATAAAATAGTATGATCTCATCTACATTGGAGAATTTATCCCATATCCTTTAAAATATCGCATAAAATCACGTGGGGCATGAATGTACACACAAACACATCGTCGCCTATATTCACACACCCACACATATATACATGTACGGGAACATACGCACACGCAACACACACACACACACACACACACACACACACACACACACAAACACAAACACTCGCGCACACGTACACATGCACACACGCATACCCGCACCACACACGCACACACGCACATACTCATACCCACACACACACATTCCTCGCGCGCAGGCCCCTGAACAATGATATCAATACACGTGTACTTGCTTGAGTAATAAAAAAACTCTAAATGAACTGAATAAAATAGTATGACGTAGTAAAAATATACCAACACATTCAGAAAGACATATATACTACCTTTCACTCCCCACACCCCCCACCCACCCCCATTTTTACATGCACATGTATATGTACACAAGGCAACAAAGTGTAGGCATAGAAGCACAGGCAAACTGAGGACAAAGAGGGTCAACCACGTTGTGAAAATCACATCGACCACATTAAAATTTAGAATGGATGGTTATTAAAACCATTTGGAGAGATTGTTTGTATCTTCGTCATCCAAAAGTGTTCTCCCTGGGTCTACCCAGTGTTCTCTTTCCCTCCAGCTCTCTCATTGTGACCAGGTGCTCTAATTCCCCTGTCCTCATAAAATGGTCTAACTGTTGCTTGTCTTTTCTTAATCTTCCTTATCAATGATCTTCTTGTGTCTGCCTCCATCAAGATTGTCTCGTTTGTTTTCTCTGCTGTCCTTGGAACTTACATTATTCTTCTTAGAAACCACACCTCGGCTGCCTCAGTCTTGTTCTGGCTTTGCGTGTTGACTGTCCACACCTCACACCGTATAATAGTATCGGTTCTACAGTACATTCAAGAACTCTCTTTCTGATCTTAATTGATAGGCTTTTGTTGGTTCGTCCATGGAACTTTCAACATTCTTCTTAGAAACCACATCTCGGCTGCCTCAGTCTTGTTCTGGCTTTGCGTGTTGACTGTCCACGCCTCACAACCGTATAATCGGTTCTACATTACATTCAAGAACTCTCTTCCTGATCTTAAGTGATAGGCTTTTAAATTTTGTTAGTAAGACTGCTTTTCACCTTCTTGAATGCTGTTTTGGCCAGGCCGATTCTGCTGGCTATTTTGATGTGCATCTGCCGTCTGGTGAGATGATCGTTCCCAAATATTTAAACTTATCAACCTGTCTCAAAGTTGTGCTGCTTGCTGTTATTTTGCATGAGGGGTTTCATGTCTTTTACTGATTACCATGACTTCCGTCGTCTTGCTATTTAGCTCCAACCCTTTATTACTGCTTTCTATTTCTATTATGTTCACAAGGTTTTGTAGATCCCTTTTTTTCTACAATCAGCACGGTGTCATCTCCGTAACGAATGTTGTTTATCATTTTTCATCCAACCTTTAATCCAGGGCATTCTTCTGGGTTTCTCATGATGGTTCGCTGCAAAGTGAAAACAAATCTGGTGACAGAACACAGCCTTGCCTGACTCCTCTTTTGTTGTTTTGGAGAGAGCTTATATCGTTTTCTATTTCTGGGTTTCTCAGATGGTTTCGCTGCAAAGTGAAAACAAATCTGGTGACAGAACACAGCCTTGCCTGGCTCCTCTTGATATTTTGGAAAGAGCTTATATCGTTTTCTATTCTCATTGCTGCTATTTGTTCCCAACACATATTTCTGATTATTCGTAGATCTTTTCCGTCAGTATTGAGTCTTTACTCGGCTTTACCCTCACAGAACAGAAGAGCAGACGCTACCCTGCGGTAAAGATAACAGATGCGGATTATGCTGATGACCTGGCTGTTCTCGCAGACTTCCTAAAGAATGCAACATCTCTCCTTCACAATGTCGAAAAAAACAGCAATGGAGATCGGGCTCCTCCTCAATGCGAACAAAACAGAGTTCATATGTCTGAACCAAGACGCATCAGAAGGTATGAGAAGTCTCAATGGAGATACGATCAAACAAGTTCAAGACTTTAAATACCTTGGCAGCTACATTGACTCCACAGAGCAAGACGTCAACACCAGACTCGGAAATGCCTGGGGCGCACTAAATCAGCTAGACAAAATCTGGAAATCCAATCTAACAGACAACCTGAAAAGGAACTTCTTCCGAGCAGCAGTAGAGTTTGTTCTTACATATGGCTCAATCTCTTGGACCCTAACGACGACATTGGAGAGGAAGATTGATGGAGCATACACACGAATGCTGCGTGCAGCCCTGAACAAATCCTGGAGAGAACATCCAACTAAAAGAGAGTTATATGGCAAGATCCCACCAATCAGTAAATCAATTCGTCAACAAAGACTGCGCTTTGCGGGACACTGCTGGTGTAGCAAAGGAGAATTGGTGGGGGGGTGTTCTACTATGGAGACTCAGTCACGGCAAACAAAGACCTGAACGTCCAAAGAAGACCTTCATCGACCAACTGATCGATGATACGGGCTGTCAGTATGATAGACTACTTACTGCAATGTCTGACAGAAGGATGGAAGAAACGTGTCATGGATAGCCGAGCAAGCTCGACATGATGATGATGATTGAGTCTTTCTAGTTGCTTGATCAATTCTTCATGTCTTACCCAATCGAAAGCCTTGGTATAATCAACAAAGCATGAATGTAAATCTTTATTCAACTCGATTTACCTCTCTTTGATAGTTCTTAGGATGTATGCATACATACATACATATATACACACATATACACACATGTATACATATTTGTATATATATGTATATATATAATACATACACACATATATATGTATATGTATCTATATACATACATACATATGATTGGTTTAAATATTTGTCTTTTTTGTCTTGTCTTAAGTGGAGACCTTTATTGTTGCTTTGCATGCCAGTGACGTAACAAACTGTAAGAAAATAACTAGCAATAGCATAACCAGTGCGAGTTATATGTATGTCTGTGTGTGTGTGCATTCATCAGTATTATACACGCGCGCATGTGTGCATATCTGCATACACCTGCTTGCATGAGTTGTGTAATTGCCTGTGTTTGTATCTGTCCACGTGTGTGCGCGCGTGAATGTGTATGTGTGAGGGCGTAGGGTCACAGTAGCACTGCATTGACATTATATGTGACTACAACTTTGTACATAGCGCAACGGTGCGATCGCGTGAATGCCCTCCCCACCCCACACACATAAACACACACTTATACACACGCGCGCGAGCGCGTGTGCACACACACAGCACAATACAACCACACACACCACACACACACACACACACACACACACACACACACACACACACACACACACACACACACATACTCACTACATAAATGCATCATTCACACTTCAAGAATTAAAAGATGCCATTCAGTCCCTTCCAAGTAAAAAAACGTCAGTTGGACTAGATGCAATTTCCAATGAAATGCTGAAAAATTTACCAGAAAATTTTATAATCTTGCTACATGACATATTTAAAAAATGCTGGAATAGTGGGAAAATGCCTAACAACTGGAAAGAAACAATAGTGGTTCCTGTACTAAAACCAAGTAAATGTAATACCGATTTGAAAAACTACAGGCCAATTGCATTAACATCACATGTATGTAAACTAATGGAGAAAATAATCTTAAAGAGACTGACGCACTATTGTGAAAAGAATAAAATAATACCAGTAAATCAGGCAGGATTTCGAAAAGGCAGGTCACCAGTAGAAATCCTAACAAAGCTAACTACTAATATAAAACAACAATTTGCAAGACGTCAATGTGTTTTAGCTACATTTTTTGATATAACGAAAGCATACGATCAAGTGTGGCACTCCCGATTGTTATTCAAATTTAAAGTATTGGGCTGACAGGTCACATTTTTGGCTATGTTAAATGTTTCTTAGAAAACAGAGTATTTCAAACGAGGATTGAAAATGTATATTCCACGAAACGAATTCTTCAAATGGGTATCCCTCAGGGATCCGTTATAGCTCCCCTTCTTTTCATGATATTAATGCATGACTTACCCAGTAAAGTATCTAAGCATGTAGTTTTAGCTCAATATGCTGACGATTTATGCATGTGGATGCAGGTAAATATGAAAAAGAAAACTCCTTTGCGCTGTATCAATTATACACGCAAATGCTACCAATTAGAACTTGATAAAATAGCGCGATACATGGTAGAAAATGGGTTACATCTATCCCTGGAAAAAACAAAAATAGTTTTATTTAATAATGAGCTAACCCAGTAAATATTCCCACTTTCAAACTGGGAGATACTCTTCTTCAGTTTAACGAGTCGATTAAATTCTTAGGAGTTTTCCTTACAGCAAAATTATCTTGGAATCAGCATATTGAATACTTATTAACCAAAGCTCAAAAAAGTTTAAATTTCTTAAAAATAGTTCGCAAACAGACATGGGGTCAAGATTCATCAACACTTGTTCATCTTTGTAAATCACTTGTCAGATCTAAATTAACCTATGCCCAAGAAATCTTCTTCAGTGCACCGAAACACTTACTAAAAAAACTGCAGAGCATAGATTGTAAAGGTTTCAAACTTGCACTGGGTCTTCCTATGCATGCTTCCTGTCTTCGGACATATAATGAAATCAAACTGTTGCCACTTGATGAGCAAAGGAAAGTCGCTTCTACTAAATTTTTGTTAAGAAACACCACCGTAGAAAACATCTCAGAAACAGAAATTAAACTGAGATCAGATACCGACTTTCCAAAACGAGCTAAATCAATATCTTCACAGGTCACACTTGCAACATACACATCTGACGTCATGAAAGGCTCAGGAATTGATTTAGACGTAGATTCTGTATCTATACGACCTTCCTTTTCGCCAGTACCCAGTTGGGAACTCCAAAGAGCACGATTTGACGTACACCACACTAATTTAAAAAAAGGAGACAATATAAACTTACTGGCAAGTCAGGTTAAATGTCATATAGACGACGTATGTTCTGATCATTTGAAAATTTACACTGATGGATCAGTAACTGAAAGAAAAGCAGGCTCAGCGTTTTTAATACCTGCTCTCAAAATTGAAAAATCTTTCTACATAGGACTTGATAAATCTATCTTTACAGCTGAACTCTTTGCAATATTAATGGCTTTAAACTTTCTGATAAGTCTTCCTAGGACAATTTTTCAGATACTTTTTTGCGTTGATTCAAAATCAGTACTTCAGGCTCTTGAATTATCAAAATTACAAACAAGATCAGAAATGATTCTGGAAATAAGTCACTTGATTCATAATTTATCTTTAAGAGGCACTGATATTACTTTCTGCTGGATACCTTCTCATAGTTCTTTTAGTTATAATGATAAAGTTGACAGGGCTGCCAAACGGGGAGCGAATAACTCACCAGATTCAAACAATATCCAGCTTTCTCTCTCGTTGCACGAGAATTACACTTTAGTGGACAACTACGTCTGGAAGCAGTTCCAATTAAAACAGAAAAAGTATGATAAATGTCATGTTGTGGGGCGCAGATGAGGTGGGTTTTGTGAACCCTATGAGTTCGGAGAAGCTGACAGACTCAATGCATCACACATTCCAGACTCAAAGCAGGCAACCGGTGGATCGGACGTCTCAACGATTTAAATTAATCATTAATCGTCATCTCATCTTTTGAGAAACTAGATATCTAGGCCTAAGAGGATCTGCTTATATTTGAGGAACCCAGCTATTTCTTTGACAACAATGTACACACTGCCATGGCGGCAAATCAACAGAATGGCTTATTCCAGGGCAACAGCCATGGCAGTGGTCGTCACTACTTCAAAATATTGATGAAATAATTCTAAATTTTATTAAATAATTCCAAATCATTCATCTATTTTGTTATCTACGACAAAATGTATTTAGATCTAGATGTTAGAAATTTAGATTGTGGTGATCGCTGCCTTGGAGATGTTGATATTTTCATAACAACGATCATCACAATGATTCCTAATCTTAACTATTTATAAATTCCATTTATTTATCGATAAAATACTATACATTTACCTGAAATGTTGCCTCCAAAAAGGATACGATTTAAAGTCGCTCCTTTTCGCTAAATTATTTGGTGGTTTACCAGATCAACGAAGCGGAAATGACGACTATCAGCGATGACGTCATTATTATGGGTGACACTTCCTAAAATAAACAAGGGAACTCCATTTTAAGGCTATCTTCGTTTCCTCATTATCACAATTATCCCCCCCAAAATATGTCCAAGGCCCTCTTTGGAACCGATTTCTTTTCAAAAAAACATTAAAGACTTGATACGATTTGCGTTATATATGATAAGGCAATTTCGAATCAAGAAAGGATGGGGACAAATTTAAAAGGAAACTAGATTCATCTGCATTATTATTTGAATAAGGCAGATTGAATCAATAAAGATAAGATGAAAAAATCTTTGGTTCAATTGCGTTATTGTGTAAATAAGGCAAATTGAACTACAAAGATATTTATGGGCACCGAATTTGATTCAATTGCGTTATTATTTAAATAAGACAGATTGAATCAATACAAACAGGAATCTAATTTCCACAAAGATATTTATGGGCACCGCATTTGATTCAATTGCGTTATTATTTAAATAAGGCAGATTGAATCAATACAAATAGGAATCTAATTTCCAACGTTCCCGACACGTGGTAGATTTTTTTCAATTTAATATTTGATTATAGAAGTGTCTCCCATAAACCGACTTCGATCTAAGACTTTTGTAAAGATTTCCGAATAAAATTGATTTCAAAAAAAATTTGCTGGGTCCTCTTTTCTATCCTCTTTTAAAGCTTTAAAGACTAACTTGAAAATTTACAATTATTTCCAATTTAAACAGTCTTTAAATAACGAAGGTTAAATTTAAGGATCTACAACAGCCATTAAACTTTAAAGATTAGCTTTAAAGATTTACAACAATTTCCCTATTATCTGTCAATGTGAGTCTTTCAAGTCTTTCACTTTCCTGTGAATTTTTCTCATTCGAAGATGACCGATTTCTTTGCATACACCTTCCTCGGTTTTGCTGCCAGTCTCAATGACCGTCGTGGCGCTGGCACAGGAACAGTAGGTTCTTGCGCTAGGAACCATTCTTCTTCAGACTCGGAGTCGCTGCTGGTTTCATCTCTTCTTCGGGATGCTGATGGTGATGATAACGGCCCTCCTTCTTCCCATTCTTCTCCCGGACTGGCCATCTGCATTAGGTCTTTTCGGTTGACTGTGAGGTCATTTCCTCCTCCCACAGGTCGAACAACATAGACATCGTTGTCGTAGGGTCTAGCCAAGACCCGATGTGGCTCTGGTCTCCAGACGTCTTGTAGTTTGCCTTTCTGACGGTTTCGGAGAAAGACAAAGTCTCCTACATGTAGATCGGAGACCGGCCTTCTGCGTCGCTGGTTTTCTCTTTGAGCAGCAGACTTTTGCAGCTGTTCGAAAGCTCTCTTGTGAGCGTCCTTTAGACGGGACTGGTGCAGATGGAACCAGTTTTCATTTTCTGCTGGCGTGTTGACTTCTCCCAATATGTTGTCTACTGGAAGTCTGGGATGTTGTCCGAAGAGCAGAAAATGAGGTGTGAAACCCGGAGCGGCATGAGGTGTGTTGTTGTAGGCCAAGACCAGTTCTGGCAGATGTAAAGGCCAATGTTTCTTTTCTTCATTGTCAAGAGATCGTAGGAGTTGACACATGGAACGGTTGAACCTTTCGCATTGGCCGTTGCCCTGCGGGTGGTAGGGTGTAGTGTGCGTCTTCTTGATGCCATAGTACTTGCATAGTTCAGCAATCAAGTTTGATTCAAAGTTTCTTCCTTGGTCACTGTGTATCTGTTCTGGCACGCCATACTTCTAGAACCAATCTTTGATCAGGACCTTGGCAACTGTGGAAGCTTCTTGGTTGGGGGTGGTTACAGCTTGCCTCAATTTGGAGAAGACGTCAGTCATTACTAAGACATTTTCTCGGCCGTCGCTGGCTGTGTCCAACTTCGTGAAGTCTATGGCTAAGACTTGTAACGGTCGCGATGCTAGGAGGTGACCAGATGTTGAAATGCTGGTAGGATGCCGCCCCATAGTACATCTTTGGTAGTTGGCGATGTAACGTGAGACTTCTCGATGCATACCTGGCCAGTATGCACTTGCTCGTAGTAGACCTTTGACCCTGTTGTTCCCTTGATGACCCATATCGTCGTGTAGAGACTTCAAGACTTCTGCCTTCATGGAAGCCGGGAGGACAAGTTGTCGACAAGGCCCCAGAAGCGGATCTTCCACCCTTCGGTAGAGGACTCCATCTTCTAGGCGCAGTCGTGGGTATTGCTGGCACAAGGTGTTTAGTTCTTGGTTTCCCCGTGTGTGTGGTTTCTCCGGCCATGACATCAAGACAGGACCAATGATTTCATCTCGCGCTTGTGCTGACTGGATTTCAGTTGCTATCTTCTGCAATGGCAAAGAATGTTGCTCTGACGTGAAGACATCTTCTTTTGGTTCTTGCATGACAGCAAATTCAGGTGGTATTGATGTTGCGGGTGAAGATAGTCTGGACAAAGCGTCAGCAGGATTTGTCTTCCCAGGACGGAATTTGATTTCAAAGTCGAATTGTGCCAGTTGAGCAGCCCAGCGTTGTTCTACTGCGCCCAATGAAGCAGTCTTGAAATGTACCAGAGGATTATTGTCTGTGTAGACGACGAATTTCGAGCCAAGTAGATAGTCTCTGAACTTCTCGGAAATCGCCCATTTCATGGCCAGGAATTCTAGTTTCATACTGGAGTAACTGGCTTGATTCTTCTCATTTGGTCTCAGTCTTCTACTCGCGTACGCTAAGACACGTCGCTGTCCATCTTGTTCTTGAGACAAGATGGCTCCCAGTCCCTTGTGGCTTGCGTCTGGTTTTAAAATGAAAGGCTTAGTGAAATCTGCGTAGCCTAAGACAGGTGCTCTGGTTAGCGTGCTCTTGAGTTCTTCGAAAGCTTTCTGATGACAGTGGTTCCACGTTTCTGAGATGTTGGCGTTCTTTTTCTTGCTTTTGTCTCTGGAGACTAAATCGTGCAGAGGGCCAGATATTTTGGCAAAGTTCTTGATGAACCGTCGATAGTAACTTGCGAAGCCTAAGAAGCTGCGGAGTTCTGAAGTCGTATTGGGTACTGGCCATTCTCTGACTGCCTCGACTTTCTTATCTTCGCAGGAGACGCCCTCAGCAGAAATGGTGTGGCCCAAATAGACGACTTGTCGACGCAAAATTTGACATTTGTCAGCTCGAAGTTTGAGGCCCGTTTCTGTGATTCTTCGCAAGAGACGCTCTAAGTGTTCTAGATGCTCTTCAAACGTCTTAGAGTAGACTAGGAGGTCGTCAATGTAGACCAGGAGGAACTCGAAGGTGAAGTCGGCCATTGTTCTTTGCATTAGTCTCTGAAAGGTGGCTGGCGCTGTGCAGAGACCCATAGGCATTCTGGTGTATTCGTAGAGTCCCACTGGAGTTGTGAAGGCTGTCTTTTGCTGATCTTCTGGATGCATGGCTATCTGATGGAATCCGGAGCCTAGATCAAAGGTCGAGAAGTATTGCGAGCCCACCAGCGCGTCGAAAGATTCTTGAATTCTCGGCAATGGATAAGCATCTCTGATGGTCTTGGAGTTCAGCTTGCGATAGTCGACACACAGTCTGTGGAACCATCTTTCTTCCTGACGATGACAACTGGTGCTGCATAAGGGCTGTAGCTTTCTGTGATGATGCCTTTCTTCAGAAGTTCTTTCAGATGATTTCTGACTTCTTCAAATGAGAAGGTGAAATTCGCCGATAAGGTTGAGCTACTGGTGTTTCATCCGTAGTTTTCAGGCGGTGTGTCACAGCATCAGTGAAACCTACGTCTTCTGAGTTTGCCATGAAAGCGTCAGAGTATTTTTCAAAGAGTTCCTGCAGCTTCTTCTTTTGGCTGTTTGTCCCGTCAAAGTCAGGAATGGTTGGTTTCCCCAACTTGCGGCTTGATTTTGTTTGGTCTTCTTCTCCAGTCGATGTGGCTGAGATGACTAACTCGTTGGTGTTGAGCTGGACTTGCGGACCTTTTTCAAGCATGTCGACCATTTCTAAAACTGCTACTGGTGTCTTCGCAGGCAGGATTCTGTCTTCATCTGTCAGGTTGACTATTCTAACATAGCGAGCGTTCCGGTCATCACTAAGCAGGGTGGGAATTATCATCAGGCCTCGAGGAAGTGACTGGCTCGTTGGATAAGCTAGAAGATGCGGCGATTCTGTCTTCGTACCAGAGATCTTGATGATCGAAACGGAAAAAGCCGGTATAAATTGCTGGTATGCAGCGCGAGCAATGCCTTGAGTTGGAGTTTTCTTCTTTTTAATCTCTCTTGCCAAAGTTCTGAATGATGGAGGAAGATCTTCATTGTTCAGGCAAGTCTCCAAGACGTTCATCCCCAATAATACTGGGACTTTCTCTTTCCTGGCTCTCATCGTCGGTTCTGTAGGCGTTTTGACCACAAAGACCGGAGTATTTGGGCATGTCATCCCAAAGACCTGGAGATCTGCTAGGCAGATAGCGGAATAGAGCACTTCTGCCCCATTCACAGCTCGTATTTTGACGAGGCTTTCAGGTTTCTTGAAGCCCAGGATTCTGTGACGGTAGTTACTTCGCTACCCGTGTCTACTAGTGCTCGAGTTGTCTTGCCGTTCAGGTTGACAGTAGTCGTTGGGCATTCCCCTGAAAGACTGATTTTTCCTTCTCGACTTGCTGTTTCCCTGTCTGATCTTCGCTGTCCATCCGCATGGCTCTCCACCTCAACTGTAGTAACTGATTTATTGCTGCTCGTTGTCTTCTTGCTTGTCATTGCTGAATGATTCCTCCTTCCCCCCAGTTGCCTGGCTCTCCAGAACAACGGGGGTTTCTAGTTTTCCTGCGTCTTGCCCAGATGACCACGTTGATGTTGCCAACGTCTATATTGCCGTTTGGCTGTGCATTCAGACTCTTTGTGGCCTTTGCGTTGACACCACCAACATGTCAGACTCCTCGTTGAAGGTTGGGGACTTGCTGCTTGACGGTTGGTTGAAGACTGTATTTGTTGCTCTTCACTTTGATAGGTGGCTACTTCTTGCAGTCGTTTCTCGTTTCTCCCTGCTTCTATGCGTAGCGTCAGGATTTCTATTTTCTCTTCCAGGTGTCGAAGTGTGCTGTCATCTAGAGTGGCTTGCTCCACAGCATTTTCCACGGCGTAGTCTTCTCGCATCCATCTTTGAGCCTCTTCGACTGCTTTAAGGAAGTCTGCCTCTGGGTGTTCCCTGGTATATTTCTTTAAGTCTCTGCGGAGAGAAACTGGATGTAGCCCGTTCACGAAAGTATCTCGTAAAAGCGACTGAGGAAACGGTTCTTCCGGCGTTGCTGACTCGATCTTCTTCCATAGAAGTCGTAGAGCAGTTGCATATTCTCTGATGGATTCATTCTTCCCTAGCTGGCGCCTGAAGAAGTTAGTTGTCAGTGTAGATAAGTTCTTTTTTTCTCCCCACAGTTGTTCGAGGATTTCGAGGATCTTTTCTGCTGAGTTGATCTCTCTGGCATCTCTGGAGAGGATTTCTTGTCGAGCCCTCCCTTCTAGCGCGTTCAGCAACCAACTGGCGGCGGCCCTGTCTGACAGCGGTTGAAATTGTAGAATCAGGCGTGCTTCTCTTGCAAATTCTTCTATGTCGTCGTCACCATGAAATTTTCTGAGTTTGTAGGCTTTAAAATATTGTTGGGGTGTAGCCTCTCCGTCGCTGAAAAGAGGTTGGTTCTCGCCACCGAGGCATGGACGTTGTTCCATCTTCACCTCCAATCGCCCGCTTCAAACCCAAAATATGTAATGCAGAGTCTGTCCCTTTCTCCGTAGAAACTTCAATCGAATCCCACGAAACTTCAATCGAATCCCACGAAACTTCAATCGAATCAATGAATCCCACGAAACTTCAATTGAATCAATGAATCCCACTTCTGACACCAAAATGTTGTGGGGCGCAGATGAGGTGGGTTTTGTGAACCCTATGAGTTCGTTGAAGCTGACAGACTCAATGCATCACACATTCCAGACTCAAAGCAGGCAACCGGTGGATCGGACGTCTCAACGATTTAAATTAATCATTAATCGTCATCTCATCTTTTGAGAAACTAGGCCTAAGAGGATCTGCTTATATTTGAGGAACCCAGCTATTTCTTTGACAACAATGTTACACACTGCCATGGCGGCAAATCAACAGAATGGCTTATTCCAGGGCAACAGCCATGGCAGTGGTCGTCACTACTTCAAAATATTGATGAAATAATTCTAAATTTTATTAAATAATTCCAAATCATTCATCTATTTATGTGAAACTCGATATTTTGTGATCTACGACAAAATGTATTTAGATCTAGATGTTAGAAATTTAGATTGTGGTGATCGCTGCCTTGGAGATGTTGATATTTTCATAACAACGATCATCACAATGATTCCTAATCTTAACTATTTATAAATTCCATTTATTTATCGATAAAATAATATACATTTCTACCTGAAATGTTGCCTCCAAAAAGGATACGATTTAAAGTCGCTCCTTTTCGCTAAATTATTTGGTGGTTACCAGATCAACGAAGCGGAAATGACGACTATCAGCGATGACGTCATTATTATGGGTGACACTTCCTAAAATAAACAAGGGAAATCCATTTTAAGGCTATCTTCGTTTCCTCATTATCACAGTCACATGAACTTTGAAGTTAGCAAAATACTTAAGCAGCTTCATGCCAGCAGAACTACACAGTCCCTTATGTACAGATGGAAACTTGATGCATTCAAAACAAAGAAGATAACACATAGCCATATTCTTTCTTGCGTTAGGGTAAAACGACATATTCCAACACTATCTATGAGTACAGTTTCTGACATATTTGCCTCATCATCATTACTGTATGAATTTTTTGTTAGCCTGTCAAAAAGTCCTATAGCGAATTACCTTTAAAATGTTATTTGACTTGTTCACTGTTGTGGTTAGTCAATTATTAGTTTTACTTTTTATTCATTTCTTCCGGATATTTACTAATTTTGTTTGTTAGTTTGTTTGTTTAAATCGATAATTATGATAACATTATTTGTTACTTTTACCTTCCCCTCTTCAAAACAGTTGTTTTCTGGATCATCTTTTCTCAAATTCAAAATTGACAATTTTCAAATATCCTTCACTCCTCCTCTATCACTCCCCTCCCCTTTTTGTTTTGTTTTGTTTTTGTTTGTTTTTTGTTGTCTAAAATCACTTTAGTGAATAGACATTAAATCAAAGACCACCACCACACACACACACACACACACAAACACACCCTCTCTCTGTGTCTTTCTGCCTTTATCACACACACATGTGCACACATAAACTCATACACACACTCACACACACGTATTCTTACACACACGCGCGCGCGCGCACTCACACACACGAACACACATGCCAATATCAGTTTGCATTTAACAGTAAAGGCTGCAAGTAACCTTACTTGTTCTATACGATGATGTTTTTCGGTAATGATGTAAACTGACACTGCTAGCATCAGTGTTATGTCTCAAGGGTTACACCTGAACTTTCCAGATGGATACTGTGTCAGTATTAGCTGCGACAGGGGATTAACTTTCTTGTAATCAGTTTTCGCACATTGTAAGCGCGTGTTCGCCCTCCCCCCCCCCCCCCACACACACGACATATACGCAGAGGGAGGGAGGGAAAGAGAGAGAGAGAGAGAGAGAGAGAAATGGACAGACGGGCAAACAGACAGACAAACAGACAGACAGACAGACAGAAAGACAGAGACAGAGAGTGAGAGAGAGAAGTGTATTTCATAAATGGACGAACAGGTACTGAAAAAGAAGAATATGTGCGCGCGAGTGTGTGTGTGTGTTTGTGTGTGTGTGTGTGTGTGTGTGTGTGTGTGTGTGCGTCGGTGTGTGTGGTGTGTGTGTGTGTGTGTGTGTGTGTGTGTGTGTGTGTGTGTGTGTGTGTGTGTGTGTGCATGTACCTAATATGTTACAGTGACATATTGCAATGACCTGTATAAAATAACAATTGATGATAAATTTGTCCTACAGCTGTTATCTTCGTTACTTGCTTGGTTGCAGTTTGCTGTTTGTTTGCTTGCTTGTCTGATTGTTTATTTGTATTTTTATGTACTTCCGATGCACATGCTGGTCCACGGAGAACCCTTTTTTCCAAAGTCTTTTTCATCCCCCCTGTTTTTAATTTTTTTTTTATTTGTTGTTGTTGTTGTCGTTGAAAGGTACTATACGTGTCCTTGACTGGTCCTTTTTCAATCTCCGCTGGATTTGGGGTTGTTAACTCATTTAGTGTGGGTTTTTCCTGCAAAGATGTAGATTTAACAATAGTCGAAAAAAATGATAAATTAAGACAGTGTGATAGTTTAGATCATCATCATAATGTGCCCTGCATGGTGTTGGTATCACGGCCCTCCATATGCATCTATCCCTTGTCGCAGCAAGCACATCTTCCACCTCTCTGTCCTCAGCCACCCTGCAAGTCCGTCCAATATATTCTCCCTGGGTCTTCATGGCGTTCTCTTTTCCTCCAGCTCTCCCATTATGACCAGGCGCTACAATTCCCTTTCCCCCATAAAATGGCCTATAAATGTTGCTTGTCTTTTCCTAATCTTCCTCATCAATGATCTCCTTGTGTCTGTCTCCATCAAGATGTCTCGTTTTTAAAAAAAAATTTCTTTGCTGTCCATGGAACTCTCAGCATTCTTCTTAGAAACCACATCTCGGCTGCCTCAGTCTTGTTCTGGCTTTGCGTGTTGACTGTCCATGCCTCACAACCGTATAAATTATCGGTTCTATATAACATTTAGAAACTCTCTTCCTGATGTTAATTGATAGGCATTTGTTGGTAAGAATGCTTTTCATCTTCCTAAATGCTGTTTTGGCCAGGCCGACTCTGCTGGCTATTTATGATGTGCATCTGCCGTCTGGTGAGATGACTGTTCCTAGATATTTAAACTTATCCACATGTCTCAAGGCTGTGCCATTTGCTGTTATTTCACATAAGGGGATTTCATGTCTTTTACCGATTACCAAGACTTCATTCGTCTTGCTATTTAGCTCCAACCCTTTATTTTTGCTTTCTGTTTCTATTATATTAACAAGGTTTTGTAGGTTCCTTTCATTTTCTACAATTACCACGGTGTCATCTGCGTAACGAATGTTGTTTATCATTTTTCCTCAAAATGGTCTCGCTGTAAAGTGAAAACAGACCTGGTGACAGAACACAACCTTGCCTGACTCCTCTTTTGATATTTTGGAAAGAGCACATATCGCTTTCCATTCTCACTGCCGCCGTCTGTTCCCAATATATTTCTGATTATTCGTAGATCTTCTCCATCAATATTGAATCTTTCTAATTGGCTGATCAATTCCTCATATTTTACCCGATCGAAAGCCTTGGTACAATCAACTATGCATAAATAGAAATCCCTATTCAACTCGATTGACATCTCTGTGATAGTTCTTAGGACGCATATAGCGTTAATAGTTCCTTTCCCTTCCACAAATCCACACTGTTCTTCTGCTATTTCACTTTTGATTGTGTTCCTTGTCCTCTTCATGACCACTCTCAATATGATGTTTGCTACATGACAAATCAAGTCGACTGCACGATGGAGTTCGCATTCCACAGCCCCTGTTTTCTTTGGAAGTGCGTTGAAAATTGATTTCGACGTATCTTTGGTGAATTTTCCGGTGTCATAAATTTCATTTAGGAGAACTGTCATTTTTTTCAATATCAAATTCATACAGGGCTTCAATCATCTCTGTAGTAATATTGTCTGGTCCTGGAGCTTTTCCTGGTTTCATCTTTTTCAATGCTGCTCTAACTTCATCTTTCATCAAGGGTGGTCCCTCAACGTTCTTTCCCACAATGTGCTCTTCGCTTCTGTCATCTTTAAAAAGGTCCCCAATGCACTCTCCTCATCTAACCAACATCTTGTCTTTTTCCATGATAAGCGCACCATCTTTTGATTTTAAGCAATCAGTTGATGTGCATGTCTTTTTCCTGTGGGCAATTTCTTCAACTGTTCTGTACATTGTTTTGTGTCGGTCTTCTATTTTCTTTGCACTTTGTTTTCAGCCAAGCTTCCTTAGCTTCATTTCACCTATTCCTGATACTTTAGATACATAAATAAATAGATTAAATACATGCACACACACATACATACATACATACATACATACATACGTACATACATGCATACATACGTACATACATGCATACATACATACATACATACATACATACATACATACATACATACATACATTCACAGATACATACATACATACATATATAAATACATGCATGCATGCATACATGCGTAAATACATACGTACGTACTACATACATACATACCTACATACCTACCTACCTACCTACCTACCTACCTACCTACCTACATACATACATACATACATACATACATACATACATACATACATACATACATACATACATACATACACACATACATACATACATACATATATACATACATACATTCCCGTCTCCATAAATAAATATATTAAATACAGATAAGCCCCTGGTGAAGACGGAATACCTCCAGAGGTCATCAAGTGCGGGAAGCCTGCTCTTCTCAACGAGCTGCATGAACTTTTGTGCATGTGCTGGAAGGAAGGCTTCATTCCAAGAGACATGAGAGACGCCAGGATAGTAACTCTATATAAGAACAAGGGCGACCGCAGTGATTGTAATAATTATCGCGGAATCTCACTCCTCAGCATTGTTGGGAAAGCATTCGCCAGAGTCGTCTTAACCCGTCTTCAGAGGCTGGCAGGTCGCATCTACCCTGAGTCCCAGTGCGGCTTCAGGGCCGGAAGATCGACCATCGACATGATCTTCTCTGTCCGGCAACTACAGGAAAAGTGCCGCGAGCAACACATGCACCTTTGCCTCGCCTTCATTGATCTCACGAAAGCGTTCGACCTGGTCAGTCGGAGTAGTCTTTTCAAGCTTTTGAAGAAAATCGGCTGCCCCCCAAGACTATCAGCTGTCATCGAGTCTTTCCATGAGGATATGCATAGCACTGTGAGCTATAATGGTGCCACATCAGAACCTTTTAGAATTAGCAGCGGAGTGAAACAGGGATGTGTTTTGGCCCTAACTCTGTTCGGGATCTTCTTCTCGATGTTGCTGACCTATGCCTTCTGCAGATCTTAAGAAGGGATATATCTTCATATAAGGACCGATGGAAAGCTCTTCAACATTGCCAGGCTTCGTTCCAAAACTAAGGTGGAAAAGAAGACCATCAGAGAAGCTCTCTTTGCAGATGCTGCTGCGCTGGCTTCCCACAGTGAACAAGATCTCCAGAGGCTCGTTGATCGCTTCGCCCACGCTTGCAGAGAGTTTGGTCTCACAATCAGCTTGAAGAAAACAGAGATTTTAGGCCAAGACTGTGAAGAACCAATATCTCTACACATTGGAGACTACGACCTCAATACTGTCCACAAATTTCAGTACTTGGGGTCCACCATAAGTGACAACCTCTCTCTGGACGCTGAAATCAGCGCCAGAATTGCAAAGGCCTCATCTGTCATGGCTAAACTGAACAAGCGGGTCTGGTCCAACAGCAGTCTCACTGCGAACACCAAAATGCAGGTGTACAGAGCATGTGTGTTGAGCACACTTCTCTACTCAAGTGAAGCCTGGACCACATACGCCAGCCAAGAAAACAGGCTCAACATTTTCCATCTCCGCTGCTTGCGACGCATCCTCGGCATCCGATGGCAAGACAAGGTGACCAACACAGAGGTCCTCCGTCGTGCGAGCCTACAGACCATCTTTGCCCTCCTAAGCCAACGCCGATTACGCTGGCTTGGCTATGTGCGTCGAATGGAGGATGGACGCATACCAAAAGACGTTCTCTACGGCGAACTGGCAAACCGGAAGCGAACTCCAGGACGCCCACAGCTACGCTTTGTAGACGCATGCAAAAGGGACCTTAGAAGCTCAGGGATCGACCCAGGAACTTGGGAAACTCTGGCGGAAGACAGGGCAGCGTGGAGGACACCCGTTCAGAAAGGCGTTGTGAATGCGGAGAGGAGGAGAGCAGAAAGCGCAGATGAGAAAAGGGCTCTTCGCAAGCAACGTTCCAGAAACCAGACAACAGCGACTCAATTTGTATGTGGCAGATGTGACAGAGATTGCCACTCAAGAATCGGCCTGCACAGCCACAGCAGAAAGTGCACGTCATGACCACAACGCCTCCTGGTGCAGACTATCATCTCCCGAGATGTAAAGAGGCCGACGACATATATACATACATAAATACATACATATATACATACATACATATATACATACATACATACGTACGTACGTACTACATACATACATACATACACACACATACATATATTCATATATACATACATATATACATACATACATACATACATACACATACATACGTACATATATACATACATACATACGTACATACATACATATATACACACATACATACCTACATACATACATACATACATACATATATACATACATACATACATACATACATACATACATACATACATACATACAAACATACGTACATATATACACATGCATACACACGCACACACATACATACATTCATAGATAGATAGATAGATAGATAGATAGATAGATAGATAGATAGATAGATAGATAGATAGATAGATAGATGCACATACATACATACATACATACATACATACATACATACATGCATACATACATACATACATACATACATACATACTACATACATACATACATGTACATACATACTACATACATACATACATACATACATACATACATACATACATACATACATACATACATACGTACGTACGTACGTACGTACGTACGTACGTATATATACATACATACATACATCATCATCATCATCAGTCCCGTAGTCTGGTTGACCGTTGGGACGCCACTGAAGATTTTACAACCAGCTTCCTCCACTCCTCACGGTCCTCAGCTTTCCGCAGAATGATATTCTATTCAAGGCCAGTCCACTCTCTGATATTGTCTTCCCATCTTTTTCTCTGTCTGCCTCTTCGTCTCCCTCCCTGAACTGTTCCCTGCAAGACGGTCTTGGCCAGTCCAGATGATCTGTGTGACGTGCCCGTACCACCTCAGTTTGCGTCTTTTCACTGAGGTCAGGAGGTCTTCATACGGCCCGATGGCGTTTTCGATTCGGGTTTTCACTTCCTTATTGGTTATATGATCTTTGTACGAGATACCAAGGAGTTTGCGGAAGCATCTCATCTCCATTGCCTGTATCCTCCTTTCAATGTCTGCTGTTATGGTCCATGTTTCGCATGCATACAAAAATATTGACATGACTAGGATACGCATCAGTCTGATCTTGGAGCCGATAGCGATATTCTTGTCGTTCCAGATGACTTTTAGCTTGGTCATTGCAGCTGTGGTCTGGGTAATCCTGGAAAGTACTTCGGGCTTTGATCCTTCATCTGATACTATAGCTCCCAGATATTTAAATCTATGGACGGTCTCAAGTTTCTTGTTGTCTATGGTAATGTCAGTGCTGATGCCATTGGTATTATTTGTCATCAACTGGGTTTTCTCTGCACTGATCTGCATGCCATATGCTGTGGAGGCCTCATCAAGATGCTTTATCAAGCTGACTAGCTCTTGCTCTTGTCCAGCTAGTCCGTCAATGTCGTCAGCAAAGCACAAGTTTGTGATTGTTCTACCTCCGATGCTGACTGTTCCCTCGTTGTCTTCAAGTGCGTCAGCCATTATTCTCTCTAAGAAGATGTTAAAGAGAGTGGGGGAGAGCAGGCATCCTTGGCGTACTCCAACTGTGGTCGGAACCATTCTCCTATGTTGTTGTCATGGTAGACTGCACTGGTCGCCTTTTCGTAGAGGCATTCTATGGTTCTGATCAGGTTGGCATTGATGTTGTACAGCCTCATGGTTGCCCACAAGGCTGCGTGCCAAACTCTGTCGAATGCCTTCTTGAAGTCCACGAAGACGTGGTGAAGGCCTTGCTGGTGTTGCAGGTATTTCTCACATAGCAATCTGAGGTTGAAAATTTGCTCTGTGGTACTTCTTCCTGGTCTGAAACCCGCCTGCTCTTCTTTTATTATCTCCTCAGCTTGTGGCTTCAGTCTACTCAGAAGGATTTTTAGCATGACCTTACTTGGATGGCTGATCAGGCTGATGGTACGGTAGTTTTGGCATAGTTGTAGGTTGCCTTTCTTCGGGAGAGTGATGATCAGGGACTGGGTCCAAGGTGTTGGCCACTCACCTGTCCGCCAGATTTATTGCAGATGATGAGTAACATATCTATCATGGCCTCTCCTCCTGCCTGGACCAGTTCTGAGGGAATGTTGTCCACTCCTGCCGACTTGCCTTTCTTCAATGATTTTACTGCAGCTTCAGCTTCTTCTCGCACGATGGGGTAGCTGTCGTTGTTGGTTGGTGGAGGAACGTCTAGCACCTTGGGATCTCCTGTTGTTGTGTGTGTATATAATTCGGAGTAGTACTCTGTCCACCTCTGCAGAATCTCTTGATCTTCTGTGAGACATTTCCCTGCTTTGTTCTGTATGGTAGTGGTTCTGCCTTGTTTTGAGCTTGTTAGTCCTTTCACAAGCTGGTAGGCTTTCTTGCTGTTACTTTTTTTGCAGGTTTGCTTCGATATCTTGGCATTGTTCTTCAATCCATGTTTCCTTTGCTTTCCTCATGCCTTCTTTAACTTGTTGGTTGGCTTCTCTGTATAGTTTAGCTCCTTCATCTGTACTTTTCTTTTGCTTTAGTTCTCTGCGTTTGTCGCTCAGCTTTAGTACTTCTTCCGTGACCCAGGGCATCTTTGTTGGTCGGTGTTTTCCAAGGATGGCGTTGGTTGCTTCGGTCACGGCAGTGTTGAAGGTGTTGATCAGAGTGTCTACTTCGGTGTCCCCATTGTCAAGGACGAGGAGAGGAGCAAACTTCCCTCCTATCGTTGCTTGGAAGTTTTCAACTATGTTGGGGTCTTTGAGCTTCTCAAGATTGAACTCAATTCTTATGTTGCCCTGTTTCTTCATCCTCTGGAGGCGGAGTTTGAAGGTCATCATTACAAGCTCATGATCGCTTCCAATGTCGGCTCCTGGAAAGCTCCTGGTCTTTGCGATGTTAACACTTGACTGGAAGCGTCTTTTAACCATGATGTAGTCGATCTGACTGTGGTATTTTTCTCCTGGGCTGTGCCATGTCCAGCGTCTAGATGGTTTGTGTGGACCGAACGTGTTCATCACCTTCAGGTCGTTGTAACTGGCGAATTCTAGGAGCCTCAAACCTCTTTCGTTGGTCTCAGGGTTGCAGTATTAGCCACATATCCCTTTCCAGTTATTGCGTTCATCCTCTCCGATCTTCGCATTCCAGTCGCCCTGCACTATAATGATGTCTTTCTTTGGCGTCTGATCTACGATTTCCTGCAGTTGATCATAGAAATCTTCGACAGCCTCGTCATCATAGTCAGTTGTTGGGGCATAAGCTTGGATGACGGTGATGTTAAAAGGTGAAGCCTTAAGCCGAATGGTAATGAGTCTGCTAGAGACTGGTCGGCATCCCATGATGGCATTTACAGTGTCTTTGTGAATGAGGAATCCAACTCCATGCTCATGTTTGTCTTCACTGCCACTGAAGTAGAGTTTGTGGCCTTCTGGGGTAGACGTTTCTCCAAGGTTTTTCCATCGTACCTCACAGAGCCCAAGGACGTTCCATCTGTATCTCTTCATTTCATGTGTTAGTTCTGCAACTTTTCCTGCTGCTCTCAGCGATCTCACATTCCAGGTGCCGATGGTAATATTTTTTCTTGTACGTAGGGATTTTGGTCCACCAGTCACATACTTTTCACCTCCGCCCTGATGGCCAGCGACGGAAGGCGCGGTCCTTGTTCCGGGCGACGACCGGGCCGGTGTGGATTGAGCTGCAGTTGTAATCTTCATTTAGTGTGTCTTGGGCAATGTCGCATAGCGGAACCCATCCCTCTCCATGCCAGACCACAGCCGACGTCCTCCATCTAGGTGGTTCGCCTTGGTCTTGAACACATAGCCGTTGAGTTCCTTGCGGAACTTCGTCCGCCTTGGCCGGTAACCTGCATCGTGGAGGTTATTCGCCCAGTGATGCAGTGTTAACATCACCCCCTCACGTGGTTTGGCACGCCTGCTGAGGCGAGGTCCCGGGGTGTGGCGCTTGGAGCCAGCACGTGAGAGATTTAGAGGATGGACGAGGACCAGTGATGCCCGTCCACCCTACCAGGTAGAGTGCAGCAGCCAGACATCAAAGGTACTACCTCTATCCAGAGCCCCCTACACCCCATACATACATACATAATACATACATACATACATATATATACATACATACATACATACATACACACATTCTCTCTTTCTCTGTATGTATACATACATACATACATACATACATATATACAACATACATACATACATACATACATACATACATACATACATACATACACACATTCTTCTTTCTCTGTATGTCATACATACATACATACTACATACATACATACATACATACATACATACATACATACATACATACACACATTCTCTCTTTCTCTGTCTCTTCCTCCTACCAGCTGTACGTCTGTTGATGATATTAGATTACTAGGTTTAACTTGTTGATTACCTTAAAGACTATCGAGTTTCCAACACCACCATCAGAGTACCACAGGCTTCTACAAGTAGACGGGGATATCGTGTTCTTGTCCTTGGCTATATAAGAATTACATTTACGTCACATGAAGTCTTTACATGCGCAGAAAGGCCTAATTATAGATAGGATGAATTAAAACTAACTGTGCGTGCAGGTACTATGCACATCTGCCATTTTCTGCTGCCCAACGCACGTAAGTTGGCTACTGTTGCTTGTTGTTGCTGTGATTGTTGTTGTTGTTGTTGTTGTGTGTGTGTGTTATACGTGATATATTTTTTTCTTGTTGCCTGTTGTATACGCTTGACAAAGGCCAGGCGGCCGAAAATTTGCACTTGTCTTGTTGTTATTCTAATTTTTTTTCTGGTTTGTACGTGCGCCACTATGTTTCTGTGTATGTCCCTACATGCTAATGGAGAAAAACAAAACAAAACAAAATCAACCAACCAACCAACCAACCAACCAACCAACCAACCAACCAACCAACCAAACAGTAAGTAAGACAGAGCTAAGAGTGAATAAGTAATTCAATACAACAACCATTTATTGTCAGGTTAACTAATGTCGTACTGACCAGAACACTAACAAGATAATTCAAGATAACTGAAAGGATGAAGCAAAATAAAGAAAACGAGTCGTAAAACAAAAAGAAAACAAGCTATAGCCTAAGCATGTTTGTTTTAAAAAGCGATAGGAATATGAATCATTGATGACAGTTATAATGTATTCTTGATAATGCTTGATGAAACGCCATACAACAGACATAATAATGGTGCAAATAATGAAAAATGAGTCAACAGGTAAAGCGCATGTATATTCAACAAGCAAAGCCAGAACAAGATTGAGGCAGCCGAAATTTGGTTTCTAAGAAGAATGTTGAGAGTACCATGAACAGCAAAGAAAACAAACGAGATAGTCTTGATGGAGGCAGACACAAGAAGATCATTCATAAGGAAGATTAGAAAAAGACAGGCAACATTTATAGGCCATTTTATGAAGAAAGGTGAATTAGAGCACTTGGTCACAACAGGAAAGCTGGAGGGAAAGAGAGCACCAGGTAGACCCATGGAAAAAATATTGGACGGACTTGCAGAGTGGCTGAGGACACAGAGGGTGGGAGATGTGCTTGCGGCAACAAGGGATAGATACATATGGAGGGCCATGATCGCCAACGCCATGCGGCAGGGCACTTGATGATGATGATGACGACATTCACTTTCCTAACAGCAATCATGGTCAGTTTTAAACACGCACACACATGCTCGTGCGAGCAGTTTTACACATGCATACGCGCACATGCATACGCACGCAAACTGACGTATTTGTAATATTTGTAAATCATTTAGAAAGAAACGCTATTTTGCAGAAGGAGACGTGTGAGATTAGTGCAAAACGGTGTACGTGCGTGCGTGCTTGCTAACGTGCGTGCATGTATAATTTTTAAAAACTTTTTTTTTATTGATTTTTTGTTTCACAACAAACGGACATCAAACATACAATGTGGCAACAAAGAATGACATCAACAAAAATTTTTACACATATAAAGATAATGATAAAAAAGATAATGTGGACACATGAAATCCACATAATATACAAAATGTACACAATGATATTTTATACATTGGAAGTTTAAAAATGAACATTAAGATGTAGCACATATCAACATTTCCCCTATGAACCCGCTTCACAAGCGTGCGTGTATAATTGTGTGAAGGAGAGAAGGATGGCTTTCATTGCCTCTCGTTGTTTGTATCATAGTTTTCATAACTGTGAACCATTTTGTCCTTTACCTTCCTCATCCGATGTGCAATGGGTGGATGTTTAAATTTTTTAACTTTATTCTGGTTTTTGGACGTCTTTGTAAATCATCTGACTGTCACAACAAAGTATTGGCATTAATTTAATCGAAAAAGAAAAAAATATCCAGGAATCACTAAATTTCAGTTTTGAAAGAATTTTGTTTCCAGAGGTTGGGATTAATTAATATCTCACAGGACATTGTCCCATTCTCGACTATCTAATAAAAGAAGTACGCAGTATGCACATCTGTATGCAGATCTGTTTAAGAGACGATTTATCATTACTTCCCCCTCACACAACACTCATTAAAATGCAGCACACACGCGCACTTACTCACACGCAAGCACGCACGCACACACGCACACACACACGTAGACACACCCACACAATTCTCATTTGAGGGAGATATGAGGTGAGGGAAGAAGAGAGAGAGAGAGAGGGGGGGGGGAGGGAGAGTTCAGAATTCAGACGATTTATTCATATAGGTCACAGCCCTTTAGAAGGGGAATGCACGTAACGTAAAGATATGCACAAACACACTAGCTTTGCCTACGCAGTAATAACATTTCTTATTTTAAATGCTTTATACAAATGACAAATTGAGGAGAGAGAGAGAGAGGGAGAGAGAGAGAGAGAGAGAGAGAGAGAGAGAGAGTAGTAAGAAATTCTGGGGAGAGCGCCGGACAGCATGTCCTCAGAGGAAAAACCTCTGTAAAGCAAGTGTTTAGTGGGCCGGGCCGCATCCAGGTTATGACTCCTGGATGCCACTCTGCTGAGAGAGAGAGAGAGAGAGAGAGAGAGAGAGAGAGAGAGAGAGAGAGAGAGAGAGAGGGGAGAGAGAGAGTAGAAGTTGCCAGCGAAAGGCCATGTTACAAACTTGCCGGTACTAATCTATATGTCAGCCTAGAATTGAAACACCTTGAAAACGAAATTCATCAATAAATCGGTTCAATAATATAACACATAAGCCTTATACACAAGGAAATTATGGAGCAAAAGCATTACGGTCTTTTGATCTTTTGAGAGATGAAGTTAAAAAAAATGCTATAGCGTGTGTATGTGTGTGCGCGCGCGTGATCACTGTCACGCCAGATACACGCTGCTCTTTTCAAAAACAGGCCTTTGTGGTTTTCCTGCCATTTCATTAACACCACCACACACACACACACACACACACACACACACACACACACACACTCTCTCTCTCTCACTATCAACATTATCTTTCTTTCTTTCTTTACTTACATATTCATTAATTTATCTACCTGCTCATCTGTCTATCTATCTATCTATACTATCTACCTCTCTCTCTCTATCTCTAAGTGCTGACTGTGTACGTTTCTTGATTTCGTTGTAATGTTATCTTAATTTTAGTATTCAACATGTATTTTCCTTAAGCTGTACTTGTTACTGTAAACAAATGTCATGTGTATAGAATAGCAACGGCAAGTTTGAAAAATGGCTTCTAGCCAATAGCTTTTACCGTTGGAAAATAAAGCATCATTGTCATTGTCATTGTCATTGTCAAGTTCTCTGAATTGAAAAACATCATTGCACTAGTTTGGAAGGTGAAGGTGATCCATTAGCCAATCCACTGCCAAAGCAGAGAACACACCTTCAGTTATAAAGTTCCGGTTCGCCGATCTGATCCTTCACGCGAGAAAGCGTTCCTCCCTACCACTCAGGACACAAACCGAACTTATCACGAAGCGGCTTGCAGGATTATTTTATCAGCAAGGTCAGACCTTCGCCGAATTTATATCAGTCATTTGCTTCTAGCTTAATGCTGTAAATGTATGTCGTTTTGTTTGTAATGCACAAGAGGTGATGTTAACCCATGTGTTTTTTTTCTTTTTTTTTGTTGTTTTTGTTTTTGCAACGTCACCATGTCCACATTATCGTGATATTTTCGTTTGGTCGGCTTAATTCCCACGATCACGACGTAATCTCTGTAATTGCATTGTTTGATATTCGAATGCAACAAAGATTATTGATTCGATGTCTTATCAGATGCAGACTGATGCATCTGCATACGCCATAGCTTAGCTGTGATTGTGACGCTTTTCAAACTTGAAAACGAAAGGACGGGTAGAGTCCATGACCTGTTTTTTTTTTTTTTTTAATTCTTCAACCGTCCTCAGCTTGGGAAACTGACCTTAGTCTGACCTCGTATCTTCCCCACACGAGGCTAGATCAACAACACACCATATGCTCATTGCCTAGCAATCAAAATAATGGACTGAAACTGTGAAAGAGACATAAAGTCGTGTAAAGAAACTGCACCATTTATAATTACGCCCATAGTCATAGAATGATTGAATTCTTTCAACTTGTTACCTGTGGGGAAGATAACAATCGCTGAGTAAGGGCTATTGACGTATTGTGTGTTGGTCTGATTTAGGTACGACCTTGCACAAGTTGCAGTGTCATGATATCAGATACAATGGTTCTCCGTGTGTACGCATGATTCACGTGACGTGTGTGTGTTACTGTTAGCTTAGATCAATAGATGCTACGGGTCAACTCATCAAGATAGATAGATGTAGTCTGTAGCTGTTCGTCACGTAGTGTCAGTAACTAAGAAAGGGTTTTTGTAGTCTGTAGCTGTTCGTCACGTAGTGTCAGTAACTAAGAAAGGGTTTCTTGGTCTTTTTGGGTAGCCTGGATCACACGACACTTGACTTGCTATTATGGGAAGATGAAAATGAAGGCTAGCCGCTATGTGACTATAAGGATTTCAGTGTTGTTTCACAGTGGATTATACTGATATAATCATTTGGGGGTCAGATGACAGATGTTCAACCAAACTAGAAGTAGAAGTCACAACTTCTGAATTTTACAAGGTTGGCAAATTGATAAGGTCATAAAATGTCCCAAAAGGTATAGAAAAAGAGAGAGTGGTAGCATGCCATGATCAACTAGTTTTGATTTTATTGTTGCTGTTAAATCTATTTGGTCAGTCTTCAGTACCACCTACTTGGTCATTAATTTGTGATTCATTGAAGTGAATTGGCAAGTCTGAGTTCGTCAATGGCTAGTATGGCAATCATAGTATTCTTATGATTCCTATGATTTATGTTGTTACCATCATTCTGTCATTTAGTGATTTAATTATATTGATAGTTAAATTGGTAAAATTCTTTTGTTATTCCTGTTGTAATGAATTGAACTAACTTTAATCCCTTTGTTTAAGGGAGATTATTTCATATTGTCATGGAGGTGTGTGTGTGTGTGTGTGTGTGTGTGTGTGTGTGTGTGTGTGTGTTGTGTGTGTGTGTGTGTGTGAGTATGTATGAGTGTGTGTGTGTGTGTGTAAGAGAGAGAGAGAGGGGAGAGAGAGTATGTGTGTGTCTGTGTCTGTGTGTGAGAGACAAAAACATGTGAACAAGATTTTCTCAGCACTGTTTGAGTGGATCTTTCCCATACTTGGGTCAAATGCATGGAATGTTAGGAAAAGGTCAAGATCACATAGATAAGGGGGGGGGGGGGGGGGAAGCCTGAAGTTGCACTTTTTGAGGAAGGTACGGGAACCAACCATTTGTCAAGAACATAAAATATTTCATTTCAGTTGTCACTTTATGATAGTCTACTATACCATTTTCTTTGTGGCAGTCTGCCACACCATTTTCTTTGTGGCATATCAACTGTCAAGTGATATTACTT